>JAWWQZ010000110.1:1218864-1828296 GCA_033815515.1 Cryptocheilus praepositus | reverse complement strand
GTGAAATTACTATTTTCGCGGTAGAGTAAGTTGACGTATTGAGTCAAACAAGTAATTTTTGCAACAAATAAGTAAATTATACTTTGACATATACGCAATTAAATCACAGTCCACTGATCAAATGAAAGCAGATAAAACGTAACAATTCAAAACATTGTAATACTTGAAAACTACAATTGTACCGGCGCACTTAATTTCAAACTTGCAGTCTTGTATTCCTTAAATGCGATCCTCTATAATTTTTTAGCTTAGTCAAGTCAACAAAGACAAATTGCTGGTCAGTTAGCCAGTGTCCATTGCTTTTTATATCACGTATGTAATACCTGCAAAAATGGTAACTTTCTTTGAATGTTCGCGATAATTTAAAACAGCTATACAGTGCCCTTTCTGAATACGTACGTATGTTTTTATGACATAAATAAAGTGTCAAAAAAATTGAAACTATTCATGGGGCCGCGCGTACGGCGCATTAAAAATTTCGCCAAAACGTCCGAGCGCTCGGTTCACCCGCGCGTATTATAAATAGCAAACAGGTGAATGATTAGGCGCGTTCTCGATATTAGCGTCAACGGCCGGCTCATCAATATTCAGCCGCCCCGGCGGAGCGTCACGTGCAAAGTATGCCGGCTTATTATTTGCACGAGATCGCCCCTACTTGTCCCGCAATTGCCTCCTGCGGCGACGCATTTTTTTCCGCCCCGCGAAAAATAGGACGCCGCTTCATGCGGCCGCGTCGTCTAATACCTTCGAAACAACGGCCGCCGCCTGGCGGTTGTTGTGTGTTTATTGATCCCTTCGCGCACCTGTAACCAATGGACGGCGCGTAAATACCTCAGTAACAGTTACGTTCTTTTCGCACTTTTGGAAAAACCGCGCGCTTAAACTGGTTCATCGTCCTTTTCGCATGCCGCTGCTGTCTCTCTTTGACGCGGACTTTAGGGGCCGCGACGTTTTCCGGCATTCCGATTTTGGTATTCGGGCGACGGCAATAATCTTCATCGCGGCGCGTTAGTAGGTATTTGGAAAGATATTTCATAGGATATAATAATTGATCCCTTCGTGCACCTGTAACTGATGGACGGCGCGTAAATACCTCAGTAATAGTTACGTTCTTTTCGCAGTTTCGGAAAAGCCGCGCACTCAATCTCATTCTTGGTCCTTTTTGCATGCCGTAGCTTTCTCTGTTTGACACGGACTTTAGGGGCCGCGACGTTTTCTGGCATTCCGATTTTTTTATTCGGGTGACGGCAATAATCTTGATCGCGCCGCATTAGTAGGCAGTTGGAAAAATATTTCACAGGATATAATAATTGATCCTTTCGCCCACCTGTAACCAATGGACGGCGCGTAAATACCTCAGTATTTACGGGCTGCGACGTTTTCTGGCATTCCGATTTTCGTATTTGGAAAAATATTTCATAGGATATAATAACACTATTAAATTCTTACAAAAGTAACTTTAACACTTTTAATGCCGGCGATCCCTAAGCATTTTGTTCAAAATTGAATAATCTTCTACTAGGATAAGAAACAATTCGCGCATGGGCTCACGAAGATTTTCTTATAAAATTGGGTGGCAGTCAACGTGGTAAGGGAAATGCCAGAGACTTTACTTGTCAGGCCTATTGTTTGCGCTGACTTTTATCCGTTTGACGGGACTGATGTATGTCCACGTTAATATGCTGCTGAACATTCCGATCTCGACATTCTTTGTGTAATGTATTCTCCTGCTAAAGAAGGCATGTGCAAAATTTGAAAAGAATCTGTGACCTACGTTTCTGGCCCTTCCTTTGTCAGTATTTCAGCTGTTCTCATGGCATGAAGACGTTGCTTAAGTTGCATTTTTTCTTGGTTTCGTACTTTGAGAAGAAACGTAGAGAACAGTTGTCTGTTTAAGAAAACGTTGTGTTTCGCTTACTTGTCAATTTGACGCATATTCGTAGAGACGGGTATGTAAGAAATATCCGTAAATTTGCTTTTAATATGTATTTCCACCATTTGGGATTTTCATTTCAAGACGAAATATTTTGTAAAAAGTGATTGTAAAGTCACGTACCGACGTCTTCATATCATATGCACCATATTTATTGTAGCATTGTGACAATCATTTTCTCCGACTACCTTTTTTTCAAATTGCACATATCGAGTTTCAGTCAGTCATTTATTCACTCGTCGTCGACGCCACAATTACTGATTGATTAAAGCTTCTGCTTATTCCGTTCAATGTATACCTAAAGTAAAATCAAACAGTGGATATAAAGTACATATATACTTATTCGAGTGCCACAGATTTGCACATTTTACCTTTAAAAACTCCTTCCAAACTGTTCCTCATTTTTCTTCTAGACGTTTACTAACAAATGACAATATACTTTTTACTCCTTATAACCAGACATGGCATCACACAAAAAAATATAGGAGCATGCTATTTGGCCACAATAAATAAAAATGTTGTTAAAATAATTAAAATAAGTTTGTTAAAATAATACCTTACAACTAAAATGATTGCTTAGCTGTCTATTACATCATAAACTGTACACTAATAAATCATTACAAAAACTGAAAGGCATACATCAGCACCCAAATGAGTAATCGCAACAGTCTCAGCGGAAGTTGACCAGAAATCGGGCCGGCACCGAAACTGTTAATCCTCTGCGAATCAATGCCGGCGTATTAGCTATTTAAAATTGGTCGTATCTTCAAAACGTTTAACGAGGATGCGCGGATTTTCGCGATGCGAAAATGATTTTTCGCCCGGGCACGCGGGCGCGTGTTCAGGCGCTTAATTGGTTCATCAGCGATGAACAAATATTTTCGCTTTAACGCTGTTTTGCCCGACCCGGCTGAAATGATTGTTACCAGGCCGATATATTCGTTGGAGGCGCACCGCTGCGACTCCCCGTTTGAATGCAGGCTAAAAAATATATCAGGCGTTACATAGTGATCACCAGCTCGCGTCTCATTCGACGTGCGTTTGCGCATTTCAATGCACCCACGTGTTTTCGCCTGCCGAGGAGGCACTTTACGCGTGCGTACGTGCGTACACGCATTGAAATGCGCGCAATTGCGAGCAGCTCAATGCATTTTGATCCTCACGGTTTCGTGTCTGCTGAGGAACGACATGGGGGTATCGTGTTCAACGTGGTTCCTTCGTGATATGTTTCATGTGTATACAATCACAGTATGCATGTACAAATATGTAATTATACGCAATTACATAAAATTATAATCATACGATTGTATATACATGAAGGTTGAAGTCGAAAGTATCACCTAATATTTATTCAATAATGTCCGAGTGATAGTATCACAGCCATTAATTCAATACATAGTTAACCCTTTGACTGCCTTGATGGTCACTGCTGACCGGTGCAAGAGATTTGACTGAAGATCCAAAATATTCGCAATGGGTAGCAAGAATTATTTTATAAATGCAGTTATTGTTAGAATAGCGATGCGATTCTTTGGTCTCCAATACATGCACAATATTTACATTTTGCATAATTCAATCAAACGCTGTAGTATTTTATAGCATTGCCGTTTTAATACAGCAAAATATGCATGGTAGTCAAAGTATTAATACATATGGTATTCAAGCCAAAACGGTTTCGGTTTGCTCGTGGAAAAAAATAGAAAAAACTTCCTCCGTCGCACAAAAATAATTTCTCGTGAAGTGCTAATACGAGAACATTGTACTACGCCACTCACAATAGATGGGCAGCCATAAGTTAGAAATACAGGACACTTATTTTAGAATGGAGAAACTTAATACATCGGCAGTTTCAACTAAAAAGAGGCTTTATATTATTTAATCATATAAGTTAATTATACGGTATGTGCAGTGCATTGCACTGCTTTGTTCTAACCATCTGCCCTTTTTCTTGTTTCTTGAAACAACTGTGAGGTCAACTTCGAAGTACTGAATCCAGGATCCTATATATTTTCCCGATAATCGTGAGTTTGCCGCAGACTCCGAAAAGTTTTGAACGACCTTTTTGTGGAATATGTTTTGTTTCATCTTCATGAATATATCGTTTTATGGTGGCCGCACTGTCTTCTTGGTTACATATAATAAATTAGCAATTTCCCGGTATATCTTGTCTGTTTCTTGAAATAACTACGAGGCCAACTTCAAAGCACTCTATCCAGGATCCTATTTATTTTCATGATAATCTAGCGTTTGTCACTTTCAGAAGTTTCGGACGTTCTTTTTGTGGAGTAGACTCCGTTTCAGCTTCACGAATATATTGTTTTATGATATTCGCTGCTGTCCACTTGCTTATGTTTAATGAATTAGCAATTTTCCGGTATGATCTTCCCTGTGGCTTGAAATAACTGCCAGGCCAACTTCAAAGCACTTAATCAGCATCCTATTTATTTTGACGATAATCTTGCGTTTGTCACTCTTAGAAGTTGCGAACGTCCTTTTTATAGAATAGATTCTACTCCATCTTCGCGAATACATCGTTTTATGATGTGTCCGCCTTGTCCCCTTGCTTATACCTAACCACGTACTTGCATAACGACAGAATATACAACCCTCTTTCGGTGGAAAACGCGCGTCTATAAAATTTGATTATGTGCCGTAATTTCCAAAATCACCGAAAGTGACGTGGAAAGCGCTGAAACGGAATTACTATCCGTTCCCGAAGAATAAAATGAACAATAAAATTCTACAGCCAAGCTCTTCCAACCGAAAGAGCTCTCTACACTCCTTCGTCATCGAAGCAATTTATAATAAGGCCGAATTTAAACGCATCGTCCGATTTTTAACAAATTAGTCATTTCCTCTATGACCTTCCGCTTTCTTCTTGGAAAATGACAGGTCGGCGATGTGTGCAGTGCATTACCGTGCACTGTACTGCACTGCCTTCTCTCACCTACCCGCCCTCTTTCCCTCCTGTTTCTTCCGTTCACTGCCTCTCACTCCTCTTCTTCCGGTACATAGCTGCAATTTATGGACTACTCGCGAGGAACACGAGAAGATGGAGAGGACAGGGAGGACCCAACCGATAAATCGTTGGTCGTAAACCGTCCTCCCACTTACGGGGACCATAGGGTGAGAGATGCTAAAGGCACCGGCGCAAGGAAGGCGGACGAATGTGCCGGTACTAGTTTCGATCGTAGAATTTTTCTCAGCCAGAACCTACCGTCTGTTGTCGATGGCCACACTGCGCGCCGGCGGGACAACGATTTCGTATGTCGTCTTTGCGCGGATGTCTGGAACGAATTGCCGACGACGATATAAAAGACGGAGGCAAGATTTTATTATCGCCGGAGACCGGTCAGTGATCATCGACGCGGAATCGCGTTCGAAAGCTTCGAGACGGGGGAGAAATTAATGCGACGTTGTACGGCCGTACGTGATCACGAGGGTTATTGATTCTTTTCACTTTCAAAAAATTCATTATTAACACGTTGACTGCCACGGTGGTCACCAGTGACGGGCGCAAAAGATTTGACTGAAAACGCAAAAAATTCGAAATGAAGCTTATTTGGCATCTTATAAAAGCAACTGATATTGGAACGGTGCTTCAATACTTTGACTTCTACTACTTGAAGTAGTATACTTATAGTCAAGAATACTTTGACTTCTACTACTGACTTCTACTAACTTTGTGTTACCTTTATTTTGTACGAATTAATTTATAGTCTGCAATATTTTATCGCTTTACATTTCCAAATGTACCACACCGTATTCTTTAACATGTTGACTGCCACGGTGGTCACCGCTAACCGGCGCAAAAGATTTGACTGAAAATGCAAAAAATTCGCAATGAAACTTATTTGCAATCTTGTAAAAGCAATTGATATTGAAAAGGTGCTTCAATACTTTGGCTTCTAACTACACTTGCGTTGCCTTTATTTTGCACGATTTAATTATAGTCTGCAGTATTTCATCGCATCGTGGTTCTAACGTAGCAAAATACGCTTGGCAGTGAAAGTGTTAACCCTTTCGCTACTATGGGCGACTATAGTTTATCGTGGCACATTTATCGTGGACCTCTTGTTCATTATATTGCTTTTTTTTTGTTAGAGAGCATAGCATTGTTGTGTCTATTCTCAATCAGCTGTAGCTTTCGTCAGAATTGTTCTTTTCCTAAAAAAATCATAATCGTGACATTTTTAAGAGTGAGCATGAAGTCAAATTGTGGAAAAGTCCGCCGTAGCGAAAGGGTTAATTGGTGAAACAGTATAATGCGGTAAAGACGGTGCAATGCGTTTTTTCGTGTAACGCGATTCTCGTGGAAAGTAATATAATTTTTTCAACTTTTAAGCAACCAATTATTATTTATTAAAAGACCGTTACAGTAGACGCGGGCACAATGCAAACTCGTATAACGGGCAAAAAATGCAGCAATGAGTTTTTTCGTGTAATCCGAATCTCATACAACATAGTAGAATTTTGTAAACTTTCAAGGATTTAATTATCAATTATCAAAAGACCGTTAGAGCAGAAGCTGGGATAACGCGAACTCATATAACGTGCAAAAAATGTTGCATCGAGGTTTTTCGTGTAACGCGATTCTCGTACAACATAGTCGAATTTTTTAAACTTTGAAGGATTTAATTATCAATTATTAAAAGATCGTTATAGCAGACTCCAGTATAAAACAAACTCACACAACGTGCAAAAAATGTTGCAACGAGTTTTTTCGGGAAACCCAAACCGCATGGACCCTCGTATAATTTTTTTAACTTTTAAGGGATTAATTATTAATGATTAAAAAACTGTTACAAGAGACTCTGTTATAATCGCTGGAGACAAAAGTAGTAAAATGCGCGCGGCAGTCAACCTATTAAAACGCTTCGTACCTTTTCACGTCGCATCCTTTCCTCGATGCTGCATGCTTATTGAATGAAATAATCACTGTGCGTCGACCTAGCAGCATCAGACTTGTGCGCCAATGTCAGCTTCGGCACTCAAGGAGATCGGGAAACGTTCTTACGTTTACAGCGGATAAACCTTTCACGAGAACATTCACGGAAAACGTTACCTGAGTCACCGCGTATTTCAAGATGATTACTTACTGAGATGCGAGCGATAATTCATTTATCCCGAGTCAATCGCGTGTCACGTATTACCGTTAATTGCGCTTCGCGGTAATTATCGATCTAGCGTCTCGAAGAATTCTTGCGCTGCCGTGTCAGTTATTTCTTTATGCGATTTATAGGCGCGTAAGTTACGTGTTATCGACGCATTTTTTTGGCATACGTGCGTTTGGGTAGCAAAGTATCCGCTTTGCAAATATTACTTATATATATATATACATATTATGCATAGTATTGCATATATTGCAAAGCTTTTGACCATTTGGTCGGGTTGCGTTAAACTTGATGTGATTCGATCGAGATTTAGTACTTATTGTCAAACTTATTGCAGAATAAGTGTTAAATGTGTAAATGTAGACGAAAGTGTAGCGTGTTTAATTGCATTTTAATTATAAAACTTATCAATGTGGTGCAACAACTTTCCGATAAAAGCATTCAAATAAAAAGTTGTATTATTGTATTATGACATAATACCATTCGGCCCGTATTTACTTCTGAGTACTTATCGAGCAACTTATTTCACAATAAATATTGAACATGTAAGCGTGGCCCAACTTATATTACATTCGATCTGATTATAATTGAAAGATCTCATCAACACGTCATTACAATATTCAGCTAAAAAATTCACATGAAAAGTCACACTACCATATCCCTATCTGTGAAACCGTGAACTCCTATCGAAGAAGCTGCATCGCGTGAACAATTCGCAATAAACAACGTTCAACCAAAACACCTGAACAGTCACAGAGCAATCCCACTAATGACAATGTGGGAAAGTCTGCTCGAACGGATCCGCACTTCTCACTACTTCGCAACATTTGCGTCCTTTCAGCGGGCCGCCGGTCGCTTCTGGACACCATTTTTGTCTCAATCGATTCGCAGCGGCAGTTTATCGCGAACGGAAATATATTCAGCGTTAACCTGTCGACGGAAATATTGCAGGCGCGGTGAGAAATTTGCCACGGAGCATGGGGCACCGGGTATGGGGATAAAGTGGGGGAAGGGGGCAAGGACCAGTGAACTTTATGCGCTGCAGCGTGAGCATAAATCCAAGTTTCCAGGGAACACCGTGCCCCCGTCCGTATTCGTATTAGATGCCTCTATGAGCTAGGTATCTCTGCATGTGCCAGCGTGTTCCTCGTACATATGTACTCCATCCTTGGCCGTTCTCTTTTTGATCGCATCGATCCCTCGCCACACTCTTCGGTGGCGTCTTCCTTTTCTCATTATTCGACATCCTCTGGAGCTTAGAAGTCTTAGCCGGTAAGCCTTAGTGGTTGGGTTGTGCTTCAGACGGGATGTCTTTGACGAATATAATCGTTATGAAGAAATGCTAGTATGAGGCGTTCTGACGAGTAGGCGTCAAGCGTAAAGAGTAGTTGCGAGTTGCGGTTTAAATTACGACCTTTGACTGCCATGGTGGTCACCGGTGACCGGTGCGAAAGATTTTACTAAGAATGCAAAAAATTTGCAATGAAGCCTATTTGCAATCTTGTAAAAGCAATTGGTATTTGAACCGTGCTTCAATCCTTCGGCTTCTAATACCTCTGCGTTATCTTCCTTTTTGCACGATTTAATCATACTCTGCGGTATTTCATCGCATCGCAGTTCTAACATAGCAAAATACGCTTTTTTTATGGTGGTTACCGGTGACCGACGCAAGAGATATTGCTGAAGATCCAAAATATTTGCAATCGGTAGCAATTATTATTTTATAAATGCTGTTGTTATTAAAATAGTGATGCGATCCGTTGGTCTCCTATACCTGCACATTATTTACATTTTGCATAATTCAGTCGAACGCTGTAGTATTTCATAGCATCGCCGTTCTAATATAGTAACATACGCTTGGCAGTCAACGTGTTACTGGAAACTGAAATGTATTCGTCAATTTTCAGGGTTTTGGAATATTTGGAGGCCAAGACGAAATAAAATAAATAAATAACAAAATATAAATAATTGCTAGCTTATAAATCCAAGTTTGCAACTGATATCACAAGTTTGTTTCGTGATCCACAGGAGATAATTAATTTCCACTCGTAGGTTCTAGGCATGGACCCCACACGGTATGAGAATCAGCCACTTGCAAACGTGATTCTCGTACAGGTAGCCCACTTTTTTACTGCGGACACGTTGATTGGGCGTATCCCAATTCCACGCCTATGGGGGCCGTGTGAGTAGAATTTTTCGTGGGTGTCGCACGTAAAACAACCGACAATCAATGTCCTCGGTATGACAGACACCATGCGATAACTCTACCAGTGGCTACGCTGGCAGCGTGCTGCGGAAAAATGCAGGCAGTTGCCAAATGAGAGAAAGCGTCGGCTAAAGAGCGATGTTTTACACGCAACCAGAGGTGGCTCGTGCATAGGCACTGTCAAACTGCAGCACACGCAATTTTTCTCGATATATAAATGTAATCATTCGTTTAGTCTTTTTTCCTTGCAATATTTCAGTTTGTCGGCAAGTACAATGACAGTTCGTACGACTACGTCAGAGCCTGAATGCTTGTTTTCAACATTAAAGAGGATAAAAACATTTCTACGGAGCATTTTGAATCAGGACAGATTAAATGCACTCGCGACAATTTCGACAGAGAAAAAATGTTTAAAAGGTCGCTTAAGCAGTAAGGGAAAGTTATTAACCTATCCGCTCAAAACGAAACATGAAGAGTGGATTTTCTTTTTATTATTTGGAATTATATTAAACCACAATATTTAATCAATAATAAGCAGTATTTTTGTAGATTTAATTGTTTTTTGTGTTTATCGTAATTATGGCATTTTATCAAAACACTCATACTCCCCAAATTTGCAGTATTTATTTATATTTCGAAAGTGACAGCACCTACAATTTTTCTCGATACATAAATGTAACCATTCATTTATTTATGTTTGCTTGCAATATTTCATTTGATCATCAACTGGCATTGATAAATATTCTCTTAGCAAATCATATAACTACCTCAGAGCATGAACGCTGTTTTTCAGCATTAAATATAAAACCGATTTATCTTTCCGCCTGAAACGAACAGGTCGAGTGGATTTTATTTTTGTCATTCTGAATTCTGCCAAGCCACATAACCTCATTGATAATAATGGTCAGGAGTTTGCGCTACACCAAAGCTTTTACACATAAATCGAACATTTATTATATTCGAATAAAGTAACATTACAAAGACATTAACATAACGCGTTATCTTCATTTTGCACGATTTAATCATACTTTGCAATATTTCATTGCATCGCGGTTCTAACATAGCAAAATACGCGGTGATCGGCGTAAAAGATTTGACTAAAAATGCAAAAAATTCGCAATCAAGCCCATTAGCAATCTTGTAAAAGCAATTGATATTGGAACGGTGCTTCAATACTTTGACTTCTAACAACTCCGTGTTACCTTTATTTTGCACGATTTAATTATACTCTGCTGTATTCCATCGCATCGCGGTTCTAACATAGCAAAATACGCTTGGCAGTCAAAGTGTTAACTGGCACACAACACATATCGATTTTCTTCACAATAAGCAATACTTTTCCATGTGCACTTTTCACCCTTCACAATCATTTTGTAATTTCACCTGAACACGCCTACGCTTACAATATTCACATACATTTCAAAAGTACTTTGCTCACTCCCACGTTTCCGCGTTCCTGACCCACGTCGTCGCGTGCCAAACACTTCGTGTCCGTCTTTGTCTTTGTCTCGGACCATTTGTTCCCGTCCGTTAACCCTTTGAGCGCCACGCACGAACGAGCACCATTCGGAATCGGTGCGCAGGAAAACGTGAGATAGCATATCGGCGTATCGTACGCGTTGTTATTAGACGTTTACGTGCGCGCTTAATAATGCCTGCCTCGTCCGTGAATGGCCGCGCTCATTGTGGCGCAAGCCTGTTATTCAAACGTTTCAAGAAACTGATCGTCTCATTGTCCGGAACTTCCGTTGTTCGCGGCGAGTCGACGAAGGGGATGCTCGCAACGGCGGAAGGGACCGATAAAATTACGTCGAAGAAAAATGTCAATAATCGTGGTGATTTGTATGCGTGCATGGAAGTCGGAATCGTAATGCTTAGGGGTGCATTTATTGATTTTTTATCTTCGGAGGGGAAAAACTCTAGAGAGGTACTATTCGTGATGCATGGCAAAGAAAAAATATTGAAATAAATAATAGGCTGCTATGGTATTGTGAATTCAGGGTGTGCGAATTCGGAATATTACAGTAGCCTGATATTTTAAGAATTGTAACGCTCAAGCGTGCATTTCATAATTTTTTATTTTTAAATTAAACAATTTTGAAACGGACTATTTGCTACGTGCGACAAGGAAAACCTAAAAAACAATAGGTTACTATTGTACTCCAAGTTTATTTATACCGAATTCGCAACTTACTCTCCGAACACAATACTATTCAATCATTTTATCGTTATGGTGAAAAAGTAAAAATTGTGTCGAGTTACCTTGCAATATTCCGGTACTTCCTTGTACAACCGAAACCTTTTCTAGCCACATAAAAACACTAGTGAAACTCGACGCATGATGAATGTGAGTGCGATTTTTTGCATCGTTGCGCAACCGGTGGTTGAATAGTTAACTTCAGTAGCAGCAGTATTATGTAGACGTCGCGACATGACGCGATCAAATAACGTATCAAACGTTAAATGGCAGTACTTGAAATTGTTGTAGCTCGTAGCAAAATTCCTACATAACGGAATGAAGATTTAAGAGAGTTTGAGCCCAGACAGGAATACTGCTACGGACGTCCTTATATATCGCTCTTTTATATCGCCGGCAATCGATGCACCGGTCTTGACCCACTTCTGATCTTTTAAGCGAACTTCGCCAAATACTGGTAAAATCGACAGGTGGCATCGCCAAGAATCAGGGGACAGTACGAAGATTTACGAAAACGCGAAAACATTCTGATATGCAGGGGTAGAGGGAGCGAACTGCAGGTTCCGTGGCTGCTGGAGTCTGCAGTAATGGAACATACCTGTGTCAGTGTGTATTTAGCGAAAAAGTATTTAGGTGATACGTGTTTGAAGAAAAATCTGGTTATACAGAAACGCGTGGACTTTTTAACGACTGACCCACTTCCGCACTTCCCAGAGCCTTTTACAGTCTTTTTGAATACGACATAATGGTTACTATTAATGACTTTTTTATGTGTTTAGCATTTGCGTGGCAATGCGGGAGTGACTTTGTAAATGATAAGCGTTTGTAAAGGCGCATTAGTAACAACCGGTATGTTCCATAGAAAAAGGGGCAGAAGGATATGGGAAGTGTGAAAGAAGGAAAGATCGTTAAAAAATGTGTGGGTTTCTATATAAGCTAATTTCTCTTAAAACACATATCATTGATACAAATTTATGATATATAGCCCATTTCATCACATGTTTGTGGTATATATTTAGATTTTTTTTTATTTATATAAAGATATCCGTGTTTATTATTAAGTCGCAAGTGTAAAGCCACATCCGCAAATATAAAGCATGTAAAAAGAGACATTAATATTAACAATTAGTTGTATTCAAAAAAATCTAAGACGATGTGGGAAGCGCGAAAAGAGGGTCTTCGTAAAAAAAAATATCTGCACGTGTTCGCATAATCTGGCATTTCTTCAGATACAGATCAGTTATTAAAGTGCTCTTATAAATGCCTAGCATTTATACCCCCACTCTCGCATTTCTACGCAAAAGCTAAGAATGTAAAGACCGACGTTAATAATAGCCCTCATGTTATATTCAAGAACAGTGCAAATTAATCTGAGAATTGTGGAAGAAGGTCAGTCGTTAAAAGAGTCTGCGCGTTTCCGTATAATCCGATTTTTCTTTAAACACATATCAGTTATTAAAGTGCCCTCATAAATGCCTAGCATTTATACCCCCACTAGCGCATTTCCACGCACATGCTAAGCATGTAACAAGACACTTGAATCATAACCACCATGACACATAGAAAAAGAATCCCAAAGTATGTGAGAAGTGTCGAAGAGGAGGTTCGTTAAAAGAATTTGGGCATTTCCGTATAATCCAATTTTTCTTCAAACACAGGTCAGTTATGAAAGTGCCCTTATAAATGCTTAGCATTTACACCCCCACTGGCGCATTTCCACGCAGATGCTAAGTATGTAAAAAGAGACTTGAATCCTAATCATTATAATACATAGAAGGAGAACCCCAAAAGCTGTCAGAAATGCCGAAGAGGAGGTTCGTTTCCACGCACATGCTAAGCATGTAAAAAGAGACTTGAATCCTAACCATTATGACACATTGAAGGAGAACCCCAAAAGATGTGAGTAGTGCCGAAGAGAAGGTTCGTTAAAAGAATCTGCGCGTTTCCGTATAATCCGATTTTTCCTCAAACACACGTCAGCTATGAAAGTGGCCTCATAAATGCCTAGCATTTACACCCCCACTGGCGCATTTCCACGCAGACGCTAAGCATGCGCGAAAGAGAAGTGCGCAGACGGCGAAGGATGAGTTTCGCCTGCAGCAGGGAGAAAGAATTGCTCGCCGCGTTCCCATTTCCCACCGGTCGGAGCTTTAAATTTGCCGAAGCTTTTGTTGCGTTTTGTTTCGGCAATGTCGGTGGGGCCGGATTGGAAACAATCCCTGCCCCCGTACCCGTGAGGACACACGCGGACTTGGAGATGTATCGGGCGGCTTTGCTCCTCGATCCACAGCAGTTCGCTCGGAATCGTTTCGAGAAGGTCTATCGATAGGTTCACCCGATTCGCGGCATGCTCCTGTAAATCCGCTCCTGCGCGTCGGAGGTTTATCGAGCAATTTTCACCGTTTACCCCCGGTACGTCGATTAAGGATCCGCTTTCATGAATTTATTTATTCGCGCGCGGACACCTGTCGATACATTTTTCGACTCTCAGTGCTCGTAGGCGGACGCGTATGTTGGAAGGTGGAAGTGCCTGGAAAAGTACCGAGCTTTGTTGCGTAGGCGTATCGTTATGTTCGCGTATATACATTAAAAAATGTGTTTCGTCGTCAGCAAACGCTTTAGCCGGAAGTATTCAGCAGTCAAAGGGTTAACACGTTCGCGACGGGGTGTACCACCGGTGGTACATTCTTGTCGGTCCCATGGAACGGGATGAGCCACCGGTGGTACATGCAGAATTGTCCCATCGGGCGGGATGAGTCACCGGTGGTACACTCCGGCGTCAATCTATTAAAAAGGTGATTATTGTAAATAACAAATTTATTTACATATTTATATACATAAGAAAACCATTTATTTTTGCGAATTTCTCCGAAACATTGTATGCACAAAGCCGGTTGATTGTCGCAAAGCGGGCAAAATGTTGTGATAATTTTCTGTAACATTTCGTGCAGCGCTTGCGAACATTTCTTGCAATGCCTGGATATCTCTTTATAAAATGAAAATCGCTATCCTTTATTTGCCTCATTGACATTTCCTCAGTTGCTATAATGCAGCAAGGTTCATGTATCATTGGGGTTTCAGCCCCGCCCGATGGGATCGAGTACGAAAAACAGCTCCGCCCCACGGTGCGGGTGGTGTATTCGGGCCCCGTCGCAAACATGTTAAATAATGCACGATGGGTATTTGCTAAAGAACGCATCTATTCGTTGTATAGATTGACAATTGTGGGCGCAATACGTAAGAAATCGGAATATTTGGGAATCGCACATACGCGCCTATAGTCAACGCCGACTGATTTCGGGGGCCGCATATATGCGTGCACAGGAGTCAAACGGTTAACCATCGCAGTGCGCTTAGTGAAGCGAACACTCGTTACCGATGCGACTCCGTGCACTGCGCCGACAGTCCTTGCTTCCAGATAACTGCAGCGCGCCGGGCTCCAAAGTAGCCTCGTGCATCGAATAATCCCCGAGCGTTCATTCAGGATTTGAGTCACATCCCGATACCGTGAGACACGTGACTGCTCGCCAATCGGCGCACGAAACCGATCGGTTCCGAACTCCGACCTCTCCTCGCGCAGGGCTGCTTTTATTTACACTTCGCGCATCCCTTTCTTGCCGGGATCGCTCACTGCCGGCGCAGAAGATGATTGAGGGGCGGGAGTCCGAAACAATCGGAGGAGACGCGGTTATTGCGTTTTTTGTCCCGGCGATCGATTGCGCGGATAATTAAAGGCAGACGGTGCAGGGTAAAATAATTATTCGGCCGGCGGAAAAGAGTGCGAGCCGTGTGCGCGGAATTAATTAGATAGCTTGACGAGACACGGGTATCTTTTGGAGAATGGAGAGGGGTGGGTGATAAGGGAAAAAGTGCCAATGCGGCGCTCTGGACAATCTCTGGCGCAGCGAGCTTCTTGCTGACAAGTGACGTGTTGTAAGATTGGGGAAAATTTACGGGTGACGTTCGTACTGGATTGGCGTCGAAGGGAAAAAGTAGTTTGAATGCGCTGGGAAATTATTTAGAAGTTTAAATAGTAAGAGTTTGAGTGGAAGTGTAGAAGAATGGATAAAGTATGGTATTACGTTGAATTGAATTTTTGGAATTACTGTTGGAGTGGAACTTCTTATGCGCGATAGAGAAGGGGGGAATAATGAACAATATTTCAAGTGAAACTTCGTAGTCAATGGGCGTCAAAGGAAAAAAGTTGGAATGGTTTAAAAGATTATTTAAAGCTTTAAGAAAGTAATAGTTGAGGTGGAAGTGCAGAATGATTGAGGTATTGTGGATTACGTTAAATTGATTTTTTAGAATTATTGTTGGAGTGAAACTTCTTATTCGCGGTAAAGAACGGGGGAGTAATGAACAATTCTTGAAGTAGAACTTCGTAACATTTGTTCTCGATTGGTACCGAAAGAAAAAAGTAGTAAATGCTCTACAAAGTTAATTAAAATTAAATAAAAAATAGTAGTTTAGATAGAAATGTAAAATAAATATAGTATTGTCGATACTTAGACAAATTCCAATCCCGAATGCATGTATCTAATTACATGTATTTCCAATATACTTTTACCCCCGAACTTTCTATCCTATATCTTTGAAGTTTCACTTCTATCGCGCCTTACGCCCTTTTTTTTTTTTAAATATTAATTACGTCGGCCGCCTGGTACTCGATAATTTTCTGGACAATTAGTTGCGAACGTCGAAGCTGCGCAGTTTCCTTGGCTCATCCTGTTAGCTGATGCGGTATAACCATATCGCAGCGTAATCCTCATTCCGTACGGTTCGGAGTACTTGAAACATTATGTAGAAGCAATTACAAAGTTCAAACAACTGAAAGTGTACGGTCAAATTGAATTTACATACCCCCGCGCCGAGACTCTATCAGACTGTTTACGTTAAAAAAAGACTAACGGAAATTAATGATTCCTGCAATCATGAGCAAAGTGCAGATTTAATTACGCACTTTCAGTGCTTTCACAGTACATCCTCTTGGCATTAATATCATAGAACAATGTCGGCCATTTTGTGACGCTGTGAATGGCTGTGTAATGAATATCTATCACAATACCGTGCACGCGATACCAGTGATATTATTATTTGAACCATTAATACGCGTTGTACCTTACTCTCTATACTCGTCATTCATAGCACTTCTTTATTAAAATACTATTCAGTCTTGGTTGCACCGAGAATCATTAATCGCCTGTTTTGGTTTAGATGGATTTTATTTCCGTGTGTTGCTTCAAAACTTAACATGTTTTAAGCCCTTAAGGCGCCCTGCTTAGAAGTTTATTTCAAAGCGAAAATGTGGCTTAATGGCAGTCTTATTTCGGTTTGTTCCTAAATTACATTGTTCCTAAATTAGAAACAAATTGAAATAATAGTGTACTTTAAACATATTTTTCTTGCAAAGTAGAATCGCAAGGGGAAGCAAGGGTTAACAGTGTTCAGCACATATACTGACATACATATAGTATACCTGCAATCTTAGCAAAGCGTATGCCCACATAATCAGTAAACTATTTTTACTAGAGCTACATTATCATGACGACGAATTAAGAAACCGAAGAGCAACTGGTTCACACAAAAGAACTTAAGTGCAACAGGTCACAAGTGAATGTTCCGCAGGCGATTTGCGGGCGGGCCAAGACTGGCCTTCGAAATGGAATGTTTGCCTTAAAACGCCTCGTCCCTACGCGAATTGTCCGGTCCGCCATCAAACATGAGACTATCACTTCGGCCATGCTCGCTTTCTTTTACGGTGTCAAATGCGCCGCACAAGATAAAGATACCAGAAGATAAAGATGAGAAAGAGTCACAGGTTAGCCCACGGGCTGGCAGTTCGACGGTTTTGTCCGTCGCCCCGTGACGCGCTTCTGCGATTTCGCCATCCAACTCGATTACTCGCCCTGACAGAGACTTCAGGCATTCGCGACAGGTGTCAGTGGGTCGCATGCACCTGCAGTCGCATGTGCACAGAGGACACAAGGCACACCGCACGCGGGCGGTTGTTTTGACGCGGCCCTGCGTCCGCCAATCGTGGTTCGCCGTCGTCCCGTCACATCAGCCATCACCCCATGGGGCAGACTTCCTCCATGGCTCCTGCGGATGATTAACCGCGCTTAACCGCGTCGCGACGTGCGGTCTACAATGAATCCATTGCGTGGTGCGTCCATTTGTTTCGGCCGCGGCCGGGCTCTTCACTGCGCGGTGTCGCTGTCGGGCAATCTTCGTCGAGCGTCGAACAGCGGTGCCCTGATGGCTGGTTATTGACGAACTGCCGCTGCGCGGTATGTCACGCTGACTAGCGTCTAGGCAAAAGTGGCCGGATGGAAAATGAGCCGAGTGTGATAGAATCGGTCATTTGAAAGGTCTAGGTAGTTTGGGTCTGGTGCTTATTAACGCAAAGAGGCTGGGTACTGAGGGGTGTACTTGTTGGACGATAAACTGCTTGAAAAATTGATAATTTTAGTTATAGAGCATACCAACGCAAATTAATTCGAGGAAACTAGTACAGAAATGGGTAATTTTCGGTCTGATGCGTATTAAAAAATACTGGGTACTGAGTGATGTTTGTATTGAAGGGGGAACTTGTAGACAAATTGATCATTTTGGGTCTCGTGTGTAGTAACGCAAATAATCTGAGTGGTGTACTTGTTGATGAGAAATGCAAACATTGCACTCTTCTCGATTTGAGTTTACAAGATATTTTATTCTTCTCGTATTAAAATTCATTTACTCTATATGTTTCGGAGTCGCAACTTCAGAAATCATCAGAACCATAACTTCAGAAGTCTATGTATATTCAACCCCGCTGAAATCGAACGATTGGAAATTGTCGGTCTAACTGAAATCGTCCTATTTACTCTACATATTTTGGAACCGTAAGTTCCCGCTTCAGGAGTCCATGTATGTTCAACCTCTACTGAAATCGCACGATTGGGAATCGTCGATCCTACTGAAATCGTCGTGTTTACTCTACATATCACAGAGCTGTGAGTTTCCTCTTCACGATTCTACATACGTACACCTATATTTGTATCTAGGCACGCCTAATTTTACTCAATAATAGCGTTCAGACAAAATCCCCTTCTTTCGAATTTAACACAACAGTTGCATATACTGTGTAAGAGAATCGACAACCTAAAGACGTTCAGTTCTTGGTTCTCTTGCTATGGCAAACAAAAAAGTTTGAAATCAGAAGCTGGTGTAGCAGCGGCTCGAGGCCAGAATGCGAAGTCGGCCACGAAATGCGTTGTAAGACGGACCGGAATGATAATGATGAAGAAAGTACTCAGCACGGAGTATCATTGTTGTTATTAATAGCAATAAACAAAAGTTTGTTAGCATTGGGATTTAAGTAACAGTAGCTAAGTCAGCCAAGTTTTGCGCCGTTGATTTTTCCCAGGTGAAACATTCTTAACGGTTAAATGATATTTGACGGTAACGTTTCAGTCGGTTAGGTTTCTACTGGAAGCTGTAACAGTTTTCATTAACTTCGTCTGCATTTATGTAACGAGTTTGATTAAAGATTGTGATTGTGTTTTTATGAAAGCATAAAAGGTGTTTGATGATTTGCGAAAGACTCCAGTTCAAGACTGAGCCGTTCAAGTAACTGTTTAAGTGACACAGAAAAGAAGTAAACGCAATAAAAGGCAACGCGTTGCTATGGAAAAAGTGGGTGATCTCCCCATTCGGGTGACCAACTGTTAAGAACGTTAAAGCAGACGAAGTGTTTATTCAGAGAATGTGTACCACTTATAAATTAGAAAGCCCATTCAACAATACAGAAAACAATAAAATCTCGTGACAACGTCGTACAATTCTTCACATGGAAATTCAGAGGTTGGATTTAAACGGTTTATATTGGATTGAAATATGAAAATACTTTGCATTAAGTAAATTACAGATATGAATTATTAAAAGACTGCTCCTCTCGTTCTGTGTCGCATTCTGTATGTTGTGCATCATGACATTTATCCGGATTACAACATTTTGTAGCAACTCTTGTTGAAGTTTATTCACGGAATAATACGAATGCATATTCAAATTCATTTATATTCAATACTACTTAAAATTTACTTAAATAATTAAAAAAGACGAAGGCATTTTTTGGATGAAAATTCTTTTAACTACCGGAAACACGTTGAGAAGTACAGTAATAAAGTTCTGAAACCACGTCGAGATGTTCGTTGACCACGTCTATAGTCCGAAGCATGTTGAGAGTTACTCTAACAAAGTTCTACAGCCAACAGAATTTTCAACCAAAACAGGGCTTCTCATTCCTTCATTATTTAAGCAAACGGCAGATAGCGTTCGATCGTGTGTAAGGCAAGTTCGCGTGCGCATTTAACTAAATTAGATTACGCGGCACGCGTTATTCTTGTGTAAGTATCGTCGTTTCGAAGTCGGTTCAATATCCTATTCGAAACGGCGAAACTTCCCTCTTCTTTTTTTTCATCGGCAATCTTCCGTCGGGTTCGGCGTAAGTTATCGCATCCGGCAAATCGATTTCCGCTATCTTCCGATTTCGAATTTACGACGACTATGGCGAACGTCAACGCCTCGTCGATCTGTCTATCGATCGGCAATAAACGCTTTACGACGTACACGATGAAACCCCGCCACGCGGTGCATTGTGAAAAAAACATCGCCTTACGCCGGAAAGAACTTTTCTTCGCGATGCACTACGCCGAGGCAGGGCACTAACATTTTTCGGCCCTACATCGCGGTCTTCGCGAGGCACACGACCCCAGAGCCCAGAAAAAGCATTTTCGAACTTCCGCCCGCAACGCGCTGATCGGTTCACATAAAAGCGTCAACAGAAAGCAACTGCGCGTTCCTGCGAAGTGTCGAAAACGATAAACTTAGGTATGGAAGTATGCCTTTTTTCGGTTCACAAGAAGTATTTTTTTATTAAAAAAAAAATTATTTATTTTTTGACACTTTGACTGCCATGATGGTCATCGCTGACCGGAGCAAGAGTCCAAAATATTTGTAATGAGTAGCAATAATTATTTTATAAATGTAGTTATTGTTAGAATAGTGATGCGATCCTTTGGTCTCCAATACCTGCACATTATTTAGATTTTGCATAATTCAGTCAAACACTGTAGTATTTTATAGCATCGCCGTTCTAATACAGCAAAATACTACAGCGTCCGACTGAATTATGCAAGATGCAAAGAATGTACAGGTATTGGAGACCAAAGGATCGCATCACTATTATAATAACTGAATTTATAAAATAATAATTGCTACCCATTGCGAATATTTTGGATCTTCAGTAAAATCTCTTGCGTCGGTCACCGGTGACCATCATGGCGGTCAACGTGTTAAACGCCACTATCTGTTTCATGCGTCAAACTGTGCATCGTCAGTAGTTTGTTAAAGTTTGTGTTATCGATTTCAGCTGTTGAGGCGCGTGTTGCTTAAAAAAGAGAAAAGTAAACAGAAATTAATTCTCGTCAACCCAAGAAAGGCATACTTGCATATCTAGTGAAAAAAAAGATACATTGCATGGGTTGGGTTTCCGAATGCCGAAACTTTTGATCGAAGTCACACATCAAGTAATCGCGCGCGTATTGGGGCTCTGTCGTTTCCGATTCGAGAAAGTCGATAAAGTACCGCGGAGGATCGATAGTATTTCGTGTCCGTTATTAAATCGCGAACATTACGAGTCGCGCAGGTGTAACATGTCGTTTACGTTCGAGTGAGGTCATACGTACGTACTTACCTAGGCACGACGCGCGTGCTTATACACAGTCGTTTTCTTGAACGTTCACGTATATAGCCGATGTTGAAAAGAAATACGGCTGTTCGAAATTGAACTCGATATATGTCGTCCGCGTAAGTGCACACGACCGGTACGTTCTCGGGGAGTAAAATCGACTTTTGTGCAACCCCGAAATGTGCACCTGACATGATGTGCATCATGTGACGAAGTAGAAAATTGTTAGTTAATTCGTTCGATTCTGGCACCGTGCAATTACTATGGATATTTGGAGATGTATGCATTTTTGTAGTTTACTTAAATGATTAAGGTGTCCCCGATTCAGGAGTCTACGAGAATGGATGTGTGTTACAAAATATGTTTCTTTGAAAAATATGTACAATGTGAGGATTTGGAGTTGTGGATGGTGAATATGTCAAACACTCTTCCATCTCCGCAGTTTACACATCACTTGTGTGTATTCAAATTAGCACGAGTGGTGTGCAAAGTATGGATAAATTTGGAAATGACTTTCGCAAAATTTGCGAAGTTCGAAAATGGCGTGTTCGGTGTTATTATTGTCTCTGCTACTTTAGAAATGACGTTTACAAGATTTACAAAATCTGGAAGTTATATCTCTGGTGGTATTACTGCTTTCGCTAATTTGGAAATGATATTCCCAGAATGATAGATATCTCGTGTACACAAATAGTTAACACCAGTAATTTGCAAAGTGCAGGAATGGAAGAGTGATGGACAGAATCATTCTTAAGTTCGAAACTTCACGTTGTACATACTTTTTGAAGAAATAAATTTTGTACCGCTCAACCATTTTTGTAGACCGCCGAGGAAACATGTTTAGTTACAGCAATAAAGTTCTACCCTGATCATTCTGAACCAAAAAGGGCTTTACATTACTCAATCATTTAACTCTACCCGTAGCTATTCTTACGCCGCCGCTTTACGCAACCCAACTTTCATTCACTGCCACAAACCGCACCGTCACTCGAAGGTTAACGCAACCGGATATTTTTCTTGAAGCAAGAAAGTGCCCGACGAAATCGCTGTCAACGGCAAATGCGATTTCTCCGCCTCTCATTGACCTCTCCCACGCTTCTTGATTCTGCGGATCTCAGCCAAAAGAGCCGCGTCATTCATTTGGCAGCGCGCAAACGACACTCGCCTGGTCTTCCTGTTCTCTGCACTACCGCGGTCCTTCTTTCATAAAACGGATATGAACAAATTCACCAGCATTCGTACGCGCGCAGGAGATAAGGAACGGATATAGTTGGATTCCGGATAGTCGTTGTGTCTAAACGTAGTTTGATACCGACGTTTCGCAGACGTTGCAGTCTGCATCTTCGGGGCTACGTTTCACTTCTCTGAAACTGAAGTTCGCTACGCTCGACTGATGCCTGTGTATCCGTGTTTAACGTAACGGATCGGTGGACCAGTGATTCAGATGTAGTAGTTCACGTTATAATGCAGCAAAATACGTTTGGCAGTCAACGTGTTGAAGAGTGTCGGTGTTTTTTTCAGGGGTGGATCTGTTACTAATGCGCGTTGATACATTTGCATTTTTTAATGAAGTGCCGAAAGTAATTTTCGAAGTATTGCGGGTATGCATAAAGCAAAACTTGCTTTGCATGGCAATTTTTTGAAGTTAATTTCTGTGGCCAAGTGGAATCTTCATGATTTTCGGTGTTTTTTTAGGGTTGCATCTTTTTTTGATTGAAATTTTAAGTCGCAGCAACAGCGTGGTTATTGGGAGCTGTATGGAGTGTTAGGCTATTTTTGTCAGAGGCTTTGTATCTCGAAGGAACTAAATGAAATCTTCTATCGTGTCTGCTTTGAGGTTGTCGTTCAGTGATAAGTCTATCTTGAATCGGTTACGTTGATTCCTGCACCTCGGGCAGTTGAGGATCTCTCACCGAATGATACCATTGCAAATTCGCTGTTATATTACAATAGCACATGCTCTTCCTTATGGCCAAAGACGATACACGTTAAGTTTTATATCAGCGCTAATTTCCCATCACAATGTTGTACTACACGTGTCTACTCATATGACCAAAGACAATAAATACTAAATCGTCATATCTCCTTCACCGTATCACATCACTGCTAATTCGGAACGCGTCAAAACTCGCGTCTCTTATTCGCGAGACCGCACCTAACCCACTCATTGCCTCGCAGTTCGCAAAAGAAAGGAAGACGGCAGACTTTCCACTCGTCGCTCGGCATCGAGCGCTGTGCCGGCAGCGATGAAAACGACGAAGGGGATGGAAAACGGCAGGAACAGTACCTCCCCTTCCGCGTTTCCTCGCTTGTGCCCCTCTCGTCCGTCCGCCAACCACCCACCCCTGCCGCGATTCTCTGGAATGCGTGTATCGGATTTTCACAGACGAAACGAGCAATCTCGCGACTGAGGAATCCCGTTTTCGAGGCCAACCGGTCGGCTCTCGCTCCGTCTCCTACTTTCCACGCTTCTCTCTCTGTTGACTCCGCTCGCCGTCCTTCGCGCCTCAATGCAACTTTAAAGCTCCAGGCCACAGGAGGAATGCCCTTGAGAGTCGGGTCCCAGAAGACGCTCTTTCCCAGAAGTCCGGCCTCGAAGAATTCAACGCGGGTTCCTCGCACTTCTTGCCGGACGCGTTCTTGCTTCTCGCGGCAAGACGGCCAGTTCTGCCGTGAATTTTCTGCCGTGAATTTTCGGCCGAATGTATCTCGTCTTGGACGCACACTTTGCCGGCTTTGCTGATCGGCAGCTATGCGCAGGGTCACATGGATATGGTTGCGTTTTGTTAACACGTTGACTGCCGTGCACATTTTGCCGTATTAGAACGGCGATGCTATGAAATACTACAGCGTTTGACTGAATTATGCGAAATGTAAATAATGTGCAGGTATTGAAGATCAAACGATCGCATTACTATTTTAACAATAACAGCATTTATAAAATAATTAGTGCTACCCATTGCGAATATTTTGGATCTTCAGTAAAATCTCTTGCGCCGGTCAGCGATGACCAGCATAGCAGCCAAAGTGTTAATATTTCACGTGGCCACAGAAAATGTCTCCCAAACGTAGCCATTGCAAAGCAACCTTTACTCCACACACCGCGCAATACATCGAAAATTGCGAACATCGCCCTCGGTCCCTCGAAACTTCTCACACTTCCGCATGTCCGTCGATTACCTTTCCCTTCTCCCCGTCCGTTTTTCATGCGGCAGCCACGTCCGCTCGAGTCGGCGCGGATAAAGACGCTCGCGGCTTTTCTTGCACGCTCGATCGCACTCCTCATCTTTCATCGTCTCTCTCGCTTCCCTCCGCCGTGCAAATATTGTCGTGTCGCTCGCGGGGGGCCACTTTTCATCCGGACGAGAACGGCCCAATGCTGCACGGGGGCGCGGAAATCGACGTTGCAAATCATTTTTACGAGCCCGGCCGCTGGGTTTACACTCGTCGTTACACGAGAAAATTAGTCGTGCAGTTTGTCGATCAGTCAGCCGCGCGGTGTGTCGGTAAGAAGGGAGGGTAAGAAGTGGTGCGTATCGATTCACCTTTTGCGAATGCGGAATCATTTCGTCGATCTGAAAATTGCTGCGTCGACGTCGAGGAAAGCAACGCGCGCGTCTCGAAAAATCCGAAAATGCGTTTAATTATAGTCTGCGATTTCAATTGGATGACGAAGGAACGGGTTAAGGGGTTTTGGGGTTGAAAATATTGAGTTCGGAGGTTTATTGTTGAAATTTTGGAGACATACGAGTTAAGCTCCGGGAAGCTGAATTTGTATTAAGTTCGATATCCCTGCTGTCTCTTTGTCTCTTCCCTCAGTTAGAACATTTGAGACGTAGTTTCACAGTAAAAACAACTTTAATGAATTATGCGTTTATTTTGTGTTTGAATGCGATGTGTCTTATACTGCAATCCTACTAACAGTAGTAAAAAATGTGCTTATCGATGTTCCGGAAAGCTAGTAGGTGAGGAGTAGGAATATGTGTGAATAGGGTAGGTTGGAAGGAAAGTGATGGTAGTATGGTCAAAGGAAAGCAGGAACAATGAGGTGCGATTAAGAAAGGAGCACTTGTGCGGATTTGAATTTATCTTTGGACCAGGTAGAAGTAGGGAGAAAGATCCTAATTTATTAATACAATTAATTTCCAATCTATATTTGTATCGCAACAGTATGGACGTGGTGATTGTGCTAGCGAGTCTTTCAGCAGAGCACTTTGTGCATTGGTTTATCAATTTTGTATATCGTTGGGTCAATATTTTCAACTGGAAGGAGCTTTATGCATTGGTTCTTTAGTCAATTGGGGTGTATGTTCGATTGCATCGATGTGTGACATGCAGTCGCCCTGACGATGTGTTATTCAAATGAAGGTTGAGAGAGCCTGACTACCTAATGAATGATGACGGTACGCAGTGTTGAATATGATATATTCGAAATAACATTGAAGTAAAGCCTCAAGGCCTCGGCGGGGGTAGTATGTAATAATAAACCACCTCCGCCGGAAGATACTTTTCTTCTGTTTTCTCCGGAAGGAAAACCAAAATAAAAGTTATTCAAACAAAACACACTATTAATATTTCTCAACACTACTCTCTGAGTGTTGAGGGGATTTTCCTCGCAAAACTACAGTTTCGCATTCGGCGAAGATCCGAGTTCGGCGAGAATTTCGTTTCAGTCGTCGTATATCGATTTTTCCGTGATATTTTATAAACATCGAATTGACCGTATCGAAACCGTCAGGTTCCATTTGCGTACTCGGCGCGCGCGGCAAGTGGCGTTATCGTCGGCGCAAAATTGCCGTGCAATAACAGGACCGCGCGCTCGTAAAACTTTGCCCGGCCGTTACGCGGACGGACTTCATTTTTCCGCGAGTTAAATGTAAATATGTATAAACGCGGGGGCGCCGCCCTCTTCTCCGCGTACGCCGCCACTTTCCGCTCGCTCCTTCGCGTTCGCTTTGAAACCGCGAGGTGTAAAGGGTGAACACGTTTATTTTGCAGGTAATACCGCCGAAACTTGGCGCCGCTTTCCGTCGGGCAGTCTGGCCGACCGAATGGGAAACCGAGAGGGATAATCCTCGGAGGTGACGGGTTTCGCGTTCGCAGCGGCAAGGTAACGTTTGCGTTTCTTTTTCGTTCGCGAATTGTTTTGCGCCGCTATGCGCGCTGGCCAAAAAAATCTCTGTCTTCTTCCTTTTTCTTTCATTTTTTTTAATATTCCGCGCGGTATTCGTTACGCACGCTGTGCGTCGATGCGAAAATCTGTCGGTCAGACGCGCGCTGATGGAGATCGAAAATTGAATTTGGTGATTCCGGTTTGGTGAACGTGGTAATGCGATTAGGTCGGTCGAATTTCAGACGCGTTTACGAGCGTGGGGTAGAATGGCGAGAGTGTATTGGCGAGAAACATATTGCAATTGGAAAATTCAGTGATGTCGCATTAGTGATGGTGAGGGGTGGGTGGGCTGGACTTGCACTTTGCGTTCACAGTTTCACAACAGTGTCGTTCGTCCGTCATCTATCATCGCGCATTTGTAAGTTCGCATCCTAGAAGTTGTCAGGTTTTATGCGATGTTCCGCGATTATTTTTTCCGATGCAACGATTTTATGGCCCGTTTCAAGGCCCCAGTGCCTCCTGTTCGAAAGCACATTGCGCAGATAAATTTTATTTAGTTGTATTATTTTTATGTTTTTATATTATATTGCATTTAAAAGTGTGCTTAGACTCTACATATATTATGAATTGGTCACAAGTTTCATGCGAAAGGTTTCAGCTGGATTTCCTGGCTATTTTTATACATTGATCAGGCTCTTTCTGTCTATTTTAAATCATTCATACAGAGATCACTTCACTATCAGCATTATCAATATAAAATTTTCAGCAGATACTCCTTCTTCTACGAAAGATTTAAAATAGGTTTTGTATTGTATTTTCTTTTACGAAACACAACCACCGACAGATACTCCTCTTTATACGCGGATTTTTATATCAGCAGAAAATCCGGCGAAACATATAAAACAAATCAACGCTACGTAACAAATTATTCTCTTCACCACAAGTTTAGCGTAACACTTAACACTAAACGTACCGATACTTTACATCTACCTATTCTTACCACGAGCAATAATTTGACCCCTTATGAAAAAAACGTTGATTTTCAGAAAGAAATTCCTAATTTATTAAAGCGAGAACCTGAATAATTAGATGATATAAAAATTTACAGAAAGTCAAATGAGCGGTAGAAAAAACAATGAATGTACGATTTTGAAGTAAATTTTGAAAGGGGTCATTGGACCCCGCTTGGTATGTTTAGTGTTAAAGCTACCTTAGCATTTACAAGCATTTGAATACTAATCCGAATAAAAACTAAAACACACGAATTATTCACAGTAACAAAATCGCTGAATCTCGCACACAAACTAATCGCGAAATCTTCGAAACTGCAGCCACCTCTTCTTCCCGTCTCTTCGCCCGCGTATTTCCTTGCTCACCCCGCCCAGCCCACTTTCCTTCTCTCTCGTTCGTCCGCGTCGATACGTAAACTCGCTGAAACTCCGTCGGGGGTCATTCGTTCGGTTGCCGGACCACAAATTGAGCGGTTTGTTTCGTGTGGCCGGGCCGCCGGCGAGGGTAACCGGCGGCAGGAAGAAGAGTCATGAGCTTCCTGGAACGAGGTTCTGATGCCTGCCATTTGTCAGCCCGCGGGGGGAAGAAATTTCCTTAGCCGGCATCCCTTTCTCCCTCTCTCCCTCTTTACCGCCCTCTCGCTCGCGGCCCTTTGTTTCTCAGAAGCGCATGATTACCGCGTCGGATAACTTTCCCCGGGAAAAATCGAGCGCGCCTTCCTCGGCCGCTGCGGAGTCGAGCCGATCGTTGCCGATAGCGAGGGCTGTGTTTTGCTAATTGTCGTATTGAGCTTGCACGCTTTCCGAGAAACACTATCGGCTATCATGTTGACTAATTGCGGTAATGCCGGCAGCGCGATCGATGAACGTGGAAAAATGCTTTTCAGCCGGCGCTGGGGAAATAATGTATGCTGCGTTACGTCGGCAAAGAGGTTTCGATGAATTGTACGGGTCAAGAGAGGGTTGTTGGGTGGATATTTGATGAAGGAGGGTAACGATGTCTGAGACCGTAATTTATTTTGTAATCTGTATTTTTTTTTGTGGTAGAAGGGTTGAATAATGCCAGCTGCAAAATCGCTGAATGTAAAAAAATTAATGTGCGTACTGTATTATAACGGTAGGATGATCTTTCCAAATTCTACGCGTGGGTAGGGCATTATTTTATAGAAATCTAATAAACGAAAATAATGATGCCTGACGCTTAACGATTTACTTCGTAATTTGTTTTCTTTAGCGCGTTGTGTTGATTAATTGTGGCAATGCAGGCCGCGCGATCGATGAACGGGGAAAAATGCTCTCCAGGCAGCGCTGGGGAAATAATGTTTATGCTTGGTTATGTTGGCAGAGAGCTTCCTTCGAATTGTGCAAGTGAATGGAGAGTTATTTTGTAGAAATTTGCTAAAAAAGTCTAACGATGTTTGCCACTTAACGATTTTCTTTGTCATTTCTTTTCTGTACTATACCACTGTACTATATTCTGTACTAAATGTACTAATGGCGACTGAGCGTTCCGTTAACCTGGAAAAACATTTTTCAAACAGGACGTAGACATCATTCATACCCTATGTTATTTTGGTGTAACGATCTTTTCGGATTGTACACGTTAATAATCCGTTAATTTGCACAAAATTTGGCGAAAGAGATGAACGATGTTCGATACTTACCGATTTTCTTTGCAATTTGTCCTCTGTACCAAATTATGCTGGCTAATGTCAATAATGCCGGCTGCGTGATTGACGAACGCAAAAAAATATTGTTCAGATGGCAATACCAATGATGCACATGTCATATCACTTCGGCCCGATTTTCTCGTATTGCTTCTAGACCGATCGTAATCAGAACGTTATTTTTTATCATTTCCTTAAAAGATACCGACGGCGTCTGACACCTAATGCTTTGCTTTTTATAATCTGTTTTCCCTGCGCTTCCGCTCGCTACTTATCAACGCGCGAACCAACGTTTACCGCAGCAAAGTGATAAATTGTAACATCGCAAAATTGTGCGCACCCGTTTAGACGCACACGTGTAACTTTTGTCGCGTTACGCGTAATTTGAGCCCGTTAGCTAAACATATAGACCTGTAACGTTATCGGAAACAGTTTCTACCGAATATAACCATAACGTGTGAATTTTTACGTCTCATCTGAAAAACGGTCGCACTTTCCAACCGCGCTTTTTCGTTCCACTAATCAGCTTGGATGCGGCCAATCAAATAATTTCCCGATCGCAGCACAGTTCGAACTGACCAAAGTCGAACTGGAAAATTCACTTGCATGCCGCGTCGCTGATCAGCGAGCCTTGAAATCAGTGCCGTCCACTTTTGAATGTTCCTTTCGAGTTCTGAGCACGTAGGCGAGGAAACGCGTTCGCCAGGCAGCAAACTTGACAGCATGCGCGGTGAGAAGATCCTCTGGGAACGGTCTGACGTTTATCCAGGAGCTTCGAGGAAACACGGTAAATTATGTCGACCGAACGTCTCTGTATTTTACACGCCCGTTCGTGAATCCAACAGCGTCGAAAATGCAGCCTGCCTTCCTTCGGCTCGAAGTCGATGTCTTCGACATTGATTTAAATTCAATGGTTTTTGTTAATGTTGATCAGCGTTGTGCGTGTTTTTGGGTGAATGTATTTTATTTAATGCTGTAAGGGTTGCAGGGATAAAATAAAACACGTTCGATATACGGGATCCATATTGAGAATTGTTGTGGGAGGTACGGGGATAAAATAGGATACACTCGATACGCAAAATGCACATTTAACACTCATGCAGGAGGATTCACATTCAATACTCTTAAAGGAGGTATAGGGATAAAATAAAACGCATTCGATACACCAGGGTCCGCATTCAATACTCATGTAGAAGCTATACGGATAAAATAAAATACATTCAATATACAGGATCCACATTCAATACTCGCATAGGAGGTACAGGGATAAAATACAACACATTTAGTATACAGGATGCACATTCAATACTCATGTAGGAGCTAGAAGGATTAAATAAAGTAGATGCATTATACAGGAACCACATTTAATACTCACGTAGAAGCTACAGGGATAAAATACAACACATTCAATGTACAGGATCCACATTCAATACTACTGTAGGAGCCGGAGCGATTAAATAAAACACATTCAATACACAGGATCCACATTTAATACCCTGCAGAATAAAATAACACACATTCAACGAAAAAAACAGGCGAAAAAAATACTAAAATATCTCTCCGAACTATGGTGTGCCTTCCACGTTGTTCTTGCATTTTAGTAGTTCGACACTTAAATCATTTAAACGTGTCATTTAAGGCCCCACGGGTAGAATTATGAAAATGGTCGGCTCCTGGCTGGTTGCCGCATCTAAACTCAGCTAGACGCCGACATTTCGCAGACGTTACAGCCTGCATCTTCAGGCCTAAGGAGACCCCGGAAAGCTGTGTTTGTGCAGACTGTAACGTCTGCGAAACGTAGGCATCTGGCTACGTTTAGACGCGGCAACCATCCGGAAGTTTTCCATATATTCGAGACTGTTTTACATATACCGATACTGTTTCGAACTTACAAATACAAACTGCTATTATATGAGCTCATTGCGATGGCCAACTGATCGATTGACTGTTAATATCTTATGGGCTATACGTTTTGTAGAATTGCTTGTGGAAGCAAGGGATGTTTTTACTGCTTTGCAAAGTAAGCACAAGTGGTATCTTTATTTTTCGGGCTACTCAGAGTTTAGTGAATAATGTTATTTCTCTCTGAATGCAAAGTCCGGATCCAAAGGGCGGCCAGACAGAGATTATTTATTATCGCACCGGTGCGTGCAGTCTACAATAAGTTTTGCAATTGTTTGCAATTTCTTTGCACTGCTGGGGAAACCGCTAGGTGATGCATAACGTCTTTCCGCATTCTTGCTGACACTCAACGAATACAAGATCCGCGTACAAAGCAGATTCTGCGTCTACGGCACTTTAACACTGAGCATTGAGAGCGCAGCTTCGTTCTGAAGAGACCCTCACGACTCATCGGGTGTCTTTCATTAGTCATTTTATTTCCATAACCGCTTCATACGCTGATAATTTTATAATTCACGGATGTTTCTTGGTTGAATTTTTTCGTTGTGGATTTTGCATAAAAATGCGGCCGGATATTTTATATTCCGCATGAAAATGCGGGCGGGCACTTTGAATCGGAAAATCCGTAACATGAGTACCGGCCGTGTATTACGACGTATCACATTTGTGCATGTACGCATATAAATCATTTTGCGTGCTGGCTGACCAGAAAATCGCGGTGTCGTTAATGCCGCTCGGATTATTCGAATATTATCGAAAAATCAGCCACCTACGGTATTTGCGTCCATACGCGGTGACAGTCAATTCCAACAGTACGTGGAGAATCTAAAAACGCATCGAGCAGATTGCCGATACAGGAAAGACTAATTAATCGGTGGCGCAGATCGAATTTTTGAGTTGACCAGATTTTATTGCCTTGACAATTAACAATCCTTGGAATTCGAAGTGTGATATGATGAATTCGACGCTCTGATATACTTGCTGGCACATACTCGTGCACACAGCTTTATGCACGTATTTGGTGTTCGTCGACTCCAACCTACGCGCAGAATCTAAAAATCCGTCCAAGTGATTGCCGATACAGGAAAGACGGATTAATCGACAAGGCACATCGGATTTTATTGCTCTGACATCAATAATTATTGGAATTCGAAATGTGATCTGACGAATTCAACATTTTGGTATACTTGTCCACCCTCACATTCGCATACATTGCGGTGAGAGTCAATCCAACCTGTACCAACCTATATATTGCCGATACCGGAAAGACGAATTAATCGACAGCGTACATCGGATTTTATTGCTGTGACATTAATAATTATTGGAATTCGAAGTGTGGTATGACGAATGAAATTACATACTTGCTCGCACGTACACCTTCGTACACATACGCGGTGATGGTCACGTAAATTCTAAAAATGCATCCAACCGTTTGCGGATGTGCGAAAGACAAATGAATCGTTGAGCAAATTTTATTGCTTCAACATTAACAATCATTGAAATTCGGAGTGTGACATGAATTCATCGTTTTGATATACTTTCCCACGCATTCCTTATTTTTACCGCCGCAGACGCACTAAACGATCTCATCGCCATTTAAGCCCCAGTGACGCTGGGTCGAATACCACGAATCTCGGGGCTCAAAACAGGCGTTCCCGCATTAATTCCATCGGCGGAGTTCCGCGTCGGGGTCCAATTCTGCCATTCCGGAGGGCGGCCCCGGAGGGGTCAAACGGGTAGTCGATGTGCGGATTAAGTCGAGAGCGCACCTCGTAAATCAAAAGCTCAGCCAGCTATGTCTGCGGCGTCGGAGATAATAACCATTTTGCGCTTCCATAAGCTCCTCCCTTCTCCACCGCGTGTCCTCGTTATAAGCGATCTTACCACGGCAGGGGCTGTGGGTGTGCTCAGGGTGGAGGACGCGGACCCATTCAATTAACTCTGTAAAACGTAAATCGAACCATCCGCCCTCCTCCTCTTTGACTGCTTGCTCCTACGTATCATGCTTCTTCTTGCCTCTCAGCCCTCTGGCCTTTGCACTCTCAGCCTGCATCTTCTCTCTTGAAGGTGGACGATCGAGGAAATGCGCAGATTGACGTACACGAACGTGCTGGGGAATTGAGTCGCGACGGTCATCGACGAGGGTCGTGTCATTTTGGGGGCGTAGCGAGTGTCGGATCGGTGACTTGTATTGGCTGAGGTGCGTGAATATCTGGGGAAATAAGAAAATGCGTGGATATAATTATTAGTTCGGATATTATATAATATGTCATAATTTGGGAAAATGTATAAATAATTTTAACAAGCATGCGTGGTTGATGGTGTTGCATAAGATAACAGTGGAAAAGGAGTAAAGGCGATTTTTGGGTGATCAGGGTCGCAATGGAAATAAGAAAAAGTGCAATTTTTGGCAGGTAATGTGCTGAGAATGCATAGAATGAAGGGGCATTTTAATATTTTACGTTTGAAGTTTTCGAGATGACGTATTATTATATACTTGCACCGTGTATTGATGTAAATTTTGATTATTAACTTCTGGGTGGGTGCCGCGTCTATTATGAATTTTCTGCAGGATGCCAATTTACACGGAGCCTCCTTACGTTCAACTTATCCTGTTTCATGGCGTATATTGAGTTTCATAAAAAATATTACGTTTTGAAACAGTTGGTCAGATGACACAAGAGAATGCAAGGTATATCAAACACTTACGTAAGGGTCTCCATATATACTGCATGAATTATTTGCACTGGCACATAAGGAAACAGATAGATAAGGACCAGGTCACATTGTTCGCATTCCAACGTAAGGGTACAAATTTGTGTCTCCGGTCCTCAACGCATTAACGTCGATCGGTATGGTCAGATTCCGTCTAGGAACGCGATATTGAGTTGACTAAGTGAATTGAAGGGAACTGTGTGCATACCCAAAAGTGTGGGACGCGTGTATTCGAAGAAATATTTCAACAGAAATTTGAACAGAAAAAGCCTAAGACTAACTTTATATAGCGAAGCAAAGATGATAATGTTTTGAAATTGATAAAGATCTAAACAGACGGATGTACGACGGTAAAAAACAATGGCAATGATACAGATTTAAATGGTGGCCGCCTATCTGATTGTTTTTAAGAATAATAGTTCAATCATTCATTAATACTGGATTTCAATAATACTTAGCTTGCAGTCATTAGATGCAGAATAGTTATTAATACACAAATGTTAATACACTAATATTATTATTAACTACTAATATCCCACTATTCCTTCTCTAATGACACCAAGCTAACTAGTATTCAAATAATTGAAAATAGTTTAAAAAAAATCAATACATTAAAATATCTTCTTAATACGCCAAATGCCGTGGTGATCACCGGTGACCGACGCGACTGATTTCCATAGAAGTCCGTAAAATCTCCAATCGAAGCACTCATCATTTCATAAATGCAATAATATTAAAATAGAAATTGAACCCTTTACTTTCTAATGTATCCGCCGTATATTATTTTTGCCTAATCCAATCATATCGTATACAATTTCATCACGATGCATTTCTAATATGTGCAATTGCACCGCGGTTGGAGGGAAAAGTGGGAAAAATGCGCACGGCAGGGAAACGCGTCAATAACTCTTCTATCCCATTACACGGTCTCGCGACGCACGGAGTAACCGACAACTGGACTCAACACGCGTGCAGACAATGCGCCCCGGCATCCGCATCGAGACTTCCCCGGCATATTTAGCATAAGCGTCCGCGGCCGCCTAAACATTTGATGAACCGCAAAATTCACGGCATGCCCCCGCGGCGGTCGATACAAATGGCCGCATTGAAAACTACTTCCGGAATGCGCCGGGAATCGGGAATGCCCAGAACACGATAACCCGCGTCGTTTTATTCGGACCCCTGTGTACGTCCGACGCTACACGTCGCTTCCTTCGTCGAACGTGACGGCGCCGAGGCGCGGGGAGCTCCGGAGCTGAAAATTTGATGCACGTATCACATTCGCATGAGTCCCGCGGCAGCCGGCAGTTGTACGATTTGTAATTATTTAGTGCACTTAGCCAACTGCCGCCGCGGTGGGTTCTTCTTTAACGCCATATCGCTTCTAATCCGCCGCAGCCACGGAAGATGTATAAATAGCCGACGAGCGATGAAACGGCTACGGCGAAAACTAGTTTCGGGAACGTGCGAGGGATCTGAAACTCTGTGAAGAGCCGAGCGTACGCGAGATACGCGTTGGCCCGGCATTTCGCTGGCATCCCCGATTCCGTGGAGCCGTATATCCGCATTACATGTTAATCTTCTCCTAAGAACGTGACGTTCCCGAGGAAATCGGCGGATGGCGAGGCAGGTGGTGGAACGGGGTAAAGGCCGAATCCTCGAGACTTGGCAGATGGATCGTGCGCGGGTAATGGCATTTTCAAATGCTTTGGCCCGAGCTGCCCGCGCCCCCCGTCGCACCCGCCGTTCGCCTATCAAGTACCCGCGTGGAAGGAAGGGGCTAAGGGTGGTTCCGGACTATTCCTGCCTCTAATAGAGGCAGCGCCGAGATTTATCGCTCGCGATGCAACGATGCTGTTATATAGGACCCTTCACGCGTGTAGCGACCCTTCTCTCCCTCCTTCTCTCCCTTTCTCTCTCTCTCTGTCTCGCTTTTCCTTTAACTCACTCTTTCTTCCTTTGCCTTTCTCTATCTCTTTCTTTCTCAAACACACTCTTCCACCATCAGCGTCCTTTTCTCTTACTGGGCACTGGCTCGTCTAGTCGCATTGCCCGACCGTACTATCTTTTGGAAGCACATTCAGGAGCGGAACTAAAAAGTAAACGCGTAGATACCTGCCGGCCTATCGACTGAATACCAACGAGCTTGGTCAAGGCGAATACGCGAGTCGAAGCCAAAGGCTCCCTACATGACATGGGTCGAATTTTGCCGATTATAATTCTACTTGAGACGATCAAGTGCCTGTGAAGTATTATTTCTGAGTTCTGTAATCATTGCGAATTTTGTGAAGATATTGATTTTTTGTGGAGTTCGTCAAATTTTGCCTTTTATAATTTACGATGGGACGATCAGTTGCGTGTAAGTCACTATTTCTGTATTTTGTGATCGTTTCGTTGTTTTGTGAAGTTATTGATTTTTTTCCGGAGTTCGTCGAATTTTACCGTTTATAATTTCCAACCAGACGATCAGTTATTATTTCTGTGTTCGTTTCGTTATTTTTCGAAGATATTGATTTCTTTTGTGGAGTTCGTCAAATTTTGTGGTTTATAATTTACGATGGGACGATCAGTTGCGTGTAAGTCACTATATCTGTATTCTGTGATCGTATCGTTGTTTTCTGGAGTTATTGATTTTTTTCCGGAGTTCGTCGAATTTTACCGATTATAATTTCCAACGAGACAATCAGTTGCGTGTCAGTTATAATTTCTGTGTTCTGTGATCGTTTCGTTGTTTTACGAAGATATTGATTTTTCGTGGCCCTTCGACTGAATACCAATGAGCTCGGTCAAGGCGGGGATACGCGGGTCGAAGCCGAAGGATTCGTACATGACGTGGGACGAATTTTGCCGATTATCATTTTCTTGGAGTCGATCAAATGCTTGTGAGTTAGTATTCCTGAGTTTTTTTATCGTTTCGTAGTTTTGCAAAGATATTGCGTTTTCGCGAAGTTTGTCGAATTTTGCCGAATATAATTTCTTCTGAGACGATCAGTTACATGTAACTTATCATCCCCGTGTTCTGTGATCATCTCACTGTTCTGTGAATTATTTTTTCACCGCGTATTAACTGAATATCCACGAACTTGATCAAGATTGACATTCAAGGCGAATCCAAAGTCTCCTTACATGACGTGGAACCATCGAATTTTGCGATAATAATTACCATCTCTGTGCCGTGATCGCTCTGACGCTAAGAAAACATAGATTACGCGCAAGCCTACTATATAACGCTTTCATAAATTATTATATACTACATCCAGCTTGTATATAATATACTCTTCATATGCAATATATAATGTTACATGGAGCGCTTAATCATCCAAACGGACGAACCGTCAAAAGTCGTCAAAGAGCCGCCCCGCAATTAATGATCAGCCTCGCATCGCCTCCTAACGAACCTAACGCACGCCGGCGCGTTCAATGTACGTTCCGGTAGACTACTTCTATCCAATTTCAAGGGCATTCATAAGAAGTGGCATTTGAGCGCGCGAGGAAGCCACGTGGAAGCGTAGTAGATGTGAAACAGTCGCGTAGGTGTGTGCGCGCGAGTTCGCGCTTTACGATCTTCGTGATACATACCTGAAGTCCATGAAAGGGGTGAGAATATAGTGGTGCGCGTTCCTTAATCTTGCCAGGAATGCACGAGGTCTGCTCGTTCCGCAAGGATGCATCGCAGTGACGACTCTGGCCTTGGTGCCGTGCTTGTTGAGACTGCTGATGGTAGTGGTGGATGGTGTAAAGCTGAGAAAGAGAAGGAGCGGCACGGGGTAGGACGGGGGTCCTGCAGGATACTTGGCCGCATATCAAGCAGCTCCGGATGCGGCACAAGATTAATGCAGCCCGTCCCGATGGTCGTTACGGACCTAAGACGATTACATCCTCCTTAAGTTCAGGAGCCGTCGTCTTAATCGTTGAGGCTGTCGGATATACGCCGCTCTAATTAGTTAATCCGTGTTACCTGTGCTAAGTAAGGACCCCCTGCCACTGACTCGCGGAACAGATGTCAACACGACGTACCGCACGGCTATGTTCCGATGCCTTTGAACGGGTTTGCGCTTCAAACGGTACGCCTTTTTATGGGGGAGATGCGCAGCTTTTACTTGTTAACGCGACGTGTCGGGACCACATAGGTTGCCGATGCGGGAGGATGCTATCTTTTAGCGGTGGCGAAGCTTTCTCCTGGCAAAGCCCCTTTCGTGCGCTGGTAGTCTTAATATTTGGTATCGTATCAACGATTTGCGTGAAATGTCGAATACTTTAGTAAGGTTGGTAGATCGGTAAAGGAATTAAACATCATTCTGTCGGAGAGTAAGTAGTGAATATTTAACTATTTGCTATCATTTCACTTATTCACGTACCATTTCAAATACTTGGGAGAACAGTAAATAAATTAAACGCAACTCTGCCAGAGAGCGGATAGTCAAACTACGGGCGCACAACAGACTGCCCTAGGGGAGACCTTTGCCAGAAAATAAAAAATAGAATACCCCCGAAGAAAAAGCCCGTGTGTGCCCGAGCCATGTCGAGTTAACAAATAAAAGTTCAAAATTTCAACCTTAAAGCGGCGTATCATTTTGGATAATTGAAAAAGGTGGATGAAACAGCAAAGATATGCGATTATCTGCCTATCGCGTGCGATGTGTTCTGGCGGATCAATGCGTTATGTTAATTGAGAGCTCCGTTTGTTCGCGGTTCTTGCCAGTCGGATGATGATGTAATATAAAACGCGCTTTGGCTTGATATTGTTAAGGATTCATTTCGGTGCGCGCGTTACGGCGCCGGTTAATCCGACGGTTTCAAAGGTAACGGTGATAGTGTTAAAACGAGGCGCGAACTTTGGTATTTGACGTGGCGTCTGCGTGTCACGACTATGAAGGAGATTACATATTACGTCGTTGAGATAGGGGTGACAGGAAGACGCGCAAATTGAACTCGCTCAGGATACACGGCCCCTCGTCTCGTGCTGATTAGAGTCATCCCTCCTTTCCCAGTGTGCTACGAAATTTCTTGCGATGTTGATAACTGAATTTTCCAGGCAACTGCGATTTCCTCACTGTAATGATACGTTTCGCGTAATTACGCGTCGTATTCATTTGAAAGTAACACGTGACTGAACACGGCCGATTAGTGTTGTTTATCGGTGTCTTCATTGATCGTTTAAGCCCCAGGGATTCTTGAAAGAAATTTCTTGGGATGTTGATAAATGAGTTTTCCAGGCAACTGCGATTATCTTACCGTAATGATACGTTTCGCGCAATTAGGCGACATGTTGATGTGCAGATAGCGTTTGACTGTACATAGCTGTTTAGTATTCTTTATTAATGTGTTCATTGACCGTTTGAGTCCCAGCGGTCATTAAAAAAATCTCTTGCGATATAGATAACTGAATTTTCCAGGAAATAGCAATTTTCTGATTGTAATGATACGTTTCGTGTAATTATGAGTTGACTGAACATAGCCATTTATTATTTTATATTAGTGCGTTTATTAATGGCTTTACTCCCAGGAGTTATTAAAATATCTTGACAGGAAATATCAACCGCTTATTTTAATTTGTGTCTGCACTGTTCACATGGTCTACATAAAAAGAGGGACTTAACACGTTGACTGCTAAGCGTATTTTACTATATTAGAACAGTGATGCTATGAAATACTACAACATTTGACTGAATTATGCAAAATGTAAATAATGTGCAGGTATTGGAGACCAAAAGATCGCATCACTATTCTAACAAACCTGCATTTATAAAATAATAATTGCTACCCACTGCGAATATTTTGGATCTTCAATCAAATTTCTTGTGTCGGTCACCGGTGACCATTATGACAGTCAAGGTGTTAACCACGCGCAGAAACAGTATCAGTAAAATTGTGCATCTCAATCCATTTCATTCAGTTCATAACAGTTCATGAAAATTTCATTCATCAATTTGCCTTCAGACGCCCACAGCGTGGCTTGTTCGCCAAAAAATGACTTTCTCGCATCAGTCTAGCACAGGAACCGTTTCCCTCACATTTTCTATGTCCCAGGCTCTCGCTCTTGCATCCCGTAGCGAAGGCCCCGACCTACGACGCGAACCTCCGGCTGATCTCGCGCGATTTACTGCGCGTCGATCGGCTTTCCAACATTAACGGACTCTCGGCGTTTCGCGAGTCGGCATTTTTGCCCGCGGCCAGATACGCTTCTCGCTGCTGAGATGTATCCCAGACCCTCGCAGGAACGCGGTTACGCGAGGCAGACCTTATTCGTCTTCCAGCGAGCGTGCAGTTCATCCCGTCGTCTTTTTATCCTGCTGCTTCCCTCATCCGCGCACTCCGCGTGGTGCGCGCGAGTTCAACGACGCATGAATCCGTGGAGTATCGCTTCAGAGATTACGCGATCCGGCCCGAGGCCGCAAACTCTTCGTTCGCTGATATGGCGCCGCAGATCAGGGCTGCAATTAGTTGGCCAGTGTAGTTGGAGGCGTCGTACTATTATGCTGTGATCGAGAAATCTCAACTATTTTAAGAACTGCCTGACTTCTCAGTCCTCTGGCTCTGGACTAAGTGTATTTAACACTTTGACAGCCATGATGATCACCGGTGACCGACGCAAGAGATTTTACGGAAGATCCAAAATATTCGCAATGGGTAGTAATTATTATTTTACAAATGCAGTTGTTATTAGAATAGTGATACGCTCCTTTGGTCTCCAATACCTGCACATTCTTCACATTTTGCCGAATTCAGTCGGGCGCTGTAGTATTTCATAGCATCGCCGTTCTAATATAGTAAAATACGGCTGGCAGTCAACGTGTTAACTGTACAAAACTCAAAATACGAACTAACTCGGAAAATCTCTTTTCTAAATTTAACTAACTCGGAAAATCTCATGCGGTCCTTAATGTAGGATTGAGGAAAAGTGGAAGGGATGAGTACGGGGCAAGGTTCGGACAGTGGAATCATACTTTTTGGGAACAAGAAGTATCACTACGGATCAAGGGTTTTGGGGTAGGACTGGACCGTGACGCACTTGGGTCTCTTTGCAAGTAGATCTTATATCCGGATGTACGACGTAATATCAATGTGAATAATTAATACGTAAAAATATAATAACCACGAATACATGACAGAACAGAAAAAATGATAGAACTAACAGTCTGTTTCGTTTTGATATTGACAAACAATTTATTTTCAAATTATTTTCCTCCGGAACGCAGATGTGCGAAGTGATGTCAATACGAGTAATTTATGTACGAAAATATAATAACCACAAATGAATCGCCCGAGCATACATAAAATCATATGACAAGCAGATCGTCCACTGTTTCGGCATTGGCAAAAATTTGGCTTTCAAATAATTTTCTGCTTAAACCCAGATGTGGCACATAACATCAAACCTGTAATTAACGAATAAAAATAAAAAGACGATAAAACACGCACATTCGCTGGGACTCGAGCATACATAAAATTTTATGACAAGCAGTGCATTTCGTTTCGGCACTGGCAAAAATGCGGTTTTCATAGATTATTCTTTCGAACCACATGCCAGTCTACAAATCCACCTTCACATTTGACAGAATGCGTGTTTCTTATACCATGCCCCTACGTTTGAGGCACTACGCGCAGTGATCGATAGATAAAAACCTTCTATTAACCGTAGCCGTTTAATCTTAGCCGTTCCACAACGCGATACAAACCGTTTTATCGCGGATATAGGGCGCACATTTTTCCGTTGTTTTATTTCGCGTCATGCTCGCTAGACATATACGCCCGTCGTCGGAGGTTATCGAACATTTAATAACGTTAGAATTAATAATGCCCCGGCTGTGGTGAGCGCACGGTCTGCATGCACGGCCGGAAGGGCAATCGGGCTGGTAACATACAGGGTGCAGCGGAGGGTTAAATTAAATTAATCTTGCATCGCGTCTCTCGCGTTATGGTTGACCATGTATTGACTGGCCACATATGGAGCGCCGACAAATCCCTCGCAAAAACACACCGAATGTGTAACGTGCAAACGTACACTGATGGTCTGTGCGGCGTCTTGTGCGCAATTATTTCATTAATACACCGAAAGAGTCGATTTGAAATTTGCTGCATATTTTTAGGCTGCGATTTAAATTCTGGCGATTTTCAAGCATGACGGTTTATGCTTGATTGTGATTAGCAGTGTGAATACATATGTGCGTGGCCTCGTGGACCCGAGTGTTTGTTACTCAATTACCTATGATAGAGACTACAGTAAAGTCGCGTATAACACAATTAATATGTTACGCGTTGTAAATAATCACGTTGTACGAAATTGCTACGATTAGGTTAACAAGCTATGCTACGGTTGCATTTTATAATACAGTAGGCTGTATGGAAATTGCATTACATGAAAAATCGGGAACCCACTCTACACATGTCATGTTTCACGTCCGTTATATTTTCTGGTCGATTTCGTTCCTTAGCATTGTTTATGGTAATATTCGAAAGCGGCAAAAATAACCGTCTGATCATTTTGTCGAACAGCGCGCACTCCATTGTTCGCGGACAATATACGTTCCTGTGCTGATTATTGCTGTGATGCATAAATCTGCAGTACATAATGAGTGTAACGACGGCTGCATTGGATTGCAACTCATAATATGACGGACATGATGAAGAGCTACATTCAAGTTGGTCACGCGTTACGTTCCGCGCGTATTGACGTTAACTGTGTCGTTATTGCTAGTAATTGATGAAAACTTCCTCGCGCTTGGCTGGCGTTTGTAATTACACGCAAACAAAGTGTCACTTAAATGACTACATTTTCAGGTAACTGTTACGCGACAACGTGACTTTGTCATTTTATATCAACGTTACATGTCAATTATAATGTTATTACATAATTAACATTACATTTCAATTATAACGTTGGCATGTTAATTATAATGTTGACGCGTTAATATTACAATTTAATATTACATGTCAGAATTACGTGTCACCATTACATGTTAATTATAATGTTAACACGTTATTATTACATTTCAGTATTTTAATATTACATGTTAAAACTATCTGTTATTTACAACACATTCTAAGCTTCACACTTGATGTTTCGACAATAACAATTATTGATTCAACGCGTAGTTGTTCGACCGTTATGTTTAATGGACCGCCACACGGGCCCTGCCAGTAAATCTGATTAAATAGACGCAGGTTTACTAGCAGGATTATATTTTTTCCGTCACATCCCGAACCCCATAACTTACGGTCCAGCTTCTATTGACTGACTGCGCGGACTATTGACAAATTCCTCCCCGTCGCAATTTTAACGCCTATTTCGCAGCGTAATGCACTACAAACGCACTGTAAATTGCGATATTGTTTGTCAGCTAATGAGACCGAAATTATTAGCTAATGGAGAGCTTAAAACCGGCCGGGACGTAAAGTGACGATATTGGCGACATCATGACCCTATTTAGTACGTGTCATTAGCCCCATTACGGGTCCTCTGATTCTAGGTCGCTTTGTGAAATCAGGTGCGCGTAATCTGTTATCGTAGCCGCGTCAATAAGTGCAATACCGTCGACGATACGGGAAAATTCATTTAAACGCGTCTTATCGCACATCGGAGGGTAATAAGTAAAGTTCGACGTTAAGTGGCTGTAATAATTGTCCTTCGCTAACATTTTGATGTCTACATTGCACATTATTCGGGTAACCAGCGGTTAGACTGAACGTACCGATAGTTCCATCGACAAATTATTTTTGTCGGTGGTGATAATATAAATTCATGGGTCATTGGAGCATGTCAATATGTGTGTCGATCGAACCAAATGCATAGCCATTTGTTTGGACCAGGAAAGAATAGTCGGTAAACGTGGATGTTATTTTATTTATTCGTATGAGTTCAGCGTGGGCTATATAATTTACTTAGTTTCAATTGTCGCGTGTGCATATTTTTTTCGAATTCTTCACGACTCTTACGCATAAACTAATGGTTGGGGGCTATAAGTTTTAAAAATTATTTTTGAAAATTATCGACGCTTATTCATATGGGACTAAGGGCGATAAAAGTAATTGCTTGCGCATTTTTCAAATCACCGTATCTCCGAAAATATTGAGAGTTCAGCAGGCGGATCGCGATCGACTTTCATCGTAAATTACCTTCTATCGAACGATGTCGGTCCGAAACAAAAAGGAATTTGACATTTTTCAACCGATTATTGACCATGTGTCGAAAATATAAACGTTCCATTTTCAGTGATTTTAACTGTCTTTGAGTACCTCGGAGAACTGTAGCGAATAAATATGACTAATAAATGTATGTATTGCACGTATATTATACAATGAACAAATTTATTCGTACTAATGAATAAATGTACTATGTATATATAACACAGTACCAAAGAGGATATATATTTATTAGTACGTTTAGTATGATTATCTTCTGATTAAGAACGACACTTCAGATGTAGGGAAAATTCCTAAAAAGCAGTGGGTTCATCCGTGTACCTTGACCGTGACACATATTTGTCGTAGTCACTTAACATTTTTCTTATGTCAATTATTTTTCCTCCCTACACGAGTTCATCGGTTACGTTGGTGACTCACACTGGACGCATATATGCGTCAGTCGCTGGCAAAGGGTTAAATGAATCGTGCATCACATTCTCTGCGGCACAGTATCAAGAATAAACAGCGATAAATGTACTTCATGGCGATACGTCGAAACAAACGGGTTTTCACTTTATCAAACGCCGGGGTCAGCAGTATGAAGTTGACTGCATAGAATGTTTGACTAAACGGGAGAGATGTGTACACGAGCCAAAGCTCTCACGCTGGCTATTGAAAACAAGGCCATGGTGAAACGGGGTTAAAAGATGATCACGGAGCTATTGAATTTTGCACGGCTATTAAGCGCCTGGCCAAATGCAACTGCCGCTCATCGTTAAAAATTGCGACGTACGGCAGTTTCTACTATTCGACAAGTACCATTGCGATTTAGTTTCAATGATTCAGCCACGTTTGGGCCCATTGATGATCTTAGTTTGGAAAATAACCTGTTCGGTTTTAATACAACGCGTTAAATTAAGAGCAGCACAATCTTTAGGGTAGCGAAACACGTGCACACGAGTTCCAAAACTGATTAACCAGGCAACAAACTCTCAATTTCACATTTTTGTTTCTGTACACGATTCTGTAAAATTACTACTTGAGTGAGTGCTGTTTAACACTTTGACTGCCACGGTGGTCACCGGTGACCGACGCAAAAGATTTGACTAAAAATGCAAAAAATTTACAATGAAGCCTATTTGCAATCTTGTAAAAGCAATTGATATTGGAACGGTGCTTCGATACTTTGGCTTCTAATAACTCTGCCGTAGTTTTATTTTGCACGATTTAATCATATTCTGCAATATTTTATTGCATCGCGGTTCTAATATAGCGAAATACGCTTGGCAGTCAACGTGTTAAACTGATTTTATTGCTGTGATGTGTACCTGTGTTGTGAGTCTAAATGTCGGAAAATCGCATTGCCAAGTTTTAGGGAAATATTGTTCGTGGAGTGGATAGCTGAGTGGTAGTATGGAGATGAAAAATGTGGATGCATGGATAATAGGAAAGGAACAAGTACTGTGTATCCTATTACCTAAAATATCGCCCTATACTATCATCGTAGATACAGTGCAACACTTACCAACCAACCCCTCTCGTCGGCCAACACAATTGTCCCAACTCCCAATTTCTCATTTTCCTCTCCCTACACGATAACGTCTCGTCGCGCGCAAAATCGTCCAACTCCGCACATAACCATCGCTCGCAGCCCGAAACGTTATGTCACCCCGCAAACGTCGCGGATATCTCTCTCTCTCTGAAGCAGTCAACAGACCGGAACGCTATGAACTGTGTATCAAGTTGCATTTTTCTGCTACGCACGGCTGATGTACGTGCCGCGGTTTTAGCCGCGTTCTTTCCTACCCACCTTTTTCTCCTTAAAGCGCGGAACGTTGTTGGTACGGATTGGGGCTGTAAAGAAGTAGGATCTTACGACGTTAAATAAGCGCGTTCCGCCCTTCTTGCGCCGCCTCTCTCACGCTCTTCATCCAACTCTTTCTCGCGTTACTCCCTTCGCTCCTCCTTTTCTGACGGTCTCGCTCCCTCTTCGATATCCGCCCGCCACCGGATAGGGAGCTCGTGGAAACGATAAAGTTTCCGGACTACACCAAGGCGCCTTTTATTTCCGTCGTAGTTACCTCGTGATTTGCAGTGCCATAGCTTCATCCGCGCGCGGAGAACGGCGAATCTTGCGTCGGGCGGCGAGAAAAATATTCGGACTTCGTCGGAAGTGCTTCCGAAGAGCCGACAAATTTCCTCGTATTTCGCCCGGGCGCTCGCCACATTTTGGGAACGTTGTGTTGCACATCGGCGGGGTTCAGCGTCGCGGAACTTCGTGACGGAAAATGCGCGGGGTATTTCAGGGGCCAGGCTTGAGGTTAACCCATTTGCGTCATTTGGCGGAATAATCCGCAAACAAAAACTGACCATTATCACCGGGAGCGGATAAATCCGCACACAATAATTTTTGGCTTCAGCTTATCAGCAATCGTTAACACGTTGATTGCCATGCGTATTTTACTATGTTAGAACTGCGATGCGATGAAATACTACAGAGTATGATTAAATCGTGCACAATTAAGGTGACGTAGAGTTCTTAGAAGCCAAAGTATTGAAGCACCGTGCCAATATCAATTGCTTTTACAAGATTGCAAATAGGCTTCATTGTGAATTTTTTGCATTTTTAGTCAAATATTTTATGCCGGTCACCGGTGACCACTGTCGCAGTCAAAGTGTTAAAGAGTCTGTACGATAAACGAACAATGAAGAATTTTGTGTAAAATATTATTTTTCTCACTTTTCTGGTTGTAAGTTCAAAATAATAAAATAATATAAAAAAATAATAGATAATAAAATTTAACAAAATTAGGTTACCATAATGAATTACAGTTCGGATTCGGATTCAAGCATAGAAATGCAAATATGCTATAAGCGTAAACGTGCCATAGCTCTAATAAATAGTAGTGAAGATGACCAGCCCGATAATATTGAAACTGGAGATTTCTTATGGGAAAAATGAAATTTTTATTAGTATGCTGCGTTAGTATGCTGGAACAGGTGGTTTTCGATTTCGTACTTTTAGAGTTGTGCGCAGTGATGTCAATAATATGCCGGAACAATCAATTTTTTAATTTGCTGGCTATTTTGAGGCTATAATTTGAATTGCAGTGACTTTTAATTGACGGTATTTGTGGCGTCCCGTGCGCAATTATTTATTTAATATACCGGAACAATCGATTTTAAATTTGCTTCGCGTTTTTAGGCTGTAATATGAATTCTCTCAATTTTTCAGTGCATTGACGCCCTGCGGGGCATCTGTAAATTCGTTTTGTTTTTTCAGGCTGTGATTTAAATACTGATGATTTTGATGTACACAAATGGTCTGTTTCGCTGCGCGTAAACGTTGCATTAACATAGCGAAACAATCAATTTGAAACTTGCTGCATATATTTAGGCTTTATCTCAAATTCCGCCGATTCTCAAACACATTGACAGTCTGCGTGCCGTTTTGCCCTCGGTTACTTTATACACCTTTACCAAAAAGGTAGATTAAAAATTCCTTCCGTTTTCTCGTCCTACGATTCAACTGCTAGCAATTTTAAAGTGCCCCGACCGCCTTGTACGTCTTTGCCGAAACCACCCCCGCGGCTCCTCTAAATTTCTTTCGCCTTGGCGCCTATCACCTTCCAACCTTGTCCCGCGCCGCGGAACTTTTTGCAACTGAACTCGCGCGCCGTATTTCAGAGTCGCGTATTTGCAGGTATTTGCACGCATGCTTTCGTTGTTAGGCGGAATGCGAAAAATGATAATGCGCGTCTGGCGGGCGGCCGACGTTAATTTACGGCGGCGCCGCGCGGTTGTCATGCGATCGCGTACTAAAATGAATTAATTATGATTGTGAGTGCAATGCATAAGAAATCGAACCGATTGGGAGATGCATATATGCGCCCATAGTTGACAGCGATATATTTCTACGGGTGTATATAGTCCATAGCAGTCAAAGGGTTAAAATGAACGACACAAGATAAAACTGATATTTATTGTTGCGATGCAAAGGTCGGTTGGATCCTTCTGCTTACTTCTATCTGGCCCAAAGATAAATTCAAATGCGCGCACGTGTTTTAAAAATGTCTACTATTCTTCTAACAATTGATAATACGCGCTCAATTTTTCCGATAATTATTCTCCGCACAGTTATTGTTTTTGACGTGAACCATGTGCGCAATACATTTCTTCCCCAGTTGTCATTATTTTTAATTATATTTATTCAATATAATTTAATAAATATAATTAAAAAACAAACAGTACCTACGCGACGAATAATTATCAGTAGTTATCAATATAATTGAACACGTATAATTGAAAATAATCGCAATTAGGGACAAAATTGATTGCTCATATAGTACATGCGGTCCCATTGTCTGACGTTTTCGACATATGCCGACACAGATACTACGATATCGCTCGGTACTTCTGATCAAGATTTCCTGAACCGCTTTGGGACTGAACCGATTAATCCGAAGCCGATCGCGCGGTCTCGCGGCGTTCGCGAATCGTCGGGAAATCCAATAACTCGGCAGCCGTTAATATTTTTCGCGCGCACGCCGCCGTGCCCGGCCAGTCGTCTAATTACGGGCGTCGCTAAATCTTCCGGCGGGCAGCGCGAGTGGGCGATTATTGTTCCGAGAAAGAGAGATTCTGATGGCCATTAACGTCCGAGCAGGAACTTCCGCTTCCGTCAGTCGTTATCGCCATTGGGAGGTCAGTTTCCGGCCTTTTCGTGGCCTGCGACGAAATGAAGCTGGGGCACATTTTTATGGGTTGCCGGGCGCGTAGGCGATTCTTGACGCTTTGGCTACTGGCTACTTCAATGAGTGTTGCTTATTAGAGGTGACCAGTATGCAGCAAGGGCCTTTAACCTACGATTCCGGGTTTGCGCGTAATATGTAGGATCGAGAAATAAGGTAGCAGCGGGCAGGGTGTCACTATGCGATGGGCGATTTTATATGCAAGGCCGATTTTATTTTACTAGCCATTTAGGGAAGGTGTGACATAAAACACGCTTGTATATACACGGGAGACATGTGCAGAGAATTTTTCCTTTCTCCGAAACGTTTTAATAAAATCCATAAAAAAGTGTAAGTAGACGTTTAACCGTTTGGCTGGTGAATGCTTCTGGCCAAAGCGCTGGATGGGACGAAATAATTTTTGCTATTGCGAACTCTATTAATTGATTATCTTACGCGCGGCTATGCTATAACTAATGCTTCAATTACGTCGATTTAAATGATGCATTCAAGTTATTTGATAGACAACGCATGTGTATTCATTTTATACATTAATGATTGTGGGTGTGGTACGTCGAAGGGTTAAATGTACTTAATATTGTTGCCTAAATCGGAAGTTTAGCGTTGATCCCTAGTGGCCGAGTTAGCTCTTAACGTCTTAACCACTGATCGCGTTGATGCTGCCTACTTACATTTTTATGCGCCGTCTCAAGAGCGTCCCACATGGAAGCAGCAATTTTTGATACCACGCCAAAACTCGCGATCGGCTTCTGGCCCTTAATGGCTGCCAGCGTGTCTCTGAAGAAAGCGGTGTACACGTAAACAGGCCTGCAGCGGTAGAAAGAAATCTTTTTTCGCCTTCAGGCGCTCGCGGCCAGAATTTGTTTGCTAAGATGTTGACTTCCAGATAGTTGCCGCGTTTGAATTCAGCATTGTGCGGATGTTTTGCAAACAGCCTGCATCATCAGACGGGGGAGAATTGATATCGAAACTACCTGGGTTTAGATCATCCTTTTATGCTCCTGATACATGTTCCGGCTGATCGCGGCAGCTAATCAGGATATTTTTTCATTTATAAGGTGGTCAGTTAAAAACTGGGTAAGCCGTGAACAGAATTGGAATGGATTGAATTATGGCCCTGAATTATTTATGGCAGGGGAGTCTTGTATTTAATAAACACAACATCCGCATCATTTTCAAGCTGCCAGAGAAGATAGCACAAATACTTTGAAACCGCAAAGACCAAAAATTGCACCTGAGCGGTCAGGAAGCACATAAAGTACATTGTTTGTGCAGAAAAGTGTACATTGAGAATTGTGTACACAGATCAAAGAACACCAATGGTGTACCAGACTCGATCAGTTTTTTAAACAGCCTTGGCAGAGCATGGTATAGAAACTGAACATGCCGTCAACTTCGACACAGATGAAATGCAGGGTAGTAGTACAATAGTAGCCTTGTGAGGGTGCCAGAATTTCAAACTTGTCGAAATTGACTGCATGTTCAGTTTCTATAGGATGCTCCGCCACGGTTGATCCCGAAAACTGACCTAGTCTGGTACACCGTGGGTGTTCTTTGATCCGTGTGCTGATCTTCCGGTTCCTCCAATGTGCAGTTTTCTGCATGAGCAAAGTACTTTATATGCTCTCAGGCTGCTTAAGGGCGATTTTTGGCCTTTGGGCTCGTCGAATATCTGTGCTATCCTCTTTCGTACCTTGAAGATTACGCGAATGTTGTGTTTTCTAAACGCTACTCTACCAGAAAACATCTGGAGTGTCCAGAAATATCGAAGCATCCTGATAACCTCAATCGAGACAGTTTATCGAACCTAACCAATTCGGTGCACCGTCCTGTCGATTTTTCATTGACCGACTGATTATTTAAAAAGCATCCTGACGTTTTGGTGCAGGTGACAGAAACGTTAACCAGAGGCATTTATGTACGATTTGAATTCAGGGGTCTTCAACATCAGACCTTTCTAGACTGTTAATGCACGCTTTTCGTGTAATGTCGGCAGAATGCTGAATTCAAATGCGGCATGCATCCGGAAGTTAAGCTTATCAAACGAATCCTGGTCGCGTGCGCCTTAAGAAGAAGGTCGCGCGATTTAACCTGTCCTTCGATGCCGCGCAATATTTCGCGGCGCGCTCTGCACCCGTTTATTTCTGGCCCCGAGAGCGTGACGTGCCATTTAATTAATTCAATTAAGAACGGTGCCCGATGAAAATTTGATTTAATTGCAGCTTCATCGAGCGCACAATTTGGCGCCGTTACAACACGCGCCCATTCGCGCACGCCCCCGCACGTTCTCGCGCGCGATGGACCGGCTGAGTGAGCAATCGCGATATTAATTGTGCGCGCGCGCTCCCGATTTTACGCACGGAGGCGTGAGTTTAATTGTTCGTCCGATGAAGTCATTACGAAGATCCGCGCCCGTCATTTTCGTCGCACAAACTCGCACTCAACGTACGTCACGGCCGGACATTATACATTTTTACCTTGAAGTATTAGAAAAATGATAGTAATCACATATGTATATATATATACATACATATGTGTAGCATAAGATGTTAGGGGTCGACGAAGCGGGATGCGGAATTATATTAAGTTGAATAAATTTATATAAAGATAAATGAAAGCACTATTATATAAATATAATATTATATAAATAATATAAATATTATATAAAATGAAAGTAAAACTATGGCAATTCGACTACGATTCGGTAAACGGCCAGAAAACTGATCTATACTGGACTGAACTCGCGTCGCAAACCGCGCCGGCTTTTATACGGACCTCTACCACTTTATTTAAATCCGGTAGGGCCCGATGGCCCCGGGACAGTTTTTTTTTCGACGCGTCTACAGCCGTTTTCCTGACAGCCATACAGAATTGAAGCCATACAAAATGAATGTAACGCAGATTTGTTAGAAGCCAAAGTATTGAAGCACCGTTCCAACATAAATTGCTTTTACAACATTGCAAATAGACTTCATTGCGAATTTATTGCATTTTTAGCAATATCTGTTGCGCCGGTCACCGGTGGCCACCGTGTATTTTACTATATTAGAACGGCGATGATATGAAATACTACAGCGTTCGACTAAATTATGCAAAATGTAAATAATGTGCAGGCATTGGAGACCAAAGGATCGCATCACTATTCTAACAACAACTGCATTTATAAAATAATAATTGCTACCCATTGTGAATATTTTGGATCTTCACTAAAATCTCTTGCGTCGATCACCGGTGACCACCGTAGCAGTCAACGTGTTAAAACAATCCTTTAATCCGCCTGGCAGGGTAAAAAATCTTAGCTGACTCGTAACGTACTCGTTGAACCTAATCACGCCGGACATTTGCCGGCGATCGATCTCGCGGCGCAACATGCATCACGAGCGATCGGCAGGCCGGACCCCCGAGGAGACAGACGCATCATCTATCTTATCTCCCTTTGATAAATCACTGAAAAGTTCTTTGCGCCCGCGCCGGTTACGCGGCGCATTCATCTTTCGGCCTTTCATCTTTTAGCTCGCCGGCGAAATAGGTTGCGCGCGCGGTCGCCCGGCGAACGGTTCGCATTATAAGCCGGTCACGAAAACGGTAGTTATGATAGCGCGAGCTATATCGCCGACGCAGTATAACATGACCGCCGGTGCAACAAGGTAATCTGCTCATCTCGTCGAAAGACTCAACCTGCCTTTCAAGTTAATTGTTTCCAGGAGCTCGAGCGTCTGTCGCGCTAATGCTATTAGCTCCTTATAGTCCTGGCCATTAGAAGGCGACTCGCTCGGAACGATAAGGCACGCAGGATCCCTGCTCGGCGACAACGACGTTGCGGCCAACAGATACGAACGGGTGTCCTGCTTTTTCGCGGCAGGGCCAAATCTACTGCACACACAATTATCAATCTAACACATGCGGTTTTTAGCATATAACTTTTCGGCATTGTTTCATTTGGCGGAACTGAAGCATTACGATTATCGCTGTGGGCGCATATATGCGTTTCCTGATCTTAAGTACTGCATTCGGAATCATTAACATTTTAACGACCGCTAGCCGATTAATCGACTTTTCGGTTCCAACTGCTATTTACCGGTAGCCGATTAATCGGCTTTTCAGCGGTCAACGGTTATATTAGATAAAATAAATATCAGATGATGTTATGACAATTCTAAATGACAATAAAATGACACTGCTTTGAAACCAAAGGATTCTCAACAACACATTCAGTATTTTTTAGTTATAAAGCTTTACAAATAGGCACATACATAATTCTTGCGCGATATCCAAAACAGAGTCGGTCGTTAGTGAGTCGCATCTTCGATCAGTAGCGGTCGGTAAAGTGTTAATGTATGAAACGATTATAATGGAAATTGCTACAGATTTATTATTGTATGCTTTGTTTATGCTCGCTGCATGAACAAGCACTAGAATCCTATGACGATTGATTAAAATTATTTCGTACGTCTGTTTACCGAAAATTGTTACAGACTCATTATTCTGTGCTTTTGATTATGTCCATTGCACGAACATACATAGATATCCCACAAAAACCCTTTAAAATGATGTCACAAACCCGTTATAACGAAGATTGTCGCAGACTTATCACGCTACACTTTCGTCTATATCCGTCGCACGAAGACAACTTACCTCGAAGTGCTATGAATACAAAATTGATTAAAATCCGTCAGTAAATCAATATGGTCTGTCGTAATAATGACGCCATCGGATTGCTTATTATAGTCATTGTCTAGCGACAACGTATATGCTTTTAGCACATTACTTTGTCTATCGATTTCGTCGGTTACCGCCTCCACTGGTGACATTTAACGCTGCCTTATAGCATATGCCCCGCTAAACTCTACTGCATGTATACAATCACGTCTCAGCCACGTAGGTAAGTTTGTCGACGAAAGCTCGCGAATTGGAACGTGTCCAGGGGCAAGTCACTCCTTGAAACATCCTGATTGTTCCGAGTTCCATTATTGCTCGGCCGGGGGTGGATACCGCGGCTGGAATATCTTGTCGGAACTTGAGTTATTTCGATCACAGAAGAAGTTCAATCAGCGGGATGATGTTTACCGTTGTCTGGGCGGATTTGTAGGGCGCTTCGTTCAGAGACGTATATACATACATATCGAAGCGTCCAATCAATGCAAACCGAATTCGGTACCCCCTGCATCCTCGCGGACCGAATACGATTTTTTTCCTTACATAAATATTATATTCGGATTTTCAAGCTTTTCATCCTTTTTTTATAATGAAAATGTTGAAGTCTTTACATTATGTTTGATTTTAATTAATTATTACATTTTCTTTTATGATGAGGAATACAAATTCGGTATTTTTTATTTTGTACTTGATTTTAAGGTTAAATATATAGATTAGCCTATATTTTGTTCTAATTATTATTTTAAACTACAATCATTTCTCTTAAAGTTATCAATCAGTTTAAATTCAATTTATTTATTAAAATCATTGATGTCTTTTGAATTTTTCTTTATGCGTTCATTATTATTTATTTCTTAATTCTTTGTTAGATAAAATTTATCATTTTATATATTTTATATATCGAATTATACGATTTATCCTCAAATAAAAATGTCGCAATTCATATTGCATTTTTCTTTGCAGCAGAAATATTTTTATTAACCTCGAATATTGATTTACGTACCCCTTCCGGGACACTCACATTCTTCCGATATTTTCTATATTGTTTCAGAAGTGACAATTTGCACTTAACCAAGGGTATACCTCAATTTAACGCATTCACTAACCGTGATAAAAAATTCTGAAAATTTCCTTCAACACCTTGTTACTCACTTCCACCAGAGACGCAAAAAAACGTTAAATAATTTTCCCGCCTATTCAAGTTATCCCTTCACCCCGACGCCAATTGACTCGCGCACCCATCGCAGAGCCGACTAACCAACAAATGTTAGCGAATCAACCGTAATCCTCTTTGCGCGCAGCCGAGTGCCATCGATGTTCCGGGCGTTTGGTTTCGATCGCCATGCGGGGTCACCGGCGGCGAACGAATCAATTTTCCGCCGGCGAACGTTCGCCAGCCGCACTCGCCGATCCTCAGATCTTCTGATCTGCCGCGTCCCGAAGACGCAATTTACGGCGTCGGATTTAATCCGCGCCGGATTTAATTAAAATCAAGTGCCTCCGTCCAACGTGCGGAGCCCGTTGACAATTGCATGCAGATTGAATTGCGCTCGGGAGCGGAGCGGAGCGTGAGTTTACGCTTCGCGCGAGTCCACTGGCTGTTTGTTCGCATTAATATTCGAATCCCCCGAAACAGAGCAGAAGGCGGGTGCGATTGTGGCGCGCGATTCCGATGACGGGAGGACGCACGTGCGCCCACGCACTCGATCATTTCGCCTGAAAGTCAAGCGAACCGTTTATGGATGCGCGTCGAACCGTGGACGCGCGTGTTACAATTACATGAAGCAATCAATTACGAAATCTTTACTGTATGACGATTTCTTATCGAACGACTGGGTGACACAATGCACTGCCGAAGAACGATACGCCGAAAACAAAACAGACGCGGCACCGACAAAAACGCAGCGCATCTTTGAGAGCGCGTCCGACCCAGCGAAAGGATCATTCTTTTCCGGACTACAGACGAAAGCACATTCTACGCGATCAAAAGACACTTGTTTTACATTATTTTATAATAATAGGTCCGATCTCTTTATAATTATCCGGTGGAATGCCGAGGTGCCAAGAAATGCGATGATCTAATAGCCCTTCATTTCCCTTCAAATTTGAATTTCACCGCAAATTTATTTTCCGCTAATACGCGCTTGTTCGAATTAAGCGAAGCAATCAATTGCGAAATCTTTATTTTGCAATAATAGGTCTGATCTCTTTACAATTCTACGGTGGATCTAACACCCCTATATTCCCCTTCCCGTTTCCAAACAAAAATCTGTGCTTCAGTGCCGGACAATCACCTAAGACCCCTTTGAAATTCGCCACAAATTTATTTTCTGCAAACACGTGCTTATGGTGAATCTACGAGCGAACGGACTTTTGTGAAGTGAAAGTGTGGGCGTGGCTGCGGGGGTGGATGGACTGCGCTGAGATGAGGAAAAAAGTACGGGCGTATGCTATATGGAACGTTTCGGGAATGTTTTGGAATTCTGGGAAAAGTGGTACAAGTGATTTTGTGGCTGGGTCCTGATGAACATTGTTGCACACTTGTACTATGCGTTTGTGTAGTATGAAGAGTGCTTAAAATTATTTTATAGACTTGTTGCAAGGGAAATTGCTCTGCAATTATGGTGTACTGTCGTCTAATGTGGTCAGTGCATAACAATGGCATGCATTGAAACCATGCGGAAACTAAATAAAATTATTTTGTATTTTCTGATTTCCCCGTACTCTATCTAGCCCTGAAACTATGAAATATCAAATATCAAAACCTCCGTATCAAACGCAGGCAAACGCACTTGCGATCCTATCTGTTATTATTGTTCATTTGAAATCTAATAGTTGTTTCCAAAATATATTAGATTGCTCATTCAGGTTGTCCCTATTAATTCAGGTTAATCGCGTTATTAGGCGATTTTTGAATGTTCCACGTTATCCCTGTTGCCGCAAGCTGCCGTATTCTGTCATCCGGAAACGGGAACACCTGACCCTTCTTCCGCCTCCGAGCGTCTTCGCTTGTCGGCAATATCGGCCGAATAGCGCAGGCGATATTACCACTTTGTTGGCAAACATCGATTCTTCATCATAGTTCCTTTGCCTTCTGTAACGGAACTTTCCGCATCATCCGCATATTCTTCTTGTCTCCTTGCTGAGCGGGCAGAACGAATTCTATGTTCTTTGTCGGGTGATCCATTCTAACTCCTTCATACTCTGTGTAAAGATCCCACTGTCGGTGTTCTGTTAACGCTGCACATCATTCGAGGACGTTTTACTTTCCAATCAATTTTTTCTGCCGGACGCGCAAATGTCAGTGACTCCAAACTCGGCGAACTGCGAGTCACGAGTCACGTGCGACGCTTTAGATATTTATGTGTGGCGCCGAAGTAATATTGGAAATGAAAATAAAACCATCTTCGAGTATGGGTTAGTTATCGAGTTGGAGCATGAGTTGAACAAATTTCTGTTTGGTACTCTGAGTACCGCTGGGACTGCGTGTTTATGTGGGCAATCGATTTCTAAGATGAATTTCATTAAATGTAAATTGAGGTGCTCAGTAACTGATGCCAATTGGGAATGTCTTAAATGAAATGGATGTAACATGACTGATTGAAACTATGTTTTTTGTCAAACTCATGAATCATTTATTCTATGAAATTAAAACTATGTATCGAGAATGTTTCTAAGGGAACGGAAGATTATTGTATACATGTTAAAAATTAATGGGAGAAACTTTTTGTGTAGACAGTTGTTAGACAGTTTTAATTAATGCGAGCCACAAACGATTATATTGACATGACGATATGTAGCGATAATCAAAATTGTACGCCATCAGTTTTTTATTAATCGGCGTGGAAACAGGCAGGGCTTCACACGCATTAATGTTATACGAGTCAAATTAAAATATTCAGTCCGTTTCCCTCGATTAATTTATTTGCTTGAAACGCAAGCATTCTGTCATTGACATAAAACTGTCCTTATTTGCAAGAATATATTTATTCCTTGCAACTAATTTGTAAATTGTCACCAACGCCACGGTGGTCAACGACTCTAAATTTCCTCGTATACAATAATATATACACATATGTATTGCACCCTCGTTAGTTTTAACACGTTGACTGCCAAGCGTATTTTACTATATTACAACGACGATGCTATGAAATACTACAGCGTTCGACTGAATTATGCAAAATGTAAATAATGTGCAGGTATTGGAGACCAAAGAACCGCATCACTATTCTGACAACAACTGCATTTATAAAATAATAATTGCTACATATTGCGAATATTTTGAATCTTCAGTAAAATTTCTTGCGTAGGTCACCTGTGACCATCATGGCAGTCAAAGTGTTAAATTGTCCACCATCCGACACGTTTTTATTCTGCCGCCGCGAACTCTAGTCGTCTCCTCCCACGTAAAACAATAATGAACCGTTAACCACCGTAACATACTTTACCTCATCCCGCAAGATTCGTTAGGCCTCCTGGACCCTTGAATTATTTTTTCAACTTCGATACTGACTCCATAAGGCCACTTCTCGGCATACGCACGAGGCACCCTGCTCGGATATATCGATTTGTCGAACGTTACGTAAAATACTATCAAAGTGTTACATCGCCGATGAGCTTCCGTTTTGAGCGTGGTGCGTGCGTGCGTCGGTTGTGCATTCTGGAACTCAATTACGGCGTTTTTGTCGGCTCGGCGAGAGGTGCGGAATATTATATAGCGCGCGCACGGCGGACATCGTCATGAAAAGCCACGTTCCGGGAAAAAAAGCGTGCTCCTGCAGCGGACACGCGTGCGCACACACGTTCGAGGATATCGCTGGGAAAGCGGAATGTGAAGAGACTGTGTACACGCAAGCCTTTTCGACGCGATGTCGAAATTTCCCTCCGGTGCTGTGCGTTTATAGCGTAGTTGGCTGCGTAAAATCTGACTCTACGGTCCGGTCCGATGCTGCTCTCACGCTCCGCGTACACCCGATTAAATACGTAACCGTACTCGTTATTTTCGCCCTGCGCTTATGGTGCTCAGTTTTAGCGTCACGCGTTTAACAGTGGATTTACGGAGGAATACGTAGGCGTGGGACGCGGGATATGTTATTTATGTTGGCCGTTGATATATTTACTTATTAATATAACATATGACGTAGAATATAAATAATAATTTTTATATTATACGTTATATTTATTTATTATTACCGTAAATATTAATGATATTGCAATTTTATTTGCGTCGTTTCAGCATTAGATGCTTGCCCTCTGTCAGAGTATTACATTATCCGGTGAAATATACAGATATGCGATATATAGAATTTTTTATTAGATATCTGCGGTGGAATTATATGGAGTAATAAAATTCAGCGAGAGTTGCCAGAAAGCAGTAGTAACAATTTCTCTGATTTCGCTCGCGAAGTCCCCAAATCGTAAATCTATCGTGAAGCATGCAATGCAATCGTTATCATTTGACATAAGGAAACATGTCAAGCACCCAAGAATATGATGTCACCGCGGTTGCACCGTTATCAATTCTTATCATTGCGGCATGGCGTGACCGATATAGCCACGATAACACAGATTTCGCATTACATTGAAGTCTCGACGCATTTCTGCCTCGGCCGCCGAAACTACAATTCTGTAATCGCGTTCCGTACCAGCGACGTTCCCACCAGCATAAACTGTAAATATCATTTCTGATAATTCGCCGGAGCTCTGCATCAACCCGCGTACCGCAGGTTCCCGACTTTCAGCCGGTCTTCGTCAAAATTTCAGTGCTCAGCTTCGGCGCCGAACAACGTTCGCATTGTTCGACGAATAAACATTGCCGGCGTTTGCCGCAGAAATCGCCAACATCGTCGATGCTTCGCCGACGAAAAGTTCGACGGACCATCGATGAAAATCTACTCGATCACGTAATGAGACGAAGTTCTCGCGAGCGCGCGCTCCGTATTGAACATAAACATGACTTCTCGTGCTCCGATACTCCTCTCGTTATGAGCCAACGTCGTCTTATAAGCGGGTGAAGCAACCTGCAGGTTGCCACGGTCAGGTTCTAACACGTGCCGGCACGGATGCCCAAACTTTTCGCCGATAATCCGACTTAACATCTGCCGCTTAGCGGGGAGCGTATAATTATCAGCGGCACGGAGACAGGACGTGTCGTTTCGTGTTTCGAAAGCTTCGTTGCGAAGCGCGAGGAGCCCAACGGCGATAGAAGCCGGCGTATTGTGCAGACTTTGAGTTCGTGTGAGCGCGTCAATGCGAATGTGAGAGGGAACAAGGATCACCGGCGATCGTCAAATAATGTCGCGGTGTCACAGCTGATCACTGTTTGTTGGACGTGGCGTAAGTGTGTGCGTCGATCGATGAGTGGCGCGAAGCTGCGGATCTGGTAGAAGGAACGTACAGTATGAAAAGTCAATTAACGCGTTGACTGCCAAGCGTATTTTGCTATGTTAGAACCGCGATGCAATGAAATACTGCAGATGCAAAAATGAAGATAACGCAGAGTTGTTAGAAGCCGAAGTATTGAAGTGCCATTCCAATATCAATTGCTTTTACAAGATTGCAAATGGGCTTCATTGCGAATTTTTTGCATTTTTAGTCAAATTTTTTACGCCGATTACCGCGTATTTTGCTATGTTGGAACCGCGATGCAATGAAATACTGCAAAGTATGATTAAATCGTGCAAAATGAAGATAACGCAGAGTTGTTAGAAGCCGAAGTATTGAAGCACCGTTCCAATATTAATTGCTTTTACAATGTTACAAATAGGCTTCATGGCGAAATTTTTTGCATTAATAGTAATATCTTTTGCGCCGGTCACCATTGACTGCCACGCGTATTTTGCAATGTTAGAACCGCCATGCAATGAATTACTCCAGAGTATGATTAAATCGTGCAAAATGAAGGTAATGCAGAGTTATTAGAAGCCAAAGTATTGAAGCGCTATTCCAACATCTACCTAACTACCCAACTATATTAACTCTTCCTTTTAACCCCATATTTTCTTCCCCATTTTTCCGGGATTACAAATCTACATTTATTTTCTCACCCGAAAACGCCGGTTCCTTTTTCCCCCCAGGCATTCAATGCCTATTGTAAAAATGACCGCAGGACGCACGACACTTAACCCCACTCGCAGATGTCCAGTTACCACCGACGTTCCTACATCCACGGATGTGGATTAATTTCGTCACTCCGCCGAATTTTTCGGGACTTCAATGCGTCCCGCCTCTAGGAGCCGCAATCGACACGTAACAATCGTTTCCGCATTACCACGCAAGTGCGACTCGAATTAATCGGCGTCCTGCCGCCCCGCCGACTCACGTTCCAGCGTTTCGCATCTCGTCCTGCAGACGCCGGGCTGTTTTTCGAACACGCAAACACCGGAACGCAACAAAAGTCCGCGGATTCGTTACCCCCGGGCGAAGCTATGAAAAATGCATGGCGCTGGGAGGATCGTTATGCTAATCCAGCGAGTAACGCGGTCGTTTCGTGTACAAACGGCGCCGATGATATACAAACGTCGAACCGTTGATGTAGAGGCGCGCGCATATATTCCGACGCGCCTCCTCGTCGATTGTATGTAATTATAGCTGTCCGTCCACGTGTCCGCGTGGCGTTTCTCCAGTTCGCCGGTCCGTTTCAGCTACGCGTCACTCTCGATCCGATATCATACCGAAAGGGCCCGTCAGCCTGTTTTACACGTAATCACTGGTAACTCGTCTGTGCCGATTCACTTGTGGGACGCTGATTTAGAGATCGGCGGGAGCCAGATTGTGTCGAACGTGCCAGTCATGTGTGATAGGCGACGTTGTCAGGCAAGGAAGGGATGCACACGCGAGACTTCTTCTAGAATGCACGGGTCTTGAGGTGTTGGGCAATTGATGTTATGGAGAATGACGCACAGAACCCGGGGGCATATTCGGAAATTTGTGGAGGGGCAATATTTTTCTGCAGCACAGGACATTCGGCTTTGCCATAATATGACAAATAGACAAACTTAACGGTGCAGCGTATGTAGGTAACCTTTTGCAGTACAGTGCTGCATACGCATATACCCGCGCAGATATTACATTTGGAGTTATATTTCATACTGCAAAATGACGATTTGCTAAAGGCAAATTGAGCTACAAATCAGCTTGCCGTGTGCAAATATAAGTAACGCGACAAATAGACAAATTCAACTATACAGCACGTGCTGGTGTATAGCATAGCATATGCATTCACCCGTACACAATATTACACTTCGTTATATCGTATACACTCAATGCCATCACATTTTACTATCAAATGACTATTCGCACACTGCAAATTGAGCTACAAATCGATTCGCCACGCGCGATTAAAAGTAACGTAACCACCAAAAAATTCAACTATGCAGTGCATGCTCAAGTACATTACAGCATATGCACTCATCTATATCCATATTACACTTGGTTATATTTCATACACTCAATGCCATCGCATTTCACTGCAAAGTGACTATTCGTCCACTGCAATTGAGCTACAAATCGGTTTGCCACGCGCAGTTAAAAGTAACGCGACCAACAAACAAATTCAACTATGCCGCGCGTACTAAAATGTAGTCCAGCGTATGCACTCATCCATACACATTACGTTTGCAGTTATATTTCATACCCTCGATGCCGTCAGAGTTGACTGGAAATTGACCTGCAAATCGGTTTGCCACGCACAATTAACCGCACCGTCTCTCCGCTGATTTCTTTGTTGTCATCCGAACGCTCATGATGCCATTTCGTGCATTATTATTTCGTTTCCGGACGCGCTTCATCAATTTTCGCCGATTAACGATAAACGCGGCGCGCGCACTCGCTTTGCGCGGGAGTTAATTTTCCCCGCGTTACGGCACATCGATGCATCACGCTAAATCACGCGACAAGTGTCGTCTCAAATAGATACACATCTCGTTCCCCGTTGCCCGCCATTGATATTCAATTATTCGCAATATCCATTAGAGTCGTTCGCGACGCTAATGCCACATTGTCGACGGCGCAAAATTACAGTTCGCCGAGTCGCGGACCGCGAAACGTGGGCGGAGCGTTGTGTGCGTTTGATGTCGGAGTTAATAAAACGGGGCCTTTGCAAAACGACGCTCGTTCCGCACGGATCGCTGTAGGATCGGCGATCGTTTTCTGCAAGAGTCCGGCAGCGCATGAGTCACGGTAGCATGGTTTTAACATTTTGACTGCCAAGCGTATTTTGCTATGTTAGAACCGCGATGCGATGAAATATTGCAGAGTATAATTAAATCATGCAAAATACAGGTAACGCAGAGTTGTCAGAAGCCAAAGTATTGAAGCATCGTTTCAATATCAATTGCTTCTACAAAATTGCAAATAGGTTTTATTGCGAATTTTTTGCATTTTTAGCAAAATCTTTTGCACCGGTCACCGGTGACCACCGTGGCAGTCAACGTGTTAAACACTTTGACTGCCATGCGTATTTTACTATATTAAAACTGCAATTTGAAATTGAATTTGTATGATTGTGATTCAATTGTGCAAAGTGAAAATAATGCAAAGGTATCGGAGACCAAAGACTTGAATCGCTATCTAATAATAATTGCATTTACAAAATTATAAATTCGACCGATTGGGTATTTTGTGTTCGTGTTCGTACTTCCGTACCCGGAAATCTGCGGTCGAAATTGCATCGGTTTGATATTGTCGACTTCACAACGGAGAGACAGTATTGTATTTTTATATTCATGTAATATTTTTATGTATTTTAATTTTCATCTATTGTTATTTTTGTGTTTTTATTTTCATGTATCGTTATTTTTGCATTTATTTTTTTAATTTCCACGCATTGTCATTTGTGTATTTTATTTTCATGTAGCGTTACTCTTTAATTTCTGGTATTTCCATATTTTTATATACGCAATCGCGAATACTTCGGTTGCGGTGCACTCGTAATCGGCAACGATCGTATGAACGCACCTCCGTTTAAATTTCCACTTCGGGCTGCCGACTAAAAAATTCCGCCTACCGTGTACCTGTACATTTATCCGTAAATCTCGTATTAATAGAAGTGGGTCCCAAAATTCGAATTATTTTGAAAATCACTTCTAGCGTCATAGCTTGTCCTCATCTGCGTTACAGAAACCGTGCGCTGGTGTCCAGCGAAAATTCCCTCGCATTCACCCTCTTTCACACATCGAACATCTCCGTACAACACGAACCCTTGTGCACGAATGAGCTTCGTGCCTTGTAAATACGTGCGGATTATCGTGCATTCGACTAATATAACCGAGGGTTGGTGCGGATGAGTGCAGCCGAGAGTTTATACGGCGTATTCGAATGTTTGCCCGAATGTTTATACCAGATACGTAACAATGTATCTTCACAGCACGAGTTTTCGCTTGCATCGTTCGCTTCACGCTTCACGCTTCGTAGGAGCAATGGTGCTCGTTCGGAGACGACTTACGCGCGATGAAATTATGGCGTGTGCGATAATAAGTGGAACAGGTCGAACAACAGAGTACCTTGCATTTGAAATGCAGAGACACGATATATATGAATGTTATGTGTCGCTATCGAAATTCAAATCGATCTGTTCGTTTCGTCACACATGGCGTGGCAGGTCGTTTCAATTTTCCTGCACAAAAAAATGTCGCTGTATTTTATTAGTCTGAATTCTTTTTCGCTTGGTATGTGCTCGCGTGTATTGCTGTATTGGTAACTTGAAGTGCTTGATGATTGGGGGTTTTTGGGAGGGGAATGGTTTGTAAGGGTGGTATATACGTACTGTTTCATGAATGGTAATGAGGCGTTTAATGGCGTTTGTTCGGTTGCGGAACGGTTTGCGACGTGATTATAAGGGTAATCAAGTGATATTTATTGGGGAAATGTACTAATAGAAGGGAGTGCGTGGCCGCCACGCGCGTTACAAGTGAAACATCGAAGATACGGGAATTGGAAATTTGTCGGGTAAAAGAATATTTAAAACATATGTAATGATCCATGGAAAATATATTTTTATTCAGTAGGGTCCGTCACTGGTATCTTCACTGGAATCTGAAAATGAAAAAATTTCCGTTCCGTTTCTATAACTCTACTTACTCTACCGCGATAAAAAGGATCTCTCGTCTTCGATACGATTGAATCGTTGGCAAAGAAAACATGTGGATATTCATAAAAATATATTAAACAGTGGACACAGTGGTACACTTGATCAAAGATGTCTTCTATACCATGTCAGAAATTGTTCTGTCCGAAAACTCTATGGCAGTCCGTATGTACGATTTCATATGTGTGCTACTTCATGGATCCCAACATACGTCCGACCGTAAATTATCCCGAGGGTCGTAAATCCTCCGGTGATTTTTCACGATCGAAAAACCGACACGTTCCTTCACCATTTCTCGTCTTCGATATGATTGATTTGTTGCCGAAGAAAACACTGTGGCTATTAATAAAAATATATTAAACACCGGATACAGTGTGTGGCATGATTGATTGTAAGTGCGCAAAACACTGTGCCTATTGGTGGTTGACAGTATAAGATATGATATGAAACTAAAAAAATGACATTGTTTTCAGTGATTACTGAAAATTTACTTAAAATTCACTTAATCTTTATTTGTTAGAGGATTGTATCATTAATGCATTTATATGTTTCTTTCCAAAAAATCAGTGGATTTTATACCACAATACATCTTATACTTTCAATGTACTACTTCTAAGCAGCGCGCGTGGCCTGACGCGGACTTCCTTAAAAATGTGTGGCGCTCAACGTGTTAACACTTGACTGCCTTGATGGTCACCGGTGACCGGCGCAAGAGATTTTACACAACATTCAAAATATTTGCAGAGAGTAGCAAGAATTATTTTATAAATGCAGTTATTGTTAGAATAGTGACGCGATCCTTTGGTCTCCAATACCTGCGCATTATTTACATTTTGCATAATTCATTCCAACGCTGTAGTATTTTATAGCATCGCCGTTCTAGTACAGCAAAATACTAAACTAAAATATATTAAACACTCGATATACAGAGCCTGCTGAAACTGCCTTCTGTGCCGCGTCAGAAACCGTTCATTCGGAAAAGTGTGCCGTGGTCTACATCTCCTATTTCATGAATCCTAGCGTGCCCCGCGCCCAGCTTACGTCGAATCGATTCGCGCTCATGTACGGCGCCTTCGGTTGCTTCGTTCCGCGAACGACGTAAAGGCCAGGTGAAATGTGTAATTCCGGATCAGACAAATGACTTTATATCGTGCGCGGCCTGACGTTGATGAGACCGTAAACAGGCCTCGCTGGAATTTGACGCCGGCCGCGCCGGTAATTACACGTGAGCCCGTCACGTCTGAGAAACGATAATTCGACGCCGGGCTAAAAAGAGTGTGGGCAGAATGCCTAATCGCGCCTGGGGGATCGGCCGAGTCTGTAATTCAAACATCGGCGCGGCCTTGAGCCCGGCCTCCGACGCAGTTTATTTTCGTTCTTCGCGGCGCGGCTAATTCCCTGCTCGGCGAGACTAACAGCCGTTTAATTATTCAGGTCTAATTGCGGGGCCCTTATTACTGACCCCGCGCGCATTACACGCGTACACATATTATATTTGCCCGGACGACGGGCTAATTTGACTTCCACGCGCTGCACGTATGCAATTCTGATTGCAACCGGAGATGTTTGCTCTCCGCTGGCTAACGATCGATTCGCATCTCGCTGCGTTATTTATCGCGCCAGCTTGCCACGGGACTGACAGCGTTGGCGTTGTCAAAATTGTTGGCTGTAGGAGTTGTGCGGGAATCGCGAAACTGGACGTTTCGACACGTGTAGGGTGTCAGCGCTCCTGTGGAACGCTAGATAGTTGTTTTAATGTAGAGAAATTTTCCTTTGATCTCACCTGAGAATTTATAGATAATTGTTTAATGTAAAGAAATGTAATATTAACACGTTGACTGCCACGCGTATTTTACTATATTAAAACCGCAACGGGATGAAGTATTACAGGATATGATTAAATTGTGCAAAATGAAAATAATGCGAAGGTATCGGAGACCAAAGAATTGAATCACTATTTAATATTAATTGCATTTTCAAAATTATAAATGCGATCGATTGGGTAATTTATGAATTTTTCGTGAGACCTTTTGCGCCGGTCACCGATGACCACCATGCCAGTCAAAGGGTTAACTCTGTGCCGTCCGGCGACACCACAGTGATGTTGTACGCGAAATATCGCTCGAACGGCGTCTATCACGTACGCATGACTTTTTCTTCCAGCGGTGATGCTTAATTTCCATGTTTGTGTAAGGAAATATATTGTTGCAGAGCAATGTTTGACGACCAGGGAACTGTGATTTCAACTGTCTTGCCCTCCCAATTTACCAGATTGTGTTTTATTGATAACTTATTTAAAAATCACTCGGGCAACTATATAAAGCATTCGCGTATAATTGATTTAAAAATGCTTCACCGTCGCATTCCGTCGTTCTTGACACTTTCTAATACTAGAATTGTAATAAAAGCGTCAGTACCAAGAAAAGTATACTTTTTTATAATAAACCAGACGAGATTGAATACAATAAACAAAATTTTGCTGTATTCTATATTGCCCTGCGTTTTAAAAATTAAAATAGTTGACGCAAGTGCAAACACGAGTTAATTCATGACCGGTCAACAATGTATTAATACGAATTATATTGCAACTACTTATGTTACGAATGATTGTATAAATACCACTGTTGGAGAGCAGTCGAACTTACGTGAATCTCGCCGGCGGCGAAAAATGTGCGGCCGACAAAGTGTTAATGTAAATGAAATTTAATGTAAAGACACAGCTTAGTACCGTCACCTTCCCCGTTTTTAACCCCAATCGACGCGTGCGATCCGAATCCATTCATAAACACAAGTCGCGCGCAGACCAGTATGTATGAATTTTTGACGTCGCCGTCGATACGGACCCGCACGTTTACGATGCAATTTCATTATCCCTGACCAGGGCCGTCGTTTTACGATCCAAGTAGTCGTGCCAAATGGGTGTGGAAGGAAAGGCGGGCGAGTTGTGTGCGGAGGCCGTAAGGTTTCGTGGACCACGATAATTAGATTTATTTTCAAGATTTACGGCCGGCGCTGGCGGTGCGTTAATGGCTAAATGATTTCAATTCATCTCACTTACTCGGGCAACGATCGTTTTACCTCCTGATTGCATACGTTGACCCCGCACCGTTAACTGCGTGTTACACAGTTACGTTTCATATTTATGAGTCTCACGTGTGCTGCCTTGGAACGCGCATTAACCCTTCATCTCGTTATGTAGCGAATTTCCTGCAAACTGCGAGATTTTCGAGCATTGCCATTGAACGTTCCAGGTGCCGTTCGTGGAGGGTCGTCGGCTTCTGGATAGTTGCGACTTTTCTTCGGCGGACTGTCGATGCTTCGCAGACGTTAGAGTCTGCGACATCAGGACAGGGGGTTGCATCGAAAACGACATCAGCTTGAATATGCTAATGTCGCGAGTTGGGTTGTCTACGAAATCTGGGCGATCTGCTGAAAAAAGACGCGGCAAAGGTCCGGGAGCCGACGATTTGTCGGATTTGTCACATTGTCTATACTCGACATATGTACTGCTATATATACAGTATAGACGATGTGATACGATATGAGCAAACGGCATTGTACGTTTACATTCTACATTTGCTATATCCTATATATAGCACTGCTGCTGCTATTGAAGTTGGCTGTTCGATACCGCTAGAATGTAAAAGATCGCGCTCACATTGAGTCCCGGTGTCCACGTGTGTCCCGCACAATTATCCACGTTTTATCATCAGACGTTGCCTTCCAATTAACCGATAACTGGACCCCACGCAAGAAAAAGTTCTCTATGTTTACCGCGTTCTGAGGTAACATTTTACGACGTCTCAAGTATCACAAAGGCATCCTTTGAAGAAAAGACAAGTGCATCTTGGGATATTGCAAAAATGTCACCGACGTAGCGTGAAAATAAGTTGCGAATTACATACATGAATTCATAACCATACCAGTTTTTATTCGTTCGAAGCGAAGAAATCGGGAAATGAAGCTTTAAAGTGGTGAACGCGGGACAGGCTTACTTTCATTTGGTCCCGCGCAATTATCCACATTTGATGATCCGACGTTGCCTGCGTATTGGCAGGTTCCTATTGGCATCGGGCCCGCGCGCATTGGACCGAAAATCGTGGAACGTTTATGCCGCGACTGTGTATCGCTCTTTATTATATCGAGCCGGTAATACGTTACTACGCCCGGACGTGCGTCGAATTACGTTAACGTTTAATTGAACGGCATCGCACGCCTATCATTGCTCGCCATTTGCCGATTACTTCGCGTGCTCATTAGCGGTTACACGCATTACAGCCGGTTAAATTTCCCTGTTTATCTGCATTACGAACCGATCCGTCATATGTGTGACAACCATTGGAGTTGCGTGCTTGACGTGCAAAAAATTGAGGAAAAAAAAAGAAAATGATACATTTCATTATGGTGGAGATAAGTAAGAATAAGTAAATAGACATGTTAATGGCTGATTATAAGCAGATTTACCTTTTGTCAGGGTACAAACTAAGAAACTAGGCAATGCTCAAATATTTAATACTTTGACTGCCGTGATGGTGACCGGAATTTTTCAATCAGGAGCCCGAAGTGGAAATTTAAACAGGGGTGCGATCATACGATCGTTGCCGATTACGAGTGTCCGCAAACGAAGCATTCGCGATTGCGTATATAAAAATATGGAAATACCAGAAATTAAAGAGTAACGCTGCATGAAAATAAAAGATAAATGGCAATGCGTGGAAATTAAAAAATAAACACAAAAATAACGATGTATGAAAATAAAGACAAAAATAACAATACATGAAAATTAAAATACACAAAAATACTATATGAATATTAAAAAAAATACAACACCGTCTCTCCGTTGTGAAGTCGGCAATGACAAACCGATGGAATTTCGACCAGTAAATTTCCGGGTACGGAAGTACGAACGTTAACACTTTGACTGTCATGATGGTCACTGCTGACCGATGCAAGAGATTTTACTGAAGACCCAAAATGGTCGCAATGGGTAGCAATAATTATTTTATAAATGCAGTTGTTAGAATAGTGATGCGATTCTTTGGTCTCCAATACCTGCACATTATTTCCATTTTGCATAATTCAGTTAAACGCTGTAGTATTTCATAGCATCGCCGTTCTAATATAGTAAAATACGCTTAGCAGTCAACGTGTTAACAGAAATATTGCTTCTTGAATAAAATTAAAAGTAAATTCTAATTTCCATATGATACATCATCTTTTCTGCACGCATCGCAATCACGCTCTTATGACCACTCGCTTTAATTTCATTCCATTAAAAGAATCTTTATTAATAATACATTATCGTAAATACCAAGCTAAGGAACTTAGCAATTCTCAATTCTTTAACCAAAACATCGCCTCGCACGAGGCACGCCATTTTTTTCCGCACGTAATTGTGAAATGTCCAAGCAAAACATTGCTTCTTAAATGAGATTAAAGGTGAATTCTAATTCGCACGTGGTACGCCATCTTTTCTGCACGTATCGCGCCCACGCTCTTTCGCACGCTCGCTCTAACTTCATTTCAACTGGGACTGACGGAATTGCTCGCACTTTATTCCCCATTCCATTATCCCGGGATCGAGGAAGTCTCATGCATCATAAAAGAACGACCGCCCGATGAATTCGCCCTCCTCGAGAGACCACCATCGTGCCGTAGGAAGAGCCCGTGGAAGAGCCGGCAAATAAAATCGTTTCGAGATTCTGCCCTCGTGCTTTCGATTGGCTCATTCAATCTGTCAATGCGTTTTGACGTTCCGCTCGATTCGAGAAATACCCCGGTTCTTATTTTTCGAGGAAATATGAATCGTCGCGCGTTACCCCCGCGGCAGCTAAAGTCGAACGATCACACCTAGAAACATTCTGCACAAAGCTTATTAGCGCGTTCGATGGTCTTGTGAATTCGGAACTTATTGTAATTTGCAGAAATAATTAACACGTTGACTGCCACGCGTATTTTATTATATTAAAACCGCAACGGTATGGAGTACTACAGAATATGATTGAATTGTGCAAAATGAAAATAATGCGAAGGTATCGGAGACCAAAGGATTGAACCATTATTTAATATTAATTGCATTTTCAAAATTATAAATGCGACCGATTGGGTATTTTTTTAATTTTTCGTGAGACCTTCTGCGCCGGTCACCGGGGACCGAAGCAAGAGATTTTACTGAAGATCCAAAATATTTGCAATGAGTAGCAATTATTATTTTGTAAATGCAGTTGTTGTTAGAATAGTGATGCGATCCTTTGGTCTCCAATACCTGCACGTTATTTATATTTTGCATAATTCGGTAGAACGCTGTAGTATTTCATAGCATCGCCGTTCTAATATAGTAAAATAAGCGTGGCAGTCAACGTGTTAAGGAATGGGAAGGTCGGTTTTCGGTAGAAAATTCTGACTATAGAAATATATTGTTGGAACTATGTATGTTTTGGGGCCATTGCTGCATCTTGAGGAGTCTACAAAAATGGATGTGTGTTAGTTTGGAAATTTGGGATGGACGCGTCTGGTGTTATTTATTGTCTCTTCAAAATTTGTTTCGTTACATATTTTATGTATAATGTATAGATGCGAACTTAAAAATAGTAATTATGGTAGTTATTCTTATCCGGCCTATGCACTTCAGAGTGTACTTACACTATGATCTAATATGCTATGCTACTACCAAGTGTGATGTATAAAGTGCTGCGATGGTAATTTAAGTAAATTAGTACTTACACTATGACATCACAAGTCTGTTGTGCAAAGTGCTGAGATGATCATTTAAGTAAATTAGCACGTTACGAAGGTGTAATTCACTGGTAGATTAAGTTTGCATTGCAATGTGATAAAACGGAAAGACTCACGGAACCATTGTTGAGCCACACCTCTCGCATGTAACTTAATTCTTAATGTTCCACTTGTTTTTTCAACACCGAAAATGGAAGCTTTAACTTAAAAGAAAATATGGGCAATGACAATTTTTTCTTTTCCTATTTATCGCATAAACATATTTTAATTTAGCAAAAATAAGAGAATTTTCCATTTAATAATTTACCAGTTCACCAATGTGCTATCTTGATTTATTTGAACAACTAATACACAATTTTTCCTTGTCTTTTAAAACATACTAATATAAAGTAACCCTTTTTTGACATTTCCACGCTATACGAAGCTTCCGTTTAAACGATCTCTCCACCCATCAACATCAAATACGTCCTCACTTTCACTTAACTCAAAATTCTCACTACACCATCCTTCTTTCTGAATCGACAAAAAACGGTGGAAAATAATTTAACCTCAATATTCCGGAAGAAGTGCGTCAAAGCACAGGAACGAGTAGGCAGTGCCGATGGTAAAATAGCATTTCAAGCGTAATCACGTTAATTACACGATACCGTGAAACGTACGTTAAACATTTTGATCATCAAACACACTCCCCCCACGTGGGAGAGCACGTTTAACATGTGCACGCGTATGCACTCTGCGTTCTGATGTAAATAATTAAAAAATTCTATCGCAAGATCACAAAGAACTCGTGCATTATTAGCGATGCGTGTCCGTAACGAAATGGAAGTTTATGCCGGCGTGCGGGAGTTATATAAATTTCTGCTTACGATTGTACCGACGCCCGCTCTCTGCAGTACGCCTTCTTCAAATATTTACTGTGCCGTAATCATTCCGCGCGCAGAAGTATTATGGAGCCATCCATCGCGCTATAACAGTGGAAAGTATTATTATTGCAAAAACCGACAGATCGCCGGCATCATCAGCGGCCGTAACATAAAAATAATTTAACGCTGAAGCGGACGTATAAACACTTTGCCCCGGATTTAGATAACCGTTTTATCGGGCGCAGAGTGTACTAGGTACTAGCACGAACAAGCCAGTATTGATTTATTCTTCATTCTAGTCCGCTAAGAACATTCTTCCGTTTACCCCATGGAACGTCATTCCCCGGCATAACAGGCATTTCGCAAATATTCCTTCTATGCCCACGGTCGCCGACGCGGGCCAATCTGATTTTTATGGGAGACAATTCGAGAATGAACCGTTAACAGCGATTCTTTTAAAATTCTCGTGACTCTTGGGGTCTGACGTATATAAATGTATATTGTGCAATATAAATATACATTGTGGAATTATAGATGCTCAACTTTTTTTTTGCTGCAATAATGGTAAAAATGTGCTTCTGTTGCTATGAGATTTTATGGTGACTGGTCGGGTTTGATTGAAAATAAGAAATTTTCAAGGAATCACGCATTGTACCATGCACGTAATATTATTCTCAATTTCCAATGCACTGCTTAAATATATATATATATTATATTTCTATATTGTATTCTATAGTATGTATATATACATATGAATATTGAATAATATCTTCCTTTACACTCGCTACGATTCTGCTGCCCCTTTTGTTGCCAACTGAAGTTTTTTCGATTTCGGCCTTTTTTGTTTTCAATATCGCATTTCTTATTAATGCTCACTCATACATTTTTTATTTTATTGAAATTTGAAGTCGCATCGAAATCGTTGTTATAAGCATCTACATATATGAACGGTTACACTATTTTTGTCAGCAGTTGCATATTTCTCAGGAACCTAATGAAATTTTCCTATCCTGTCTACCTCGCCTACCTTCAAACGGTTACGTTGATTTCTACACCTCGGGCAGTTGTGGATAAGACCCTCTGCCGTGAATGTTGAATCGCAGTAATTGCAGGTAGCGGCCAGGTTCCTTGATATCACGTGTGAATGCGTTGCTTTCGCACGGCCATTTCTTATTCCGTAAACAGCCACTCCTCCTCTTCTTGTCAATTCATGAAGATCTGCTTTTTTTGAATGTATAATTCCGAGGATCTGTTCTCCCATCGTGAATGTTGAATTCAGCGGTCACATTCATTGGCCGTGTCCCTCGACATTACACCTCAATGATTTGTCTCCGCATGGTCGCTTTCTACGTGACAGATTTTTACGTAAACCGTTGCCGCACAGTTTGCACTTCTCCATTAATATACTTCTGACGTCTTTTATCACTTTTACAAACGTTGCTGACGCTCGTACTCTTCTTATTCCGCACAAAACCACGCATCCTCTCCTCGTCAATTCAAGATTTGCGTTTTTTGCACTTATAATTCCGAGGATCAGATGAATTGTCCGTGTCTAGAATCATTAGTCGCGTCCCTTGACATAACAACTTAATGATTTCCTTCCGCGTGGTCGTTTTCGACGTGACAGATTTTTACGTAAACCGCGCACTTTCCATTTCTCCATGAACGTACATCATTCGCTTCTTACGTCGCACGCAGCCTCTTATCCTCACTTTGTCAATTCAAGATCTTTATTTTCTGAACGTATAATCCCGAGGATTCGTTCTCCCACCATGAATCTTGAATTCGCAGTGTTTACAGTCATCGCCCGCTGGACAGAACATTACAACTCAATGATTTGCTCCTGCATCACCGCTTTCTACGAGACAGATTTCTACGTAAACCGTGACCTCTTCTATCATTTTTACAAACATTCTCGACACCCGTGTGCCGACCGCTTCTCATGCCGCACACAACCAATCGTCCTCACTTTCTCAATTTAAGATCTGAGTTTCTTGCACGTATAGTTCCGAGGATCAGAACTTTAATTCACAGTGCTTAGATTCATTGACCGCGTCCCTCGACATTACACCTCAATCACTTCCTTCCGCGTCCCTGCTTTTTGCGTGACAGATTTCTACGTAAACCGTTACCGCAAGTGTCATCAATGCACTTCGAAAGTCTTCTATCACTTTTCCGAAGGTTTCCGCAGCTCGCACGCCGTTCCACGTCGTCCTACGTCCCACAACCACGCGCCACGCATCACGACGGCTTCCATCAGCTACCCAGAACCGCTCACCGCCGTGCGTAAACAATCCACGTAGCGTCGTCGAACATAAAAGCGGAGCCGCGCGGCGCAAGAACAAATTCATGAATACGGTTGAACGCGGCCAATTAGCCGGCCCTTAAAATTTCAGTCATGCCTCCCGATTAAGCAGCCATTCCGCGAAACAACGTCCGGACGTTGATCTGATATTAATTGCGACGTAACGTTAATCGCGCCCCTAATAGACCCATTTGGCCGGCGGCCATTAGCTGCCAGCGCATCGGGTTACGGGCGAAATTCGTTATTGCCGCGCGCCGCGCTCCCGTTTAATTAAAAAGGACTGTCGGAAAAAGGCCGTTGATTGGCGCGACGGCCGGCGCGATATCAAATGATAACAAAACTCGATCGCGCGCCGACGATAACGCCCGTCGCGGCGCATTGTGCACCCGGCATAATGACTGTCGCAATAATAGCGGCGGGGAGATTGCGCGGGCGCCAATTAATTTTTATCACTACGGAGAGCGGCGCTGATTAACGGTAGCCGCGTTATCGATAGGCGATCGCGGAGAATGCGTAGATGAGAGTCTACGGAGGAAGAGGAAACTCGAGGGTATAATGTGAGGCTGCAGGCTGGGGTTTGATGTGACGAGTGCGTCGCTGAGCGCAAGTTGTCGCCGCGTGTCCAGACAAATTAATGCTGCGAGTAAAAGATCTTCGTGTAAAAGAATGAACAAAGTATTTTTGTAATTATTTTTGTCGTGACGGATAAAAATAATAACTATGGGAAAATAATAACGAATTTATTATTTTGAATGCAGACAAATGACAGGTTATTAAGGTACAAACTGAAAGCGCACATCAAGAATTCTTGTTTTTCAGTGCCGATGTATGAAAAAATAATGACTCGTGCGTGTGATGATTCCTACGTCTGCCGCCAGATGATTTGCAAAAGCATTTATTTTAATACCTCAGACTTGAGTTAACATTTTGACTGCCATGATGGTCACCGGTGACCGACGCAAGAGATTTTACTGAAGATCCAAAATATTCACAATGGGTAGCAATTATTATTTTATAAATGCAGTTGTTATTAGAATAGTGATGCGATGCTTTGGTCTCCAATACCTGCACATTTTTTACATTTTGCATAATTCAGTCGGACGCTGTAGTATTTCATAGCATCGCCGTTTTAATATAGTAAAATACGCTTGGCAGTCAACGTGTTAATAACTGCTACCAAAAATATAATTTCCGGTAAAAAAAAGGAATATGAACAGATATCAATTAATTAGTGTTTGACTTCAAAGTCTCATCGTTCTACAAAGATGTAACGTACGTTTCGTCCCGAATAAATCGTCGCGATGTTCAGGATAAAGAGTGAATATCGTCGCGTGTAGAAAAGTGAACTCCGGACTCGATTGTGTTTTAATTAAGTGTTATTTAATTGCGGCCCTCACGACCGCGCTCGCTACCTACCGACTTTGGAAGTTATGCGGAAAGTTTCTAAAATGATTGCGCGCGAGTTTTAATTCACTCGCGACGATTATGCGAAGTAGCGAGCCTGCGGGAGTTTACGGAATTTGATTGGCTGCGATATTAGATCGCTTAGAGAAGTCAGTGCGAGTCTTCGAGTTTTTGACCTATGTTTGAACGTAGAAAGCAGATCATTTTACCAAAAACTGAATATGTGTTCGTAAATTTTATGATGTTTGAAATATGTGGGGAGTAAAAAGAAATAAAACAATATTAATAATTATTAGAAAAAATTGCGTACAGTGTATGGATTGAATTATTGTTGTAACCGTCCTGAAATATACTGAAACTTAACTCCCATTCTTTCGAAGCATATCTACCAACTGTACTTTTTCACACATTTCTGACTTCAGAATAGTTACCGCACATCCCCCGTCAATGATAATATGCCAAAATAAAACCCTCACTTTATCACAACTCAATTCTATATCATAACTGGTTCAAATTTTGGGCATTTGATAAGATTAACCCTCACCCCTCCATTGTCATCTAACACTCTTTCTTACAATTAACACAATTACCCTTTAAATACATTTAAAACGATACCATGCAATTAAAATACTCGTTAAAATTGTAGGCCTTCAATGACATTAACGCTCAACCCCCCATTGTCATCTAACACTCCTTCTTACAATGATCACATTTACCCCCAAAATGCATTTAAAACCACGTCACGAAATCATCATGATTCCGCGTTTCAGTGCGGAACTTCCGCAAGTCGTGACCCCCGTTGTTGAACTTTCTGCGCACAGCCGCGTTGGCGCAGCGTGTCCGAAACAGAATTTGCCGCCGATGAAAGAAGAATCGGCCGACGCGACGCACGCGACAGCGAGCACAGCGGGACGTTCCTTTGAGGGTCGGGCGAAATTTATTTCGCGTGCCATCGTAATGCGACCGCGCGCGCACAATCGGAAATTGTCCGAACGGCCAAGTGTATTTCAGTCGACGCGGGCAAATTTGCCGAGAGCACGTGGGGCATGAATATTCGTTGGGCAGCCGATGGAACCCGTCATTTGTCGCCTGTCTGCAGCTCTGGGAAAGAAAGAGTCTGGGTGTGCGGGGTTGACGGTCGACTTGCCACGCGTAATAACGCTATTGGGCCTCATTAAGTTCTTTTTCCCGTGCGCAGCGCTAAATGCGTTATGGTGCTTGTCGAGAATGAAACGAAAGGCATGGTCTCGGCTGGTCGCACTGGGTGCCGGCGCAGTCGTAGATTTTTCGAGTACTGCCTTTGCCGCAAATGAAAACTTTATTAGATATTACTTATGCAATGTTCTGTTGGCAGTGGATTTAAGGGAAAGGGTGTAGGTACGCGATGTTACGCAGTGAATTATTTTAAAGAATTAGTTTAGCAACGGGTGTATAAGGGTTATATGTACATATGAATTGCGGAAGACATACAGTATATTTATGTACGAAAACTCGACGTCTTTGTAGAAGGCATCTTACACCATTAGACATGAAGATATATGTATTGGACATTATCCGGATAATTATTTTAGAGAATGAACTAAGGAACGTCGCCATAACTGTTACACACACATATCAAGTGCATAAACATATGCACGTGACAATGTATATTCCGCCGAAACGAATATTATATTCTATGCCCCGACGTTGGAAGTATCAATTGACAAGAAGAAGACAAATGGTATATTCCTGTACGAAAACTCGACGTTTTTGTAGAATGCATCTTATACTGTTGGACGTATAAAGAAACACGTGTTCAACATTATCCGGATTTTATTTTAGAAAATTAACTAAGCAACGTCTCCGTAAGTTTTACACACGCATATCAAGTGCGTAAATATATGCACGTGCCAATGCATATTCCACCGAAACGAATATTATATTCTAAGCCCCGACATTAGAAGTATCAATTGGCAAGAAAAGACAACTTTTCTGCCTTTCGCTCGCGGACCGTCGTCATAACAAAACTCACATTTCGCAGCGCGGACTTTTCCTCCAGATAGTTCGACTTCAAATCACACCGTATCTCCCTCGTGCACGCAACGATCCGCGATTACTCGGATTCGTGGCGCTCCGGCGACAGCTGTCGATAATCGTTTATCCTCATTGCGTCGAAATTTGTCGTTTCTTCCTTCTATCCGCCTCCATCGTACTTAACCTGTTGACTCAGTAGCACTGCCGACGGCGACGATTCTGCTACCGTTCAATTCATTAGCCGTGTGTGACTCGAAACGCGAGAGCATTGAGTGGCGCGCTAAGAAATTAAAATGACAGAACAGAAGTTGTCCATTGACGAGTTGACGATTGCTACTTGACCTGCGACTGCCGGTGACGCGCTCTTTCAAACTGATTTTTGCTTAAGGGGTAACATCTAGATTAACGCCTAAAAACATAGGGTGAATTTAGGATTTTTTTTAATTACGTGATATAACATATCGAAATTTGGTTTAAAGGCGTTTAACGTGCATAATTTAATGTATAAAAAAAAATTTCTTATTGCAAGGCATCACGACTTGCTTTATAAAATAAGCTATAAAACCACTTTAAAAAATATTTTTGCCTATAAGACAAATTGCATCTTATTTGTAAGGCTCTAAAGTATCATATAAGACACAACAATTTTTTTTCGAATTTTTGAAAATTTAAGGTAGATGTTACCCCTTAATCGCGGCGCGCGTGAAGATACGGGCATATGGGAGATGTTTATGTGGTTATTGAAAATTTCCTTCGCGACTGCTTATTGAGAGGAGAAATTGCCTCGCTGGCCTTTTCGCGCGGCGCGTTTCAGAGGGGTTGAGTATTTGAGGCATGAATCTGCGGTTGCTTGGCGGTTCGCAGTTGAAATGCAGAAACTGCGCTGTGCGGGTCGGGGAAATGTTAAGTTTTTATTCGCCGGCGGAGTGTACTTGATAATCTTGCAGATTTCTTCGAGGAAGTATTAAAAGTCGGCAAGGCGGTTTGTCTTTACTCAGCCGAAACAATGCTTGGGAATGTTCACTTTGTGGAAACTCGAACGACGTGATTTTCATCGTGCCACCGCGCAACGATGTTTTATGCGTTGCACAAGACCTCGTCCTTTATTCATCTGAATCAATCTGGTGTTATTCTGAAATCGTGCTTGCTCGGGTAGCAACTTTCACTTTGCAAGTGCAAAAGTCGTCATACTATCCTGTAACCAACGTATCTAAAGCTAACGCTTAGAAGTCAGACTTTCTCCGTAGTCAGTTGATTCCGATTTACAATTTTGCATTCTTCCATCTAATAAACAATTTATCAGTGTCAATTCATTTTACGTATTTAGTGAATTCCTATTCATTATTTTGCACTCTTCCGTCTAATAAGTAACTTTCCGTTATCAATCCGTTTTCCGTATTTCGTTAAGCCCAGTCTATAATTTTGCGCTCTCCCGTCTGATAAGTTTCCGACACGAACCCCTAGCGTCGAAAGTCATTCCTCTTAGGCGCTCAGTTAATCCCGGTCCACAATTTTTCACTCTACCATCTGATAAGTTTTCGGCGTCAAGCGCAAGCGAGCATTTTAATTAAAAGCATAAGAATTTATTTTGAAGTATGACTCGGGCTGCTGCCGTGCCTATCTCTGATTTCACGATTCCCGCGGTGTTTTCCACCCTAAGTGTGGCGTAACCAGAGCTTGGGAGGGCACCCTTCTTGCGACTCGTTTTTCGCGTAACGATCTCCCGGGTTCTTAAAGTTCCGCAATTAACCAGTATGCAAAATAAGGCCGCGCGATGCTCAATAATTAGTAGGACTTTCGGCGTGACTAACGGAGGGCCATTTGAGTGCTTTTAAGACGCAAATGCGGCTGAACGCTTGGCGTCGGCGAGAATGTTGGCGTCTTTATGTTGGTGCGCGAAAATATTCCTGCGCACCCGCAGCTTCAGCACAGCGCGTATATGTTTTAATTTTGAGGGTGTAATTCGATTATTTGATACCGATTAGTTAAAAATAATTCATGCGTTTGGGTGGGAATTTAGTAAGCTTGGCATTGAAACGGTGGATCAATCTGCTTTTCTACCTTCAATCTTTTAAATCATTTAATAACGTTTCAATTATCAATGATTGATACTCCGAAAATAAGAAATTTATATAACCGCATCGAAACTGTGTAACATCGCGTACTAGTTGAAAATAATTAATTTCACTGAATAAGGCACACGCGTAGTACCGAAAAGTGGAATTTTTTTCTACGTCAATCATTTAACTAGTTTCATCCCGTTTCAGTTATCAATGATCGGCATTTCAAATATCCAAAATTTATAAATATATCCGTGTGCAACATTTCTAAAATCACGTATTGGTTAAAATGAATGAATCTTCTGACGCACTCATACTGTCACGTCAAATTAACCCTTGTCCCCAGTAATAAAATCTCGTGTGAAAATGACAAAATCTTTGCCAGAAAAACACATGTACGCGTTCCTGTCAATCTGGCACAGCGTAGTATTGACGCTCACTTTCATTATGAGTGACAACGGTCGCGAGACTTCCGGCGAGCGGTTTACTGCGAGTCGCAATACTTTCTTTCGTCGCGCCGGGCGCAAAGGGGATTTTAAGGGCGACACGGTGTGCGCGAAACGAATGAAACTCCTTATTAACAGGAAGCGCGCATCTCTCGAGGGTGCCGGACGAAAGAGACACAGCCGTTCTCCGGCATGTGCGAAGGTCAGGGCACCTTTATTCTTCCTCGCCCTCCGTCATTGCGGAAATTGTGCAGTACCAGCCTGAAAAGAAGACTCCTGAGACGACACAGACGCAAGAGGGGACCTGTGCACGGTCCGCCCAACATCGTCACTGTCATCTCTGTAGTCACTTAATTATGTAGTCATGCAGTTGTGACACACACTCTGAAATAGTAGGGAGATTTGCGCATTTAGGGGGCATACTCGTTTAGTAGAGAATGTACTGTGAAACCATGCGTGAATGTATTCTAGTATTTTGTCACATTTCTACGACACTGGGCTGATTTACATTTGAGCATTGACGAATGCGAATTGTATTCTTGTCAAACGCGTTCGTTCTAGCTCTGTACCGTATACTGAGTATACGTACCAATTATACTGATTATACGTACCGATTATACTGAGTATACGAACCGACTATACTGCGTTATATGGACCGATTTCTCTTTTTGACTCCGCCAGTTCTAATTTACCCTTGTCATCAAGAAATGCAATTACCGTGCATAACTCTATTAGTGAATGGTAGGGCATGGTCGAAAAAGCATGTAGCATAAGACGTCCCATTTCTATTCTGACCACTGCGCTTTCCGGTCAGATGCCTTTTTTCCAACATTTATCGACGATGATACTTTCCAACGTACCAACACCGGTTGTCGAGCATCCAACGATGGCCGCTACTTTTCGCCTGACGTTCTGATTGCGACGCGTCCGGTTTGCGAAACAAAGAAGAACGTCATGGCGACAATGAAAGGTCGCTGGATCGGTCAACGTTTGGCAAAAGTGCCTGGGTGGCTGGATCGGTGCCGACGGTTTCTAAACCAATGGCACACTGGCGATTTTTTTTAAGCTTTTCAATGGTTTTGGCGGGGTGAGGAAAAAAGCGAAGACTCGGGCGCTCCGGTTTAAAGTTGTACCTGCAGATAGTATAAAATCCGAGATTTAGCCATTTACTTTATTTGACCAAGCGTAGCTTGTCATTTCCATCGCAACCGATTATATTAACACTCGATTTACGGGTAGTATATTTATGTAGCGGTATTATTGCATTTATGAAAGTTGGCGAAAATTGCTAGAAAATAATAGTATTAGTTTCTGTACTAATTTCTCGTAATAATCGTGTCATATTATATTTATACTACTAGTACTACAGGGTTTCATGATTTTTCAGTCGTATTTGCTACATCAACTGTCTAATTCAGAATGGTTTACCGTATTCTCGAGTATAGTCAGATTCAAACTCACGGGTACCTGAACACTAACATTTGTCGGGTTCCCCACCCGCATACTCCTCCGATTTAACTGTATAATTCCTCTGCAAAATCGAGTCAACGTGCTTCACTAATCGCAGCCATGTATCTCTGTTACAGACATTCGACCGACATCGCAGTGTTTGCGTGGTTTGATCAGACACATCATCGAATGTAAGTAGACCTGCACACTAAATAACCCGAAATGATTTACGCGTTATTTCGAGCTCCTGCGAAATCACCAAAGGCCAATGTCACGTGAAACATTAAATCTACCGGGTGAAGTTTACGCGGGGTGGGAAATATATATTGGACTACAATGATTAAACACCTCGTAACATAGAAATGCACAAGCAATAGAATCGCGCGAAATTCATTTATACAACAAGATTCTAAAAATATGACCGAACGGGCAACTAGATATTAAACACATTTTTAAATATCTCGTAACACAAAACGCGCAAGCAATAGAGTCGATCGAAACTCATTTGTACAATGAGCTCCAAAAAGATGACCGAATGGGCAACTAGATTCTAACCACAATTTTAAATACCACGTAACATAAAACACACAAGCAATAGAATCGCGCGAAATTAATTTGTACAATAAGCTCCTAAAAAGATGGCCCAATGGGCAACTAGATTCTAAACACAATTTTAAATACCACGTAACATAAAAGCACATAATCAATAGAAATAACTAAAACTCTCTTGAACGTTAGCTCCCTGCCTGACAAAATAAACCACATCCATCCCCCCAAAAAACCAGCATAAAAGCGATTAACAGCCAAAACGATAAGGAAGCGTCCGTAAAGGTGGTGCCGAATGGTCTTTATTCCGTGACGCGTCTTTGTTGACGGGGGTCAAGGGAAGTGTGGAAGTTGCGCGTTCTTTCTCGTACCGACTCCAACCCTCCTCGTGCTTCGATCGCCTTTCTGCTTCGTGCTCATTCTCTCCGGCTGCTGCACCGATCCCGACAAGGCAACCCCTCCTCGTTTCTCAGCCGATGACTCTGTTTCTCTAGCCCAGTGCCGTCCATTCCGCTTCGCGGATGCAGCCTGCCTAGCTTCGTATCTTCTTAGGCTCATTATCAAGTCCCCCTTTCGGGGTTAGTCTTCTCTTTGTGGCCGGCACTCGTTGCGCTCCTTTGTCCAAAGCGATCCTCCGGCTCAATTTATGAAACCGTTGCGATATGGAGCGAGCGCCGGCTCTGTCGGTTATTTGCCCGCGGAGAGTTATAATGGCCGCTTTACTGTTCCGCCGAACAAGAGCTGGGCATTAAATAACGTTTATGAAAAAACTCCTTGCGCGCGGCCGCTTCTTGTGCCGCGCTGCCGAGATTATAAATATTGCGAGATTAAGTAGTGCGGCGCGTGCTCGATGCAGGAGGCGACGCCGTGCAAGCTTCGCCCAATAATGACTGGTGTTGCGATAGATTGGAATTGAGGTGTCGGGACGCAAACACGAATTTTACCGCTTTTCAAGAATCGAATATTGTAGGATTTAGATTGGAATGATATTAACACTTTACTGACTGTTATTGATTGAAGATACCACTCATTAACGACAGAGTCTGTGCGGCGACGCCGTGCAAGCTTCGCCCAATAATGACTGGTGTTGCGATAGATTGGAACTGAGGCGTCGAAACGCAAACACGAATTTTACCGCTTTTCAAGAATAGAATATTGTAGGGTTTAGATTGGAATGATATTAACACTTTACTGACCGCTATTGATTGAAGGTACCACTCATTAACGACCGACTCTGTTTTGGATATCGCGCAGGAATTGTCTATGTGCCTATTTGTAAAGCTTTATAACTGAAAAATACTGAAAGTGTTGTTGAGAATCCTTTGGTTTCAAAGCAGTGTAATTTTATTGTCATTTAGAATTGTCATAATATCATCTGATATTTATTTTATCTAATACAACCGTTGACCACTGAAAAGCCGATTAATACGGCTACTAATTTTCTTGACAACGTCGCGGTTTCTATTAATGAAGTACAGTGTTGTAAATATGACGAGATTAATTAGTACGATGCAATGTCATGTGTTTCTGTTAAAACTTTGAATAATGTGCGTATACACCGGCGAATCGCGAGTGACGCGTTGAAACTTTAATACGAATTAATAGGTACACAACCTTGCTCCCGCCGTTTTTCCCCCTTCGTCCAATGCAAAAAACGGCGGGAGCAAAGTTGTACACCTATTATAACACTCTCCAAGAATAGAATATGCCGAGATGGACATACAATAATTTCCTTATCGATACCGCGGTTTCTATTAATGAAGTACGGTGTTATAAAATTGTGTCCCCGTGTAGAAACATTCGGTAATGAATGAATTAGAACTGCTCGTATTAAAACTGAATAACACATATGTACATATACGAATGAATGACAATTGACGTATTCAAACTCAAGCACTAATTTTGCACTTTTTTTTTAAGAATAGAGACGGACATACAATCATTTTCTTATCAATTCGGCGGTTCCTATTAATAAAGTACAGTATTATAAATATGGCAAGTTTAATTACCCCGGCGCAATGTTTAAATTTCAAGTAACGTGTGTGCTAACGAATCATAGCCTGACGTATCGAAACGCAAACACGAACTTTAACTTTCCGCAAGGATAGAACATACCGCGATGGACGCATAATAATTTTCGTGCCGGACAGTTCCGCAATTTGATTAATGGAGTGCGGCACTATAAATATTCCGAGTTTAACCAGCAATGTCGCATGCTCGCGTTAAAGCGTTCATAAACGAGTGTGTAAGCCAAGAGATCGCGATTGGCATAACGAGACACCCGCACGACTATCAGCTCTTTGCAAGAATAGAACAAACCGGGCCGGACATATAACAATTTTCCCGTCGATTCAATTCCCCACTTTCTATTAATGAAGTAGACCCACCCGCGTTTTCACAGCGATCGAACGTGACCTCACGAAGCCAGCGTAATCCTAATTGAATCTCTGCACTTGACACATAGTTTCATGAGATCAGATCAAGACGTACGCCGATGCGATTGAGCCCGTTAAAACGATTACGTACTTAAGTTCGTAATCGCGGAAGTTTCGGCGGCATCAAACAGTGGCGCGTCAAATGTGGATCTTCGAATCGATTCTCTTTGATCTCGCAAGCGACAAAGTTGTTCGACGAGTTCATTTGCGCGCCGGCAACTGACTTCGTTAACGCGTACTTTCGTTTGCTATTTCGCTCGACACATTCCGGGACGCTAATTGTATCTGCGTCCGTTTGGCTTTTGCGTAAGAACGTTTCCTCGCGATCAATCGCGGCATGAAAATATAATGGCGCTTGTCGAGTAGAGATTGTTGTTGTTGGGTAGAAATTGTCGTGCTTCGTTAAAACTTCCAAGTTCGTTGTCAAACGGAGGCACACGTCGGTACGCGGGTTTGCCTCGATGTCAGCGCTAACGAAGAAAAACGACTGCTTGTTCCAATTTCTTTAGGCGGCAGGAAGAATTCTCAACGATCGCCGCGCGGTCATTTGTTTGCGGCAACGTTTTTATCGATAAATCTGTAACACGCGCGACGTGCTCGCGCAACGTCGGTAGAAATGATCGAGATCCGGAAATGTTGTCAGGAAATGTTAATGGAATTATGTAGAAGCGGTTACGTTTAAGGCTTTCGCCGGCAGAATTATGGAAATAGTTGGCTTCCTGATGGTGACCGCGTCTAAGCGCAGTAGATGGTGATGTTTTATAGACTGTAACGTCGGTACTGGGCAAGTTTAGATGCGGCAGGCATGTGGAACTCAACTCTTTTTATGGGAGATTTATTTAAAAGTTCACATGTTAAGTATTACGAGGAGAAGTAACTGCTGTTTACTTAATAAGGATGATCTTGAGCATTACAAGGAGAGATAATTGCTATCTATTTAAAAATGATGGTGTCACATATTACAAAAAAAAAGAAGAATTTGTGTTTATTAAAAAAATATGATTTTTTTTTTATGTGTGCCTCGTAATTAATTTCCTATTGCGCGCACAACAGCATCCAATTCACAACAGAAATAAGAAACCCCCCGAATTTCAGCGAAGCACAAACTAGTGTCACTTGACCTGACATCCCTGTACACGAACATCGACGATTAATTCCAACCAGCTTAAAATACAATGCTACAAGATTAGACGCCACGTCCATGTAAAAAACGCGTGGAGTTACGTTAAAACTCTACCTACCGAACAGACTTTTGCGTACCGTAATCAGTTGTCCCTTTAGTTGGCCGCGTACAACAGTTTCCACTTCGCCGCAGCAACAAGAAACACACGAATTCCAGTGGGACACAAACTAGTGCCATCCGCGTACACAAACATCGACAAAGCCCTGAGTCTACGAAGCTTAAAAAGACGAGGACGCGAGATTACCTGATTACATTACTTAACGGAGTTTCGAGCCACGAAACATTTCTCCAAGGGATTGTAAAATCACTCGTACCGATCGCCGGCATTACTTGTCGAGTGTCAGCGAGCAAGACAGAATCCGAGGTTATTCGAGTTTTGAAAATTTGTCATTGTGCCCGCCATATTTCATTGGGTGACGAGAAGCAGGGGGAAAAACGTGTTCGTTCGTACGCACCGTTAAGCACGCAGCTCGCCGTCCCGACGCGAAAGACACCCGCGCTGTTTTATGGACGTCAAAAATATTAATTTGCCGCTTCGCTGTTTGAGGGGAAAAACAACCGGCGCCGATTGAGACCACGCGGAAATACGGATATGCGTTGTTTACGCGTCCACAATGCTTTTCAGTATTTCATGCGATCCGACGGAGGGCGAACGACGATATTTCAAGCGTTCACCTCACATAAGAGAGGTCCACGTTTCGGGCCGTGGAGTTCATATGTCGTTTTCACCTGCCAAGACAAGTGAATGGAAAAATGTTTTCTGGCGGTAGTCCGTGGTTTTTGAGAAAATTGCGTACAATGATTACAACGCGCTTATATATATATATATATATATATAGTAATGAGAAAACTAAGCGTATAGAAATACGTACTATATCAATATATACATATATATATATATACATAAGCGTATTGTAATCATTTTGCGCAATTTTCTCAAAAACCACAGACTACTGCCAGAAAACATGTTTCCATTCACATGCCTTGGCATATATGTATATATATATATATATATATAATATAATTGCAAACAACTTTTCCACCTTGCATACTTTTAATAAACACTCTCGATCATTGCAAAAAACTACTTTTGACATGTCTTTCAGCGTAAAACATGAACTCCGTAGCTCTCGACCGGTTTACACCACCGCAGACTCTCCTCGCGAGAATTTAACTTGGTGCACATGAAAATTCACAGTTCCATGCCGGGTGTACGCGACATAAGTGGCATATAAAACGGGCGAGTGGAGTCTCGATGTTTCAGGCAGACGTCTGTAAATCAGGACGCGTGCCCCGGGCGAGAGACAAAGTAATTATTTTTGCTCCCCGACCGGGGATAAAGCTAGTGACAAACAGTCGTTGTACATTCGTCCTCGACGTCGCCGTCGGAGAATTAATGGGCCGCCTCGCACGCTCATTTCAGCCATTCAAGAATTAGCCGTGCATTTACGCGCGCCGTCTAAAGTCGGCGTCAAGTAAACCAGCAGACGCAACACGTAAATACGCCCGGTTTACAGTTCCACGTCGACACAGCGCAGTCTTGCCGTTGGATTACGTTAGATTACATCGATCTGCCGGTGTACAGAGGATTGCCGCGCCGTCTTTATTCGTTACCCCGCGTAGACCCATTCATCTTTTAATGCGGATTTAACGAGAGCTTTGATAGGATTGTATTCAGTCGATTAATGCCACCTCGCCTGACGCAGGGACAACCCCATTGAGCGGTTCAGTGTGCGTTCGTTAAGCCTGATTAATATCGGACGCTTTACTCTCAGTTTTTCTGTCGCGACCCCCGATCGACAGCTTCTACAATTTCTTTTGGCGCTTCTCGGATCTGTCGTAATCCGGCTGATGCCTTCGACACTCTAACACTGGCCACTTAACGCCCGTGTTGTATTTTGACACATTCCAATTTTCTCAGTTTTTGGTTATCGCCTTTTTTGATTTTCTGACGTTTTTCTCGTTGCCACTTTTACTCTACTCTGCGTCGCTAAACGCCCACGCTGGGTAAACTCTTAGTTAGTAAGCATATTCAAGCACTTTTTTATCTGCCGAAATGTGCACGCACCTCGGACATTGCAGATAATGTTACGGCACGTGTCATGAATGCGCAAAATAGCTCCAACCTTCTTCAACAATATGTTTACGAGATCCGTAATTTTGATGCATTCCGATTTTCTCAACAAAAATGGCAGACCTTATTTTCATATCTCTTCTATAATTTGTGCTAATTTTCATCCATTTGACAAAACTAGTATGCATCCAAATTAATATCCTTCTAAGATTTCTAATCTCAAACTTCTTTATGCAGTATATCCATCTCTACAAATGCGCATAATTTTGACTCAATTGTAAATTAAGAATCAATCCTAATGAATCGGCTCCCCCCATGAAAGCATCTCTTCACAGATAAACGTCAATGTACTCAAGAAGTTCTTCGCGAATAGGCGTAAAAAATACCATATCTCAAACATGCAGTATTTATGACAGCGTGTCTACTTATTTTCTTACATCCCTAAGACAACTTAGAGGTTTCATTTTTTCAGCGCTTTCATGCATCAAAGAACGAAGCATCCCCAGTACTCCGTTGAAAAAAACGTCGGATTTCACGCGCCTCCGCGAAGCTACGCCCCCAAGAAGCGTCGGTAAAGCTGCCGTTAAGAAAAGCAGTTGGGCGCGGCGGAACCCCTCGATCATCATAAAGTTGATGCGACATGACGAATGACTCTGTACGCTCAATCGACTCGCCGCTATCGTCCCACCCCATTCCGCGCGTCGTTTGGCTAACCCCGTTGGAAATGAAAGTCGTTACGCGATGATCGAAATTCCGCCTCGTTTCGGGCAGCGGTTTTACGGCGTTCGGGCGCTTTAATCTCACTGAATTGCATTTCGCGCGGACCCGCGGCTCTTTGTTTCAAATGATATATTTTCTAATATCGGCAGCGGGCTGAATGACGCCCAAAGTGAGCGCGCCCAATGAATGAAGAACAATCGGCGGCGGGGGTGAGCCGAACGGGGAGACGTTCGGCGTAATAACCTGCCAGACTCGCGAGATTTATAAGGACCGTTGTCGGGCGATCGCTTATTGATATGTTAATTCCAGTTAAATGGCTACTGCGCGCACGGTAATGAGAAACGGGGGTGTGTGAGAAAAGCCGAGAATTCGGGGGACGCAGAGGGTGGCTGAGTGACAGTATGTTAGTGCGACGGGATCGATAATTCTACAAGCTTCTCATTTCCTCTCGCCCCCTGACGTACGTATTCCCCGACGAAGGACAGGCTAGCGTCGACCTTCCGTTCAGTGCACGAACGGGCGCGCCACCTCGAGTAAGTGGGTTTATCGCATTCAATGGCCGAATGGTAATTTATCGTCGTACTTAATTAACCCGCGGCTCGCTAATGGGTTAGGCTCCTCAGAGGAGAGTGCTTCATTCGGCCGAATACGCGCTGGCGGATATTAAGAAACGTAAAGTAACGGTGCTGATCTAATTAACTGGGGATGCATGAACATCGCTCACGACGGCTGCTGGAGGGTGGACTTGTTGAGAAGGGAACTGCTCGAGAAATAGACAATTTTAGTTCTGGTGCATGTTAATCCATTTGCATCATCGCTCTAAATCCGTAATCTTACTCAAAAATATAGAAGACTTTTAGTGTTTAATCTCATTAGATATTGTACAGTTTGTACAGTTTTTAGACTAATTCCACGTTGAAAAATAATTCGAAAACATTGCGCCTGGACAAAATAATATTTTACACACAATTTTGTACGCGGATTTATTCCAAATGGGTTAAAGCGAAGATACCGAGGACTGAATGGTGGTTGATGGAAATTATTGCAGAAATGGCCAATTTTTGTTACTGTGTGGTACATTCATTCAAGGGGACATTACTACAGAAATGAACAGTCTTGTTTCTGGTGCATGCAGCGCAAAGACGCTGGGCTCTGAGTACCGTGCGACGGGATTAATTGTAAAAATCGCTGCACCCGGCTGCGAATGGAGGAGCGGCCGGAAAAAAGTGCGACACTCCGAGCGCACGCGCCGGCCAGTTGTCGTTCTCTTGGTCCATTTCGCGAGCGTTTGTTTCACCGGCGACGAGGTGGGCGGACCTCTCGCCGAATTGCGTCCTAAATAATGCATCACTCGTTGGCGCGTTTGGCCGAGCGGAAATATGGGGGGCATAAAAGTGATGTAAGATCGGAGCGAAACGGCTCGTTCGATCGTTCGACGATGGCGGCGATGGTGGATGGGGCCGGAGCCCTGCGCCGCGAGGAAAGGAATTTCTCGAAAGGAGCGCAACCGGCGATCCTCGGGTGAATTGCTCGCCCGGCAAAATTTACTTGCCGGCCGCCGTCTGATGCAGCCACGAGCGATCGTAATCGTTGCACATGTCGGGACTCCACGGAGACGTCGTAATTCTTCAACGAAGCGAAAGACTCCGCTCCTGGTGAACGCGACCATTTGCTTGTTTCCCGAAAACAGACCAGCCGTGTTCGAGAAGACGCGTGTTGCTTCACTTTCTATTTATTCACACGTTGAGGGTCGTGGTCGGCGTCGGTGACGAGCGCAAATGATTTCAGTGGAGATATAAAGAATTCGCAATCTGTGGCTTTTAACGCGTTGACTGCCAAGCGTATTTTACTATATTAGAACGGCGATGCTATGAAATACTATACCGTTTAACTGAATTATGCAAAATGTAAATAATGTGCAGGTATTGAAGACCAAAGAATCGCATCACTATTCTAATAACAACTGCATTTATAAAATAAAAACTGCTATCCACTGCGACTATTTTGAATTTCTAATAAAATCTCTTGCGTTGGTCACCGATGACCACCACGGCAGTCAAAGTGTTAACAGTTCTGTAAATAGAATTGATAGTAGAATAGTGATGCGATTCTCCGATACGACGCTATTAGTGCCATTTGGCGAAATTCAGTGATATTCTGTGGGATTTCGTGACGTTGCGGTGCTAATATGGAAAAATACGATCGGCGGCAGACGTGTTAATGAGAAGAATGGGAACAGTTAGGTAAAGGGGACATTCAAATGTCCTGTACTGCTCCGGCGGGATTTCTTGCTTATTTTATATACGTTGATGAGGCTGGATTATCTGCCAGTTTTAAATCCTTCATTGAAGGACCAAATTATATGACCAATAGTAAACCTCCGGCAGGTCTATGAAAGAAGTTTCCTCCAGAAGATTGTCATCCTGAAATTTATTTGACATAATGTTTCGACTGAATTCCGAAACTTATAAAGATTATCGACATAATAAAATAGTACCGTAGAATGCCAACCTTAAGCCTGGCTCTATTTCCTTCAATACTAAATTCTCGCAGCTGAATTATTAGTCACCGGTAAATTATCTGTGATGTCAGTAATAATAACCGCAGTTATTACTCACCGGCAAATTTTCCGTGAAAAACAGCGCAATCCCATTCGCATGCACGTCAACCGTGAAAATTTATCTCACACGATTGACTTTACGTTGACGAGCAATTTCGTTCCGAACAAGCTCGGATGGTTTGCTTCGAGAATCATAAATCTTATACGGTGACGTAGGTTTCTTCCACTTTGCTCGTTGACATGTGCTTCGGCATTTCGTCGATATTTCGATACCACTGCGCGCCGTGCATGTCTAAGGGCTTGTAGAATCGCGCGTGCGTCTACATCGATGCAGGTTACGTCGTATATTCACTACACGACGATCAAGGAATCGAGAAACAATTTGTTGCGAACGTTGCCTTTTAAAAGACCATGGTTGCACGTTAAAGAATATGTAGCAGGTAATAAATACGACAATAACCGCAGCATAAATTGGGGTGGTTTGTTAAACCATGGGTTCATAGCTAATATTAAAGTACACGCTGCGGAGGAATTGTGAGGGGAGAAAGAAAAGATGTTCCTGGTTGAGTATAAATTATGACGTACACTCCCTGTATAATGATCGGTTTCACATCGAAGGATACGTAATAGACAATAAATACTATAATAACCAGTGGAAATTGAGGTTTGATTTATTGCATATGAGTTCATAGTTAATATTAATGTAATAAATGCAGACAAATTGTGAAGAGAAAAAGGAAAGATCTTCCTGGCTGAATATAGGTTATTAAATCGACGAAACGACGATCAAGAAATAGCGAAACAATTTGATGCGAACGTTGCATTCTAAAAGACCTCGGTTTCACGTTGAATAATACCTAGCAGGTAATAAATATGATAACAACCGGTGCAAATTGGGGTTTGATTTATTGAACATGGGTTCGTAGTTAATATTAAAGTCCACGGTACGGACGAATTCTGAGGGAAAAAAGGAAAAACCTTTCTGCGCCTTCGCACAGCCTCATCAATAGTATATATCAATAGCATAAGATTCAGGACTTCGAAACATGTAATATAATAAAACAAGGTCGTTACAGAAGGGAAATTGCCAAAATAAATGATGACTGCGCTTCAGTCAAAAATCAATTAATTATTACGTGCATCGTGTAAATACCGTAACAATTAACGATTTTTTTTTACCTAAGTACCGCCACAATTTTTTTGACATATTCAGTACGCAGCAAATATCATTTTAATCGATCATTGCAAAGAAACAGTACTTCAACCGCAACATATACTTTATCCTTACCCGCTATTGGTAGAGGGAATTGGTATAGCGGGCAGATTATTTGAAGCAATCGCAATGCAGCAGAGGAAGTTGATGAGGGTGAAACTCCCGTATCGTGATTAAACAAACATCGTATATCGTTGAAGTAGAAAGAGCGCGATGGCGAAGGGCAGCAGGAGTTTCTAAAGGATTTCCTTGCGTGGACGAAACAGAGTTTACAAAGGATCTCCGCTGCTCGCGCACCTTTAATGATTTATTAATTACATTCTGGCAAGACCGTAGGAAATTGAAGCCCGGACGTAAGGCGAGATTAATTATGAATTCGCCGTACGGCTAGGAAATGAGATATCGGGCTCGAGCTTCTTGCTTTCCGCCGAAAGCATTTTGAAGGGGTCACTCTGATATCGCCGGCAAAGCGGAAATCTCGAAGAATCTCCTGTTTTTTAATGAGCGCCGGTGCTTTCAGACATCAGCGCGATCGGAGTTACGTGCGTTGTCGCTCGGATAATAGAGGAACGCGATAGGAGTCGTCGTATCCTAACGATCTTGCCAGTTACAAGGAGTTCCACTTATTTTTTTAACTTTGCCCCTTAATACAATAGACCCAGTGTAATAGGGTTTCAGTATAATTACATAATGCAGTGAATTCTATGAAGTTGTTCCTGGTCGTTCCTTGTTCCATAAGTGTTCTTATAATATTTGTACATTATTTTAACTGAATTCAATCATTCGGATCGTCTGAAATTTTACAGTTTGACAAGTCATAAAACAGGAATCGGCACATAAAATTTAATTTTGTGAGAAGGGCACGAGTCCAGAACCGAAGCGGAAGTTTTTTTGAACAATCTAATTGAAACCCGTTAATTGACCTGATGCGTTCAATTAAATTGACAACATCGATAACAAGTTTCGTATGGAAATCAATTGAGGAACGCTACCGTGGCACAATGTAACAGCCGTTGACACGTGATTATACGTAACGTAATTTAAACCAATTATACAGTATAAATATTGTAACTTTTTCATGCATTTTCTTTAGCTGAAAATGTTCGTGGCGTTTTGATGACATTTCCCCAATTATAATGAAATCAAACACGTTATAATTGGAACCACGTTTACCCGCTTGACGTTTATTACGAAATAATATACTCAATAAGTACCCGGAATTTTACGACCCAAATTTTACCGGGTACTGCCTCACTTGAATCGCAACAATATCGACACAATTGGCATCACATTTACTTGTATAGCGTTTATGGTGAAATAATTTACTCAATAAGTACCCAGGATTGTAACGTTCAAGCGGTACAGATGTTAATTTCATTATAACTTGTATAATGAGTGTTTTTGAATGTATTTAACTATATTAATTATGATATATTTATTATTAGTTATGAATTTAACATCATAACTTTCAACAATCCTTGAATCTTTATCTTTACAGAAGATTTGATAAAACTAAAAAATGTTTGACGTGCTGCTATACAAATTATGAAATATTTAATTTATTACTTCACCAAGGTTCATTAATATTTCTATTTTGTGTAAGTTCGAACGGATATTAGGAAGCTGTTTCTGTTTTCTTTTTATCTACAAAACATGGGACTTCTGTATATATATATATATATATATATGTATATCTATATATGTATATGTCTATGTATATATATATATATATATATATATACAGAAGTCCCATATTTTATTGATAAAAAGAAAACAGGAACAGTTTCTTAATATCCGTTCGAACTTTCACAAAATAGAAATATTAATGGACCTTAGTGAAGTAATAAATTAAACATTTCATAATTGACAGTCTAACATTAGCAAAATATTGTATTTTCATAAACAAAAAGTTCGAGTCCCTGTTTCCAAACTGCCCCAACTCGCTTTCGTCCAGAACAACATGTGACATTCCTGTAATTTGCCAATCTGAGCATTCACAGGTCGCCCCACCGGTTCAAAACCAATTGTCCGACACAAAACCCGCGCGCATCGCGTTTCTATAATCATCAGCCATCACACCGCTTCAGTCCATTTGACGAGAAGTCGCCCGGCAAAACATTCCTTGCAGCTAATTTCTTCCACCGCACTTTTCACGCGTCCGCGAGTGCAGGATTCGGAACCGAAAGTGGCGAGCGCCGGAGACTTTTCCTCGCAATATCCGATCGATCGGAATTTCCGTGCTCGCTTCGTGCCGGACAAATCTCAGAACTTTTCTCCCGTTCCGCTCCGCTCGCGAAGTGAATCAGCGATCGAATCTAAACCTCATCGCTTCCAAAGATTACGTTTAATCAGAATTAAGGATGTACTTCAGGATGCCATCTCCCACTGAGATTCGCCGACGATTCCCGCGTCATTTGCGCAACTGAGCGAGTCTAATCTAAGGTGGAATTCCCCGGAGCCGTCCCGAACACTCGAATCTTTACCGATCGATACCGTCGACGGTGATCGTCTCGGCCTTAATTATTTTTTCCTCCCTCGTTCGCGCACACCTCGTAAAGGCGCGTGGGCGGAGGGCAGGGACACATCGCCGACTTAAATGCTGAATCTCAATTTTCACGGATCCCTATCTCGCCTCGACGCCGTTTAAACTTTAACCGTCCAATTACTTACGCGCCGCGCGCGCAAACGGCAGCAAACAAACGCCGAGAATTTCGACGCGTGTAGCACTTCATTTCGCGACAGCTGAATTCCTTCAGTGTTTCGGATAAGTTGCATTGCTGTCGGCCGATGCCGATCAATCGATACAGGTAGGCGCGGAAGGATTTGTGGGTCGGGAAAAATGGATGTCAGTTCTGTGGTATCGAGTGTATATTTTAAGACCCGCGTGGTTGTTTGGCCGACGGTACGGGATGCAGAGACCCTTGTTTATCACATTTTAAAGTTAAGGGATGCATGCATGTCAGTTAACACGTTGACTGCCAAGCGTATTTTGCTATGTTAGAACCGCGATGCGTTGAAATACTGCAGATAACAATTAAATCGTGCAAAATAAAGGTAACGCAGAGTTGCCTAAGCGGCCAAAGTATTGAAGCACCATTCCAATATCAATTGCTTTTACAACATTGCAAATGGACTTCATTGCGAATTTTTTACATTTTTTGTCAAATCTTTTTCACCGACTACCGCGTATTTTGCTATGTTAGAACCGTGACGCGATAAAATATTGCAGAGTATAATTAAATCGTGCAAAACAAAGGTACCGCAGAGTTGTAGAAGCCAAAATATTGAAGCACCATTCCAATATTGATTGCTTTTACAAGATTGCAAATGGGCTTCATTGCGAATTTTTTGCATTTTTAGTAAAATCTTTTGCATCGGTCACCGGTGACCACCGTGGCAATCAACGTGTTAACACTTTGACCGCCATGATGGTCATCGGTGACCGGCGCAAGAGATTTTACTGAAGACCCAAAATATTCGCAATGAGTAGCAATAATTATTTTACAAATGCAGTTATTGTTAGAATAATGATGCGATCCTTTAGTTTCCGATACCTGCGCATTATTTACATTTTGCATAATTCAATCAAGCGCTATAGTATTTTATAGTATCGCTGTTCTAATACGGCAAAATACGCACGGCAGTCAACGTGTTAAAACTCCATGACGGTTTGGTCTGCCGTGAAAAACACGGACACGTGGCACTTGTCCCATAGGAGATCAGAGGAATGCATTTAACCGCAGAAATAAAATATTATACTCGTATACGTACATATATAAATATTATATGATTTATCGATTTTATCTTCACTCGTCTCTCCACAAATAATTCTCTCTTCCCCGCATATAAGACGGGTCGTTCGAAAAGTGGTGCTTCCGATAAATGAGGAGTCTACGTTTGTACGCCGTGCATAGGAGTGCGGTAATAAAAGAAAATGAAGTTTATTCATTCACGGCATACTGTCTGCGCACCGCGCGTAATTCGGTTCGCGTGCCATCGTAGACACGCCGGTTACTACGGGATGAGATTGAACAGAACGCTAGCGCCGCAAATCTGTCCCCCGGTATCATTACTCGATAATTGTGTTCTTTGAATGGCTGCAATTTGCGGAGACAAGGAAGTCTGTCTCGGCGCAGGTATCTTCGCTACCCCGACTGCGTGCAGTCGGCGTCGTAAATTGAAAATGCTCAGGCTATTATGCCGTTGTCGATTATTGCACGCGTTTGATTAAACGTTCGATTTCATGGCGGCCACGTGGACGAAACGTTGGATGATGTGTTCAGTTCCAACCTTATAATCATTTACCTACATAAATAATGAACGATACCGTACTGTAAATAATTACTTAAGTAACCGGAGCAACGTGGACGAAAGGTTGGACGGTGTGTTTATTCTCAACCTTGTAATATTTTACTTGAATAAATTATGAATGATAGCTTACTGTAAATAATTACTTAAATAATCGCAGCCGTGTGAACGAAACGTCGGATGATGTGTTTAATTCAACCTCATAATAATTTGCTGAAATAAATAATGAATGATGGCTCGCTGTAAATAATTACTTGAATAACCGCAGCCGTGTGAACTTAACGTTGGATGATGTATTTAATTTCAACCTCATAATAATTTACTAAAATAAATATCGAATTAAATAAATAATGACCGATAATTTCCTACAAACCATTACTTAACCCTTTGACTGCTATGGACGCATGTGCTATGCGTCCACTGCAATCTTTCGATGTCAACTGTGGCAGCCTATATACGTTTCCCAATTATTTCAATTTCTTACATTCTGCACTCAGAGTGACCAATGTATGGAGATGACTACACATGCGTTCTGTATCAAATAACTAGTGCATTATTTACTTACGCGTAACTGAAGTAGTACAACTATAACTTAGTCGCATCTTACCTTATCAATCAATAAAGTCCACAGCAGCGAAAAGTGTTTCGTCATCAGCTCGCGCGCTTCAGCCGACAGTATTCAGTAAAAGGTTAAAAAATCGCATCCACGTGGACGCGTTCGTGTTTTCTCTCGTTCCCGCAACGTGCGCCGACGCTTTCGACACATAACTCCGTTCCTCCGTCGGTCATTGATAAAATCCGCCTAATCCCCGATAATCCGCGTAACCCCGCGTCTCCTATCGCAGTTTGTAAGGTCGCCATGACAATCTCCTCTCCCTCTCGCTCGCGGCTTTTCTCCAACAGGTGCGGCGTCGATGGTTTACGGGTTAATTCCAGAAAGTGTAGAAAATCCGGGATGATGTCTCTCTCTGTCGCGTCGTCGGCCGCGTTGCTCAATCGCTCGGCGACGGCAGTGAAGGTTCGGTCGCTTTCGCGCAAAGGCCATCAGGTGCGAGTATCGTTCTTCCCTCTTTCTTTTTCCATGAGACCTCTCCTTCCTCGCTCACCTTCTCCTACTCCCACTTGCGATCAGGTCCGCTCAGGTGTAGGAGCCAGGTAGGCATCGTCCGACGTGCCCGTCCTCCGTGGGCTTCAGTTCACGCGTAGACGTGAAGTGTGCCCGTTCTTTCACCGCGAGCTACGGCGAACGTCTGGAATTAGTGATTACGCTGGTGAACAACGAACAACGGCTTATAAGGGGTGATGCGTGCAACGATCGATATTCGCGACCGGCTACTGTTGCGCGTCCGCGTAGGCGTGTGTGCTTGGTGCTAGAAGCGTCACGATTATGTGCGGCGATTTGGCGTGACGATTATACGTGACGATTATGCGTGACACGTGAGTAGCGGCGAAACGAGTTGGAAGTTCGAGGACGTTCGTTCACCGAGTGCAGGTGAGTTTTAATGTCGGTGCTTGCTTCAACGGGTACCGTTGCACGTCACTTGGTATCCCAAGGAGAACAGACCGTCGCGGATGCGTCTTGCTGCTTGTATCTCTCTTGACGCAGACTACTTGTCGTTGTCCCTTCGATAGCGGATTGTCGCATGCTGACCATCACTACTCCGTAATATGAGTCTCAGCACGCGCTGCTCATAAGCTCGTTGCCCGTCGCGGATGCGTCTTGCTGCTTGCATCTCTCTTGATGCAGGCTACCTGTCGTCCCTTCGATAGCGGATTATCGTATGCTGACCGTCACTGGTAGTTCGTAATATGCGTCTCAATACCCGCTGCTCATGAACTCGTTGCCCGTCGTGAATGCGTCTTGCGACATGCTGCTTGCATCTCTCTTGACGCAGGCTATCCGTCGTTGTCCCTTCGATAGCGGATTCTTGCATGCTGACCGTCACTACTCCGTAATATGAGTCTCAGCACGCGCTGCTCATAAGCTCGTTGCCCGTCGCGGTTGCATCTTGCTGTTTGCATCTCTCTTGATGCAGGTTACCTATCACTATCCCTTCGATAGCGGATTGTTGTATGCTGGCCGTCACTGGTACTCCGTAATATGCGTCTCAGCACCCGCTGCTCATGAACTCGTTGCCCGTCGCGGATGTGTCTTGCGTCTTGCTGCTGTTGATGCAGGCTACCCGTCGCTATCCCTTCGATAGCGGATTGTCGCATGCTGACCGTCACTGGTACTCCGTAATATGCGTCTCAGCACCCGCTGCTCATGAGCTCGTTGCCCGTCGCTCGCTGTCCCTTCGTGGTATGTCACCGTTGTTCGTAGTCCGTCGCTGTAGTGCGTCGGATGCCTCTTACTGTGCTGAACGTCGTAACCCTCCTGCTGGTCGCTGTCCCTTTGCTCGCTGTCCCTTTGCTAGGCGGCCTTCGCATGCTGGACGTCGCTCGTAGTCCGTCACATGCATCTCACTGTTCGCTGCCCGTCGGATGCTTCTTGCCGCGCACTGCCCATCGCTCCGTACTCCGTAATGTGTGTTTCACTGCTCGCGGACTGTCGGGTCACTGTCCCTTGGGTAGCCGGCCGTCGTTTGTAGTCCGTCGCATGTCTCTCATCGCACGCTCTCCGTCACCTGTGATCCGTCACATGCCTCCCATGGCACGTTGTCTGTCGGATCGCCGTCCTTTCGATAGTCGAGCGTCGTAGGCGAGTCGTCACTCGCAGTTCGTCGTATGTGTTAGCGGGAAATAAATTTGCGGCGAAATTCAAAGGGGTCCTAGGTGATTGTCCGGCAGTGAAGTAGTCATTGTTGTGCGGAATACGATGAGTCATAATCAAAATACCTGTGATGAATGAAGGGGCGGTAGAGTGTTGCATTCCCTGGAACCTGGACATTCCACCGGAGAATTGTAAAGAGATCGGACGTATTATTGTAAAACAAAGATTTCTCAAATGATTGCTTCGCTGAATTCTAACACATGCGTCTCACCGTTCGCTGCCTGTCGTTCATAGACGGTCACATGCGTTACCATTCGCTACCTGTCGCTCGTAGTCCGTCACATGCGCCACCGTTCGTTGCTTGTCTCTCATAACCCGTCACATGTGTCACCGGTTGCTGTCCTTTGCGCTCGTAGTCCGTCACATACGCGTCATCTTGCCGCTATCTACCTGTCAGATGCTGACCATCGTCCGTCTCTTACCACTCGCTACTCGTATTTCGTTGGATGCCCCTTTTCACTCAGTTCTCGTCGGATACTTCTTACCGTTCACTACTCGTCAGGGGTACTTCTTACTACGCGTCGGACGGTTCTTATCGTTCTCTACCCGTCGCCCCTGTCGCATGCTGTCTGTCGACTGGTTATCCATTTCTTAGCCCATGATTTAACCACATTTTCATTCATCACAGTGTCTTAATCGCCAACGCACCTTACGTCTAAACAGATGTAATACCGCCCTCAACTAAATAATAAATCACTCAACACTCATTATTCCGACCGTAAACTTGCGCAATAGGCAAAAGTCGACGCACGCGTGAAAGCCAGTAAAAGAACACGTGCCGGCACCTGCGTACGGATGTGACAGAGTTAAATACGCGATTACGCGAAACACAGAATTCTATTTTGCACCTTAAGTCTATATAACAACTGAGACGAATGATAGCATGCATGCGCACTTGTTTCTACGTTAGACTTAAGCTTGGCCGATTGTACGCGACCGGAAAATAGGATCATTGCACGTGCTGTATACTCATTGTTAATGGAGTAGGACGTCGAGTGCTTGCTTAGCTGGCGCTACTTGGCGACTGTGTTTAAGTAGCTGTAAATTATCGTTTCTGTCAGGCTCATGCTTCGGCCGCGTTTTGTGGACTATGGTTCGAGAGCGTGACACACGTGTCCAGCTTTTCGCGGCGCTTAGCGCCACGGAGTTTTCCTTTTATACCGTCTATATACCGCGGGGCGGGATTACGGCGGGATACCTTCCGCAAAGTACCTTAGACTTAAATTCTCTTTTAAACATGCCAGACTTCCATGCTTACAAGGAGCAGTCACGGTCAGCGGAACACCGATTTCGCAAGAACTTTCCGTTTGTCTCCTCCCAATGGCGTCGTTCTCCAAAATAATGGACTTGTAATTTCAAGAAATGTTGCCCTGCTGATTTAACCCTCGGAATACGGACCTTTATTCGATGACTGGGTTTTACGAGACTCACGCCGATAGTCCACTAAGGCATGTTTATAAACGGTCGAATTTTTAACAATTTCCTACGAATACTCACAGTTTGTTCAAATTTAATAGAGTCACTGTACCAGATATTATATCGACGCCCAAGTGCATATTCATTATCTGTAGTTATCAATGTACTGCAGTAATGTATCTAATGTGCGCTCTTCACACCTGCGACCAGTTGCTTCTATGCAATTGATAACATGATTATGAAAGGTCAATTTTCTAGATAAATATACGAGTAGAGTCTTTTTTTTTTTATCTGCAGTAAACTAATATTTCTTTGGGAAGACTATTTGTTTTGCCATATAACAAAAGCATTACATGCGGCAGTATCAAAGTAGTAGAGAAATACGGGGTCCGACCGTAGACATCTTACTTCCTTAAACTGCTGCGCGCGACTGATTCTTTCGTGAAAAACTGCTGTCTCCGCGATCGTCAATTTGCGAGTGGCACTGTTATGTGATATGAATGCGCAAGGACTTAGACATTCGTAGACGCTCGAGCTCTCATCAATATTCTACGACCACATACTTGCAGTCGGACCCGAATTAAGATAAGGTTCACAACGCGCAGTTCTCTCACTGTGTGGGTGGTAACTCGGCATTCGAAGGGGTCTTTTATGACACAGCCACCGGATACCGAGGGTTAAACTGCAGTGACAAAAAATCCAAATTTACTCCAATTTTAATTACTCCAATTTTTAAAATCCAATTTTACCAATCCAAAACATTGTAGTGTACATTCTAATCTCATGTCCTGCAATTGGGCCATTGGGCATTCGCAAACTTTTCTGATACCAAAATTATTTAAATAAATTATTATAATTGTAATTAGACACATCATCCAACGTTTCGGTGACGCACCCGCTATGAAATCGAACATTTAACCCTTTGACTGCTGAATATTTCCAGCCGAAGCGCTCGCTGAGATTGGAATACTTTTAGTTGGTATGAAGCCTATTGATTGATTATGTAAAGCGCAACTAAATTCTGATGATAATTCTTCATTTACGCCAAATTAAATAACGCAAAAAAATTTCGACGGACGCATATATGCGTCCATAGCAGTCAAAGCTTTAATCGCACGTGCCCCACAGTCGACAACGGCACAATAGTCTCAGCATTTAAAATTCACGCAATTGAAATAGTGAAGGTATCTGCGCCGCGACAGATAATACCGAGTGAAAATAATTGTTTCTGACCGAATCCGCTGAATTCGCGAAGCGTGTCCCATCGATCGCGGTTCCTCTTCGTTAACTTCTTTCGCTCGCGGGCCTCACTTTCGTCGTCGGTGTCCCGCAAGACACCGCGGCACGTGCGCGCTGGTGAAAGTTACACCCGATTATGCGACTTTCGTGCAATAAACGAGCGTGGTTGCAGCGGAATTTTAGAGAGCCGTTTGGACGCTCGTAAAAGCAGAACGTAAACGTCCGAACGATCAGCTGACAGACCGTACGCAGAGGTGCCGCAACGAAGTGGCGCGGCAATTCCGCGGATCCCCGATATTTCCGGTACCGCAAACACCCGCGAAGAATAGCCGGCAAAAAGTGTTCCGCCGCGATTAGTCGAATATTCGATACTATCGTTCCGCGCCACGTGCTCGTGAACGCGTGCGAACTGAATCTTGGGCGTCGGTTCTTTGTTCGAAACTTCGCTTGAACGCGCCGATTGGCATTATAAACGACCGTTTAGGTTCTGCTGTTGAATCGCGTGTTTTTCTTGTGGTCGCATAAAAGAAAATGTTGAGTGGCCTATTATTTTCAACCCTTTGGTTGTAGGTGAAGAGAAAGGAACTCTTTAATACGGTGGGTGCTGTTGTTGTGAATGACGCATCGTCTCACCAGGAGAAACAATCTGTTGCTAGGTGTCCGGCTAGGTACGCCTGGCTCGCCGTTAAGGCGCTTATCTTTTGTCAAGTAGGGGCGGAAGTTCGGCGGACGTGTCCCGACGTGTTTTTCTCGGGTCAGTCTTACGGCATCGGCGTAAAGAAACAGTTCGCGAGGCATTTGTGTATTTGTGTGAGGAATAAAGTGCAGTATTCTTTGACCATCTCCAATTGCTAGTTTATAGAGAAGTACCTGAGCACCCGTCCTAGGATTTAAAACATTTGGCGACCGTGACAGGACACGTGATTGGTGCAGTGTAATTAAGGTACATTTGCAATGGAGAAAGCAAAGAAGGTCAGAGCCGTGCATCGTACGGCGTTCACCCGAACGATGAATCTTCTAAAAGAGAAGATGGATGCACCGGACCCAAACCGAATCGACATACTCGCCACTCTCGAATTGTTAGAGGAGAGGATGCGAGATTTAGAACTTACATCAAAAACTATCTTCGACCTAATGATTGAGGCTGACGCTTCTGAGGAACAGTTGGCGGTCGAGTGCGAGAGTGCCGATGAATATAAAGGGCGATTCAACGCTATAAAGCTGCGAATATTGGATACGCCGAGGACCATGGACTCTTCGACGATAAATCTTCAAGATAAAAAACGAACATATAGACTCCCAAAGATTGAATTAATAAAATTCAGCGGGAACGTGAGGGAGTGGTTACAGTTTTGGTCTTCGTTTAAAAAGATACATGAGGATAGTGATATAGCGGATGAAGATAAATTCCAGTACCTCATTCAAGCTATCGTACCGGGGTCTAGAGCGAGCGAGCTTGTCCAGAGTTTTCCGCCGACGGGAGAGAACTATGTGAAAGTGATCGACAGCTTAAAGAATCGTTTTGGTCGGGATGAGCTCTTGGTAGAAGTCTACGTGCGAGAGCTGTTAACATTAGTTCTGCAGAACGCCATAAACACCGCGGAAAAGGATACATTGTCGACGCTCTACGATAAGCTAGAGTCATATTTGCGTGCGCTCGAGACGCTGGGCGTAACGACAGACAAATGCGCAGCGATGTTATATCCTCTAGTGGAATCCTCGCTGCCCGAAGAATTATTGCGCGTCTGGCAACGAACGACAGCGGCAGTGAGTACCGAATCCAAGGACGAGTCCAAGGATCGGTTAACTAAACTGATGAAGTTCCTGCAGTCTGAAGTCGAAAACGAGGAACGGATAACGATGGCAGTTACGGGCTTCGGTCTAAACAGTGACAAGATAAAGAAAATTAAAACTAGAGTGAGTGTCCATAAGGAGGTACCGTCCGCCACTGGTCTTTTCGTGGCGAAGACCGCGTGTGTGTTTTGCGGTGAGGGACATGCAGGCGCGGACTGTGACAAGGCGCGTAAAATGTCGCTTCCTGAGAAGCACGATGCGCTTAAAGGGAAAAGGGCGTGTTATCAGTGCCTTAATATAGGTCATACGAGAATGCGTTGTAAGGTGCCAGTGAAGTGTGCGTGGTGCGCGAAAAGACACGTCACGGTAATGTGCCCGGAAATGTCGATAGACCGGGAATCAAATTGTGCGAGTGGATCAAAAGAAAAATCCGTGACCCACAAAACTGAGCATAACCTCGCTAATTCCACATCCACTCCCGCGGTATATTTGATGACATTGCGTGCAAAACTGTGGAACGAGTGCGAAGAACGTACCGTGCGCGTCATTCTGGATACGGGTTCGCAAAAAACGTATGTTTTAAAGAGCGCGGCGAAGGCCATGGGTTATCCGGTGGTAGACAGGGAAACGATCACCCACTCGTTATTTGGTGGCGTTAAATCGGAACCCAAAGAACATCAAGTATACGTCATTCGTCTCTGTAATTTGAATGGAGACTATCGATGCAATTTCCGAGCTACAGATGAAGAATTGATTTGCAATACTGTTTCCGGAATCACGCAAGGACCGTGGATCGACGAATTAAAGTCGAGGGACATCGAGCTCACTGATTTGGATGCACAAGACGAACCGATAACAGTGCTGATAGGCGCGGATGTTGCGGGAAAACTACTTACCGGAAGACGACACATGTTAAATAGCGGATTAGTCGCGGTAGAAACCCTTTTAGGGTGGACGTTAATGGGAAAGGTTCCGGGGGCAGACGCACGCACCGACTCAACATTGATGATTACGTCGATGTTTGTGCAAGAGGCCAGCATAACTGACTTATGGGCTTTAGATGTCCTCGGTATCGCGGACCCCGCAGCGAAGAAGTCACGGGAAGAGCAGGATGACGCGGTAAAAAACAATTTACGGGAAACCACCATATTTCGGGACGACGGACGCTACGAAGTGCAGTTACCGTGGGTTGAAGATCACGCGCCCCTTCTGGAAAACCGCAGTTCGGCTATGAAGAGACTAGTAAACCTTCGCAAAAGATTACGTGCCGATAGTTATTATGAAGAATACGATAAGGTATTGCAGGACTGGTTAAAGGAGGGAATTATCGAAAAGGTCCCGACAAGTGAAGTCAATCATTACGCGCATTATTTGCCGCATCGACACGTGGTCAAGCCGCACAGCACGACAAAGGTAAGACCAGTATTCGATGCGTCGGCGAGGGACAAGGATAGCCCGTCATTAAACCAATGTTTGGAAAAAGGACCTAATATGATAGAGTTGATCCCGACCGTGCTATTAAACTTCCGAAAGGATAATGTCGGCGTTGTATCGGACATTAGAAAGGCATTCCTGCAGATCGGCATAAGAGACAAGGACAGGGACTTTTGCGATTCTTGTGGTGGAAGAGCGGACAAGAGGACGAGGTCGAGGTGTACCGACACGCACGCGTGGTTTTCGGCGTTTCTTGCAGTCCGTTTATTCTAGGCGCGGTCATCGAACTGCATCTGCAGCGTATGCTTCAACGAGAGACGAGTGGTAGTCGGCCAGATCAAAGTGGGATCGTTATTAAATTAATGAACAGCTTCTACGTGGATAATTGTGTGACGAGTGTGGGTTCCATGGAGGAACTGCGACGGTTCGTCGAGGGGTCAACGTCGGTGATGGCCGAAGGAGGATTTGAGCTCCGCGGATGGGAGTGGTCGGGCGACGCATCTGGTGACTCCCCGACGCCAGTACTGGGATTAAGATGGAATAGAACCGATGACACTTTGTCGTTGAATTTAGATGCGGCCGATTTCGCGGTACAATTGCCCGATAAAATCACGAAGCGTGTGATCTTGTCAGCGGCTCATAGGATATTTGACCCCATCGGATTTTCCTGCCCGGTAATGTTGTGCCCTAAACTCCTGTTGCAAAAGGCATGGGTATCACAAGTCGACTGGGACACGGAAGTACTAGAAGACGTGAAGACAGAATTTCTACGTTGGACGCAGAGTCTGAAGGCGCTGGGACAGATAAGGATACCAAGGAGGTTGTTTGGCGTATCCAGCGCGAGATCCGTAAGCGTCCACACTTTCTGTGATGCCAGCCGTGACGCCTATGCAACAGTGGTGTTTGTGCGAAGCCAAGTTGGTCCAAACACGCGAGTTCAATTAGTGGCGGCAAAAACGAGGGTGTCCCCTGTTAAGGAAATTACCATTCCGCGGTTAGAACTGTTAGCGGCAACGGTGGGAGCTAGGCTTACCGTTTCCGTTTTGAGGAGCCTACAGTACGAGGATGTCCCGACGTATTTATGGACGGATTCGGCCACTGTACTCTCTTGGATACAGAGAGAATCACCGTGGAACGTGTTCGTACGGAATCGGGTCCAGGAAATACGGACATTAACGCAGCCAGAGAATTGGCGACACGTACCAGGGGCAGAAAACCCCGCGGACCTGCCTTCGCGTGGTTGCACGGCTCTGCAGCTGTTAGCGTCGAGATGGTGGGAGGGACCAGCATGGCTGTATCGCCATCATAAGGACTGGCCCTCGGCAGACTTCCTTGTCGACGAGGCAGAAGTCATTCGCGGAAAGGATGGACATGTAAGGGTGGTTCGCCTGAGGACGTCGCGTGGCGAGTTAGTGCGCCCCTTACAGAGAATATACCCCCTGGAGGTCAACGGGAGCGAGAAACTCGGCATATTACAGCGCGAGGAGGCAGAGGCTGACACGAGGACACGCGAGCAACCGTTGGATCCATCGCGAGGAAGGACAGTGACGAGAATCGGCCGGGTGAGCCGAGCGCCAGAGAGATACGGATTGAATTTCGGGAAAAATTGAGTCTGATTGCGTGACTCAAGGTGGGAGGATGTTGTGAATGACGCATCGTCTCACCAGGAGAAACAATCTGTTGCTAGGTGTCCGGCTAGGTACGCCTGGCTCGCCGTTAAGGCGCTTATCTTTTGTCAAGTAGGGGCGGAAGTTCGGCGGACGTGTCCCGACGTGTTTTTCTCGGGTCAGTCTTACGGCATCGGCGTAAAGAAACAGTTCGCGAGGCATTTGTGTATTTGTGTGAGGAATAAAGTGCAGTATTCTTTGACCATCTCCAATTGCTAGTTTATAGAGAAGTACCTGAGCACCCGTCCTAGGATTTATAACAGCTGTATTCGCCTCTGGGGACTGACAATGAACTTTTCATTTGGGCAGCGTCGGTCACAGGTACCGGCAGTATCGAGGTTATACAATAAATGGAGTAATTTCAATGAAATTAAATTAAAATATTATTAATATATAATACTATTAATATATAATGTTATTAAAATATTGTAAGCAAAGATAGGGTTTGTCTTTACACGTATTGCAAAAAGTGACGAGTTGTTTTGCATTTCTATTATAGCATTCCGAACAATATTTTCGGACTTTATGGACGCCTCCTTTTTTTGCAATTGATGATCTTAGTCTTTTTGATGCCCCATACCATATATCAAAATGCGTTCGTTTTTATTGATTCAAGCACGGGCAGAACTTTCCGGTCAACCCAATACAATAACAGAATGACACACATGACCTCAAAATGTCACGTAAAACACTCCTACGCAGTACAAACCCTGTTTGTCACTTTTCCCAACTTCTCCCACCCAAGCCACGCAACTGTCTCTCAGTGCCAATGATCGTAACGCGTTCTAATGAAAGCTCTTCGTCGTTCTTTCGAATCTCGCGTCTCTGTCTTCGCGCATAATCTGCAGCGCACTCGCGTGTCGAATAATTGAGCCGGATGAGCCGTTTATAACCGACGCAGGGGGTCGAGGGCCAATGAAACGGCGGTAAATCGCAGAAATGATGAGCGCAACGAGCGGAGTCCCCCACGTGAGGCTTCCAAGGTGTCGCGGGAAGATAATCTGCTGGCGTCGTTCGAGGTCGTTATCGCAATACTCGCCTGCTTCTTTCTCCTCGTGTACATCCGCGCACTCAACCGTACGAGCGTTTCTCTGCTCGTCACTTCCGTTATTGTTTCCCGCCGTTTCCTTCTTTTCCGCGCCCTCTTAAAGGTCAGAAGTTTCAGATTTTTGAATAATTAGCTATTCGTTGAATCTGAGGCTTCGCGACCTGCGGCGGGCCAAAATGGCATTAAAAATTGTTGAGGAAGATTTTGTTGGAGAGCGGGAACTGAGATGCATAGATACTATACATTCGGTTATAACGTTGACGTGTGCACTCGTGACGTATTTTGTCATGTGCCAAAGGGAACCGATGGAGATGGACGTATGCGTCGACCGTATTCCGCGGAGTTTGAATTTAACAATCTCACAAATCAGGAATTTGTATGCTAGTCGTTTTTAAGAGATAAAATTACTAATTAAGTGAATGTTGTTTAAAACTAATTTTATTGCTGTGATGTGTATTGTGCGATGAGTCTGAGTGTCGGAAAATGGCACTGTCAGGTTTAATGAAGGATTGTTGATAGAGGGAATAGGTGAGTTGTGGCGTGGGGTAGGAAAAATTTGGATGCATGGGTCATAGGAAAGGGTTAAGTACCGTGTGTTCTATTACCTGAAATATAGGCCTAACAATAATCAAGAATACCCTATTGCGTTGGTTTACGACATCCAGCGGGATGACGTGTGCTTAGTGCACTGAAAGCAAATGATGTACGAACGGTAGGAGGAAAGACTGCCTATTAGCAGATTGCCGTAATTAAGCGGCTTACAGAAAGTCTAGGCGGATATTACGCTGGACATTTCAGCTTGCCGATCAGGCCGGTGCATAAATCGCGTGCCGACTATTCTCATATTCTCACCGATCGACGTCTCCATTCCCGTTAGACACGCGGACGCTGGAAAAGCGTTGTGGGTGATGTGATCAATTTTAATATTATTGGTAATTGTCGCGCTGATGTAAATCGGGTGTTAATAATGACGATGGTGTTAATAAAGGACGAATTTATGCGTAATAATGACGATGGTAAGATTAGGTAGAAAGGTACTTATTTTTAGTATGTTTCGACTATAATGTACTTTGGGTCTTAACAATTTCTAGACTATTATAAAACGGGATATAATAATCGGTAGCAATACTACAGAACGGGAAAACAATTTTGGTTTTTGGAATATAATAATTTTGGAATATAATAATCGTTAACAATGCTACGGAAAGAAAATATAACTTTTTTTTTAACGGTGTATCCTTTCACTACGATGCATTTCGAAAAGCGCTCAGCTCCTTCGCAAACAGCGGATCTCCCTATTTCAGTTGCTCTCCTGCCACGAACACATCTCAGACCTCTCATCTTTTCCTTGCTTTTGTGCATTCACGAAGAAACTACCCAACAGTCATCCCTCTCCCAAAATATTACGTTCCGTTCTCTCAACTTTTCACCGTCATACGCACACGAGGTATGCCCGCAAACCCTCTGCTAATCGTTCAAACAAACGCGTTCTCGCACTTACTCCTCCTCAGCGTCAACTCGCCGACACGTTGGTCCGCGTTCGATCAGTTTCTCTCGCCGAACGCAATACCCATCGAGGCGCGGCGGCGGTAAAATCTGTCGAGAAAATGGAAAATAGTTCCGGTATGACGGCAGCGACCGTTTCTGATTCCGCCGGCTCCGTGCATTACGATTCCACGGTACGTTTCTTTCTTTTCCGGCGAAACCGTATCGGCTTTCGGGGGCACGATATGGAACGTTTCCTTCGTTTTCTTCCTGCCCTCCGCCAGCTACCTCGCTCGCGCGTCTTTGTTTTACACGTGGCGCATCCCGGGAATCCGAATCTCGACGATAGCGGCCTTATCGACACCTTACGCTCGAGTGGGAAAATTACGTGTAAAACACGGAGCGTTGAGGGACGAATGGCACGAATCGCACGGTTCTCCGTGTGTTTCCTCCGCAGACGTTCGCGGGAATTGTTTGTTGCGTGCGATCGGCGCGTGACGCATAACGGCTCGTTTCGACGCGTCTCACAATATTTGTTTGCGTGCACGCGCGTAAATTCGTTCTTGTTCGGTGCTGGAAGCGGACGTAATAGCTGTGCCGCGCTTAAAAAGTTGGCTGTGCGAAAAGTGTGGGTGATGTGTCTGGCAAGAAGAAAGCGGCGAAGGTTAGAGGGTTTTTCATGATTATTTATATTTTTTGGTGCGTAAAATGTTTTGACATCTTGGAATTAGGGGATATGTTCCTGTTTGCACGAAAATTGCAATTTAGCACATTGACAGCAGGCGACCTAAGAAACATTTAAAGCCTGAGCGCTGGCAACGTATCGGCCACTTAAATCCCAAACGCTGGCCTTATTGGCTTGTTTCTGATCAATGAATATCCAAAAAAAATATTCAACACATTAAACATAAAACATAAAAACAGAAACAAAATCGAAATTTTTAATTTATAATTATAGAAAAAAATACAGTTCCTCATTTCATGGTGGATCATTGCGTATATGTAACGTAAACCGAAAACAAAAGTTTTAATATTTAAGGCAAGTGTGGTATTTCTCGAAACATGGCAAGTAATTACAAATCGATGTGTAAGCACTCATACCAGCAAAAAAAATTCCACATTACCGTGGGGCCGCTACTCAAACGACAGACTCAAAAACCCGCGTTTTCGCGGTGTCGCCGCTCAGGTTGATAGTGTCAGGAACCTGCGTTTTCGCGGGACCGGCTGTCAATGTGTTAAGGGGCAAACGGTCACTGACAGGTCTGCCGGAGAGTTCTGCCAAGAATGTCATTTTAAGTTTGAAACGTAGAAATCTGCCGCTTTTAATTCAAATACGAGCTTCATTTTCTACTAGATTCCTTTTAGTAGTGTTACTGCCATTTAGAGTATACTACTATACCACCACTACTGCTACATAAGATTACTATACAATATAATTTGCAACGTTTATGCCTACCTCTATTTACCATCTACCTTCCTACATATTACATTCCTTTAATTAAAAACCGGACATCACTTCCCGCTAGACTACTTTCAGTAATTACACTACCATAAAAACTCTATTCGTCGCCGGAGAAAATATTGCCGTTTCCCCCCGACTATACTCGTCAACCGACTAGTTAGACCGCATTGCACTTATCCTATGAGCATTTCCCTCGGAGCACACGGACGCGTATTAGGGATTCTGGTGTGAGCGCCGGTGCTTTTCTTGCCGTGAGAAGCGAACGTTTTGGATCCGTCGCGATAAGGCGACGCCTCGTCCAGCCGTGCCTCACGATGCCGATTGCGCGCTTGTTGCGAATCCGTGCCGCTGCCGCGACGATAAATAAGGCGATTATGTTGTAATCTAATCCCCGCAGTCGAGAGCTTCTCTCACGGACGTGTATGCATTCGCTGAGCGTGCGGGGTGTACGCGCAAGGACAAGATGGTCGCTGATAAGCTTGCCGACGAAATGACGACGTCGTTCGCGACGACGCCGACGACGACGACACGTAGGCAACGCGTCTTGTGGCGTGGGAATCCCAGCGGTGAGCATACCGGATGCGTCGCAGTTGAAATTTCGCATTCAATACTTGATCAGCCAATGTTGCGCGCATGCGTTCATCGTCTTATTACGTCACGTTCTCCTCGAAATTTGCATTGCGGATGTACTCGTGTTGCGCGCGGAGCTTTCTTAGATGCGAGGCGCAGATCATTGCTGTTTAGCCTGATGGGAGGAAGTGAGACGGACGATGGGCGACAGTGTGGGTACTCTGAGCCGGACAAAGGTTCACGGAACTGATGCGGGCGTGGAGGTCATTGGCGAACCGAAATGTTCGAGACCATTTGCTCGGGAGGGATTGATGCGAAATTGATTAAGCCGCTTCTGGACAGGGATGATGGCTCGCGGAAATTTGTACAGTGGTCTTTTGCGGCGTAGCCTCTTAAAGCGAAATCGGTAGAAATAGAAGGTGTAGATGTAGTTTTCTTCTGTCTTCTTATTGGATATTTTGATCAATTTCTCTATTTTTCTGATTTTATTTTCCGATCATTTTCTGGATTTCTATTATTGCGTCTTCTCATCAGTTTCTATTTATCCCTGCCTGTATTTTCCGACCAATTTCTGTATTTCTCTGCTTGTATTTTTGGCTCAGTTTCTATATTTTTCTGAATGTATTTTCTGATCAATTTCTATGTATCCTGCTTCCATTTTCTGATCAATCAGACGAATGCATCTGCCCATTACATTAACACCCACCTTATTACTGACCCCTGACGAAGCCCATAAGACGTTCCACTAAAAGTTCTCCAATGACGTCCATTCCGATCCAAAGGTCCAATCAGAAATGTGCGCCGCCCAACCATCTTCGCGCCCGAATTGTCACTCGCCATGCCAAAGCATGCAGAATCGTTCAAACCCTTAGGAGTGTTCTGGATATAAAGATAATAGATAATAGATAATAGAAAATACATTTTCCTTCGGTTTATAAACGGTAGGAAAGAGCCGAAGTAGAAAAGGTGTGTCGTTTTCAGTGCAAACGACTAAAGGCGCAAATTTAATTATGAATGTAGAAACTGAAATGTGGGTTTGTGTACCGACTCTTGTTTTAAAATTTACCATTCTGAATAGAATTACTCAGAATTTTAATTCGACATATTAATTATCCTAAATTGTATTTTTATTCATAACAATTGCAAAATCACCAAATTTGTCGTTGTGTAGCACTTAAAAAAGAGTACGATCTGGAGAATGACAAGGTAGCGGTGAAAGACATACGGCTGAACAGAAGTTTACCGACGCGCAATATGCAGACTTTACGGCACGGTGCCCCGTTCAGTAGCGACACTCCCGTAATGAAAGGGTTAAATATCCCACCGATAGATAAAGAATAGGAGGTTCGATGGAAGGGGATGGTGTCCGGTGGAAAATTACCACCGGCAGGCCCAGGACAAACTATATGCGTGATATGGCCGCAACGTGCGTTTACGCCACGAACCCATTTTCAATCAAATCCACTACTCTCCCAAAAATTCTTCCTCTCACACATATTCTTTGAGCGCCCGACCCGTCGCACACCCCCGCACGCAAACTTCCTTCCGAAAGACGTCGCTTCGACGACTTTCACCGCGCCGCGCTTTTCTCGGCACTTGGAAAAATCTCTCAGTTGACCGTTTCGGGCCGGAAGGCAGGATCCGCACGTTTCGATTTCACTATCCCGATTGGCCGGATTGGCCGGATTGGCTGGCTCGGGCTTGCGTTATGGCCCAACCGCAGCTGCGCCCGATCCAGGACACGTGCGCCCGTTATTTCGTCGTAAAGTTGCCGGCCGCAGCGGGTTTCGGGATGGCACCTGGATTGCGATCACAGCTAAATCGTCGTGCAGTCCATTTCCTGCTGCTGCGCAATCTCTTAACCTTGCACTTCTGCCTCGATTTCCTCGCCGTTTGACGCGCCCGACACTCGGAAAACACGTACACACGCTCGGGGGGTGGGCAAGGTGCGAGCGAACGGGAGAACGAATGGCGGAACGTAAGAGAGACCGAACGGGGAGAACACTTACGGCCAGATAGGGGCCACTGCGAAGCCAGCATTTCATTACGGGTTTATTACGCCGGCGAATTAGGTCGAAGCTTTACGAGGCGAGCTTTATACGGTGCCTCCCGCTTTACGATCGTGCCTCATCGGAAAGAAAAGCAGCCGGGAGCGCAGCAGACGCATGGGAAGCGTTTCAAGGGTGTTTTTAGCGGCGCACTTCCCGCGATGGCGAAGTCGCCTGTTGTCTCTGCTCGACCTGCCCTCGTGCTTGCCTGCGCGCTACTCGTCTGTCAATGGAACATGCGCCGGTATTGGCTTAAGCTCGGCGAGCACGGTACCGCGTGGAAATACCTTCGGTTTGGCTCAATTAGAATCATTAGCACGGAGGGGAAGTGGGATGTCAATGGTAAGTTATTCGGTACCGAATTGTTCGGTGTACGTAACATGTAATTGTTATAGAGAACAAAATGGAAAGTCGATGGTAAATTAATCTGTATAGAATTATCCAGTATATAATATGTAATTATCTTCTATAATTATCATTGAGATAAAATGGAAAAATGATGGTACATTACTTGTTAAAGAATTCCTTGACGATTAAAATAAAAATGTTATCTATGGACCGCTTCTTCAGGTGTCTGATATAAATGACGTACCAATATACTATAATTCTTGGAAACTAGCGGTGAAATTACGCTAAACAATTAGCAGTACGGCAGAATCTGAGTTGATTGTTGTGCAATAGCGATTTTATCCCTATTCACCCTATTCAAGGTTTTTATGTGCCGATCATCAGACTTTCATTCCATCATCTGCGACTCTCGCAAAACCCCGTCCCAAATCGTTTCTCTCCAGAGCCACACTGATCCACTGTACTCACAGTGTCGCTGTGCGCCTCTTTCTACCCGCACTTCGGCTTCTCCCCGATTAATTGCCCGATCGACGAGCAAGTGATCAGTGTTCCCGGTTGTTAATTCGTCGGCCGATTAAACTACGTCGGCGGCGTCGTGTTCGCGTTTCGCCTAACGACGTCCAATTGAATTTGACGTTTGCGTAGCACCGCACGCCGAGCGTTCGCTTGCGTGTCCAATAAGTGCTGGATAACGAGCAATTACAAGAGAGATTTAATCGAAAGCGGAAGGTATCGGGATGCGGTCGCTGACACTGACGCTGATGAGCGACATAAGATAAGTCGGAGGGTCTTGCGAATGTATAGCCTCTTGCCATTGAGAAACGCTTACGACGTTAGTGCAGAGGCTGAGTTTTCTTTAGAGTCTCGCGTACGTATCGACGGTAGTCAAACCGGGAGCGGTTCATGAATACCGCATATACGTTTTCACCTCGAGAAAACTCGATTTCCAGCAGCTTACGGAACGATAAGACGGTTGCCGACGTACATCTTGCAAAGTTTCAACCTCTCGCCCGTGGCTACGACGCTAAGCACGACGGTTATTAACACGTTAACTGCCTAGTGTGAAGCGCTGCGGAATGTGATTGACTTGCACGGAATGAAAGTAGCGCGGTGATATTGAGGACAGAGGGTTCAATAGTTGTTGTAGTAGCGGTTGCATTTACGGAGACATTGTTAGATGAACGTTGGTATAATTGTTAGATTTCTAAGCATATGATTACAAAATAATAAGAGGTGCAGTTATAAGCATGGTAGCCACTGAAAGGCTGCATGGTATAAAACAAAAGTAACTTTCGCAAACATATATGAAGACGTATTATTTTATTTTGAAAACATTTCCGTATGTATGTTTCTCAAATGTTGCGTTATTTCCTTTGAAAATATAGTTAATAATTTTTTTCCGCTATTATGCGTGACAAACCACATCCCCCAAATTACCATAATTTCTCTACTCACAAATACACGTTGCTAAACATGTAGACATATAATTAGAAGAAATATAAAATATCTCCGACTTACTGCCCTAAACGTCTTAACCTACGTATAAAAAGACAATTGTAACATCGTATATTTTGTAGATACAAAGTATTTATAAGCACTTACATACAATTACGCGTGATCCCCCTACCGCATACCTTCGTAATACTTAAAAATTCTTCCGAAAATTTATCCGTCACCCGCATCTGGATGACACGGGGTCTAGAGTGTCGACGTGCAGTAAGCACGCCCAGTTGCACGGCATCGCTACCCGCCCGCAAATAATAAATCGTGCGCGTTAATTACATCTGCGCCCGGTACAAATATTAACGACGTTGTTATTATTCTAATTACCGGCACCGTTTTATATCGCGACGCGCGACGCACGCGGCATTGTTTATTGCGGCGACTTGCCGCGCGGTCATTAATTTTCGACTAAGTTTCGCTGGAAACATCGGAACGGTTTCGAACGATAATTAACGAGCCCGTTCGTTTGGTCGGCGTGGCATTGTGAAAATAGCGTGCTCGATATTTGATGCGCTTCGCGTTTACAATACATCGGTAGGTTATGCGTGCAGGAGCAAGGCGCCGAGGTGGCAGCGAATAATTTAGGCTGCGGTGCGAATTATATTATGCGTGTGTAACGGGAGAGGCGTACTTATTGCGTTCAATTGTCGGGTATCCCGTACAACTCGCGAACAACGGTCATGCACGCGCAGTCGATTGTTAGGATTCCGAGAGAGCGCAGGTCATATTAGCAGCGTTTTCTTTATCGGTCGTGTAATTGAACATTTTCACAGCTAAGTCCCGTAGCGAAACGCGTGTAACATCAGCTGCGCGATCGGTATGCCCGCTAAAGTCTTCCGGGTATCCGTTACGTTTTTATTAACGCGTCGACTGCCTCGGTCGACAGGGACTGGAGTGCTTGAGGTGGTTCATGTGGTTCAGATAAAATGAGTAACTTTGATACAAGAATTTTGGATATCGGTACTGGCCGTTGCTGAGTTTGCGTTTCATGTCCCGATCTTTTCCGGATGATCATGTTAAATAAATTCAATTATATTTCCTTGCATTTCACGTTGTAATCATCTTGGAGCAATTTAAATTATATGTGTTTTATTATTATTATATTATTATTGTCATTAAATCAATTTAATTATATGTCTTTCGCATTTCGTGTTATGTTACCATAACATGCTCGGAATAACGAAAATTTTCTTTCGACCCCCTGACTTCATATGTCACATACAGCTTCACATACTACATTATTTTATCATCACACGCTCATTATAACGAAAATTGTCTTCTGACCCCCGACAGCACCTAAACCTGGCACTCAACGTGTTAATCTCCGAAATCAATACTCTCGCATCTCGTAAATTCTTTTACCCCGTCCCTTTCGCATAGCCTGCACCAAGTGCCTGCTCGATATACCCACAGCGCGTTGGTACGGAAAATTGACACTTAGCAGCACATCGCAACGCAACGTCCCCCGAAGCCCAGACTCCGCGGATTAGACAAGTTTATCGCCGCGACACGTGTTCCGACCGATCGGCGAAGCGAAGTGATGCCTCCCTTCAAATCCGCAATCTTCAATCGCGCAATGGTGGAAAGTTTATGCGGATTGCCCCAATTCCGGGCAGATTTTACCAGCGAGCCCGTAAAGTCGACCGGCTGTCGACGTTAAACCGGTCGGCGTCGTGCATTTTTCTTCCCAGCGCCGTTCCGCGATGCTGCTTCTTGTAACCGCGAGGTTGCTCCATATAGTCGCGGTTAATGCCATTCAGAGGGGCGCTAATTACCTTCCGCCGTCGAGGCCTCGAGATACGCATCTCGGTGCATCTTCGAGAGAAACTGTTTTCCCGCTAACTGGCATCGCCGTCAATGCGCACGACGCGCAAACGCGCATTTCGAATTTTTCGTCTTCGCAGAAAATGTATGTAGGGATGCGCGTTGCGCGCATTTGAAAGTTTCGGGGCACGCAACGCAATTTTGGGGGTCCGATGGGAAATGAATAGCGGGCCGCGTATATAAAACGACGAGCGCGACAGGGCAGTTAGTTTTTCTGAAGGATCAGCCTAAGCGTGCGGTAGTCATTTAGCGCAACCAATTCTCACATTTGTTAACAATTGATCTTCAAACATTGAAGATCCAAAATATTGGGAATGGGTAGCAATAATTATTTTATAAATGCAATTACTGTTAGAATAGTGATGCGATCCTTTGGTCTCCAATACCTGCATATTATTTACATTTTGTATAATTCAGTCAAACGCTGTAATATTTCATAGCATCGCCGTTCTAATATAGTAAAATACTATATAGTATTTTGCTATGTTAGAACTTCGATCTGATGAAATACGGCAGAGTATGATTAAATCGTGCAAAAAGGAAGATAACGTAGAGGTGTTAGAAGCCGAAGTATTGAAGCACGGTTGCAATATCAATTGCTTTTACAAGATTACAAATAGGCTTCATTGCGAATTTTTTGCATTCTTAGTAAAATCTTTTGCACCGGTCACCGGTGACCACCGTGGCAGTCAAAGTGTTAAATTATTTCGATATGTAGTAGTATTAAAAATAGTGTATCGTTCAATCTCCAACCTCTGCACTATCCAATTCTACATGTATGTAGAGTGATATTCGAATTTGAGGCTTCTTGCCGTGGATGTCCCTGCATTCGAGAGCATCGATTCTAGATTTTTCTGGGACCTCACATTATCTATGGTAGGTTCAGAGCAGGTTGCAGGTTCTTTACAGCTTCTGCCGCAGGCTTTTTTCGGTGCTCGTGCTTCAGCGACGTCAATTAACATCTGCCAATGACGTATAGAAGGCTTTTCGGGAAGAGAGCATGCATACACTGTATCCGCCGATTTCCTTTGCTAAGAAGCTTTAGAAGGGATAAAGCGGGGTTGCTCAGATATTTCAGCTCAGCACGCGATAATACGCAGTACCCTCTTACCGCACGAACGTCTTCTTGACAAATTACTTACGTCAATATATCTTATACATAACATAGTTATTTAAAGTGGTCTGTTACATCAATAATTCGAGTCAGTTACAATAATCGATTGATTTAGTACACGCCAGAAAACTATCGTCTTTGTCAGAGACAGGGATTAGCCTTTCAAAGTTACTATTCCTATGATAAAATGAAATAACGAAATGACACGCCACTTCCTTATTTTAGCGAATTTCTGATAATTTTAGGGCGAAATCGTGTTGTAGGTGCCAATTGCGTAACTTTGGTGCAGAAACGTTTTTGTGAGACTATTCTAATAAGAGTGAAATTCTTGTCACGATGTGTATTGTGGAAAGACAGCACTCTTGACCTGTTTTAGGTAACAAGATATATTCTGAATGATACAAATTTTATGTACAATCCTTGCTGCGTCTGCAGAATTTCCTCTTCAATATTTTATGGGTGACTATGCGTTAATCGCTCCATTTCTCAACTCGTCGGAATTACTCTCCACCGCGTAGAATCCTGGAAATTTCATTTGAAGGAACCGAGGCGGGGAATGGACATGTAAAACTATTTTTGGCTAAGTAGAGGTCTGGGATTAGCGGAAACGAGAGGAAACGTTTATGATGCTTGTGGATATAAGTTATTAACACTCAGCCAACCGAATGGGGAGATCGCCCACTCTTTCCTTAGCAACGCGTTGCCTTTTACTGCGTTTACTTTTTCTTCTGCTATGTAGCCAGCCCAGAACTGCATTTACTCATAAATCGTCAAATGCCCTTATATTTCTGTACAGCACAATTTTTCATCGAATTTGTTACATGAACTCAGTTCAAATTAATTGAAAACGTCACAGCCTTCAATAGAAATCTTTTTATACCGAATGTGACACCACACTACAAAAAAAATTAATGCCATTTTTAAATTATGTCATTTATCTTCACATTCACATTTCGCATTAGCTACAAGAAACACTTAATCACGTCATTGATATTGGATTTCATGTTCCCTACCACCGACCTGTAATACAAGTTCATTATTACCAACATGAATTCTTCGTTAAAATCCTTTTATGTTCTTCGTGTCTTTCAAGTAGTGAGCATTACTCTGCGTAACTTGCGAAAAATGGGCAGTGGACAGCATACGGTTAGATGTGCTGCGCGCGGTTGGCTAAGCGTTAATACATCGTGCAGTGGCTTGAACTACAGGAATATGGATGTTACAGCTGTCTTAAATTTCGCCGCGTGTTCTTTTTATGACGTTCTTAGCATTGTTCGTGTGCCACGAGTTTTCCGCAAATGTCTAAATGTGTCAGAGCGAAACTGTGTTGTAGGACACCGTGCTGTAACAGAGGTACATCGCGGGGGTCCATAGAAAACACGGGGACCGGGAGTTGTATTACATGAAAGCAGGAAAAAGTATTGAACAGTATTAATACCGTGACACGACCGAATAATTGTCGACAGTATTCTGATCCCACCCACTATTAATATATATACACTACTATAATCTTACATTAGATACCTTAGCGTGTTAAGGTATCTTATAAATACTGAGATAGTTGATGATTAATGCTTAAAGATAAGCTTTAATTATTTGTTAACATTACTTATCGTATAGTCACTAAAGATAGAATAGTTATTAATAGGATATCGCTATCGTCGATGCCTCGTTGCGTGTGCACATGAATAAATGTGTGAAAATTATGATCTAGCCACGCGGTGGAGAAAATCTTACGACACAGTAAAACATAGTAGTAACATGCGTAATGATAAGAGGACTTGAAGCGACTAAGAATTTTCGGGGATGTATGTTGGCATAAATAAGTGCTGTCCAAAGGACAGAGATTTGCTGACTAAATGTTCCTGGACATTCATTGAAATGAAAAATAAAAAAATAAGACAGGAATAATAAAAATGCTGACATGCACGCGCACGGCACAGGAAGCCATGGAAACGTCGAGGCAAGCTGCGGATAATCGTAAGCTGCAGGTTTTCAGCGCACTCGCGGAGGACGCAGTCCTCTAGCACTGACGAGTCTTTCTGTCTGTTGGCCGCGGCTGAAGGGGAGTTCGAAGGGCTGAGTTTTTGGCGAATATCCAGGAAGCGCGCTTCGCCCTCCCGATCTTCCTTCATCCCGCTCTGACCGTCCGCACGTCCCACCCGCATCTCTGTTTTCCTCGTCCGTGACAGCGAGTGGGCGGATTTATACAGGGCGTTTCCGAAAATGCTGGCAAAATTTCGGGCAGAGGCGCAGTACAATGAAATAGGAAAGGCCACATTGTTTTCGAATTGTGGCAAACGATGGCATTTACGAGTTTGTAAGAGCAAGTGATATTGGAACGGTGAATCAATGCTTCGGTCTTCAGTATTGTAGTCTCTTTATGGCTAAGAGAATAATTATTTAACGAATTAATGAATAGGGATAAATTAATTAATGAGAGTAAGTGTCTCTGTAATTTGCGTTGTATTTCTTCTCGCGTTGAATCTCAACTGAACTGAACTGCCGATCATTTCCTCGTGCGTTTATTCTGTTTTCTTCTCTATGACAACGGATTCTATTCTAGAATGTTTTCATTACCACAGTACTGATGCATTATTTTAATTTTATACGATTCAGATGTAGTGTGTGGTATTTTAATGGGTTGCGGTTCTGATAAGTCAAAATCCGGAGGGCGGTCAACGTGTTAACACGTTGACTGCCGTACGTATTTTGCTGTATTAGAACGGCGATGCTATAAAATACTACAGTGTTTGACTGAATTATGAAAAATGTACATAATGTGCAGGTATTGGAGACCAACGGATCGCATCATTATTCAAACAATAACCGCATTTATAAAACAATTATTGCTACCCATTGCAAATATTTTCAGACGTAGTGTGTGGTATTTTAATGGGTTGTGGTTCTGATAAGTCAAAATCCGGAGGGCGGTCAACGTGTTAACACGTTGACTGCCGTGCGCATTTTGCTGTATTAGAACGGCGATGCTATAAAATACTAGTGCTTGACTGAATTATGAAAAATGTACATAACGTGCAGATATTGGAGATCAAAGGATCGCATCACTATTCTAATAATCGCATTTATAAAACAATTATTGCTACCTATTGTGAATATTTTGGATCTTCAGTAAAATATCTTGCGCCGTTCAGCGGTCACCATCCCGGCAATCAAAGTGTTGTTTTCTAAGGACGCTTTTCGTCACGTGCGCGAGTCTTTTAAGTGAACGTTATCAGATACAAAGCAAACAAAGATTGGTTTTTGAGAATAAGACTCGACGCACATCGTCTTCGAGTGTGTAGTCTACATTCACGATGGATCGTAGGTTCGGACGGTTTCTATGAAAATGGCTAAATAACAGGTTTCCCCCAAAAACGACCTAGTTCGAAAAAAACGTCATTGCGCATATGTTCGCATGACCCTCTTCCCTTATTACAGTGCCCTGCATTTCTCCCCGAAGTTATGCCGAGATTTTCGGCAACACCCTGTATGCTCAGTACGCGGAGCGGGCAGCCACTCTTTCCTTCCGTCTGCGTCCCGTTGTTTGTCCTCCCGGCGTTCCCCAGACATTTCGGTACGTTTTATAGTTTGCCCGGGACGCGCCTTCTCTCGAACAAGCACGCGATCCAGGAAACGAGCGCCGCCGGCGGCGAAGATTATTTAAATTGGGCAACGACGATTCGCCTCGGCGATTACGTCTGCGGTTTCGCTAATTGCGTGCACGCCTGACTCTAGTTGCGTCCGCCGTTGACGAAACACGCGCTCGTCGAACGAAAAAAAATTGCCCACCGCTAATTTGCGGATGGCGCGAAGTTGAGATTCACGAGAGCATGCTTTGGCAGCTGCCGGATTATGTGATAGGCGAGCCAATGCACCAAATCGGGAACTACAATATTTTATGACATCCGTTATGTATACCGGAAAATTTTATCCGCTGGTATTCAATGTGCAGATGATGATTATGGGATATGATCATGTAAATGATTAATTCTCGCTCCAAACAAGCTTACAAAAATATTATAATACTATCGCTGGTATCCAATGTTTCGATCCGTATGAATCTGTTCGGTGGAAACGTATATGACTGTCCCTGTTTTCACCAATGACTTTGGTTCATCATTCTATTTCTGTACGTGTAATCTTTGAAATTTAGTGAAATGGCAGTTTTAACAATTCAGTGTTATGTACTCGAATTTATGATCGTCTTTAATTCAAAGCGGATAGAACTTTCCGGCTGACTTAATAGTAAACACTTGAAGAGGCAAATGTGTAGAAAAATTGAATTGTGTAATAATAATTCCAAATGACAGTTTGTTCGGCGCAAACTAGGACACACCATTTTTGGTATACTGTGCGATTCAATATTGGACACACCAGACAGCAAATATCTCATTAACGTTCTAACTTGCTTGCCATCACAGGAACTCGCAATTTCAGAGGCTTTCCTCACCTCGAATGCCACAATATCTTTTCGCACACCTTGCGAAGGTGTTTAGCTAGGGTACCCCGGGTGCGCCACTCCCGTACTGTGGGTCTAAAGTAACCCACAGCCCCTGGGGGACATCACCATCGACAGCTGACGTTCTCCATCCGTCTGTCTACGCACGCGAAACGGTTCCCGCTCAAAATGTTTCCGCGCAGGCCTGCTTCTCTTACACGCCGACAAACGACACGAAAGCTGAGCTTGCGTCGGCTTGCCGCACTGTACACGTGCGCACGATACACGTACTATTTCTAGTCGCCTGAATAAATGATTGCGATCATGCGCTAGAGTAGAGACACTGCGCTCTTCGCTGCGTGTCCCGTCGGACGACAGTTTCGTTGGCAGTTTCCCGTTTTCGGCGAGTACCGAATGCGGCGCAAGAACCGCGAAAATTTGCAACTTGCGCAATCGGCGGCTATTTCAAATCTTTTTACGAAGGATCGAATAGTCGTGGGTATGATCAGTGCAAAACCTCCGGCAGATGTTCTTCTGCTATTAAACGTTTGAATCAGAGTTTGTACTGTATCATAGTGTACTGTATAATACGACGCCTCCTGTAAACATATTTTTCCTTTATGCATGATTTTAAATAGGCAGAAAATCCACCCATGGCAGTATATACCACAAATGAGAGGGTAAGCCTTTTCCGATGTAAACTTAAAAAATCCACAGCGTAACATATTCTAAGCACAATATTAAATACCACGTAACATAAACGCACGCAAACAACAGAATTCAACCCAACCGATTTGTACCAAGGAAGAACACAAAAAATCGAGAATGAATTTAAACTTCATGGTCCTCGAAACATCTACTGCCCCCACAGCCTAAAATAAAACATTCAACTGCAACACGCATAAGAATGCTTAACATTATTACCGGACAAAGAGCGGTCGATATGATGCCAGTGCATTGTTACCCGCGCCCACATAGATTGCACAGATTTCCGCAACATGTCGACTCTACGTCAAACAGGCGGAGTTAAGATCGCATTTGACTCTTTCTTCTGTCAGCGTCTGTCCGTTTGACCATGTCCGCGTCAACGTAAACTGCGAAGCGTCGTTGTGTCGGCGCGTAAATATCGCAACACAGAAGCCACGCAATTATACGTTGCGCCTTCGGCCTATCGATTTTCTGTTGCACCAAGTTCGCACACGTCGGCACTCGCGACATACGGAATCTGTCGGCATACAAACCGGGGTCACAGTGGCCACACGCGTGTTTACATGCAAATGGGCAGAGGGAAATTGTAGAGAAGACGATTGATACACGAGCGGTGCCGTGTCAAATACGTCCGGCGACTTTTGACATTTCCCAGCTGCCATTGTTCGCCGCGCGGTGGAAAAAACGCTCGTAGACAGCGCGACCAGCTATTCAGCGGGCTTGTTCGTAATCTATTGATCATGGTACGTGATGCACCGGCCCTGAGCGTCTGCCACTTGCGCAACGCACTTTTATGTAATGCCGCGCTGGTCAAGTGGTAACGATCTTAATGACAGTGCGCGCTAAAGATCCTCACGACCTAATTTCTGATGCGCGCCGTTGCGTGCGGTCAGTTGCGTTTTCGTTGCGATTTCATTAACCCCTGGTCGTGCTTTCATGATGCTGAGTTATGATGAGAATTTCGGGTCGAACGTGAACATGACGAGTCAGGCTCGCAGTCGTGATTTCATGGCAAACATGAATATCCCGAATCTGACACGTGATCAAAATTCATATATTTTATCGGAAATACATGTATGTAGTCTCGTTATGACTACGAGAAAAATTATTTAACACGTTGACTGCCGAGCAGATTTTGCTGTATTAGAATGGCGATGCTATGAAATACTACAGCGTTTGACTGAATTATGCAAAATGTAAATAATGTATAGGTATTGAAGACCAAAGGATCGCATTACTATTCTAACAATAACTGCATTTATAAAATAATTATTGCTACTCGTTGCGAATATTTTGGATCTTCAGTAAAATCTCTTGCACCGGTCACCGATGACCATCATGGCGGCCAAAGTGTTAACAGATTAATGAATAGGGATAAATGAATTGATGAGAGTAAGTGTCTCTGTAATTTACGTCGTACTTCTTCTCGCGTTGAACCTGAACTGCCCTAAACTGCCGATCATCTCCTCGTTCGTTTATTCTGTTTTCGTCTCTATGGCAACGGATTCACTCTAGAATGTTCTCATTACCACATGTATAAAAAAATGAATTCATTGTTTTAAAGTTTTTCGTTCAAGTTCCTTTGCATTCGACACACTGCACCATCGCATGAAGTAAATAAGCGCACGGTTTCAGTGAAAGTACACACAATTTCATGCAGCAATTGCTATAACGAAATGTAATGTCATACATGCTTGATAAGCGCGTATTACAACATAACGCGTTGTCGGGCTACACTCGACACAGGTCCGCCAAGTCTTACGCACCTCCGTTCCAAATAAACACGACCCAACTACGTCCGTTCCTAACTTCGCAATCGCGTAATGCGCGCAAAAAGTCCGGGCAACAACATCTTTCATCGGCAGTCGTTGCACTTGCTCATTGTTATCTTAATGGCGAAAGCGTTAAGTCCATTCGTGCCTTGCCGCGGTTTAAGCGTGCCAGCTTACGGCATATCCGGTTTCCTCGGCGAGTTAACGATCGTTCCTCGCTCGCCGGCTTGTCGATCCGTGAAATGGTCAATGATTTCATAAGAAGCCTGCCCGACCGCTTCCTGACGAGCAGGAATAAGCGTCGCTTATATCGGCGCCAACGACGGGACTCTCTGTTCTCGCGCGGACCAACGGACTGTCGAAATTACGTTATCGATTATCCGTAGTCCGACGTTGCTTCATTTCGGGCAACGAGCTCGGAAGATCGTTGTCATAACCGTTCTGCAGCAACGCTCCCTGAAAACTTTCGAGCAATTTCCAAACGTCTTCTTTCGGGCGTTATAAATGTTAACCGCAAAGTAGGAAGCGTGACCCGTAAACTGCAGCGGTCGCTGGCTGGGTAATTGCTTTTTCCGTCGTAATTGCAGTTTCTTGCCGCGTGCCCGAATCGCCCCGTCCCGAAACGCGGAATGTTGTGCCACGAAATATCGCCGCTTTCGTTACGTTTTTATCGGTTATTGACAATTGCCGGCTGAGATTCGTTTCGGGGGCGAATCGATGTCAGCGTTCGGCGGGACAATTAATTGGCGCAGTTTTCTGGGCTCGGGTAAGAAACGTTGCGGTCGGTTTTGTCGGCGATGTTTGAGTGTGGGTGGGCCGGGAAATATATAGGCAAGGCGCAGAGGCACGTAGAGCTTTTGAATAGCAGCGATAAGGTCCTCTTTATGAGCGTCTTTCATTATCAGCGCTTAATAATTGATGCAAACAAATGTTTGCTTATCGTTGAATGGGTATTGTATTAATATTCTGTATGTAGAGTATCGGCGAATGTACAAGCAAAGCATAGAGGCATGCAAAGGTTTCGAACGGTACTTAATTATTTTGCAGATCAAATTCTGTTCATGGGCGTCATTTATTGTCGGGGCTTAATAATTTATGTAAACAAATGTTTGGTTATCGTTGAATGGGTATTGTATTAATATTCTGTATCGTAATATAGAGTATCGGCAAATGCACAAGCAAAGCATAGAGGCACGTAAAGGTTCTGAATAGCACTTAATTATTTTGCAGCGATAAAATTGTATTCATGGTCGCCATGTTCATTATGGGCGCTTTAATAATCCAAGCAAAAGAAAAAACATTTCATTGTGGTTGAATGAGGGTTATGTTAATGTCATGTATGTAGAGTACCGGCAAATACATAATCAAAGCATAGACGCTCGTAGAGGTTTCGAGTACCACTTAATTACTTTGTAGATAAGATCCTGTTCATGAGCGTCTTTCATTATCCGCACCTAATAATCCATGCAAAAAGCATTTGGTTATCATTAAATGGATGTTCTGTTAACAGTCGGTCTGCTATCTTAATATAATACTATGTTTCCCTAGTAAGTGGACAGTCCTTAACGACTCTGTGTGTCAACTGAATATGTAAATCGTGCTTACGTAAAAAATCTCATATGCCGCTCACATCTCACCTTTTTACCGCTTATTCTCTCTATAGGAATCTTTGCCCGGCGTTAAACAACAGCCACTTTTCGCAACAAACCGTTTATCATGCCACTACTTTTTACGTACCCTCAGCAACCTATTTCTACATGCTAATCTTTTGCAAAATAAAGTATATTACCCAGAACTTATTTAACTAACGCAGACAAAGATACCTGCACCAAAATTTGGCGCATCTGAGCAGTTACAATTATAACTGAATTGGACTTTGTATGATCAATCGACAGATTTCACAATAGCGGCAACGCGTTCTACCCCTAGCAAGTGCTTCGGTCGCGAGTATTCAGCACTCAAAGGGTTAACAGTACGTATACGGCGTTTATCGTTGCAGCGTGGGAGTAATTTCCTTCGACTGCTTGTTGTTCGAACTAGACACATTGAGTTTCGGTCAGTTATTGATTCGCGCGTCTTTCAGGACATAAGTGCTACTTGATTACAAGTCTGACTCGTGTGTGAAATTCGGACCAAATGTGAATATCATGACTCAGAAACTACTATTCAGAAATACTATTTAAAACACTATCAGAAATACATACATAAAAAAAAATTAACACTTTGACTGCCATGCGTATTTTACTATATTAAAACTGCAACGTGATGAAGTACTACAGAATACGATTGAATTGTGCAAAATGAAAATAATGCGAAGGTAATCGGAAACCGAAGAAGTGAATCACTATTTGATATTAATTGCATTTACAAAATTATAAATGCTACCGATTGGGCATTTTTTGAATTTTTCGTGAGACCTTTTGCGCCGGTCACCGATGACCACCACGGCAGTCAACGTGTCAAAACACTTTTAAAAATTGGTGGTTTTGAATTAATTTCAATTCCACAAGAGCACCATTGCATGAAGTAAATAAACGCACGGCTTCACAGGCAGTCGGAAGACATCATCCGTTTCCGAACGTTTCTCCGTATCGCTTCTACTCGAAATCCCCGGAGTTAAATGGTACGGCAAGGGGTTAAGAACGAAACGTCTGGTTCTCACGCAATAACATCCGAGCACGTTCTTCGCCCGTGCGCGCCGATGAAATTTCTCCGCGTCCAGCTGAGCAGCGCGTCGAATGAGTCGCGGCAAAACTTGCGTTTGATTTCCTTTAGAAGGCGCCCGCTTTCGCTGGCGCCGGACGAAAGTCGTGCCGTTATCGACGGGATGGCACCCGGGCGCGAATAAAGCCGAGATGCCGGTGGATATGCTCGACTACACTTTCTCGGCTGAAAGTCTCGTTCGGAGAATGTCGAAGAACCGGTTGTGCGCATTCTAACGTCAACACTGGCGGAGGTGTTTGAACGATTCTTCGGCGCGATTAGCGTAAGCCGAGATACGCGGACTCTTGCGTCGGCGGGGTTCCGTGATCGAGAACTCCCCGCGAATTAGCACACTTTCGCGGGCCCGATGTGTAAGACTTTCTACGCCTCATCGCCGTTTTCGAGCCATTCCGAGACTGTTGGCTCATCGCGCGGGCAAACGTGGGCGAATGTGGTTTGTCGGGCAATTGAGGGGTAATGTTAGTTTAACGGAACGTTGTACTACGCTTGGCTTACAAATGTCAATTGTGGTATAACGGATTGACCGAAAGGCTGAAAGGGTTTTATGGAAAGATTGCAGTGGAATGTCCTGATTGATCGAGTGGTACAATGCTCTGTTATAGTGCCTTCTGGTAACTTTTTGGCGACTATGTAATACATGGCTGACACAATTCGATGTAATTGTGGATAAAATACAATATTTTACTACTCTTGATTTCTTCGCTTGTCACACATATGATACCGAGGCCTCTGAACACTTGCCATGATTATACGCACGTATTATATATATAATAATAACATTATAATTATTTATATTATAATTATAATAATACTTTGGACCGTTCGCCGGGTATCACATCCTAACGTTTGGACTCTTCCGAACATATTGCTACAGCAAACTTAATCAAGCCGTCTGACCCAACGCGTTCCACGTGTACCTTCCATTCTCGGACTTCCAGGCGAATTTTCATTCGAGACATTTCCGCGCGTGAAAACGATCTTTCCATAAGACGATCTGTGACCTTCGTGCGACCCAGCCGAGAGTCGACGCAATAAAGTCTCCGGCACCGAGCGTCAAAAGAATGAAATGGGAAAATGTGGACAGACAACGGAAAACCGAGAGAACAGGCACGTTTTATGAAAATCGCTCGGCAGGCTTCGTATAAATTCACAACAAACCGCTGAGTATATTCGATCATACCGTCTGCCGACGGAATCCAGGGACGAAGACAGAGTGTCGTGCGAATCTAAACAAATTCAGGGTATTGTTGATGGGGTCAACCGTGGTTGGACTGTGTAAACGGGGTATGCCTTCTTTTGGTGACAGGTTTAGTGGTCAATTTTTCTTTCATGCGCTTTCACGTGGATAGTGTATCGATTGAGACAACTGAATATAAAACGGACCAAGAGGACCAGCCAGTTGTATGTGAGTCAAACTGGGGGGTATAGAGAATAGAAATAAGTAAGTGGCAGAACTAATTTATCACACATAGTTATATAAAAAAAATATAAAGAGAATTTAGAAGGCAAAAGTTCTATAAAAACGAACGATTGAGACGACTGAACGCGAAACAAAGCAGGACAATCAGCGAAGTGACGTGAAGTATGTTATAAATAAGTATTATTTTCCTTTATCGGCGTGTTGTCATTGGCGGATTATAGCATGAAAGGTTTTAAATATCGAAAAATTATTTAACACCTTGACTGCCGTGCGTATTTTGCTGGTAGTAATAGTAATATGGTCTCCAATACCTGCACATTATTTACATTTTGTATAATTCAGTCGAACGCTGTATTATTTCATAGTATCGCTGTTCTAATATAGTAAAATACGCTTGGCAATCAACGTGTTAAGCATCATGATTATAACGTTCACGTCTGATGTGAAACTGTCAATACATATCGTGCCCATGTTGTTAATATTTGTCGCAACATTGTCATCACTCTTTAGACTCCCTCGTGCTTCCCCGAAAATCGTTATAACAGGTCCCACTCGTTACTTTCACATTTTCTCGAAAAGCCTTATCACGTGGCGCACGCGCGTCGTTCACGTTTGCCCGAAAATCATGACCGCGAGTCCTCGTCAAAGTACGTCTAGATGTTAATTCACGGCCGCCTCGTACGCTTTAAATTAGTCTCGTGACGCGGAATCGTCCTGTGATGGGAGCAAATTTCCTGACTGACAAACGACACGATCTGATGAATGCCGGGGGCATGGCTCCGTGCCACTGGCCGCGGATTGTCGGATTTACGAAGCTCGACGGGTGATTTTCATAAAACGCCCGGTGCCCCGCGCGCCTCTCATAATATGCTAATATCGAACTAATAAAAATTCAGTGTTCCCTTCGCGTACCTACCCAGCGGGAAAAGAAGCGGTGGCCTGGGCGAGAAGCAATGAGCGGGCGTGCGGGAAAAGGAGTCGGCAGAGAAAAAGTACGGGTAGCAGGGATCGGGTGGGAAAAGTAAAAAGCGACGGAGTGTTTGCAGAGGAGAGAGGATGCTTCGGGATCTTATAGGAGCGGGCCGACGTTCGCGCGAAACGATTGTGGGGCTTTTTGAGTATGCACGAGTGCGGCGTGGGCTTTAGTCCGACGCTGTCGCCTAAGAACGTTGACACAATTTTCATAGTCACGCGAGCGATGTCTTAAAGGTGCGCTGGACGCGCCAAATCGCTGCACGTAACGCGGGCATGTGTCAATCGCACGTTTTGCGAGAACTGGGGATTCGTCGCGCGTGTTAGAATTAACACTAAACGTATCAACTTTCAAAATCTACTTTGTAATTGTACATTCATTATTATTTCTTTCACCCATTCGACTTCCTGTACATTCTTATATCATCTGATTATTCAATTTCTTGCTTTAATAAATTACGAATTTCTTTCTGAACATCAACGTTTATTTCATAAGGGGTCGAATGATTTTTCATGGTAAAAATAGATATGTGTAAAGTACCGGTGCGTTTAGTGTTAACCACTTGCGCTGGCAAAAAATTCACCGACGCGTGTACCAGAACGGTCCAGTGTAACTCGCGATTTATATTTTCGAAACTAATTTATTTTCGACCGAGGACTTTTTATAGTTTTTTGAAGGGAATACAGAGCATCGATTGATTATAAAATATATGCACGTCGTTTTTGTTTCTGTGACAATCGCATGACGACGTACATGCCACGTCGTTGGCGATTCTGTGACGTGCATAGCACGTCTTTCCAGCGCAAGTGGTTAAGAGAAGCAATAAATTGCGAAACCTTTATTTTACAAGAATACGTCCGATCTCTTTACAATTCTCCGGTGGAGTGCAGAGGTGCCAAGCAATGCGATGATCTAACACCCCTTCATTTCTCTTCTCTTTTCAATCACTAAATCAACATACATCTAAGACAATCACCTAAGACCTCCTTGAATTTCGTCGCAAATTTATCTTCCGTTAATACGCGTGTGTGAGGAGCCTCGATCGGAGGTGATTAGCGCGGATAAAATTGACGCGATGATTTTCCGGCGAGCTTCGGGTCACCGCGGCTGGTGTTTCGAAGAACACGTTCGCCGGCGAAGCTAGACCGGCGTTGACTGCTTGTCGGCATGAATAATGGATTGGCGAAATAAATATGTCGGTTTATTTCGACCGTAAAACGGATTACGGAACGTAATCGTCGGAGTTCGTTGGCGGTCGGGGCCTTTCGGGCATTTGCATAAGCTGCTTTCTTTGAAAGGGTTACTTTTGAATGCCTCTGGTGCTTCTGGCGGCACGAGAAATCGTTTGGAGAACGTCACGATTTTCATTTCGTGGAAAGATATACTTGTAGCGTTAGAGCGTCGAGCTCGAGATTAAAGAGATGTGAGACACACTTTCCAGATAGATCGTGGATATTTTATGGGCAAACGTTAGATACATTCATTATGCTATTTTATTCCATTTTTATCATTAATAGTATCGCAAAATTATATTATCATAATCTGTCAATTAATATATATAAAATTATATATTCTGTGGAAAATAAAAATCCTGCCCTTTCTGCACTTAGTTTGTGCCCTTATCACAGTCTCAAGTTATCACTCTTATCAAACCATCCGAATCTTTCCCGCTACCAAGATATCTAATTTTACACATATAAATTGCCGGGTTACGCCAAACAATATTTCAATACCACCACTTATGTGCACTCATTCGGACTTCCCCCGCCAGAAATGATCATTCAATTGATCTTCAGACAATCTTTCTATATATAAGCGCAGAGATCAGCTGCCGAAACGTCAGGACCTTTCTTTCCCAGAAGACCCCAAATTTCGCACATATTACTTACCTGCCAAACAATTCTCAATACCACCACTTGCCTGCATTCCTCCGACTTTCACGTGCGTCGGATCTTTCCGGAAGCGCGTGGGTTACGCCAGAATGCTGTCTTCGGGCAGGTATGCGCGTGTGCCTCGACATTACGCCTCAGCTTGTTCTCGCGCCATGAGAGGTCGCGCACCAACAGCAGAGAATGATGAGCAGGAGGCAGAGGCGTGCGGCATGGAGGAGGTCGTCTCTCATCGGCATCGGGAAAGTGTGTCGTCGAAAGGTCACCGTTTACTCCGTTCCATGCAGGCAGGCGCCTCTTCCTTCTCTCGCCTCGCCTTCTTCGTCGACCCGCGCTTCATGCTCCCAGACGCGGTTGGCGGAATCAAAGGCAGAGTGGGGTCTTCCTCAGGACGTTGAACGGGCACAAAGGGGCGTACGAATCGAGAGCTGCAACCAAAGGCCTCCCGCAATTACCGTACTACTCTCTACGTCTTCTCTCTTCCGCGTGTGTGGCGTCTCGTCCTGCTGCGGACCGCATTTCATCTGTCTACTGTGCAGAACTGAGAAGACTCCTGAGAGGAGTGCGGCTGGACGCGTACTTTTAAGATTCTGTGCATGTGTATAAGAGTTAAAACTTCATGGCTGTTCGATCTGGGGGTTCTGAGGCAAGTGCCGAGTGTCTTGACACTTTGACTGCCATGGCGGTCACCGGTGACCGGCGCAAAAGATTTTACTACAAATGCAAAAAATTCGCAATGAAGCCTATTTGCAATCTTGTAAAAGCAATTGATATTGGAACGATGCTTCAATACTTTGGCTTCTAACAACTCTGCGTTATTTTTATTTTGCCCGATTTAGTTATACTCTGCAGTATTTCATCGCATCGCGGTTCTAACATAGCAAAATACGCTTGGCAGTGAAAATGTTAACACGTTGACTGCCGTGCGTATTTTGCTGTGTTAGAACGGCGATGCCATGAAATACTACAGCGTTCGACTGAATTATGCAAAATGTAAATAATGTGCAGGTATTGGACACCAAAGGATCGCATCACTATTCTAATAACAACTGCATTTATAAAACAATAATTACTACCCATTTTGGATCGTCAGTAAAATCTCTTGCGCCGGTCACCGGTGACCATCATGGCAGTCAAAGTGTTAACAAAGTCCTTTTACCAGAGTGTCAAAAGACTCTCCTCACTAAATAGCCAGATCTCTTTAAAATATTTATACTTTTGTACGCACAACTGAGCATTGATGGTATTCGAATATTTGACGCTGTCAATACTTCGGCGTTCGATGCATCGCCCGCTTTATCCCACCTGTTTCCGGTAGTTCTGATTTTCATTTCGTCACGGAATCAGTGTATAGTACGGCGGCATAAAAAATGCACGTGACACTAGACGTCCCACGTTTGACTCTCACCAATTATCCCCGCATTCCTACCAGAACTCTTCTCTCCAGTTCTGTACTCAGCATTAAGAGTTTCGTATTTACGCGGGCCACATTCTTTCCCTAGAATGCACCGTGACGCGAGTCATGAATGCAGGTAACCCAGCATTTGACTCCAATTGCGGCGTCCCCGGCATCCCCCGCTTCATCTAATTTGTTTCCACGTATCCGCCACGTATGCGTGCCCGCATCAGTAGCCGCGTCAGCGAATAGTACGGCACAGCCGAAAATGCACGCGACCCAAGACGTGCCACTTCGACTCTGACCAATTAGCCCCGCATTCCTGTCAGGAGTCTTCCAGCCATCTCTCCCGTGCCATTCTCCGCGCCGTCTCGTTTTCTTCAGTCTTTCCGCCTGGAAATGATCTGCTCCCAGAAACCGGTCACGTAGCCTTCACCTGGACACCCCGAATCGCTGGCCCCCTGCATCCCTGTTCGCCACGGATCAGGGAAAACGCTAGACGGAGAGGAGAGTCCGTCGGCCGGGGGATTAGAAAGAGGCCATTAAGTTGGCCCGCGGTTGTGCGCTCTCGGCAAATCGAGTCGTGCGCGTTTTCGTCCGTCCTTCTGGCAATTCGCCAGGACTCGCGAGCAGATCCGCGATATACGCGTCGTCTGTGTGACACGTGTGTGCGCCTGACGTTGGGCACATTAATAAAGGCTTGTCGATACCAAAGCGCGCTCCCCGCTAGTCATTCGAGAGGAAGAGGAGAGGACACTTTAATGTTTCTGCGGGAGCGTAATATATTTTTCCCACGTATGCCGGTTCTCCTCTCTAAAGCCGTCTTTTTCATCCCCGCGTTGCCGAGTCGCGTCTGTCGCTGATATACGGTACGATCGGGCTGTGTATCGGCGGAGATAGCCTGAGTCTGAGTCTGAGACGCCGTACGTTTCCCGTCCTTTCATACGCCGGAGAGCAATGCACGCGGACGCTTTCCGTTCCGTTCTCAAGCGCAGTCGAGTTATTTGACGGCGGCGAAGGCAGTGGGCGATCGGTGGGAAATCGACGATTGGCGAACGGACGCGTTAATTACCGCTTGCGTTGATACTTTGGCGGCTGTTGGCGGGTAGATGGAACTTTGCAACAGCAGGTGACGGCCGGCGTGGACCTGACTTCGGTTTAGGGATAGTCGCATGTCAGAGTGTATACCGGTGCTTGTGAAAGCGTTAAATTAATTAGATCAGCTAGACTATGAATACGAATCAGACTAGGAGTTGCGTCCGAAAATCTGTAAAAGACGCTAGGATTGAACATTCAACAATTAGGCACATGCTGAAAGACCGATGTCGCAGCATATGACTGCCGTTCGGTAAAATGCGCGGTCGTGAAAGTGTTAGAGAACGTACGTGAACTCATTCGGTATAATTGTGACTGCGCTGCATGAGAGATGAAAAGAAAATTGAGAAACGCGTATATCTGTCCATAGTCCATACTGGTAGCTTTCGGCAGACGCATACATAAATGCATCGCTGCAGTAAAAGGGTTAACGGGCTTATTGGTATTGCTGTTGCTATGCGGTGTACCAACTGTACATGCATACTTTTTTTCCGCACATTCATGGCATTATAATTGTAATTATGATATCAATCTGTTATAATGCAAATTTACATTATAATAAACCATCGTCATTTCGACGATTTTTCGACGATTGTCGCATCTTTTAATGCACCCACCATTGTTTGGTCTCCATACGCAGAGGGTCAAATGGCCATACGTACATTTTTCCCTACCCATTCACGGTTGCATTATTATAATTATAACATTAATTCATTACAATCCACAATTACATTCCAACGGACCATCGTCGCATCTCCTAACGCGGCCACCGTCCTCGCTGTTGCCATGCGATGAACCAAGTACACACCCACTCACACATACCTACAGACATTTTTCCCCCACATTCACGGGGCGGAATAAACTGAACTTACTACCGATCCAGCGCGCACTTTAATTAATTCGCCTCCCCCGGTTATAATTGAATGGGATTAAGCATGCCGTTCGCTCTTCGCTAATGTGTAAGCGCGCACGGAGAAAGTTCGCAGATCTTGCGGATCCCATCGGTCGGTGCCAGCGCGTTCCCTCTCGGCGCGCGGCACGATTGCCCAATCGCGCGAGAAAAACGAGAGACCGGCAAATTGCGCGAATCCGCGCGCGATTAGTCTAATTTCGCGGGCCGCTCGTCACCGGTACGACTGCATGCCCGAGGGCGAGCATAGAATTAAGTTTAGGAGTGCCCGCTTCTCCTACTTTTCCTCGCCCACTTTCGCTCCTCCGACTACTCCGACCGTTCCGACCACTTCGTACTCCGACTCTGCGTCGCGCCAGCCACCGCTTACCGACGAAATTGCCACGGGTGCAAGAATTGTCACCGCGGCCGACGATTAGGCAACGCCAGACGTCGGAGAAAAATTTCGGAAGCAGGCGGATTCGAATTGCGCGAGCGACGCGTTGGCGAAACGGACCTAAGTGAGATTGCGAGATACGCGGCGGAGGATGCAATTAGAGGTGTGCGCTCGTGTGCGGTGCGTGTGGGCTGGCTTCATTGCGATAGCACTGAACGCGACGTCGAATCAAACGGAATTATTTGAACCTGGCTAGTTTGGGCAGCGTAGAATGGGTCTGGTGGTAGTGCCAAGCGTTTTATGGAGTACATGCGAGAAATGCCACGGGCCGATTTCATGTGTGCGCTCATATAAATAGCTTTATAAGGAGCAAAATTCCAATTTCCTGGAGGAAAATTTTAGTATTTATTCTTCTGAAACTTAAAGAATATGGAATATACTGTTGTGCAGCAACATTTTTAGTTATAAAATATGTTTAAGTATAAAATTGTTATATACCGGCCGGGCCACTACACCACATCGGCCCGTAGTACTTTTCGCATAAGGATAGATCGGCCGCTGGCACTAAAAGGGTTAAAAGAAGAAGACGTTGCAGGGATGGAAGTATGTCTGAGGTCCTGATGGGGAGAGCGTTTTGATTGCAAGCATGCATTTTTGTGTAAATTTTGTTTGTATTGGTAGTTTAATGCGGAGTGCCGAGGGCGTTAAGGTGAATTCGTGTAAATTAGCTGAGGCAGTTGCAATGACTGACTATTGGTATAATACGGGCCATGCTTTTTGTAGAGTTGGTATGTGCGGAGAGTAGGGATGTTTACTTGGACTTAGTTTTGAGCCAATTGCTTCCGGCGTATCAAACTTTGATGAAAGGTTTTCCTTTTTCTAAGTACGGCGTTCAGTGGTAATAGCGGATAATGAGACAAAGGCACTTTTTTGGTTGAAAGTTTTTGGCTAAAATGTGTGCAAAATTATCTACAAAACAAGTAAAACCGTTTAAAAAACTGTTCCCAATGCATTTCCGTTTTCTACCAGAAAAGGTCTTTTTCTAAATTATTACTTATACTAAATGATTGTTTTTCCACTGAAAAGTGTCCAGCAGAATCCACTGGAATCCTATGACTAAATCATGGCATTTATTATCTAATGCCCAAACATCAGTATTTTTTCTTAAGATACGTCATTTTATGCACATTAATTGACCAATAGGGTCCGACGAATGGTGCGCCTGGAACTTCAACGCAGTCTCGCTTTTAGCAACACGCGTATACGTGGACATTGATGTGACGCGTGTTAATCCATTATGACTGGATCACGGCGTTTATTAGCCAGTTTGAATTTGCTCTCTTCCACAACATTGGCCGACGTCGGCGGCGGCTGGCTGCAGCGTGGCAGCCTCTCGGAATAAATTATACAATCTTGCGAAAGTTTCGAGCGTTATAAAACTTCTGGGCTCGTCTGGCGGGAATTTTTGTTACGTCTCCGACGTCGGCGGTGAGGATCGATAATGTTATATTCCGCGGGCATACCGTCTCGGCGTATTAAGAGCGAAGCTAATAGCTCGCGTTTCCACGTTATCGACGGCAGAAGAAAGAACTCCCGTAAACGGACAGCGCTCGCCGAGTTAATTAACTTCGAGCCGATGTTTAGCTCGCTCGTTACGAATCCGCGCTGAGGAAACGTAATACGCAATTATCGTTGTTCGCAATGCGCTCGCAGCCACTCAGCCGTGCGATTCTCGGATACGACCCTCTGGCGCGGATGACGTTTTGCCACTTTGCGCCTTTAACCAGTTACCTGTTTTTCACGAGCGTACTCATCATGAAGATATATTTTGTGTTATGACGAGTGTCCGCGTCATGCGTAAAAAGTAGTTGGGAGTCGCTGGTTAAATTGCTAGTTTAGTGAAGACTCAACTGATTTCGTAAATTTTGAGATCTTTGGAATGCCTGGAGACTAAGATGAAATAAAAGGAATAGATAAAAAAATGTGAATAATTGTACAAACACGCCTGTGTGGGGTGTATGGATTGGATTAGATTTGCCGGTTGCGATAATTATATGGAATTTGCTGTGCTTGACGAGAATACTGGTCATGAAGAAATGGCAATATGTTGTGTCGGGACGAGTATACACAGAATTCTTAAAAGTTGCTGTTTAAATCGGAAGTTTAGTAAAAACTAAAATATATTCATAAGTTTTGAGTTGTTTGGAACATTTGGAGTCCAAGACGAAATAAAACGAATAAAAAAAAATTATTATGAAAAAACTGTGTGCAGTGTAGGGAATATCTGGGTGATATAGCGTTCAACGTGTTAACAAACTTCATCCCAAACAAATCCCTTTTTCGGCACTTATCACCTCAGTGCAGCTACCGAAGACCTGTCGGTAAACTAAAAAATAAAACAGTCGTTCCTCTGCAACTTAATTTTGTATCACAACAGCCGCGCATACTCTGCGTACGAGTACGCTAGTCGTCGCTTACTTCTTGCGACACACTTCAGGTGCCCGCATTTCACCGAGCTCGCAACAGCTAACTGCTTAAAAGCCGCGTCCAGATTTTCGCACTTTTATTTCATCGAAATTTACCGCCGCGTCTCTGTCCCTCTACGCCTGTCGTCCCTTTCTACTTTCAGCCGCTCGCCTCCTTCTAGGCGGCACACTGCAAACTTCGCGCCAAGATAAAAGCAAAGTTTCGCGGGTCTTCCTTCGGCAACCGGAGTTTCTGCTGGGCGTCCTCTCTTACGCACTCGCATAAATCTGCGCGTTATCGCTGCTCTCGCTTGAAGTAGACACGATCCGTCCGGGGAGCCATCATCATCCTGCGAAAAAACGCGAGAATTTTCCCCCCGAGTGCGCCCTTTTCTTTCTCTGATTATAGCCGACGGGCGAATCGCGATTTTTCAAGGACTTCCTCCTTTCGTATGTGGGTTAAGTGGGACGAAATATGTTAGGCCTAGTCGGAAGATCTGTCTGTGCCTGAATGAAAACGAAGTAATCAATTCTCAATACATAATGCTGAGATAATGAAACCGTTGATTCAGTATATTTAAAAGAGCACATGTGTTGGTATACAATGGTAAACAGAGGCAGCCACGATGTTTCGAGTGAACACGCTGATACGTGGTCAAACTTAACCCCTTGCCGTACTTTAACGAGTCTGACTCGTGATGAGAATTTCGGACCATACGTAAATATTGTATCAAAAATGTATACAAAAGATAAACAAATTAAATAATTTTTTCAACGTTTTTAGTTCAAATTTATTTGAATTCTGCAAAGGCACTATCTTATGTAGTATATAAGTGCACGGCGACTTCACAGGTAATCGCAAGGTATCGTTTCGACCCAAATTCTATCGAGTTAAATGGCACGGCAAGGGGTTAAGAAGACATTGTCGGACAGAACTCTTTCAGGCGGACCTAATATTAATACTTACCACTTGGACTGCCACGGTGGTCACCGGTGACCGGTGCAAAAGATTTGACTAAAAATGCAAAAAAGTCGCAAAAAGTCTATTTGCAATCTTGTCAAAGCAATTGATATCGGAACGGTGCTTCAATACTTTTGGCTTCTAACAACTCTGCAATACCTTTATTTTGCACAATTTAATTATACTCTGCGGTATTTCATCGCATCGCGGTTCTAACATGGCAAAATATGCTTGGCAGTCAACGTGTTAAATGTATTATTTCCTGTAGGCTTACTCTCAGACCGGCGATTTTTTTTTTGGAAATGAAAATCGGAACTGAAAACAGTTAACAAATCTCAATAAGATCGAAATCAAAGACATCTAAAATACCGCATCATATACCACCCTACATCGCCTATACCGAAACACACATGCAACCAAAGCGTGACGCGTCCACTTGAGCCGCGGCAACTCTTAGACCCAACCGTCTGAGGGTGCTTAAATGAAAATCAACGACTCCCCCCAGGATAGCCGCGCCTTCGCAAAGCACGCAAAGAAAGGGTTGGAAAGAGTAGGCGCTTGCGACAAACAACGGAGCAGCTCGTTTTACATCTCACGTTGCCTCCAGGTGATGAAGAGCCCCAGTCGCGACTCCGCCCGTGAGATGCACCAACACCCAGCACGCGCACTTTTCTTTGTGGACACGTAGCGTTGCCACCGTAATATCGTCATAATTTATACCGGGAGAAAGAGTAAAGAGATTACGTCTCCCAGACTTCCCGACGCCTCATCCTCCGCCCCCGATTCCGCCCGTTTTTGCTCCCGCGGGGAGTCTAGCCCGTCGGCGCATTTGTAGGTCGCCCATACCTGCGGCCAATTTCTTTCGCAGGCGCACCGACGTGCAAGTAGACTGCGCACGAGCATAAGCCATAAAATTAGCATTTTAATGGCGACTCTTTTCTCTACCGGATAACGCCCGGCGACGAAATGTCACGTCGAAGCTAATGGGATGTCGTACGCTTGGCGGGCATTAAATAATCGCCCGCTGCCGGTCGGTGCGTTCAGCGGCGACGTGCGAATGTGAACTTCGTTGCTCGTGTGGAAATCTGCGAATTTGAGTTTTATTGGTCCTGTGAAAATGTGCGAATTTCAGTTTTCTTGGTCGTTGGAAATGTGCAAATTTGAGCTTGGTTGGTGGGGTGAAAATGTGCGAATTTGAACTTCAGGGTACGTGTTTTTGTACACAGATATACTCTATATTTAATGCAATTGATATGAGTATATATTCCTTATGTCGACTACCTACATATTCCTCCCTAAATCTAATGTTAATTTAACATTACGTTGATGTGCTGTTTCGTGAAGTTTGAATTCCTTCGAATCCACATTGCTGGGTGAAGTGCATTACTTAACACGTTGACTGCCACGCGTGTTTTGCTATTTTAGAACCGCGATGCGATGAAATACTGCATAGTATAGTTAAATCGTGCAAAATAAAGGTAACGCAGAGTTGTTAGAAGCCAAAGTATCAAAGCATCGTTTCAATATCAATTGCTTTTACAAGATTGCAAATAGGCTTCATTGCGAATTTTTTGCATTTTTCACGTGTCAACGTGTTAAAATCCATCTTATAAATTTTTCCAAGATTATCGTTTTGCGTTGACAATAGTGTAATCCACGCTTAGCTCAGAAATATACAAAGAATTACAACATTCTTGTTCTATGCCATACACCCGTTTGTCGGATGGCTTTAACCATGGAAGCACTTGACTCGCTACACAACAGTTACCTAACAGTGTTGCGCGATATTAAGCGCCTTAGCTTGAAATTTAATTGCGCTACGCTCCAGCTTAAACCAGTAAAATCTCTGGGAACGTTCGAAAATGTCAATTTCACGACGCTTCAAATCTTCAACTCGTTTAACACGTTAACCTCCACGTCACCCACACATATATCTTTCATCTAAATAGCAGGATATTACAAACAATTTCCAATCATTTTTTTATGATAAAAGTTTTATGAAATAGATATATAAAATTGTATGCAAACGGTTGTAGAGTTTTTCTACTGGTTTCGTAATAGGCCAATAACTGCTCATTCACGAATTCACTGGTTGTGTTTTTATTGAATTATCCTGGGCTGCAAATCGTAGGTTGCGTTATATGCATGTACTGTATAAAATCTGTCTATGTTCGGAAAAATGTGCTTTTTACATAATTCTTTGTAAGACATACTTGACAAACGGCAGTCGTTTATCGTCCATGATATGTAGGGCAAGTGGGCCAACTGGGGTAGGTCTAATGTTTTGCGCAGCAACAATTCGATATGCCCCGAACGGCAAATTCAATGCAAAGACACGCGTTCTTTTCCACCCCCATGTCCATCGCCTAACAAACATCGAGCCACTCGCGTCGGGCAGGCTCTTCATAAAATCGCGCACTTCTCCGGCAAGCTGCAATTTTCGGCACGAACGTGTCAGGACGCTGATGGCCCAGTGCGGATTCTTTCCCCGTGCCGAATGCCCGATGACAAAACGACTTTCGTGCATTAGGGGCGGGCATTAGGCAGGCCGAGCGTAGATCTCGGAATGAGATGCACCCCTCGAATGAGCGTCCCTGATTTTCATTTCGCGTGTTCACCGGCCGTGGGGTCGGCGCTTCGTGCAGGTCCTTCAACCCACCCCCTGCCCTCCCTTAAACGCGACGTGTGGCTAATTACTGGTACGACGATGAGCGGGCACAAATGCGAGCCGGAATTGAAAGGAGTCCTCCGAAAACTCGGAAAATCATGGAACGAAGCTCATTGTCCCGCCTTCTGCGTTTTGTGCGTCTTTTTGTCTGAGTACGGGTGTGCGCGAGTGTACGCGCCCTCTTTGTACAGTTGAACACGACGTTGAATGGGAAGAGGACAGTTTTCTTTGATGCTTTTGGATGAGGTTTCTTTGGTACCTGGCGCGTTGGCGTTAAGGCAGTATTACGTGATTTAATGAGGGCCTTTGTCTGTTTGGGTGGTTGTGATCTGCGGTGTGATCCTGGGAGTTTTGGGGGTCTGGATGTGCTTTGCGGTGAGAATATGTGGACTTTGGATTGGAAGACTGCATTCGGGGGGCAAAGAGAGAAAATCTCAGATTTTTTTATTCTTTGGTTCAGTATAATTATTAGTACATATTATAGAAACAGTTTTACACATTGACTGCCGAGCGTATTTTGCTACGTTAGAACTGTGTTTGCGATGAAATACTGCAAAGCACAATTAAATCGTGCAAAATGAACGTAACGCAGAGTTGTTGGAAGCCAAATTATTGAAGCACCGTTCCAATATCAATTGCTTTTACAAGATTGCAAATTTTTTGCATTTTCAGTCAAATCTTTTGCGCCGGCCACTGGTGACTACGGTGGCAGTCAAAGTGCTAATGAGTGTAAAATGAATCTTTCCTTATTCTATTTTATCACCCAGAGGGTGAATTTCTGTTGTGCCAAGGCTTCTAATACGATGGTTATTATATTATATTTTATGAGGTTTTAAGGTACGTTAGTGTGGTAGGACGAAACATTACGAGTGCTATCGATGAGGTAATTCTGTTGAATGGCGGAAACAATAGCGACGGCGGCAGACGCGTGTGTCTTTGAAATGGACTGTGCTAGGTGGAAGCAAAAGTATCATATAGCCTGTACATGCTGATCTGAGATCGAGATAGCAGAAATGACGGCGCTGTAGTCGTTGAGAAAGGAGGAACACATTTCTTTCTTATGCCCTGCGCTGAAATAGAAATGCCTTATGCAGATTCGCCGTTCTACATCGCCGTGTCTGTATGTCTGCCGTCTCCTCGTAACAGTAATGTTTTATCACGGCCAACTTGCAGTATCGTTTGCTTTGACAGAATGATTATAGGTACGTTCTACCGTACAGTGAAGGTATTAGTCACAGAGGCACATGAATTCAATGCAAAAATCCGAACATTTTTGCTACGTAGATTCAAATGTAACAGTTTCCGAACAATTACCAAATATGATCATATAGACAGGCAATCTGTGATATTGTTTGCTTTGACAAAATTGTCAGATAGTCTGCCTTAATAGACTGATTACAAGTACATTGTATCGTACAGTAAAAGCATTAGTCACAGATGCACATGAATTCAGTGCAAAAATCCGAACATTTTTGCTAGGTAGATTCAAATGTAAGAGTTTCCGAACAATTAGCAAATATGATCGTATACACAGGTAATCTGTGATATTGTTTGCTTTGACAACATTGCCAGATAGTTTGCCTTAATAGACTGATTAGAAGTACATTGCACCGTACAGTGAAAGTATTAGTCACAGATGCACGTGAATTCAATGAAAAAATTCGAACATGCCGTCCAGTCTCCCACCCAAAATTTCCCGACTAGTTAGCGGATAATCGCGCAGATGCGCTTCGTCGCAGATATCAATTGTCTACAGAGATTTTACAACCCATTCCCCTTCCCCGCCAGACCCTAATCAACCTCATCAATTAACACCCGCCTTCCTCAACCGATCACCCCCAAATCCCACTTTCCTAGATCCGTGGACTGTAAACACGCACTCCTACCTACCCCACGCCTTCTCATATCTACGAGCGCTGTCCACATTTCTTTCGAAGACTGTTAAAAACACGATCTCCCGCGGGCTGGAAAAAGTGTGCGTGGGTCGAGTGCGCAGACGTCGGAAGTGTGCGCGCAGAAGGGGTCGAAAACGAAGGACCCTGGGTACTGGGGTCTTAATTAACTCGCTTCACCGGGCGGCACCTACGGGCTTTGCCTTCTTCCCCCACTTCACCCTTTGCCCAACCATCCTCCACGTCGGCCTCATAAATCCCTCTTATATCCCAGGCATCTTTCACGGCCGCTTTCCTCGTGTGCGTCGAGATCTGGAGGAAGCTGGAGGAAGTTGGAGGGTCGTGAAGGATCCTGGTGGAAGTTGGAGGATCGTGGAGGATCCTGGTGGAAGTTGGTCGAAATTGGAGGATCGTAATGGATCCTCGAGGATGTTGGTGGAAATTGGATAATCGTAGAGGATTGTGAAGGAAGTTGTTGGAAATTAGAGAATCTTGGCGAATAATAGAGGAAGCTGGAAGATCCTGGGCGATCCTAGAGAAAGCTGAGTGATGATTGAGGATCTTTGAGAATCTTAAAGAAGCTGGACCATCGTGGAGGATCCTGAAGGATGTTGGTGGAAATTGGATAATCGTGCAGGATCCTGGAGGAAGTTGTTGAAAATTAGAGAATCTTGGCGAATAATAGAGAAAGTTATCCTGGGCGATCCTAGACGAAACCGAATAATGATTGAGGATCTTGAAGAATCCTAAAGAAGCTGAACGATCATAGAGGATCCTGGAGGATGTTGGCGGAAATTGGATAATCGTGGAAGATCCTGGAGGAAGTTGTTGGAAATTAGAGAATCTTGACGAATAATAGAGGAAGCTGGAGGATCCTGGGCGATCCTAGAGGAAGCTGTGTGATGATTCAGGATCTTGAAGAATCCTAAAGAACCTGGACGACCCTGAGGACCTTATAAGCGGCTGCAGGATCCTAGAGAATTCTAGACAAAGCTGAAGGCAGCTGGGGGATGCGGAACGGAACACGTGGAAGACACACCCGGAGGGCGGGGTTCGCAGAAAGTAGTGGGCCTTCTTGCAAACAGAGATTCGTCCGGTTTTCGGCTCAGCCGTTAAATCCATTAACCGCCGCCGGCCGAGCCGCGAGTGGAGAGTCGGCTGTGGAAGGGAAGGGAAGGAAGACGGGGAAGGATTGAGGAATCGCACGTGCATCGCGTGCCAAAGCGTGGAGGGAACTTCGTTATGAGAAAGCTCGTCGTACGACAATCCCCTGCGGAGGCAAAGGAGGGATGAGGCGGGTTGGAAAGGGTCTCCATTCGAAAAGTCCTTGGACCTAGCTCACTTGCGTCTCCTTTCTTCTGTGCCGTAGCTGTAACCTCCCCCTGTTGGCGAGGTTCCTCGAATCTTATTCCGGGGAAATTTGCATCGATCGAGACCTCGGCCCGCACGGTTTCGTCTAGTCGCTCGCGGAGAAGTGAAATGTCGACGACTGCGACGACGGCGATGATTATGGAAAGATGAATGCCGCAGGGGTGTTTGGATGGCGACTGGCTGCGAGGATGTGTTAGGGGGTTAATTTGTTTTGAGTATTTGCGGACGAACTGGATGAAAGACGATGACAGTCGGCGGAAAATTATTTGTGGTCACCGATCGTTCAAGCCTTTGTAATTACGCATCTCGCGGCTGATGTGTACCTTGCAATTTCTATAATATTGAAAGCAATATAATTATCAAAGGAAAGATGCATCAGACAGCAGAGAAATAATTTTAATTTCTGAGGAATTATTTCAATTAACACATTGTTGATCGTTTATTCTTTTGAATGAACTGCGTGCTTCTACGTTTTCATTGTGCGATGCTGCATCTGATTATAAGGAGCGAAAATAATATAATTACGCGTTGGAAAAATTCTGAGAAGAATTAAGGCGCGACTGAATTTGTTGCGCAGCGAGCAATCGATCGTGACGTCAGTTAAACATCGGGATGCATTAGAAACGTGATTCGTTACGAAACTTACGCAGGTTGAGGGTGTTCTCGCGTTATGCGGCGAACGTTGCGTTTGAAGGCCGGGGGTTCTTGCGTTTTGCAGCGATTTGCGGTAATTGCCTTCTACGTTTCAATTAGGCGCCTCCATCTTTACGAGATCTAACATACGTTTTAGCTGTACGCGCCATCCGGGGGAAATTATGTAGGAGTCGCTGTGACGAACAGATGACGAGGATCGGCGAAGAGCGAGAGAAAAGCATGTGACGCGTAAGAGCAATGCGTAGCTAAGGGCCTTCAGGCAGAAGGCATCGACGGCACAGTCACTGTCAAATATGGGTTCACATTAGCTACGGTAGCAGAGGAAAACTGCGCTTTGAGCGCGAATGCCTTAGAATGTGCGCCAATACGTGCAGAACGCCGGAATTTGACTACTAAATGAATAAGTAAATGTAAAATTAATGACGAAGCTGAGATGACAGAATTTCCTTATCTAGAGCAAGATACGAAAGAAAAGACAATAGCTTACCGTTCGGTTTAGTGTTGAAGGCTGTACCCACATAGTTGAGAGTTCTGCAATTAAGGACGCAATATAAATACGTTACGTTAGGTAAAATGCCATCGCTTGCACATTCCGCTTCATTCGCTCATTTGTCATTGCATATTTCATCATCATCATCATCAAACCATTCACATTGCGTGTATCATTTCACTTCATACTTCACTATGCACATTACTCATTTTATCATTACCATTTCTTAGCGCAACACATGAGTATACAGTTTTCTTTATTTGACAATTTTTTTTCTGTACCATAAAAAAACGATAGCATACCACAGGCAGTAAATTCCAAAAACCGATAGACCTCCAGCATTTGCTCAAAAACATTTCACCAACAAGACTAGACTGCGAGGATCTATTTTTGCTTGTAAAATTGAAGTCTTTCATCTGAGTTAGACGCCTGCCTGATGATTTGAAGGAAGCAAGTTCGGTCCCTTTATTTTTCGATTCTTCAATTGGTACCCGAGAAACCCAATGCCTTTGCCCAATGCTTCAAACGTAATTTCGTGGCTTCGAGCTGGGCAGCGCGTCGATTGACAAGCGTTTGAGACGTCCGCTTCTTTGCCGAAGGAACACGCTAAATCTCGAAGCCGCGCGGACACTTTCAGCGGGGCAGGTCCTCGTGGAAAGTTCATTTCGTCCGTCGAGCCGCGAGAAAGGAGGAGCGGGATTACGTCGTAAAGATTACCATGACTCCGAGGGCGAACGGAGAAGCTCTCGGCGCCGTTGAAAAAAGAAAGAGAAACGAGGATGTTAGGGGGAATGGCGCGAAGGATCAGGTCATTGTTGCGCGCCTCGTCGCAAGGAAATTCTAATCGGCCCCACTAGTCTTCTGCTCGTCCTCCCAGCTGCTGCGAGTTCAACAGCGACTGCCTCATCGCCCGAAAACGGGTGACGACAAAAGTTCTGAACGGGGTCATTCAAATGCGGATGGCGGTTACATTTAGTTATTGCGAAAGATAGTAGGTGGGTGAAAGAATATTCATCAGGGTATTACAAGGAAAATCTTAACGCTTCTACCATTATTTCTTGCAATGCTAAAGAGAAAAAACAAAGTATCATTTCTCAGTGCATCGTGTACCAGTAAAAAGAACGAATCTATAATGTATATATATATACATAAGCGGTTGGACCGCTTCAGTTACGTGTCCTTCACGAGGAAGATCAATTTAATTAATTTAATGAAATGGACAGGAAATGAAAGTTGTGAGAAATACGAAATGTACAACAGCGAGTTGACGATCGGCCGTACATATTCGTTTGGGAATCGTCAGCCATAAATTTCTCTCGACACGCGTGTCTTTGGTGGCCAACGACGAAAGTCGACGCTCTTACCGCAACGGTTAATAAATATTCAAGTTCCTTTCGTAATAGCGTTTCTTCATTCCTACTTATATTGTGTCACACTAAATAAATATCCCTTGATGCGCGCCGCCCACTTTCCAGCATCCGCTGCTTTTTCGTGCTTCCAGCCGACGACGTACTTCGCAAAGTGCCTTATCTCGGCACATTTATTATTGCACGTCGTCTTCGGACACTATTATTACTGCCTCCGGCAGCGTGCTTGACGATTCGGAAAATACACCGCGAAAAATTGTGCGGCGCTTTTATCCGGCCGCAAACCTGTCAAAACGTAAGTGCCACCGGTGGAAGAAAGTTCCGGCCACCTTTCAACTGTTTCGTTCGACGTCTAGGTATCCGAGCGGAGCGAACGCGACACGATAATCGCTCCGAGGACACGCGAGTAACCCCCTGCAACGTTTAATCCTTCGACACACAGTATCGCGCGCCGTGTGTTCTGTTAATTCGGAGACGTCGCGATGGAAAGGTCGACCGAGGCAAACGTTTGCACCCGCGATACATTGTGCAAAGTGTCAACCGTCCTGCTTAACCAGGTAGCTGTTGCCACCTCGGTGAAAAGTGTGTACGTAAAATGTGTCGTATGGAGTAAGCGATGACGGGTGTACATGTCCTAATACGAGAGTAGTGCCATTTTTTTTATGATGGGAACACTCATCAAAAATAGGTCGTTGCAGAAAATTATCCTGACCAATAAATCTAATCGAATACCATAAACAATTTTCTCATCATAATAATCTATATTTCTTTATTGTCTTTGGGTCTCCAAATATTGATGAATATATTGCATTTTTTACTAAAACGCAAATTTAACCATCGGCTTGCAGCTAATTTCTTCACGACTTAGAGTCGCAATCCCTACACTGTATCCACCATTTCCATAATAGCTATTCACATATTTTTTATTTATTTGCTTCATTCCGTTTTGGCCACCAAGCAGCCTAACATCTTAAAATCTTTAAATATCATTTACTCACCAAAATTGCACCTTAACGAGCACCCCTCAGCAACTCTCTGCGTATACTCATCCCAACACAAAACATGACCATTTCTCCGCGCTTGTCAAGAGCAGCTGACCAGTTAATCTTGCCCTGTCGCCGATGTATTTGTTTTAAACATGACTAATTGGATCGAAAGGATCTTGCCGAGGGCAAACACGTGTGGATGGGCGGACAGAAGATGCGAGGGTGCGTGGGCGTGTGCGTGTGAGAGAGAATGATCCGTCAACAGGAGCGAGTCAACGCCAGGCAGGCTTGCTCAAATATTAACACAATGGCAACATGCGACGTGGTGGGACTAACACGCGCCGTGCGTTTGAACTTGCCGATGAGGAACACGTGAAGGAAAGGATGCCGACGGACGATGCTCTTCCAGGCGTCGACGGCCGAACGATCTCGACGACTCGATTTTCAGCGAACGAACCGCCGAATGAACCCGCTGCGCGTTCGTGTATTTTCGCGAAAAACAACAGGCCGTCATCGCCGCACAAAAGTGCATTCGCGCTACACAGGGGGTGGATTTTGTTCGTTCGTTGTGCGTATATGAATACTTCATTTGACCGGGTGCACTTTCAAAAGCGACATCAAATATTACGGCCGAGAGCATCAGCGGCGGCACGGCGAAAAAGCCCTGCCGAGAAGCTTACTTCGGTTATTTCGAGTAAAAGCGGTCTAAGGAAGATGCGGGCGTAAGCCTCGTTGGGGACCGTTTGCGGTCAACCACTTCTGCCGGTCGTGCGAGGAGCGAAGTAGCGTAAGCTCTCTTCGAATATGGAACCGTCGAACCGTAAAGTAGGCTGCTTCCGTGAGATCAATGTCAAATTTTTTTCTCTCACTTTTTTTATTTGATGTTGTATAATACGACCTTTTACGGGTGGAATGTGGAATTTATTTGTTACCGCAACATGTTCCGGGGCCACACGGGCTTCTTCTGTGGAAGTATTCCAGTTTTAATTCTGTGGCAACGGTTTCCCTTAGGACACCCTCTACCGTGCGTCGGTAGTTTTACTATTTGTCTGTTAACTAGAATACTCCTGGAGGGGGAACCCGTGAGGTCCTGAACATGCTGAGTTAACAAATGAAGCTCACGTTTCAACGATTTTCTCAATGAAAATGGTAGAACTTGTTTACTTTTCTCTCCTGTTATTTCTTCTGGCTTTTAGCCATTTGACAAAACCAATATATATGCAAATGCAATATGCCTTCTAAGCTTGATAATCTTGAAGTTGTTTATCCGGAAATTGAGCATTCATCCTAGTGAATCGGTTTCACACGTGAAGTATTACTTCGAAAATAAATATCACTGTAATGAAGAAGTTCTTACTAAGTAATCGCCAAAATAAGTACGCACAATACGAAAACTTTAAGTTTCGATATTAATTTTTTCCAAACGTAGGGGAATGTTATTATTTTTGGCAAACCGTGTGTGCTATATTTTCGGCTAAACGATGCCTGTGCAAAATTCGCAAAAATCGGTGACGCATACTTCTGATCCTGTCGTCGACAGTAATTCGGTGATCCTCGGGTCATGAAAATATTCCAATAGTTTCAATTTTTTATTTGCTTTGGCCATTGCAGAAAAAACACACAATAGTTACACCAAACGATCCGTATCGTTCATGGAACAATTGAGTCCGTACCCATAGATCGGTGGACATAAGTAACCTCCACAAATCCAGCGTCAAAAAGCAAGAAACCGGAAAACAAATACATTTTTCTTAGCACTCTCACGCCAGACACCATCAAGCCGCGGATGGCAGTAAGACGCGTCCACGACATGCGTTTTATCGCACTGCGGCCCTTCGCTCGCAAACTTCCTAATAATTCATCCCACGACGCGTAATCGGAATTTTCTTGCGCCAGGTTTTGCGGCGGGGCCGTCGCCAGTTAACTGGTTCCCTCGCAAAATGATGGATAACCCTGTTACGAAGTGTTTACACGATATCTCTGTTAGGATTACATTGTTGGTTCGAATCACAGAGGCGCTAGTCAACACTGAAGTTACCGCCGCCAGGTAATACCGCCGCGTCCAATGGCGGCATGTTCCGCGCTAACAAGGTTAATATGGGATTCAATGTAGTCGATAGCGCTGAGAAAATGTATTCCTCCCCGTGGGACTGATATATCAGCCCGGAAAGAAAACATGAAATTCTCGTCTCTTACCGAGGAAAATTTCATCGTGACCGGGGATGCGCACGTGCGGCTCACTACCCAAACGTCAAAATACATAGAAATTGGATCTCGCGGGGCCAAGGCCGTGATATACGGCTGGGGAAAACAAAGAGATGGGGCGGAGAGGCGAAGCGCAATGCAGGAATTAGAGTCGCGCGCTTTGAAAGTTTCGGCCGGATGTCACTGAATTTTTTCGCTGGAAGTTGCTTCATCTTTGAGCTGTCGCTGGGAGAGGTGCCGGAAAACACAGACGCCTGTTGTACTAGCTTTTCTCTGTGCTTATATGAAAAATTGGCAAATAAACGGGTTTAAAAGATTGTGAGGCCGCGGAGGATTTGAAGTGGGCAGAAAATACAGCCTAACCGGTAGAGAAACAATAGGCAGGGAACCTATTTTAAGTGAGGCCGGACGTCAGGCGGATACTTTTCCTTCTGTGGAGGATTTGAAATGGGCAGGAAACGCAGTATGATTGGTATATAAAAAGTAGGCAGAAAATCTAGTCGAAACAGTGAACAAAGTAAATCAAAGAATAAGTGTCTTCCGGAGCAAACTTGTAAAAAGTTAAAATTTAAAATTGACAGAAAATCTAGCAGAAACAGTAGCAAAGTAAATCGGAGGATGAGTGTCTTCCGGAGAACACTTGTAAAAAATTCAAGTTTAAAATAGGCAGAATATCCAGCTTGTTCAGTATATATAAAATAAGCAAAAATCCAGCCGAGACGGTAAATAAAGGAAATCAGAGGAGGAGTATTTCCCGGAGTAAAGTTGAGTAAAATCCATAGTGCTTCTGAAGAGAAAGCTTGTGAACCTCGAGACATGTAGACCTTCTACAGGATAACGTAAAATCATTCAACCGAAATATGCACGAAAATGATTAAAATTGTATCTACAGTTGGTTTGCCAACCGAATGCAGTACAATAACATCTGCCCCACTATACGGAATTGATTTGATACAATTTGTGAACAGGGACAGTTTCTGCGAACTCATAGCTCGGCGAATCGCAATAAATATTCCGGAAAATAGATAACAATGAATATATCTACGTATTTCTATGGATAATACCCTGTTGTTACATATTTCACCGTAAATCTAATGTCAAATAAATGAATATGGTCCCAATTATATCGCAATCAGACAATTTTCACCTTAAAAAGAAAATGGAAATAAAGAAGTTATACCATTGCATCACGACCTGTCAAGTCGTAAACTCCCGTCAAAACATTCGCGTCGCGTGACGCATCACGCACGTCGCACGCTCGACTGATCCCAACAAAACCTCTTCAAGCATTATTTTCTATACATATTCTCATCATTTCAACCGTATAATACGCGCATTACCAACGCAGCCGCGCCGCAGCATTTTTGCTTTTGCCGTCCCCGAATTCTATACCGACGTTGCACTTTCATATCAACGTCAATAATTCTAATATAACAACACAACGCAAAAATGCTCTTTACACGAACGTCGCGACCCCGCTAACGACCAGCAGCAACAACGTGAGACACTTTACCCCGCGTGCTTCGGTGTCTGCCGGGTAGACAAATGGGCGTGCGATTTTTTCCCGGGCCCGAAAAGACAGGACATTTCTCCCCCCAGCAAATTGCTTCATCTCGCCGTCTCCCACCGTCGGAAACCGGCGGCACGGACAGCCATCGCGTCCCACGATCATCCCCTGCACCCCACGCAGCACCTCCGCGGAATCAGGGTGGATGCAGAAAGAGGCGCGCACAAAGAGGGTCCCGCGCCCGGCGCCCAGGATTAAGGATGTTCGGACATTTCTCGCCTACAAAAGGAATCCGGCGGACGTTGAGTAAACGCGGCGGGTCAAAACTAACGAATGAAACGTCCTCCGTCTCCCCTTTTCTCCGCGAACTGCCGTCCCCCTGTCCGCCGCTATCTCGCCCCTCGCCGGCGTGACAATGTAAATTCGGCATTGTGTCCGTTGAAAAATGCCTCCGTCGCCCCACGAAAGCTTTCCCGTGGTGCTTTTCGCCGCGCCATTTTCTTCGCTGCCACCTCCTCGCGTTCATCCGATATGGCGTCCTCTGGGTCCCCCCGGCGGGCAACGCGCACAGTGCCTTTTCTTCATCGGCCGTCTTACCGTCTGTTACGGCGAGACTTATTCTATCTGCTGCCATTTCTGCTCCCTTTGTGGGGTCGGGCTGTGCTGATCATTGAACACGGCCCGGAAAGTTCGCCTTTGTGCGCGCGTTACCGTTTACATCGAAGCTAAGTTCATCGATTAGGGTGGGCGGCTGGCGACAGGTACGTCGTTTTTCACGGCGCGCCCGGCGTCGGAGGACCTGGGCCTTCGACGACGCCGAAAAGAGAGGAAAGGGGTTCGTTCGTGTTCGTTGCGTCATGTGAGGAAGGCGGACTCTAACAATTTGGGGGACGTGTCACCCGTACCTGGGTTACTGATTATTATGCAACTACTAACGAAATGCATATTATATAAGTTCATGTCAAATATATAGTATGAAACTACTGTAGGATAGAATGTTAGGTGCCGTCGAAACCGGATGCGGAATTATATTAAGTTGAATAAACTTATTTGAAGATAAATTAAAGTACTAATATACAAATATAAATATAAAGTGAAATTAAAGTAAGATTATGGCAATTCGGAATAGAACTGACGCTAAGTAAATATATCTCGTTCTGACGGACAAACTGAACTGAACTCTTCGATTCAGGAAACGGCAAGAAAACGCATCTATACTGAACTCGCGTCGCAAACCGCGCCGGCTTTTATACGGACCTCTACCACCTTATCTTAATCCGGTAGGGCCCAATGGCCCCGCGACAGTTTTATCCGGCGCGTCTATGGCCGTTTTCCTGATACTACACTACTTATAAAATACCTGTTATGTAACTACATATGAAATACGAGTTATGTAATTACATTTGAAATGCATATTATATAACTGCATATGAAATATATATTATAACTACAAGAATTACATAGCCCGGACTTTTTCCTTGAACAATAACTCTTGTTGGAATTGTTCCAAGAAAAACGTTTCTTCATTAAAGTTACGTCAATAATGACTAACGACATCGCGAATGATCGAACAATAAATTATCAAGTTATATAATGAGTCACGTATGTATAGCTTATCTAAGCAAACGCCTGTCAAAGAACCCTGGACCCTTACACATCTCCCAAGCTTTACGTCATGAAACTGTAAACGTGACACCCCGCCTGCGTCATGAAACCGTAAACGTGACGCACAATTTACCTCATCGAATTTTGACCGTGCACCATGAAGACACTATACGTAATAAGCCTGTCATACCCAGCCGCATTTTTTCAAGTTTCATTCACACAACTCCGCTTGTCGCAATCTATGCGCCTCGCCACATTTTCTTACAAACCCGCGGGGCAGTCGAAGTGACCGGAAGTCGAAGTAATCGCGCGTCAGGAAAAGAACAACGCTCGTTATCCCGCCGCTCGTTTTAGTAAATGCGTCTGCTGTTTGCGAAGCCTTGAAACGCCGTTAAAAGCGGACCGGGGCAAATTTTATCGCTGCGATTTACATCGATTGCGAATCGGCATGCAATTAAGCGCGACGCCGATTACGTATTTCCGGACAATTGTGCGAGAGCCGAGTATCGGGACGCGCGCGGACTCTGTGCCGCGAGTTCGCAGAGTCGTTGGCCCGGAAAAGGAATTGGCCGCAGTAAGATGATTGCGTAAAAGAAGAAAAGGAAATGGAGGGAAAGTTCGCTCAGGGGGCAGGCAAGGACGTCCACAAACGGACCCCTACATCGATCGTTTCCCAGGCCGGGAGTGGGACGCTGCGAGTTTGCTGTAACACGGCCAGATGCGAACGCGATCGTACCGATCTTCGTGAACAATTTGACTCTCGCCTAGATTTATAATCCGAAGAACGGAACTTCATACAATGCGGGCTGTGTAAACCTACTGGGTCTCTAATGTGAAAGGATACGTTTTGTGCCTGGATATATTACGGTCAGATATGAACAATTTCGGAGAACGGAACGTGAAACAATACAACTGTGTAAACGCGCTGGGTTCAATGCGGCAGAATATATTTTATGGCTGGATATAAACAATTCTGTGAATTAACAAGACTTGACGTTTCTACTTGTTGCGTGGTATAACGTAATTAGAAATAAATGAATATATAATATTTACAGCCAGCAATATCATTTGAGCGAACACATATGTACATCTGGTGGTCAGCGCCTGAAGTGGATACTGGACCCGAAGCTACTAAGTAAATTAGTCCTCTAGAAAAATATGAGAGCGCACAAATTTCTTATCTCCGCACGCTCGTTCCTGTTCTTTCCCCAAAGAAGCAAAATACGAACATGCTGCAAAGAAACACGCGTTTTCTCGCAAACACACCCTATTACCTAAAACTACTAGATGTCCCGTTTCGACGGGAAAAACGAATGGCCCCGTTAGCAAAGGTGCGATGTGCCGTGGGCTTGCGGCAGTCGGCCCGAAGTCACGTCGCGTACGTCGTGTAAAAACATTTCTCTTCGCCGGTTCACGAGCGGGCACGTAGCTACCGGGGAATCTAAGTTGCTGAAGCTGCCGTTACAAAACGTCGAGGCTATTAAGCCGCCACTGGCGGGATTTTATCGTGACTCTTACGGGTCAACGTTGGCACCACCGCCGTTCTTCCCTCACTCGTATCTGTCCTTTGCACTCTCCTGCCGCCGTCGCGGTCGGCGTTGCGGCTCAAAGAAGATCGCAGAAAGCATTTCGCTCGCAGCGCAAAGAAAACATTTGAATTTTCATCTCGGAATAATACTGCCGCCGTTCTCCAGGCCATACTTATACTCTCCGCCTCCTCGATACTTTTCCGCAGACTTTTCTGGTGTCCGCTTCCACCTATCTCCTCGGTTAAAAGTAAAAATGCTTTTACGGCCGGCTGCAGTTTGGCTGATTCCGTAGAAGCGGTGGGGTAAGGTTCGGTCGAGAGATTCGGTCTGCATATTTACTACAAACCTTGAACCTTCATCCTCAAGTTTTTGCTCATAACATTAACAACATTTGTTATCTCAACCAAAATCTGTATACCTACTACAAGCGTAGCACTACGTTTGTCACAGTTCTGCTTTTGCCTCCGATTATATGTCAATGAAACGAATAACATTTGTTATCTCAACCAAAATCCATCACAATTCCATAGATCCACTTACTACCAACATCACATCCTCTTTCTCACGTTTATGTTCTTGCCTCCTTTTACATTTCTTGATTCACTTGCACCTTGCCTATCACTTTCCGCGGCAAACCTTTCCAGCCCACCTCGTACATTCCGCATATTCCTTAACCACGCGGAGTGTCCACACACACACGCGTCTACACGATGTAGGAGCGCATTTCTGTCGAGCGAGCCTTGGACCGACGCTTCTTCAGAATCAGCTAGCTCCTTTGTTATTCCTTTCCTCTAACGCTCGCCAGCACCCACACACCTGCTCTTTCGTTTAGCAGAAACCGTCTTACCTTCCGCTCGCCACGTTACTACGTTAGGTTAGGCACCTACACGCGTTCGTGTGTTTTCGGGCGACGTGTGGGCGGCTTCCAAAGGGTCTTTGTCCGAGCACGCACGGACCGCCGCCACTGGCTCCCATTTGAGGGCTCAGAAAAGCGTCCGCGGCCTTTCGTCTCTGCTCGAGCGTGTCCACATTCGTAACGCCAGCTTTTCGCAGGATTCCGGAAACTTTCGCGGTTATTCGGTCGTAGGCGGCGTGGGATGCGCGGCACTGACAGACGGTTGTTCCGTGTGAAACTGTCCCGCGTGCCCCGAAGACGAGAGCTGATGAATTGCGAACGGAAGTCGATCGTCTGGCGAGATCGGAAGCGGCCGCCTGTAAGGACGCTCTCACGCTTCGAAAGTGAAACGAAGCGTGCATTGTTGCTCCGCGGCGCGGTGCCGTCTTCCTTCGCTCATTAAGTTATTACGCTTGCGACACGACTCGGGATGCTTCTGAAGTAATTTCGCGCATTGTATCTTAAACGCCGACTTTCAGCGACGCATTTCCTACTCGCTGCGCGCCGCGGCCTTGCGTAATGCGAATTTCGGCGGGCGGGATTCGCGTTTGAATGTTACGGCGGTCGCATCTACACTTTCGCTGTGGATGGTTGATGTTCGGAAAATGTCAATGTGCGCGTACATCAGCGTCGACGGAATTTCGTTGCTTGATGAGCAGATTTTGCTGGCTACGCGGACTTCGGTAGCCCCGGGACCGCGGCGAAATTGTACGCATTGGAACCGCAGCGTGGTGCAGTTTTACGGAGCGTGATGGAATCGGAAGAAAGGGAAATAACGCGGGGGTATTGGCAACCGAAGAGTTGCGCCACAGTTCTGATGTATACTTAGAAGCTATACACTATACAATACTACAAGCGATGTACTTAGAAACTATGTACTTTGAAATTATACCCTACACATCAATAGAAGCTATATAATTAGAATCTGTTACACATCACACTTGTCCTTCTCAACGAGTCGATCCACCCGGAGTCCTATCCCATCCCCAAAACAATACCTTCATACCTGCATTCTCGAGACTCTCCAAAAATAGCTTTCAATATATTCATAATGGTTCCACGATTCCGTTCCCTAATCCTCCGTGACCATTTTCGAGGACGTTCCTAACTTTACTACTTCAACATCGCTCTTAATATTTTAATTTCTTTCTAAATGTAAGCATCTTCTACTACGATAAGAAACAATGGCCCTAATATATTTATATATCGGTATTGAGTAAGTTTCAATCTGTTAGTAGTGCATTGCTATACCACAATATGAACGCTTCTAAGCAGCGCACGTAGCCTGACTGGGATTTCCTTAAAAATACGCGTGGCACTCAACGTGTTAATCAATATCTTCGACGTTCGCCGATCCGCGGCCCTTAACGTCCGTTCCCCAGCACCCCCGCACATCCCATTATCCGCCAAAATTCTCGAATTCGCGCCGCGCACCTTTTTCCCCGCATCTCATCATGCCGCGGCGGCCGTCCACATATTTTCCGGCCATCAACCGCTGTTCCGCGCGCCCATTAACGTCAGACGGCAATCCGCGTAATCTCAATTTCGTCGTGCTACACGCGCATCCCGAAACAATGGGCGGCCGCCTAGATCGGCGCATACAGATACTCGGCGCAGCTCTATTCAGACGCATAGTTGAAGCAGGAGCGTTGAGTGTGTGGATGGAGCGCATTGCGCGTGTGCGCAGATACGCGATATCATGCACATCGTTAAGCCGAGTATCCACGCCTAACCTACCCCTTTGTGCTTCTTAGACAAAGGCTAGGTGGCGGGACACGTGCGTCGGGGTGCGAGCAGTAATACGGCCTGAAGGAGGCAGCGTGCTAGGCTTGGATGCAGAAGATGGAGACACGGATAGGCGGAGAACGAAAGGCAGAACTTCTTGGCGAACGGAAAGGCGCTTCTCTTGCGGAGAGCTCAGACGTGGGAAGGAATGAACTCGTGTTTATGGCTATTGACGCGTTCGCTGTCGTGGCTTTTGCGGCTTTTGTCGCCGGCGCCGTAGAGATTGTTCGTACTAGAAGCGCGACGCTTTTAACACTTTGACTGCCATGATGGTCATCGGTGACCGACACAAGAGATTTTACTAAAGATTCAAAATATTCGCAATGAGTAGCAATGATTATTTTATAAATGTAGTTAAAATAGTGATGTGGTCCTTTCGTCTCCAATACCTGCACATTATTTACATTTTGCATAATTCAGGCAAACGCTGTAGTATTCCATAGCATCGCCGTTCTAATATAGTAAAATACGCTTGGCAGTCAAAGTGTTAACACGTTGAAAGGGAGGTCACCGGTGACTGGCGCAGAAATGTCTCGAAGAATGCGAAAGATGCGCAATCGGTGGCATCTGTGATTTTGTAAATGCAAATGATATTGAATAGTGATGAAATCCGTTGGTCTCCAGTACCCCCGCATTATGTTCATTTTGCACAATTCAATCAGGTTCGGTAATGTTTCGTCACGTTGCGGTTCTGATATGGCAAAATACGCTTGGCAGTCGATGCGTTAAATATTACACGATATGATTGAGTGATGTAAAACTAAAGTAAGGCGGGGGCATTAGAGAGCAACGGGCTGAAGCTCAATTCTAATATTCTCAACGTCTTAACATTATAATAATCGTCTGTGCTGCGTACGTTCTTCATCATTTAATTTCCTATCCGTTCTGGCCTCTTGTTACTACGCCAACTTCTGGTCTTCCGTTTTTCATTTGGCGCAGCAACAGTACCGAAAACCGTGTCTTTGTCGATTCTCTTACAGACGGGAGTGACGAAGTTTTCGCAGCGGATTGCGGCGACGGAGCTGAACTGAGTTGCGGGCTGCTTTGAATCGCGGCAAATGGAGATACGCGCATGATGCGAATTATGCTCCTTGCGCAGCGCTGCGCCGGTTGTGCTCATTAGCTTAATAAGCGGTGTCGTTTGTTAAGCTTCTTCGACGCAGTGCCTTTGACTGCTGTCGAACGGAAACGTAGAGGTGTGGGTGGGTGGGTGCTTGTGTTCTCGTGGTTCGGAACGGCTTGGATCCTGGAGCGAGGGTGTTGCATGAGATTTTACGATTGTTTGTGCGTTTGGACGGTGTCGCGTAGTTTATAGATGAGCTATGTCGCTGTGCCACGCGTTGCGTTATTGGTTGCTTGCGCGAGGCTAATTCGTCTCCGTGAAAATGAAAATTGATGTTGTCGAATGTACGTATTATTTGCGTTATGCAGATTCCAAATGCAAGCAGCTGCAGATGCAGAGTATATGCGTATAAGGAAATTGTCGGTTTTTGTATAAAGTACTTACTTTCATTTTTTTGCGAAGAAATACGGGGGTATAAAATATTATTGGGAGAAGTGTATAGATGTACGACATGTAGAGTTTGACAATTGGAAGCCTTGAATTTGAGGATTTTTTCATATCATTTAAGCATTCTACGCAAGTTGTGCTTATATAAAACTGAAAAGTGCTGTCATAAATTCAGTAACGTGTCTATAACCACCTTATACATATTAATATAATCATTATGTGTAATAAGTATGCATATTGCAATATAAATTAACATGTATAATATATATGCATATTAATTGTGTCATGTATACAGTATATACACATGTGAAAAATTGACATTTGTGTAAAAAGTAACTTACATTAATTTTTTATGAAGAAATATGTCGATATACGACACATGGAATTTGAAAATTAGAAGGCCGCGGTGGCAATGAATTTGAAAATATTTTTTTGTCATCCAAATGAATAAAAGTCAACGAAAGCTGCTGGGAAATTACAGTAACAGATTCTGTAATTTTGCTCGTGATATTTAGCGAAGTTAAGCATTCCACGCCATTTCTGTCGACGTTATGTGTTCATTCGTTAAAGTACCAACGACTGCACTCGACTCCCGCAACTCTTCCTCGATGTCCTTTTTGAAGTAAGGGCTTTTTCCGTTTTTGCTCCGATGCTCCCGATACAGTAAACTCCAGTCGACATATCGCCACTCCGTTGCACTTCTCTCTCTCGTCTCTTCAATTAACGTTTACGTCGTGGAAAGCAAACTCCAGCGGAATGGATGCGCTCGCCGTGCCGTTTCCCTCCCGCGACACCTAACTGGTCAATTACTTTTTAAGTGCAGTCAGCCGACGTTAACGGGCAATAATGCTGTTTAATAGCTAGCCGTACACATAAGAAGAAACCTTCAAAGCGCCTGCTTTCTTAACGAGCAATTTGATTGCCCGAAAATCACGTCTTAATGAGCAACCAACCCGTGAGATCCTCGACGAACGAACTCAGCACCCGAAACGTCCCCGTTCAATTTTGCGATGTCCGACACGCGGCGGCTGGAAATATTTCGAATGCTCGTTAACTTAATTAGCTCATCGAATATCGGTGACGTTAATTAAAACAGCGGATACGTGTGCAGAGATTCCGACGTAATGCATCTGACGAAAGCGGTTACGGGTTATTTTCGCTGAAGTTGCTCAATCGAATTTGGTCGGAGTCTGTCGATCCCTCGAGAAACCGCGGCGAAGCGAATTATTGCACATTTAGCTGCAAGATGCTCGTGAGAAGACGCTCCCGGCAGATGTGTTCTGTGCCTTCGCACGACAGTTCCGAGGTCTCGGATGACCTTCGAGATTCTCCTTTCTCTGATCCTCCCAGAAAGATCCAAGGATCGTTCACGAGTCACGGTCGAGAGCTGTCGGGTCGCGAGTGTGGCAATGGCGGTCCTGCAGTGAGAGCGAACGACGACAGGTTCCCAGGTTTAAGAGCAACTTCACACGAGCCGACCGGTTGCGCTGATCGATGCTCGCCACCGGTGGCCTCGTGTGAAAGCAAATGTCGACCGGTCGCCGCAACTGTGCGTCTTCTATGAAGAAGTCGGTTTAACCCTTTGACTGCTATGGACGCATATATGCGTCCACCGAAATTTATCGGTGTAGCACGCATAATTATAGCTGCAATAGGTAAGAAATCGAAACGATTGGGGACGCATATATGCGTCCACCGAAACTTATCGGTGTCGACTATGGACGCATATATGCGTCCCCAATCGTTTTGATTTCTTACCTATTGCAGCCACAATTATCAACGTACGAGATGAATACAGATGCGTGCTTTATCAGATAATTTTCTTGCCTTATTGCATTTGGCGTAAATAAAGAATTATCATTAGAAATTAGTTGCGCCTTACATAATGAATCAATAGAGTTGACACTAGCGAAAAGTGTTTCGTCCTCAGCGAGCGCTTCGACCGAAAGTATTCAGCAGCCAAAGGGTTAACACGATTACTGTCCGGGTGGTCATCGTTGACCGACGCAACTGATCGCGGTAGAAATGCAAAACAATAACATTCATTATTTTGCAAATGCAATTAATACTGCAACAGACACTGAATTCTGTGATCTCTAATGTATCCAGATTATTTCGGTGATGTGGTTCTAATATGGACGATTTCGTTGCGGCGTATGATGTTTATTGGAATGCAATATTCCAAGGTTGTTAACATTGATCTCTACGGATATTCTCCGTTAGTACTTTGAAGTTTATAGCAAAAATGGCAGAAAAAGATAGGTAGAATATTTCGAGATCAGGTCATGGAAGGAATTATAAAGTTATCGAGATACCCTGTTGTGAATATGTATAGAATTTGCGGCACTTCGCTCGTACGACTGGACTACTCAAAGTTTCAGGTTCTACGTCAGTTGACATGCTGTCGTAGCGCGCACTCCAAATTTCTGTAACAGTACCATCATAAATTTGCAATGCACTTAATTTCCCATATTTTCTACGCGCTCTTCGCAATTTCTGTTGCGCAGACTTTGTCATTTGCCGCCCAATTAATTCCCCCTCGCTTCCAATATTTCTTTACCTTCCAACTTCTATACGCACTTCGCTACTTCCATTGCGCACATTCCCTTTTTCAGTCCACTTCCGCCAAACACCAGGCCGTCTTCGTGACTTCCTTAGCGCCTGCTTATACGCGCACCTCTCCATTTCCATTACGTAGGCCCACTTTTCCACCCGCCTTCAATGAATTCCCGTGCTCGATCGCGACGTCATTCGTATCCGTCCGCCGGCTTATTTACGCGTCGCCCCCAAATGAGGCCATAGCTCAGCGCGGAGTCGTGCAGGCAGAGGTAAACAAGACATAAATAAGCCGTCGACTTGAACGTGACGGCGTGCAAAGTAGGGGACCTTTTAAGAGGATTCCCCTTTGTTTTCGGCATGCAGTTAATTCCCGTCCATCTCGCGCGGTGTCACGAAAGGTGAGGGACACGGTGCGGCAATCATGAGCAGGCTGATCCTCTTAAATGTGAAGAATGGCGTCATCCTACCCCGCGCCAGCGTCGTCTTCAAAGACGCTGACTCGCCGACGTTGAAAAAGCGCTCTTACCATTGGTTAGTCGGGCCGGTGCTAAGGTCGCGAGGGCGATTATCGTGTCACCGTCCTCAAGAGCTAGCCGTACCTTTCAGCGGAATCCGGCGTTTTTAAAGAGATCCCGAAGAACAGCCCTTTTTACGCAATATTCCACCCCCCTCATTCTCTCGATATATTTAACCCCTTGACATACAAATAAAATGCGCGTCGACGCGTCCGTAGGATATCATTTAACCCATTAACTGCCAACTACGAGATATCTCGTAGTAAGCGTCTGTACCAAAAGTGTTTTTCTTTCAATAAAAATACTGTAAATGCTATGCAATTTTACAATTACAATGTTATATCAGTAACTTAATAATATTATATTTTGTAAAATAAATAAATAACAACAGTTTTATTTTAAAATGTCTTCTTTAAAATAAAACTGTGGCACCCAGGGCAACCCGAAAGGGTTAAATACCGATAACATTCAATAAGGTACGGTTGAAAGGTGAAAAGCATCTTCAACAGTCTAAACAAAACAGCATCGATGCACGACCGAAACAGATAATCTAATAGTACACTTCCCAGTCTTCGCCGAAGATAATTCTTGACGTCTCGGAAACGTGAAAGTCTGCAATGGCACATGAAATGAATGACGTTTCCGAGACGTCATTGTATGTCAAGTGATTAATGCAATCCCCACACTATATTCTCACACACGGCCCTTCCATAATAATTCTTTATATTCTTTTACTTATTCGTTTAATTTCATCTTAGCCTCCAAGCATTTCCAACAACGTCAAACTTACGAATGCTCTTTGTTCTTCCCGAAAATTGCAAATTAAACATCAACTCGCAACTACTTTCTACGCACGACGAGTACGCTCGTCAAAAGCAGCTAACTGGTTAACGAGACAAATTAAATTTCAGCTGAATGAAAACGTTCGACGGCAGGTTGAAGGAAAAAGGAGAAACGCCGGGGCACGTAGAAATACGTTTTCCGCGTTCCCGTCGATTCCTGCCTCAAACGTAATTACTTCAGTGCATCGTCTCGTCGCTGTTCGAATCGTGTGCACACACTCGCGAAAAAACGCAGCGATTGCATCGACGATGAAGGCGCGCGCGGCGGTAATCGCCGCGGTAAATCGAAATGTTTTTCTGCGACCCGGCGCGACAAACTTGCCGACGATCCGACGAAAGGGAAAGCGATTAGTCGGACCGCCTGCGAGCACTGGAATGTCAACGGTAATTTCGGTCCTGCATTCTCGGCGATACCGAATCCAGCCGGAATACATATACACACTCAGCCTACAGAAACGCAAGCCTGCAACATATGGACGCAACTCTATTGCGAGCATAATAGTGGATAATGAGATTAAAGCGCTTTTTTGGTTGAAAACGGACAATGATTGAACGTACAACATTATAATAACACGCATTGTATTATTTAGTTGTAAAACAGCTTTTGTCTGGTTATTCACAGTTATTCATAAGCTTGAAAATAACACACCCCTATTGTGAACGTAATGGTGGATAACGAGGTTATAACCGCTGTTTGGCTGAAATTAGCAATCAATTGAACAGATAACATTGCATTAATTGTTATCTCTTTATCTCTTTTCTAGGTTGAAAACGGAAATGCTTTGAACAAATGAGGGTAACCAAATGAACACATAACAGGACATTAACACATCTTATTACTCAACCATGAAAAGACTTTCATCTCATTACCCACTGCTACAAGCTTGAAAATAACACATCCCTCGAACATTGTGAACATATACACGCGATTTCTACATAGGCGCACATCCGCAGATATGTGTCTATGGTATGCGTCAGGTGAGATATGTCGCCTCAGGACAGTATAGACAGATAGGCTGTGTATGTCTATGCATAGGTGTTCGGCATGCGGCCTTGGTCAGCCGAGCTCACTTTCTCATATATATGCCTAACTGTCGTGATATGCATATTCACGGCTGTCACGTGATCAAATTCCCGAATCTGCCACCTTTGCCCCCTTCAGCTACGATGCAAGGTCATAGTGGGCTCTAGCCGTAAAGCTGTCGCTTGTAGTAGGGGTTGACGATATTAATTTCATCTTTGAAAGTCAAGCTGTTTCAAAGTCTAACCTAATTATATTATAAATTCGTTATATACGTTGTTCAGGGAATAAGTGAATAAGTTGATCGCGCTTCCGTCTCTGTGCATATTTCATAGGATACAGGATACAGCGTGAGGACGGTTGACGGCTGGTTGAGCGGTATTCGCAGGAGAAAAATGATTGAAAAATAATTATAATGAAATAATCATAGAGTTATGAAAAAATCAAAGGATACATTCTTTATATACGCTGAATGACCAAAAAAGTGACAAAGGTGCTCAGCCCTCCGTCTCTGTGCATATCCCGTACGAGGCATATGGTGTCTTTGTCAAAATTATGTGTCAATACTATAATAATGATGCCAAAATTAAAAAATCATGCATCTGACGGTTAAAACCGAACACTTGACCACCGCCTCCTCAGTCATATGCATATCCCGTACGATGCAGTTGGTGTCTTTGTCAAAATTATGTGTCAATATTATAATATCAATATTATAATGATAATGTCAAAACGAAAAAATCATGCATCTAAGGGTTAAAACAAAACACTTGACCACCGCCTCCTCCGCAGTCGTCGGCGCGTGCAGTTTCAATATTCGATTCCTTCGTCCGCGCTTCGATCGATTGATTCGCGGTCGTCGACAGAATGCAAATTAGCGTGCGAGCGTTATAACAATTATCGACCGTCGACGGGGCGTCCCGGTGCTCCAATTATTTAGTGTAGGACGGGACGCGAGTGGCGCAGGCGCCTTCGGAAGCGGGTCGGCCGCGTAGGCAGTCGGAAGGAAAAAAGGACGGGGAAGTAGGATTGCACGCGACACGAATGATGCACCGCGGCCGCATTTCCGCTTGTTGACGGATCGGCGGACGGACGGATCTCTGTTCGCCGAAGAATCGGGCACGCCGCCCGGGATTTGTGAAAGGCTCGCTCGACCCACTTAACATTTTTATGGCTCAAATGTGGACTCTGCCTGTCGACACGTTACGCGCCGCTGAACTTTTCGTTCGACCCATTCGGAGTTCGCAGCGTTGAACCGAGGATTTCTCGAAAGCTTACTGTAAAGTCGCGTGTCGATATGTTCAGGACGTGTACACGGCGTGGCGGTCATTTTCTCCGAATGCCGCTTGAACAAACGGCACGGGTCGGTTATTTATTCGAGTGCCGTTGAGGTCACGATTAGAGCTTGATCGAAGCCAGTGTTTATTTAGTTCGGCGTGGTGATAAAATGGAATGGAGGGTATAGAGTATGTATGTGCTTATTTCAGGGTTATGAGCTTAGATCTATCATTTTTAAAATTTCCTTCGAAATTTGCCCTGATTTCCCTTGAAGATTGATTTATAGTCGAAGTCCGATGAAAACTAAACAAATTTTCCAATATTTACTGAAATCTCACCTACATTAAACTAAATTCGAGAATGTACGTGGTCCGAGGTCTGTTTCGCTCATAATGATAATTACGCGACCAATTCTGTTGACCGTCAGGGTATCGGTAGTATGTGTTGAAATTACACTGTAATTTTGTATAAGAGTGAATATCCGTAGTGAAGATCGAATGATGAATCATTCTTGCATTATTTTTTAACGCAACGTGTTAACCCAACCATAAAAGGGCGTGTCATTTCAAATACTTTAGAAAGGTTGAAAATATAGGAAAGAGGGTAAGATCGTTGAGGGTGTCCCGATGAGAGAAGCGCAATATTTTTTCGGAGGAAATAGTATCTGCTGCCGGTGACGCGTTTTATCGACGAGCTCTCCGACTGTCGTTTAATAACATTCCGCCGATGCCGCGCAGAAATTCGATGGCTACGTTTGCCGACGCTCACTTCTTACGGAATCAATATGCGAATATCAAGGCTGTGCCGAAAAGGACGGCGGATAGTTTTTAGGAGAGCGAAATAGAGCGATCGGCTTTTAAGATCGCGAAATTTGTCGGCGCGCTTTGGCGGAGTAGTGTCGTAAAAGCACCCCGGAAGAAAGCTTTCTTATTATACAGGCAGCAGTTAAAACGTTTTATTTCCCTCGAAGTTGGCACGCACTCACTGCCGAAACTTGGAATTTTTGTTTTGCTTTGTACTCTTTGCAATAGTTCAAATTTATTCGATTATTGGCGAGTGCCGGCACGAACAATAGTTAAAATGTTTTCTTTCCCGTGAAGTCTTTCTTTTACTTTCTAACCTTTGCGAGAATTCAATTTCATTCGATTATTGGCGAGTACCGTTACGGTACAAATAGTAGGCAAACGTTTTTTCTTCCCTCGTAGAACTCACGCACATAATGTCGGATTTTCTTTTTCTTTTCTAACTTGTTCAAGAATTCGATTTCATTCGTTTGCCAGTTGTCAGATTAAAACCCCAACGGTTTACTCGCGCTTGCAAAAGTCATGAACCAATATCCGCCGGAATTTGCTTCCCGTCGCTGAACTTTCCTTCAGCCACGCATTGTGCTAAGAGTCGATAATGAAACAATAAGCTTCTTCTTTTTATTGAAAACGGATAGCCATTGAGAACTTTTACTCGAACGTCTCTACATATTAGGTGTACAACTTTGCTTCCGCCGTTTTGCAATAGATGGCTGTAGCGGTAAGTGGTAGTCGAAATAAATAGATCGTAGATGTCATACAATAAGCTTAGGCATTTGTAAACATAACGCCATCGAAATATTAGTCGATTTGTGTCTGCATCATAAAGTCATTCTCGATTAAACATGTCAGCTTACGAGCCAAATTCTCGTCATTTGCGGGAGGTTTTAATTTTCTGCTTTAATATGAAGAAATCTGCGGCTGAGGCTCATCGAATGCTCTCAAATACCTATGGTGAGGCCGCTATTAGTGAAAGAACGTGCCGAGAGTGGTTTCAACGCTTCAAGAACGGTGATTTTGACGTCGAAGACCGGCAAGGCGGTGGAAGAGAGAAGGTTTTCGAAGATGCAGAATTGGAGGCATTACTTGATCAAGACTCGTGTCAAACGCAACAAGAATTGGCAGTATCATTGGGAGTGACGCAACAAGCCATTTCAAAACGCCTGAAAATCATGGGAATGATTCAGAAACAAGGAAATTGGGTGCCGTACGAGTTGAAGCCGAGAGATGTTGAACGGCGTTTGTTTGCTTGTGAACAGCTGCTTGCAAGGCAAAGACGGAAAGGATTTCTGCATCGCATTGTGACTGGGGACGAAAAATGGGTTCATTACGATAATCCCAAGCGCAGAAAATCATGGGGATATCCCGGCCATGCTTCCACGTCGACGGCCAAACCGAATATTCACGGTTCCAAGGTCATGCTCTGTATTTGGTGGGACCATCTCGGCGTAGTGCATTATGAGTTGTTAAAACCGACTGAAACAATCACAGGCGATCGTTATCGAACGCAATTAATGCGTTTGAGCCGAGCATTAAAAGACAAACGGCCGCAATACAACGAGAGACATGATAAAGTGATTTTACAGCACGACAATGCTCGACCCCATGTTGCGAAAGTGGTCAAGACATACTTGGAAACGTTGAAATGGGAAGTCCTACCCCACCCGCCGTATTCTCCAGACGTTGCTCCCTCGGACTATCACTTGTTTCGATCAATGGCACACGGCCTGGCTGACCAGCACTTCCGGTCTTATGAAGAAGTAAAAAATTGGATCGATTCGTGGATCGCTTCAAAAGATGACCAGTTTTTTCAACGCGGGATTCGTACGCTGCCCGAAAGATGGGAGAAAGTAGTGGCCAGCGATGGACAATACTTTGAATCATAAACGTATAACCAGTTTTTTACAATAAAGCCTCGAATTTCGGAAAAAAACGGCGGAAGCAAAGTTGTACACCTAATATTTTGATGCAGGAATGGAAAAGGTGTGAATTAATGCAATCGTAACGTGTAGGTGTATGTTTTTGATTGAGCAACATGGAAACATATGGATTCTATCATATTTTCCTGATTCAGCAATATTATCGTATTATCTATTAAAGCCATATGAACATTTAAGGCTTTTTTTTATATTTTGCCTTATTTTTATGTTTGGGCAATATTATCATGTTATGTTATTAATATTATCATGTATCATATGATCTGACTGAGTAATATGAAAACGTTGAAATGTTTGTGTACTCTACCAATATTCCCTTATTATCTCATTAACACGTTGAGGGCGGCGTGTACCACCGGTGGCTCACACGGGAATGGTTTATCTGGCGGCGTGTACTACCGATGGCTCACACGCGAATGGTTCATTTGGTACAGTACTAAACGTATAGTAAAAGAAAACTGCACTTTTGCGTCTGAAGTTTTGCTAAACAACATTGTGTACAAGGCGCCGCCATAGTACGATTTTTACTGCCGTCCGATGACGCGACATAGCAAAACATAGCAAACCGTGTTAACATCACCATTCATTACATTATCCAATTGACCAGCATAAAAACTACAAATTTTATCATATCACGTTTACCCCTCAACCACTCTTCCCTCCACATATCATGCATCACCTTCCCCTTTTTTGACCAAAGTACATAAACATCCCCCACTATTACGCCTACGTCGAAACTATGACCACCACCCAACAGTCCACAATGTCCACCTTCTCTATTTCCTTCACCGCCAAACCATTGATTCTCGCCGATTCTGGCAAATCATCTCCGACGCCAGGTGAGCCTAGCGTATCGTTGGAGGGGACAAGACAAAATTCTGTTATAACAAGCGCGACGCTCCGTAGATCTTTCCGGTCGTTATGTCTTCCCGTTTGAAAGAGACACCGAAGAAAATATGCGAAGTGGCCAGCAAGGCGAACGCTGGTTGCACGGAGAATGGCAGAAATCGGGGAGGGAAGCTCGAAGGAGAAAGACACGATGCAGGGACGACGAGTAAAGTAGAGAAGCGTGGGAGTGCGCGGACGTAGAAGAAGGAGAGGGATCGGGCAGTTAAGAACTTTCTCGGGAGCTTTTTCTGCGATTCCGTAGGGAGGCAAAAAGGGAGGGTTACCGCTCCTTCCGGTAATCCTACTTAGGAAGTTCGGTAATGCCGAGGCTATGAATAACGGCGGGATTACGCGGCAAAAGTCGGCGGCCGATCTCTTCTTTCGGGCCGGCCGCGAGGGGCAGGAACTTTCGTATCTCCGTATCGCCTGACTTTTCCCGGCGCGACTGAAAGAATGGGGCACAATAAATACAATCAGAGCCCGCGTTTTCTGACTAAAGAGTTTAAATGGCCGGGAAAATAATAGCCGCGCCGCTCCGACAAGTCGGCCGGCTTTATCGGCAAGAATATTATCTGGGGGTGGTGCGTTTTATTTGACGTCAAACGACTGTGTTTGCGGTACTATGCAGCGTATAATTTTTGTTGTAGCGCGGATGGTGGTAGGAATGGATGTTCTTGCGAGCGTTTCTGGGTCACCAACTGAAATAGCGACTCTGCTCAAAATTTACATACATTCGATAACGGAGGAAGATCAAACCATTAATACATATATATATATATATATGTGTGTGTGTGTGTGTATGCAGGATTTAGATAGATGAAACTAGAGGAAGGGCTATCACTATATCATTTATAAACAATAATGATAAGAGCCGTTTATTTTGAAAGTGGCCTAACTCCGTTTTTCAATATTTTCCAGTTACCATGATTACATGTACAAATTCATGTTATATATCAGTAAATGTTATTTATCTCGATTTGAAGATAAATGGAGTTGGGCCACTTTCAAAATAAACGGCTCATAAAAAGAAAAAATTTAACTCTTAGTTTTTAAGGATTCATTTCTTTTTCGTTTCGTCTTTTCGCCTTTTCGTCTTTACGTCTTTTTGTTTTGACGTTTCGTCTTCAACTGCCGTTTGTCTTTCTGTTCGCCTGTCCTCTTGCTTATCCTCTGTCAATTCGTCCTGCGTCCCTTATCTAGATATCCATGCACGTCATCGCAGACGCATTCATCCAATACACATACACGCACTCGTCCTCACATGTATATATGGTGAAGAATATTATCTCGGAGTGGAACGGGTGGTACGTTTTATTTGACATCAAACGGCTATGTTTGCGGTACTCTGCAGCGTACGAAAGACTGCGATTTTTGTTGTAGCATAGATGGGAGTATGAGTGGATGGCTTATGAGAGTTTGTGGGTCACAAAATGAAATACCGACGTTGCCGAAAATAGAGTGCATACGCCTACGTATATTCAAGAGCACAAGTTCAAATCGTTAATATAATATAACGGAAGTGTATTTAATTCGACAGCAAATTGTTATAGTCTACGTCACGCTTTTCTTTAGCGTTCAAATGGCTATGATTTGTTTTCTGGTAGCACCGGTACGGGTGGGAATAAATGACTTTTTAAATGATTAAACAATGGTAGAGGTTCAAACCATTAATAAATCCATATGCAAAATTAATTCAATTACAGTATAATGGTATAAATCCGAACCATTAATATATCTTTGTTACTTATACTGTAACGATGTAGTAGAATAGTCTCAAACATTTGTTTGTAATAAATTGACCGAAAATGGTATTTCATATTTTTGACAAACGACCATAAATAGAGAAAAATCTTCAATTTTTTTCTTTTTACTTCGAAGCGATGCCGTTTTATAGAAGATAATTTGCGCTGAATTATAGACCACCATCCATCCTCTAACCTTCCAATATTTTTGTAGGTACGGCGATTTTAAAAATATGCAATCATTTTTCCTTTTTTTCCAGGTAGCTCATCGTTAGTGATAAAGTGCCGAAAATCTTCAAGAAACACACAACTTAGACTAGACGTGAGGGGGGCGTAGAAAAATCGAAGAAGTCTCAAGGTATGCTATTTTTTCACAACTTGCAATAGTTTCGGAGATACATCTGAAAACGAAAGTGAACGAAAAATATCCATCTCTTCGGGTCTACAGTATAGGGACACTATTCTTCATCTGTCTCCTCATTAATTACGCTACACTAATGTTGTAGATTGAACACGTCTACTTCGTAATTACATTTTCGTCCTACTTTACACCGTCAGCCGCTATTAAATACAGATAATCGCATCCGGTTCCACGATTACTAGAATCTCAAATGCCACAGTAATCATCTTTCACGTTAACGTATTCTGCAGCCAATATCGTTTCTCTTGTGCGAATTACTCGAGGCAAGCATTAATTACTTCCTTACTGTCGATTTCGGCCTTTTGCATTATTTTCCATAATACGCCTTTTCACGATTGAAATGCAGACCTCCCATTCGTTAACTGTATATGCTGCAGAACCGCAAGTGTTCGAACCTCCACAGGTCGAATACGTTTACTATCTTGTGCTTTGCATCATTTCAGCTTACGTTTTCTAAAAAAAATAATTATTTCCGCCCTCCCCTTTGCTCGCGTCATAAGACCATGAGACGTTTTAGATATTTCGCCGCACTACCGTCGACATTCCTTTTTATGACTGAAATGCAGAACTCTCATTCGTTAACTTCACATGCTTTGGGACGAAAGTCTTCCCTCTTCAGGTCTAATCCCCTCACTGTCTTGTGCGTTACATCATTTCAGCGTAGACTTTCTAAAAAAAAGTAATCATTTCCGCCCACCCCTTTGCTCGCATCACAAGACTTCATGAGACTTCTTCTATCATTCGCTGCACTACCGTCGATATCACTTTAACAGGAGCATCGTCTGGCGCGCACACCCTCTGATAGCGGGCCCTAAGTATCCACTTTGGCATTTTCTTCTTCCGAGTAGAATTCTGCGAACGCTTAATAAGGGACTATCGCGTTCATCAAAGCGCCCTAATTACCTTAGACATTAATAACGGGACGCTTTGATCCGCGTTAAGGAGCGTGAGGAGGGACTAACAGGACAAAGGGAAACGTCGACAGAGACCCCGTAACAGGCGACACCGTGATGATCGAGAAGTTTTTTAGCGCAACGCCCGTGCGCTTTTGACATAGCGTAATTCGCTGCTCTACGGGCATAGGTGCCAACTTTTTTCCACGTCCCATCAGCTTCGGCATAATAAAGACGGTCGGGACATAATTGGAGACCAGGGGTACGGCGTAATAACCTGTCGTGTAAGGCGGAAGATGAGCTGCCGTGTCAAACGGTCGTTTGTTGGCTGGTGTGTTAGTTTCTACCTTATTAGTAATGGTGGGTGATGTGATAATAAGCCCTTGTTTGGCTGGAAACGGAAACCGCAGGGAACTTTTACCCGAACTTTGATGTGTGTCAATGTGACGCGGTGCGGAGGTATATTCTTCCTGAGGGAGGTTGATGAGAAAATACAATCAGGACTCATTATTATTATTATACAAAATTCACAAGTTTTCGTATCGCTCAATCAGAAAAATACGCATACACATTATTTTACATGTATCGTACACAACAAATCCTGCCGAAATACCATATAAAATAAATCAGAGTATGCCTATGCTCCGACGCAAGCTTTTCAAAAATCTAGAATGTAAACAGTTTCTACGCAAATTTCCAATGCCACGTAATATAAACCACACAAACAGAATTAAGTTAAACTTCCTCTTACACTACTTACGCAACTGACGTTTACCCTGAAACACGCGCAAAAGCGATTAACAATGTGTAGGATACGGGAGAGAATTAACAACCAATTAAAACGATGACTATGTGTACTGGGTTGAGGTTCCAATTTTCGATCACACAATGTTTCGGCACGGCTTTTCTACTAGGACTAGTCTCTGCCTTGGCACCCACCACCCCCTTTATTGAGATCAGACAATAGGGTCTTAAGCTTATCCTTTGCATAAGCCCCGTAACGTCGCGTTTCTTTGACAGTGAAGCCGAAATTCGGTTGCCGATACGTAAACTCTTCGAATTAAGATTTTTCGCAACTGCCAACGGATCTGCCAGAAGGACGAGCGATCTGTTCGCAAACCATGAGCCCACTGTGCCGTTTAGCCGACTGGCCTGTTCGAGGTGCCGCGCTTTGAATAATGGCAGTTGCATGGCCCACGGTGAAAACCGAGAATTAATAACGGTAATTCGTCCGATCGTCCGAAATTTCGCACGAAAGCCACTGTACGCTCGGTGATACGTCACGTGCAATCTGCAAGCCTTTCTCTCTCGCCCGACTCATTCTCTCGCATACACGCGTGTCCGCTTTTTCCGCTTCTACCTCGTCCCTTTTCTCTCTCTCGCTTACAAACACACACACACATGAACGCACACGACAGAGAGCCGCGCAGTCGGTGACTGTTCCCACTGATTTTGCAAATTCATTGGCCGACGTCGCATCGCGGATTTGCATAATTCATTACTCGGCCCGGCCCGATGCGGGCGCGAGCCAATTTAATCCCGAACGTCGATTTTTTCGATAACCGCCGATAAGCGTGACGTCGCGGATGCCTCAAGATGGCCCCGGATCGAACGGAATGACGCGTTATCAATTCTCGGCGCGATCCGAATTTAATTGGAGCTATTCCGACCGTAAGACGTTTTGGCACCGTTCGACCCGGGCAGGTGACGTGTTCGACGCCGCACGGTAGTTTGACGTCGAAGTGGAGAGTGACGGGCGTTGTGAGGGTTCGAATGTCAGTTCACGAATGTGAATTTTTCGACGGAAATTTGTATCATTCGACGGAATAATCCACAAACAAAAACTGACCATTATCACCGGGAGCGGATAAATCCGCACACAATAATTTTTGTGTTCAGCTTATCAGCAATCGTTAAAGAGTCTGTACGATAAACAAACAATAAAGAATTTTGTGTAAAATATTATTTTTCTTACTTTTCTTAATAAAATTAGGTTACCATAATGAATTACAGTTCGGATTCGGATTCAAGCATAGAAATGCAAATATCCCATAAGCTTAAACGTGCCACAGCTCCAATAGATAGAAAACTGGAGATTTCTTATGGGAAAAACGAAATTTTATGCCAACATTACATGATTTTATTGCCGTAAGTGGTGTAACCATCAACGTCAATGTCCAGGCGCGATGTTTTTGAAATATTTTTCAACGTGAAACTAGTCCAAAAAATAGTTCTGGAAAATATGAGGAATATACAATAATTTGAATAACCCTATAACACTATTTCTAATGAGAATAAACACAAAGTCTTCCTTGCGCATGCTGGTATCGGCAACGTTTTGCTGCACATGTCGGATTTTTTAATAAGATTGCGGATTTAGAGCGATGATGCAAATGGGTTAACCACTTGCAAGGATCGCATCACTATTCAAATAATAACTGCATTTATAAAATAATTATTGCTACCCATTGCGAATGTTTTAGATCTTCAGTAAAATCTCTTGCGCCGGTCACCGATGACCATCGTGGCGGTCAAAATGTTAAGAACGCGTGGAAGTGTGTTATTGAAGATCGCGGGTCTAAACCGTGGGAGGCGGGAGATCGGCAGCGAATTTATGTTTGCCGGATCTGCCGCGGTCCACGCGTCTGCTTCTTGACGTTTAAAGCGGCAAACGTGCCCGACTAAGTTCCCTACCCGTCGGAACCGCTGATAATATTTCATCCGCGAGCTACGGCCGGTGAATATGTATGAATGCACTTTATTCCGCTGTCATTTAAAAAAGAAGCGCTTGATATTCAAAGCGGCTCGAGCATTCGCGAGGCAGCCGCGGGAGTGCACCCGGTAAATATTTCCACGATGACGAGTCGGCGAGCGAAAGAAGGCACCGCGGCGTTGACGTCATAAGCGGCGAAACTCGCGGACGCCCGCCAAAATAGTCCTGTGAAGAGCGTCATAGAAACATAAGACGGGTTCGTAATTAAACACTATCCAAATCCCGCCGTTGCCCCAAAATATATGTGTGTGCGTGCATGTATGTATATATATATATATATAGTATGTATGTATACGTACGTATATATGTCACAGTGAAACACCGAAATCTGTGTGTGAAGTGTGTGAAGAGAGGGTCCGAATGTACAACAATGTAATGAAATATTCGATCTTTCACCGACGTATTTGGTATCTGTTGACATTCACCGGTGAAAGTCGACATTCTCCAATTTCGGTCATTCACGGTAACATATATATAATGTACGGATGTACGTATGTAGGAAATGTACAGTGATCGCTAGACTTTAACACACGTCTGACATATATATATATATATATATATATATATAGTGTGCATGCATACGTACGTGTATATGTATATATATAATGTACGGATGTACGTATGTAGGAGGAAATGTACAGTGATCGCTAGAATTTGACACACGTCTGCCTTCTCACGCCGACAATTCTCGACTGACCTTCCTTTGTTTATTCCACGCACGCATCAAAACTCTCCTCAACCCCCTTCCGGAGAAGCTTGATGTATGCTCCCGAATTCCACTCTACATATAAGTATATATATGTGTCTATACACGTATCTATGCATGCATGGATATGTATATATGTCTCGAAAATGTATAATAAATATTTACGTTTATAGCCGAAAGTAGTTTTACACGAACACTCTCCGGCCCGGTTCCTTGAAATTAAATGCAAACATTTGCGAAACGCACGATTGACCATTACCCATAAAATCGCAGGACAACATCGCAGACGCGCCGATGATCGTACATAAAATTTTGTATCACAGCAATATATCGTCTCGTTGCCTGAAACGTGTCGCGAATTCGTTCTTCCGGCAATAAATCAGGAATCTTAAAACGCGTCGTAATTCGGGTAGTAGGTATGCGACGAGAATTTACAAGGCTTGTTGGTATCGAAATTATTGACGGGGTGATTCTTGACGCGCCGAGCGTGGGAGGTGCTTCTTGATGCCGCGGGGAAGGTCAGGGGTGAAGGCGAGAGGCACTTTGAATAATCAATGCACGAGAGTTGCGGCGCCGACCTAAAAACCGCGAGATGCCGTTCGCGTAATCTGAAGAGCACGGGTAAATGTTAGATGATGTGTTCAGTTTCAACGTTACCATGATATCATTTTCGAAGTGGGTAGAGTGATGTGCGAAGTGCTGGGATGGAAGGGTATTAAAATGCATTTGGAGTCAGAGACATGGCGAGAATTTCGGCAATAAATTTCTGAGGTCAAGATTTTCGGGCATAAAAGGGCTTCGTGCATTCCTTCGTTATCAAATGAAAATTATGATTTACTTACAGAATGTAAATATGAAATTTCCGAATTCGCGAAAGTGACGTGCGCTATGCTGAGAAGGAAGAGCATTAATGTATTTGCAGTCAGAGACATGGCGAGAATTTCGGCAATAAATTTCTGAGATCAAGATTTTCGGGCATAAGAGAAATTTATGCATTCCTCCGTTATTAAATGAAAGTGATAATTTGCTTAAATAATGTGAGTATGTCATTTCCGAATTGGTGAAAGTGATGTGCCAAGTTTTGAGATTAAAAAGTGATTAAGGTAATTACAATCCGCAGCTGAAGAGGGGTCACCAGTAGTTTTGAAATACGTCGAGAGTTATAGTCATAAAATTCTATGGTTAAGCATTTTCAACCACAAAGTGGTAATTAAGCATATTCTTTTCCGTTGCTTTGATGTAATGGGAAAATCGGTAGAAGGCGCATGTGTGTACTATGGTATGAGGAACACAACAAACGACAATAAGCGTATTTATAAACGTTGCAGACTTCCGTATAGCGCGAGTTTCTACAATGCGAATTCCTGCAATGCGCTAAAGATATTAAAAGTTTTTTCGTATGACGCAATTTTCTATCGCGTGTGATCTATTTTGTTTGCTCAGCAATAGATGGTCTTTTATGTAATCTACTTTTCTGTTCGTTATGTAGTCAGTCTTGGGCTGGAATTGTTCCCAATCGACAAAATGCTTTATCTGCTTTCATAAAACACAATTTTAAAACTAAACTTGGTAAATAAAAAATGTAGATATGACAATAACCGCTCCCTAATGATGAATGTCATTTTTTATTCCCCCCAAAAGACCTTTAAATTGGTAATATTTACGCAAATTATTTTCTATATTTACTTGTTATTTTTTTATAATTTGACATTATTTCAATTTAACTCCAATAAAGCGGGAAAAATCGCAAACTGTTATTCATCTCGCCGTCACATTTAAATCACGTCATTTACCCTCAATTTCACGTTTCCCCCGAACCACCAAACATACCGGATTATCATATTCATTTTAAATTCCACGTTCCGCGCAAATTACACACAATGCCGTTAGGATTTTTAATGGAACGGACTCGCTTACATTTTAACACTTTGACTGCCAAGCGTATTTTGCTATGTTAGAACCGCGATGCGATGAAATACTGCAGAGTATGATTAAATCGTATAAAATAAAGGTAGCGCAGAATTGTTAGAGGTCAAAGTATTGAAGCACCGTTCCAATATCAATTGCTTTTACAAGATTTCAAATAGGCTTCACTGCGAATTTTTTGCGTTTGTAGTAAAATGTTTTGCACCGGTCATCGGTGACCACCGTGGCAGTCAACGTGTTAATTGAAGTACATTTTGCTGATTTGTTTCTTTTTATCATTTGCAATCATCACTTTTTCACACGATATCTACAGCACACAGCCCATAGAATATGTATTATAGGTACAAGAAGATCGCAAAGGAAAACAAAATAACTGGGGGAAACGGTGCTACATGCAGACGCGGTGTAATCAAAAGTTCTTATGCCTAACAAATCGGCCAACACAAGTAACCCGACCCAATCATTTTTCCACCTTCCTGCCGTCTTTCAACCGCCGCCCACCAGTCTGTCCCGATTGCCTAAAAAGCCGTTTAGGTGCGCCGCGCAGTCTTAAGAAATTGACGCCCGCCGCGTAAATTCTCGCGAGGGCGTGCGCAGATGATTGATCGACAGGGTCGTTTGTGGAAATCGAAAAGAGAGAAGCAATCAACTCGTCCTCCGGCCCGTCTGCGTAACGTCTTCGAATCGTCTCCGAATTGTCTCCGAATTGTCTCCGAATTTCGAGAGAGAATTGCCGGCGCCGAGACAATTCGCGAGGCGTCGCAATCGACGGCGCCCTTCGATGAATTCATCGGGGCAGCTGGCGGACTGAAACACAAAAGCCGTCGAAGTCGCGTTGTGAATCGGGACGAAAGGGGGCTGCACGCAAATTACGCCGGACGGTCCTGCTTTTTTGTCGGCGAAATATCGAGCCGCGGGAATAAATGAAAGGATTTTTTTTCGCGCGACGCCTCTCGGCGCGAACGGCCAGGGCAGAAGTTTGCGTGAAAGCACCGAAGTGGACTCATTTGCGTCGCGACGCATTTGGATGTCCGATCGCCCGCAGGGTCTGATTGAAAAGTGTGCGCGGCTCTAGGTTATAAGCCGACCTCCACTCCGCGGCCGAATTTTTAGGAGTCTGCAGCCGATTCATTCCGCACGGTATTCCCCGATTTTTCCTCCGGTCTCAGTTCGGCGCTCGTCGTTTTTTCGAAGGCAGACACGGGCTGGGAAAAGTTGCGTGAAAGGGGATGTGAAAGGGGAGCCATGGTGCGCGGTCGGGGTCGAAGGGCATGTAGTTCAGTTGTGATGGGGGTGGTGGTAAGAGGAAGATGGTAGAAGGGTAACAGACGAATTATATTTGTAGCGCACGAAGCAAGATATGTGAACGTTTTCTTTAGTGTTTTTAAGGTTTTAAGCTATTTGAAATAATACGGCTGTTTATGGGTGAAATGTAGAACTTTTTGATTAATTCGATATGCTTCGGGATCACACAAGTGTCTATAATATTTATAATTGTATATTCATACCGTTAATTTTTAACTATAATATACCATAATTGTGCTAATATAACTTAATATAAATTATGTTATAATAGCTTATGTGATTATATAACTTAACATAAATTTGGTCAATATACAGTTATAAATATTATAGACTCGTGACGAGAAAATCCGTGCAATCCGTGCAATAAACATACCGAGTTAACAACCGTGAAAATTCGTATTATTTCAAATATAAACATTATGTCCTACTGCTGAAAACTCAGGCCGATCCCACATTTTCTTCGCCTATTACCTTGCAAATAATTTCAATTTCTCCACTCTCAAGAATTTTCCGATATCTTATTGATCTGAATTATTTTTTACTTCATATATCGTGGAGTAAGTAGGGGCGCTCTGTGTTTGGAGAATTTTTGAGAGGGGACTGATTTGTAACAATGGATCCGGGAGCAATGGTTCGTGGATAGTCTATTTACTGGCGTGGCCGCCTCGGTAATGATAAGGATAGGGTCGTACAGATTATTCCGACTATCGCGATATCTTCGACCGCAAAACACTGTGGCATATATTGCAACGGAACTTTTTTCGACAGTAGACAGCTTCGTTCCGGTGTTCCTCTTATATGGGTGGTCTACGCTGCAAGAAACCGTGATTCATCATGCCGCATCGCACAGTAGCGAAAGCTAATTCATATTCGGTCAATATTATCATATGCAATAGAGCTACTATTGATTTTAGAGTAATTTATTCTGCCGCTTGTCTGTTGTCTCTGTCTCAACCCTCTCAAAGCATATGCAAAAATCATCGTAATACTCTGTCAGTTTCGTACTGCAAGGATCAATAATATATTTGGCGTGGCAATATGCATGTAAAGCAAATATACCAAGATATTCTGTAAAATAAGGAGCTCGACTGTGTCGTTTTTGTTTCTCAGTAATAGCAGATACGCGATTTCATGAATCTCGAGTTACTGCGATGGCGATACAAAAGCAGATAAGGTCAGTGCCGCGCGGTACAGTTTATGTATTTGATAAATCTGAAGCCGTTTTGAGGGTTGCTTGGTTTTTACTAAAATAATGCTTTAGGCTATATGTTTGAAAGTTCTGATTATTGATCATTCTGAAACATGCGATACAAATAATGATTTAAATGAAAACGAAACTAGCGTCTGAAATATGCAGAGCAAAGTGTTATTTAAATTAAAGAAACAAACCAGCTTTTGAAACATGCGAAGTTAAGTATCATTTTAATAGAAACCACTCCAGTTTTAGAACATGCAAAGCAAATAATTATTTCACTAAATACCAAACTAACTTTTGAAACACGCAAAGCAAATAATGATTTTAATGAAAACCAAACTAGCTACCGAAACGTGCAAAGCAAAAAATTGAATAAAAACTAACCCGGCAAAAAGGCTTCAGTTTTACTGAATACACTACACAACCGGCTATTCTCGAATATTCCGCGACGTCGTTTATGAACTTTGCTGCTTCTCTTCTACCTGTTAACAGACAATCGACAGAACGTGTAATACGTTTCTTATAAACATCGCTCTTCTTCAGTGCACTGAGACACGACGAGGAAAATGAGAAAATCGCTGGCAAGTTATCGCGGTCCCGACATTTAGCGACGCTACGTTTGTCGGTCGAGATGAAACAACGACACTTTCATTATTCGCAAGTGCCCCCGAAGAGCACACAGTGCATACGCGCTGGGCGCGTGATTTTTGCACGCCAATTTCCGCCGGACTGCAATTTCACGGTTAGCACCGCGAAATTTTGTGACGTTTCGACGCGACGCGAATATTTCCCCCTTTATGACTTCGTTCGCCGTTCAGTGTTCCGCGTTATAATCGAGGCGGTCGAAGGGACAAAGGGAAATTAATGCGCTCGCCAATCAGTTTTTATTTAACGAGCGAGCGAGAGAGTGGATTTTACATTCTCGAAATTAGGTTCTGCCAATTTATCAGGGAGGCGCGGAGAGTGGCGGGCGGAATACTTTATTACGCGACGGGATACGTTTTTCGCGAGGGCAAACGCGCATCGGTTTACATGTTAAAAATCATTCGACGTTTTCGATTACGCGTGTACAGAGCGAACGGAAAGTTTGGGACTAAGCCTATGCTGCTTATTGCTGAGGTCAGGTGGACGAGAAAGTTTGTATGGGCTTATGTCCGAAAGTGCTTTATTGGAAAGATATGAGCGTTTATCGATTTATGGGAAAAATCCGTGTTATGATTCAATATGCAAAATTGTTTACGCATTGTAATTTTAATCCTATCGTCTGGAAAACATTTATTCGTATGACACATTTCTGTACCATTCGTTTCTGTACGATTTCACTTATGCGATAGCAACTAATTATAATGCGTACACGATTTTGTATAAGAAATTGTAATACAACTTTTTCTCTTCGATGTTTGCATGCTCATATGTTTCCATTTTCGGACATAAATTTATATGAACTTTTTGTATCCATTTAACCTCGGTAAGATGCAGTATAATTTTGAACACCTCGTACAATTTGTTTTCTAACATAGATATACGTGGACATACGTTGCAATCCAAAATTGACTGCTGTGCGCCTAAATAAAGAGACCGCCCACGACCGATCTCAGGAAAAATGTCGAACAAACGCGGTACCGATCCATCGTTATTTTTCGATTGCCAATATTTCGACCTTTGACGAAAACTGCGCTTTCCATCGGTCGCAAGCTGCCAAAGTGTCCTCGCCTCCTTTATTCTCCCGCCGCCCTGCCATAAGTGAGCTAATTTAATATCCCATTTATCTCCATCCGCTGAATTTCTGTGTCCATAGCTGGGTTTCGCTTGTACAATATCCCGCGGAATGCCGGGCGAATTTTGCTCGGCGCGGCGTGTCACATTTTCGCGAAAAATGCAGCGCCGCGTCCGGCCCTTCGTTAGTCGCATGTTTAATTAGGGAGTGCGCCCACGAAGTGCCGCCGCGATTATGCATTCTTACGCTGGGGTGATTTTATAATTATTCTTTTTAGTTATATTATTATAAACTCCTAACTACCTGAGTTTCCTTCCAATTTTGCTAGAAACTTTATGAGCTATCCTTGCCCACACTCCTGTCTTTGCAAAAGTAACGCCTGTCTCCTGTCTCTCCTGTCTTTGCGAAAGTAAAGACGCGTTCCTCGCAAAAGTAACTGTTGAACTGGCGTGAACGTCAAATCCACGAATTCTTCATTCTTGTACGCTGCTTACGACATGATGGCTGGCTCGAGGCACGGGTAGTAATGGAGACTATAGGGTAACTGAAATCGGACTCTATTGAACGAATAAACATGTACTTAATATAAACGTAGAGTGGGCTTCGAGACAAACACGCCTCAAGCTTCTTGGAAAGGGGGTTGAGGAATGCGCGATCCGTGTGTGAGGTAAACAAAGGAAGGCAGTCGGGAAGTAGCGGCGTGAGAAGACGGACGTGTGTCGAAGAGTAGCGATCGTTTACACCTCTCTCTATTCGTAATTAAATTTTAGCGGTAGGTACAGGTACTTTGTAAATTTGTGGCTTTTGCTGTCATGATTGTTCATATTATTGGTTTTTGGATGTTTGCCGTGTCTTCTTTCAGCATTTTACCCACATTTCGCAGGCGTTACAGGCTACAACAGGGCACGGTGTCCTCCGATACTGAAGTCTCCTTTCCTTAGGGTGTCCTTGTATAATATATCCGTAACAATCGTTACGGAACATCATACCAACCAATCACCATCACCGTAATTAAATTTTAGCCGTAGGTACAGGTATAAGTTTGTAAATTTGGGGGCTTGTACAGTCATGATTGTTTATATTGTTAGCTTCCGGATGCTTGTTGTGTCTTCTTTCAGCATTTTACCGACATTTCGCAGGCATTACAGGCTGCAACATCAGGGCACAGTTCTCCGATATTGAAGTTTCCTTTTCGTAGGGTGTCCTTATATAATATATCCGTAACCATCGTTACGGAACATCGTACCAATCAATCACCATCACCGTAATTAAATTTTAGCCGTAGGTACAGGTGTAATTTTGTAAATTTGGTGGCTTTTACAGTCATGAGTGTTTATATTATTAGCTTCCGGATGGTTGCCCTGTCTTCTTTCAGCATTTTACCGACGTTTCGGAGGTGTTATAGGCTGCCACATCAGGGCACAGTCCTCCGATACTGAAGTATCCTTTTCTTAGGGTGTCCTTATATAATATATTATATTATATAATATAATTATATATAGTATATAATATAATTATATTATATGCTTATATAATTGAGCCGTTTATTTTGAAAGTGGCATAACTCCATTTATCTTCAAATCGAGATAAATATCATTTACTGATAAATAACATGAATTTGTACATGTAACCATGGTAACCGGAAAATATTGAAAAACGGAGTTAGGCCACTTTCAAAATAAACGGCTCAATTATTAATTGTACTATATATAATATAATATATTACGGAAGGTCGCACCAACCAATCACCACATTTTAATTTATCAACCAGTTACACTTTATTACGCCTGTCTCTGCTTACCATTGTACCTATATGTGCGCCTCTCTAAACGTACCGAGAAACAGTCGTTCCATCATCTCAGCATTACGCATTCAGAATTGATTACTTTGTTTTCATGCAAAAACGGAGTGAACTCTCCGGTAGGCTGAATATTTGCCTCCTGCTCGTTTTAACGTAAACAGGCGGCCAGTGGGTGTGTGTAGCAGGCGAGTACGAATTACCGAACTTCGCGGCTTCCAGGCTCTCAGACGAAGTTCAACTTCGAACGCTTGCGAACCTCGTACCGTGGCTGCGCATTTCCAAGTAAGATTCGAATGCGGTCTGATCGTTCGAGCACTGCGTATAAATGCGAACGGTAAAGCGAAACCGTTGCAACACGATTGTCTGGCATGCAGTTTCGAGCAATTATGCGCATCCTCGAAAATGACGGGTCGGGTTCGGACCCTCGAAGGACACGATGGCGAAACTTGCTGGGATAAAACTTCTTCCTTGGCATCAGTGTCAAAGTATTTTGTACTTCACTTTATTTATTTGGTTTTTTTTTGTTTGATATTAACCGAGGAGCGCAAATTCTCCTCGAATATGAAACCCTTGCACCGTAAAGTAGGCTGCGTTCGTGAGGTCAGTGTGAAAATAATTGTTTATTTAATGGTTTATAATAATTTCCTTTAAATATGGAATCGCCAAACCGTAAAGTAGGCTGCTTTCGTGAGGTCAGGGTAAAAATAATTTTTTATTTGATGTTTTATAATAATTCCCTTTAAATATGGAACCGGCAAACCATAAAATGGGCCGCTTCCATGAGGTCAGGGTGAAAATAATTTTTTATTTGATATTTTATAATAATTCCCTTCAAATATGGAACCGCCAAACCGTAAAGTGGGTTGTTCCCATGAAGTCAGGGTGAAAATAATTTTTTATTTGATGTTTTATAATAATTCCTTTCAAATATGGCACCGCCAAACCGTAAATTGGGCTGCTTCCATGAGGTCAGCGCGAAAATAATTTTTTATTTGATGGTTTATAATACGGCGTTTTACAGTTGAAATGTGGAATTTATTTGTTAGCTGAACATGTTTCGGGATCTCAGGTTCCTTCTGCAAGAGTATTCCAGTTTTAATTCTGTGGCAAAGGTTTCCTTTAGAAAAGCCTCTACCGTGCGTCGGTAGTTTTACTATTTACGTGTTAACTAGAATATTCCTGAAGGGGACCGCGTGAGGTCCTGAAACACGCTGAGTTAACAAATGAAGTCCACGTTTCAACGATTTTCTTAATGAAAACGGTAGAACCTGTTTACTTTACTCTCCTATTATTTCTCCGGAGTCTTATCCATTCAACAAAACAAATATGTATCATCGCAAATTGAACATCTTAAAAGTTCATTTTTTTTCATGGTTTTATGTATTGAAGAAGAAATTACAGAACGGCTGTGTGTTTAAGAGAATGTCGGGTTTTACTCAAGTATCAATTTGACGCATATCTGTCGAGACACGTATATAAGAAATGGCCATAAACCTGGTGTTAACGTACACCTTTCTATTATAGACTCGAGACTACGTTCAAATAAAAGTTGGTAATGGAGCTCCGTTTTCAACCAGAAAAGGGCTCATCACCTCGCTATCCACTATTATAAAGTTAAAACTAAGTCACCACTTAACAGTGGCAGAACGGTGTGTCATGAATTTGATATTAATCCGGAACCGGTTGTGGGAATGTTTGCGCAGAAAATCTCGTTCCTTACAGCAGGTGTACGTGTGATTAAAATTTATTCAGCAAGAACGTGACGGTTTTTGTTTTATACGGGAGTCCATTGAAAAAAACAGATAATAGTCTATGTATCGTTGTTGTATCCCTCTATTCCGCCTCAGTTATTAGTGTGTCGATTAAATATTGGTTTTGTCGATTATTATATTATTCATCGAAACATTGACTTAAAAAAAATGCAGACAAAGGAGTTACACAATTTGTAAATCCCGGTGCAAACTTTCATACACATATAAATGCATTAAATGCAACCGGAAAAAAATTGCAGGCTACATCAAGTTTATAATTTTGTTAAAAAATCGTAGAACAGAACAGGTTACTCCCGATAATTAACGATAAATGAGAATAAAAATATAATAACAATTATAATAATAATAATGACAATAACAACGATAACCACAATAATGATAATGATACCTATTGCATTCTCTCCACTTTGCGTTAGACGCGGCAATCTCCTTCAAATCTAGTATTAAAAAAAAATGGTTATGCGCTTGCATGTGCATATAATGTCCGACGGAAAGAATTTGCATGTAATCGGGAACAGACTCTGGTCATGCAAACCGTAGAGAATACGTGAGAGTAATAATGCGTGCAAATTAGGTGCGAATCTCGAAAGACTCCATCGTCGGGCATTGATTTTAAAGGAGACTTTCTGCAGTGTTGCGCAGCGCGCAACTTCGAGAAGGTCGCGATCTAGATCTTGACTTTTGCAGAACCAGTTTGCGTAAGCGACCTCTTGCTTTGTCTTGCATCAGAGCGGGGCTGTTGACCGGTCTTGTCTCTATTTATTCAGTCGTGTTTTGTCTTAAACGAGTTACCGATGCCTCGAACACCGAAGTTTACGAAGATCATCTGTAAACCGGGCAATGGTTTAAATGTTTATGAAGGCAAAGTTGCGTGTCTTTTTTTTATAATATTTTGCAATTTTATGCACACGTATCATATTTAGAGCGCATTTATTTATTTATTTATTTATTTATTTATTTATTGGAAAGTGTACATTCAAGTTTGCGTGCCTTTTTTTTGTAATATTTTGCAATTTTATGCACACGTGTCCTATTTCAGTACTTTTGCATGCGAGGCTGCTGAGGGAGAGCATTTATTTATTTTTTTATTAATTTATTTACTTGGAAGTGTGCATTCAAGTTTACGTGTCTTTTTTTATAATATTTTGCAATTTTATGCACGCGTGTCCTATTTTAGTACTTTTGCACGCGAAGCTGCTGAGGGAGAGCATTTATTTATTTATTTATTTATTTGGGAGTGTACATTCAACTTTGCAGAGGGAATGCGGTATTATTATTTTTGTTTTTATTGTTTTCACTGTTGTTATCGTTACTATTTTCGATTTCCTTTTTTATTATTATTTTCTTTTTTATTTGTATTTTTATTATTATCATTACTTTCATGCTTATCATAATTTACAAATGATAACCGACCGACTGGAACAATTACGCACTAGATTCGCAGGTTTATAATTTTCAAATCCCATATGCCGCATAGAAGTAATTACCATAATCATTACGTTAGCCTTATTTTCGCCCTCCGTGATTTTTATTAAGGCGATTATATGAGTACGTACATCAAATTCGTTTATACCGCAAGTTCCATATTATCAAATGCTTTACGTCGCGTGTCTAAATTCTTTTCCGAAAATCGGAGGTCAAATGATCAGTGACCGGTATTCGCGAATAATCGTCTCGTTTTATTTGCTCATACTGTTGATAAAAAAAAAACCACATACACTACGCCTTTGGCAACTCGCGCATCGTTGCAAAAAGCGCCACCTAGTTCAGTTGCAACGCGGGCATAACCTGTGAGTGGTGTTGCGTTCTGTGCAGTTCAGTTCATTGTTTATGTAGTTTGATACCGATGTTTGAGATCGAATGACAATAAATCAGTGTAATCCGATTTTGAAATATGCTGTGCGCGACAACATCGTGTGCGATCGTTGGACTACCAGTACATCGAATTCATCGATTTGCACCGGATGGCCGATTTAAAGGTTAGCAATATGTAAAGAACACGTTACGAGAAAAGCACAATTATTGAACCGAAATGCTTTAGGAAAATAAGCGAAGTACTTTGTTACGACGCAAACGATTTTGAAGTATGCAGGGCAGTTCCATGTGCGATCGCCGGGCAAGAAAATATATACATATATAAGTGTGTACGTAGGCTAGCTAAACGTTTAGAGGTTAGGAATATCCTTAGTAGCACAGTACGACAAAAATAAAATATGCAGAGTAATTTATCACGGCACGAACAATTTTGAAGTAAACCGAATTATCTACTTGTACCGGACAGCTGATTTGATGGTTAGCAATATCGATATAAGACGATACATAAATCAGTGTTATTGAATTGAAATGCAATCGTAGAATAAGCGGCATAATTTATCATTGCACAAACGATTTTATAGTACACTTTATCTTCTATTCGTATCTAATAGCCGAGTTAAAGGTCAGCGATATCTAATAGGATACGCGAAAACACAGTTTGTGAACTGAAATGAAATATTAAAATAACTAGTGTAATTTATCACTGCCCCCACGATTTTGAAGTGCACCTAATTCTTCGTTTATATCGGATTTGCCGGTTAGCAATATTTAACTAATAAGATACGAAAAGCGTTAGTGAACTGAAATGCAATAGTAAAATAAGCGACGTCATTTATCATGGCACGAACGTGCGAAACGCCGTATCCCGTTTTCTCTATGACGCGCTTATGAAAGGAAATTAATCCGAGCTTAACGCCGTGTCTGTTACGACAATGACGACAGACGGAAACTGTTGTCCGGAATTACGTCTCTGCAGAACCAATTTATTGCGAGCTGGGAAACAAGTGCCATAGATACTCGAGCTTATTTGAGCGCATGACACGCGCGAATCTATCGTGATTGCAAACGTTTCGCTCGACGGAGCTTAATGCAGGCTCATAGGTATCGCTAGATTGAGTAATGCCTCGTGACAAAAGCGTATCGTGTCGTGCGACCAACGTTTCATCCAGCAATCATGTTGTCGCAAGTACCGTTCCTTTTATCGCGCGCGATCGATACGAATTTGAAGTAATGCGGAGCTAACGATGTTTCGCCTCTACCGGCACTATTTTTTTATAGATCTTTTCATAGCTTCAACCGTCAATGGAGACAAATATTAGTGTAGCCGGGCGATAACATTTTTGTTGAATTCTGTGTAGCGAATGATTTGCTATCGAATTTTCATTTTCTGCCAATGAAAATAATTCTAATTTATGGCTAGACTTACGGGAATCGACGGTTTGAGACCTTGTCATGACAAAAGCATAGGTCGCGAACAACGTTTCATCCAGCCGTGAGGTTGTCACAAGTACCGTTCCTTTTATCGTGCGTCATCGATACGAATTCGAAGTAACGCTGAGCTAACGATGTTTGACCTCGGCAAGCACTATTTTTTTAGCTTTGACTGTGTAATAGAAACAAATATTAACATTACAGGAACACGAATTTACTTTCGTAATTATATGAGTAATTTCGTATTATATGATGAAAAGCAAAGTTATAATTTTATATATCTAATAATAATTTAAGACTAGATTTACGGGATCCGTCAATTTTACGCGTCTCACATTTCACGAGCAAAATTACAGAAACTAGTACAATTTTAAACTATAATTTAATATAAGTGAAAATATTTCACGGGACCTGTCCATTTGACCCATTTCGAATTACACGGACAAAATGATAGAAACTACACAATTTTATACTATAATCGAATATAACTTAAAATAATTCTAATTTAAAAGTAGATTCACGGGACCCGTTAATTTGACCATGTCGAATTTCACAAGCAAAATTACAGAAATCATCACTATTACCTACGTGCGACATTCGCTGCTCTTAACGAATGATACCATTACGTATCAAAACACAATTCCCCCCAGTCTTCCACTTTTCAAATCCCCCATTTCGTTTCCGAAATACTTCGCCGCCTAATATCGCATACCCACAATTTTCTTTAACTCCGCTATTAAATAAACTGACCACGCCCGAGACACCTGTCCTTTGTGCCGCATGCAGTATTCCCATTAAATCAAAGTGGTTTTCCTGCGATTGCACGCCGGCGAGTCAAGCCAGAACGTCCTTCTCCCGCTCGTAAATAATAACGGGCCGCCTGTGCATGCTGTGTACGAGGAGATAAGGGAATCGTTAGAATCTGAATATTCTCCCTAAGGCACCTTCTTCCCGACGAGAGCGTCGAACTTCTGTCGAATCCCTGAATCAATGAGCCTTTCAAAGAGGCTTTCGGACAGTAGGTAGAGTCGACTTAGTAACTATTAAAGCGGTTCGAAGACGCTCGGCGCGACCAGAGTACGGATTATTCTGATTCAACGAAATGCAGTTACGATGCCGGATAAGCGCAGACCGATAATTCGGTCATCGTTAACTCTTGCTCTCGTATTTACATCTGTACACTCGCACTCTTCATTTGGCACGCTCATCGTGTAAAAATTCAGAATGTTTCGCGGTGCATGTATCGTCAATGTATTGGCAAATGATAACAGCGATTTCGTTGTTTTTCCAGTACAAACGGAGCTGCAGGAGAATAAGTGAGCCGTTTATTTTGAAAGTGGCCTAACTCCGTTTTTCAATATTTTCCGGTTACCATGGTTACATGTACAAATTCATGTTATTTAGCAGTAAATGTTATTTATCTCGATTTGAAGATAAATGGAGTTAGGCCACTTTCAAAATAAACGGCTCAAGTAAGAGTTATCAAATTTGGGGAAATTTCGTTGTAAAATTGTCTGGTCGGTGAAGTAAGATTAAAAGTATGAGGTCCGCCGGAAAGTTTTATGCGATAATGTGATCTCGAATTTTAACAGACATGAATGCGTTCGTTTGAAACATATATGGCTGTCTTTCTGGTATACCATTATATTTCTACGTATGCGCCCTTGTAAATGTACTGAACAATGGTTTCGTCATGTCAGAATTGCGTATTGAAAGTGTATTACGTTCTTTTAACAAAAAACGGACAGAACTATTCGGCGGACTTAATGTAACGCATAATTTAATAGACAAGAAAAATCAGTAGAGAGAATAATTAAGCAGTACAAATTTTTTCGCTAGAGAAATACGTAAATCCGAGATCGACAAATAGATAGGAGAAATCCAAAGAAAAAGTGAGTTATTATTCTGACTGTCTTGTATAATCATGACTGCTTAATTTGCTTTGGAAAGTATCGTTAAAAATGCACATAAACGCATTTATGTACACATGTATGTATTATGAAGACTCGTGCAAGTAACCTGTTCATATATGAGAGAGTCTTCACTCTGCGGTCAGCGAGATTTTCACTGCCATCAAATTCCTGTACGGTTCAAATTACCCAACTACAATCGAAGTACATAATTACAATGCGGCAAGAAGTATTCTTGTAAAAATCAGCATCACTTTCCACTATGCAACAATTTCTATATTCGAATCTGATTTGTCTCTCTTGACACGCGTTCTCGGCTTCCATAGAGTTATGTACATAACTAATCGTGAATAACAACTTAAAAGCCCGTTTTCGTTGAAAATTAATCCAACTTCTGCCCGTTTTCACAATCTACTATATTAAAATAACACACCCAGCGATATCATTATCAACAGATTTCACCATTGTAGAATCCTGTTCCTGTTTCCTGGTCACTTGTTTCTCCAAATATCTAGAGTTCTAAAAATCAACATTTTCAACTTATCTCAATTTTCGAGCAAAAGTGCGCCTCTTACACATTATTCACGATTTGTACCTACCTCGTAAATAATGCAACCCTCAACACCTACATAGTCAACACATAAGCTAACACACAACCAATACATAGCCATTACATAAATCTTCATAGCAAATCATTGTTCAGTGATTTTCTTTTCTCGCGACACGTGCATTCGTAAACCACAGGAGTTTTACGTGGCACTCGTGCTCTGAAATCCTAGGTTCGCTGATATCGCCTTTTCCATTCGCGGGAGTCATTGGCATCCACCGTTCATCTGACAACTTCGACATAATGTATCGCCGCGTGCGTCGTATTCACGGTTCGATGGCCGACATCCGGGTTCGCTACTTCTCTTACATCGACCGTGCATCTAACTCTCGCCTTGCCTCTCTCCTTGTCGCTGGAACGCTAAAGACCGGGCGGGTAGGTGGATAGACCGTGAGATTGAGAACGAGCAGATCTGAACTACGTGCCAGTCAGAGGTAAGAGGTGAGGGGCACAGAAAAAATAAGCGAACGGGCGACGATCGTAGGATGAGCATTTTCCTTCGCCGACTTCAGTTCGAGGCTTTGGGAGCGTATTGAATGTTCTTAACACGTTGACTGCCGTGCGTAGTTTACCATATTAACACGTTGACTGCCAAGCGTACTTTGCTATCTTAGAACCGCAATGCGTTGAAATACTGCAGAGTATGATTAAATCGTGTAAAATTTAGGTAACGCAGAGTTGTTAGAAGCCAAAGTATGAAAGCACCGTTCCAAAATCAATTGCTTTTGCAAGATTGCAAATAGGCTTCATTGCGAATTTTTTGCATTTGTAGTAAAATCTTTTGCACCGGTCACCGCGTATTTTGCTACATTAGAATCGCGGTGCGATGAAATACTGCAGAGTATAATTAAATCGTGTAAAATTTAGGTAACGCAGAGTTGTTAGAAGCCAAAGTATGAAAGCATCGTTCCAAAATCAATTGCTTTTGCAAGATTGCAAATAGGCTTCATTGCGAATTTTTTGCATTTGTAGTAAAATCTTTTGCAACGGTCACCGCGTATTTTGCTATGTTAGAACCGCGATGCGATGAAATACTGCAGAGTATAATTAAATCGTGCAAAATAAAAGTAACGCAGAGTTGTTAGAAGCCAAAGTATTGAACTGGAACCACATAATATCTTTATGATACCGACCTTTGTACTGAAGGCGCGTAATATTCCTGTGATACCCAAGTTTGTACTAGAGCCACATAATGTTTCTATAATCCTAAACTTTGTATCGAACCCACGCTATATTTCTATGATTCTAAAGTTAATATTTCTATGGTACGGAACTTTGTACTGATGCCGCGTAATATATACATAATCCCGAAGTTTGTACTGAAGCCACGCATTATTTCTATAATATCGGAGTTTGTATCGAACCCACGTAACACTTTCATCTCAAATTCTCAAACCATATTTCTATCTTCCGACTCGAATGAGGGGGGAAAAACAAAGTAAAGAACGACGATCGTGTAGATGAGCATGCGAGGCGAAGGCGGCAGAGGTCGTGGTACAGAGAAAAGTGTGGAGCAGGAAGATGGGTGAGAGCTGTAGTCGACAACAGTTCGGTGAAGAGGATACCGAGTCGAAGGAGATAGAAAGGGGGGAGGGTATGAAGTAAGGAATACTGAGAAAGAGGACGGGTCGACCTGACCTCCTGGCCCCATCACGGAGCCCAGGATAATGGGATCCGCACGGTGGATAAGGGAATGGTAGGCACACGACGTCTAAGTGCCGTCTAATCGTGTTTCGCCCTCGATCGTGCCATCTTATTTTATGATTTACAAGTTCCGAGTTGTGGGGTGCGGAAGCTAAACTAAAAGAAATAGAAGGGGGCAAAAATGCACACAAATCACTTTAGATAAAGGTTGACTAATAATTTATTTGATCTGTGCACTTCGCCTGCGGGACGATGACTGACTATAAGTTCTCGTTTTTGGAGGGCCTACGGTTAGGGTTTTTCACCTAATAAAGATAAGCGGCACAATCGTCGCTTACACAGTGCAGGGAAAAATGAATTTATATCTGCTTAACCCGATGCTTAGTTACGGTGGGACCAATGGCTGCGTTAAAAGATGCAAATAACTTTGATAATGAAGGAGTGTAAAGTCAATTTTTGATTGGAAACCCTTGACCATGGAACTTTATTAGACACTTTTACATTATACACAACAAAAATGTGTAATATACACCTTTTGTAACCAATGCTCATACTTTGGAATACACGTACACCTTACACGGCTCCCAAACATGTCGAGAGTTTTAGTGGTAAAGTTGTGGTCAAGAATTTTCAACGAAAAGGGCTTTATATTTCTTCATTAATCAAGTAAATTATAATGAGGTTGGAATTAAACGTATCGGTGAATGTAAATGAAAGGACTGGTACAAAAAGTGTACGTAATGATGTATGTTAACTTTCGGTTACTGTTAACCATTTTTGTGCTAGTTTCCGGATTAAATAAAACACATTCAACCAATTGTGTTTTTGTATTCCCGCAGGATGAACTAAAGCACCTTAAACCGAATGTTTTGTTTTCCTGTGTTCCTACAGGATAAAATAAGTTTTCGTGTTTTCATACGATAAGCTAAAGCATATTCAACCGAATGTATTCCTACAGGATAAAATGAGTTTTTGTGTTTTCATACGATATGCTAAAGCACATTCAACCGGAAGCAGGCGCAAAAATATTTAACAGTACGTTAAAATTGCCGGGAAATTCCGCCGTTTCTCCGGGCGAGTGTATCGATTAATTAAGGTTTTGTGGGCGTGCACCACAAGAATTTGCTAATTGCCGCTGGTCGGCGTGCTCCTCTCGTCTCGGCCGAATTAGATTGGAGGGTCGTGGCAGACTGAGGTGCGCGCAGGAAGGCACAGTTAGAAGCCGGTGGCAAAGGTTGGGCCTCTTATTACAGGCCACCATCTGGCGCCACTTATTGTGCCGTGATTCGTCCGACGATATTGCACCTGAACGCGGAATTCAAATGTGACTACGACAACGACGGATCCCATTCCCCGGAATATAACTACGTTAATACCAGCTTGCGCGCCTCGTGCCAGTCTGTCTATTCGCACACGTTTATTCAGCAGTTTCATTAAATCGACATTGCCGCGCGCACAAATAACGTTTCATTCGGCTTTTGCACTTTGTTTATACGGGTACGCCTGGCAACGCGTACCATTAACCCCGCGCGGTAGTTTGACGAGGCTGATAGGTGATAACAATTGAAACCGCGCGACCGTGAGTCGTGGTAACAATTTCGGACCAAACGTGAACAGCGCAACTGTCAGTTGTGGTAAGAATTTCGGGCCAAACATGAACATCATGAATCTGATAGGTAATAAGAATTTCTGATCAAACGTGAAAATCGCGAGTCTGACTCGTGATAACAATTTTGGATCAAATATGAACATCATAAGTCTGATATGGGGTAACAGTCATGGGCCAAATATGAACACCATGAGTTTAATTCGTGACGATAATTTTGAATCAAGCGTGAATATAACAAGTCTGGCTTGCAGTGTCAAGTAATTAGTTGACAGTCAGCATTTTCTTTTGTGGAGTAAACGGCTAAAACATAAGCAGTCTCGTCAGTTCGCGGCACTTCTGTGTCGGACTCAATTTTTTCTTTATAAAGTATAATTTCGGCTTGGGTATGATATGTCACATTCCTGTTGACGAAGTTACACTCAGAAACGGTCAGAAAACTGTAATTTCTTGTAAAGTATTATTTTCAGGAGCCGTAAGTTTGAAGCTATTCTTCGTGTTCTGTTATTTAGTATTTATAGTATTATTGCTTACAATTTAAAGTATGGTATTATCACATTCCTGTCGACGCGGTTACATTTGGCAACGTCCCGACGACTGTGATTTCTATTTAAGTATTATTTACGTAGGGGCTATAATTTGAATTGTTCGTACTCTGTTATTTAGTATTCACAGCATTATTACACATAATTGAAAGTATGCTTGGACGTGGTATTATCACATTCCTGTTGACGAAGTTACATTTAGCAACGATCCGAAGACCTTAATTTCTCTTAAACTATTATTTACATGATCTATCCTTTTAAACGTATTATTCGTATTCTGTTTTTTAGTATCTGCAGTAATCTGACATATATTTTAAAATGTCGCCTGTGTATATTGTTCCCGTTACTGTATTGCACCATGTCACGAGCTATACCGTTAATCCGACTATTCATATTCTGCTATTTAGAATTTACAGTATAAGTATTCATATTCCAAAGTGTCTCATATTTACATGCCATCCGTCTCACTACATCGCCTCAAACGGTTATATTCCCGAACATTAAACAGCTTATTATTGCCAAAAGAAAAAGCACTGTCTGCAACTTTCCGCGCATTTAACTTCCACAACTGCCGCGTCGCTCGGAGAATTTTTCTTATCTCCTCCCGTCGCGAGGCCGTTCGCTCGCATCATTTTGCCCCATTTGACAAGTGTCACGCTCTATCACCTTGTCCCGGGCCCTTCCGATCTCGACGTTACAAGACAAAGGCTCGGGCTGGTTAACCCTTCGACTACTATGGACGCATATATACGTTCATAGACATACTGACATAATCAATCAATAGACTTCACGCTAGCGAAAAGTGTTTCGTCTTCAGCGAGCGTTTCGGCCGGAAGTATTCAGCAATCAAAGGGTTAAGTACGGCGATGTATTGTTACTATGCCGCAGATATGATTTTGTGATCAGGCCAACGCTTATCTAGACCGTTTCATACAATTACAGAAATGCAACACAATAATTTTTAATAAAATCCACCAGGCACATATAATTGAATAGGACGACAATCATTATTTGCATCGCTACGTTTTCTGATAATATCCCGCGTTATTTACACCGCATCACAAAATTTCGCGAGCGCTTCGGCGGGAAATATTCAGTAATAAAAGGATTAAAGAACCTATCGATGTCTGCGCTGATTGACAAATCCTCATGCGCAAATGAGTACGTCGATTCCCGTTGTAGTAGCGCCTGCGGGCGTACATCTTCTGATATTCGCAGGCGAGTTACCGACGTTGTTAGGGCCGATCTGCCCGGCGCTGCTTAAAACTTATCCCGAGTTTAACGATAGAATCTCCACCCACTTGATTGGTTTGCGACGTAGTTAAACTCCGCCAAAGTTTCCGCCCGACGTCAGAGGAATTGGCCCTTGCCGTCCTTTGATCCGGCGCACATCCAACCTGTTGGTCAAGTCGCGCGGCGGAATTGCATTTGCAGTCGTAAAATGTCGGTCGGTCCGTCGGCCGAAAAATCGCCGTCGATCTCGTCGGCGACGTATGCAGTTTCCGCTCGCAAACGAAAGCCTGACGGCAGACTGGCGGAGCCCGACGCGCAGACAGCGTCGATCGATCACCGCAAGTTTATTACTCATTTCGAGGATTTACGGAACCGGAGTTAAAATGGCTATCCATTATTCTTTCGGCCGCGATCGGCGTCGAGCGATTTCGCGACATTTCACGGAATCTGATATCGGACATCGATATTGCAGCCCGCGCGCGCGGCTGCTCTCTCATTCGAGGCGCTGGATAATCGACGAGCCGGGCTGATAAATATGACGGACGGAATTCTTAGGGGTTCCAGGTCGGTGGAGTTAGGCGCTGTTGTGGGGGTAAGCGTAATTTTGTCATAAATGCGGAAGACGTCTGTATCTTCTCACTGTCGGGCGACAAAACCTCGGCACTTGCGTACGTTCCTATCACGCGACTGCTAGGCTTGAGTCAATCAACAAAAAATACTGCCACCGCATCGTATTCGGGCCGGTACATTCTTAACCCCTTGCCGTGCCATTTAACTCGAATGAATTTGGATCTAAACGATACCTTGCGACTACCTGTGAAGTAGCCTTGCACTTATATACTACATGCGATAGTGCTTTTGCAGAATTCAAATAAATTTGAACCGAAAACGTTTAAAAAATTATTTGATTTGTTTTATCTTTTGTATACATTTCTGATACAATATTCACGTATGGCCTGAAATTCTCATCACCAGTCAGAGTCGTTAAAGTACGGCAAGGGGTTAACACGTTGCGATGCTATGAAATACTACAGCGTTTGACTGAATTATGCAAAATGTAAATAATGTGCAAGTATTGAAGACCAAAGAATCGCATCACTATTCTAACAACTGCATTTATAAAATAATAATTTCTACTCATTGCGACTATTTTGGATCTTCAGTAAAATCTCTTGCGTCGGTCTCCGGTGACCATCACGGCAGTCAAAGTGTTAATGCTTTGTTATTGTCGCGCGCGCACGTGTAAACATCGCGCGATCGGAAGGTACGCAACTTCAGTCTAGATTTGATAACCGTCCGAGCCGGACGGCAAATTCAGCAGCGAATAGAGAGCGCAACACACGCTAGTGATTCAAATCATTCAAAACGCCTACACTCATCTGGCAGCGATAAACCTCCGATACAAGGTTTACGTATAGAAGGTGTCGCATTACAAAGATACATACAGTGGGCATTGGTAACGGATCAGGACTTGTTCGGCAGCTCATGTGGAATGGAGCTGGTGAGGAACGTGTGCGTGTACCGAGCAATTTCGAACGGTACTTCGTGAAATTGCGAATTATTGCACTGAGCCTACCGGCAATACATGTGTACTTATCCCTGCCGTAAGCGGTCAAATGATCTATTTAAAGAAAACGTATTTTTTATGTGGAACATGTAGTAGGTCAGTTTCAAATAATCGAATCGTTAACACGTTGACTGCCGTGCGTATTTTGCTGTATTAGAACGGCGATGCTACGAAATACTGCAGCGTTTAACTGAATTATGCGAAATGTAAATAATGTGCAGGTATTGGAGACCAAAGGATCGCATCGCTGTTCTCACAATAACTGCATTTATAAAATAATTATTGCTACCCATTGGAAATATTTTGGATCTTCAGTAAAATCTCTGCGGTGATCATCACGGCAGTCAAAGTGTTAAATGAACAGACAGCACATAGGTAGCGTAAAAAACTACATTTATTAGAGCTATGTCATTATGACGATGAACTAACAAACTCAAGAGTAACGGGTCACACAAAAGAACGTAAGAGCAACAGGTCACGAATGAATGTTCCGCAGGCGTTTTGCTGGCGGGCCAAGACTGGTGTCCGAATCGGAATATTTCGTCACCAAACATGAGACTATCGTGCATGCGGTCGTGCGTGCTTCCTTTGATGGTGCCGAATGCGCGGCACAAGTAAAGATACCACATTATACGGAATGAAGATTTAAGCGAATTGAATAGAGAGCGATATATTTTATTGCCACGTTTCCCGCATACGTATTTTTTAGGTTTTATGCAGATTTTATTAGGCTTGTTGATTTTACGATATCTTATTTGGCGGGGTTTTCATTCACGTAACGTATATCGTAATTGTTATTTTGCAGCTCACGCGGAGTGGAATTAGTGTAGAGAGTATTCATGCATCGAGCAATTTCAAACGGTACTCCGTGAAATTGTGGATTATTAACGAATTCTTGATAAACAGCTCGTTTGCAGATGTTTTCGGAGGTCTGCAGTAGTTACAGAGTCAAGGAATTAATTGTTTAAATAATTTGCGATGTGAAAAAGAAAATTCAAGGACGTTATACACATATATTAATCCTAACGTAAATGGTAATTTTGTTATAAATACGTAAATTAAAGCAGGATTGAGGTACGTGGATAAATTTGGCAGATTACAGCATGCTTTGTAGCTCACATGGCATAAAGTTAGTTGCGGGGAGTATTCGTGCGCCGAGCAATTTCAAACGGTACTTCGTCAAATTGTGGATTATTAACGAATTTTTTGCAAATAACTGGTTTGTTGATGTTTTCGGAAATCACTGTACTACTTTCAGAGCCAAGCAATTAGTTGCAAAGTGAAAAGGGAAATTGTACAAAATTGACAGTAGTAAAGACGTCGTATTATTGCTTTCTAATTGTGATGGACATCGGTACGTTTGGAAACTTTATAGCTAGTGAAATCCTAAGGTAAATCGTAATTGTCGTGTTGCAAATTGTTTTCCAGTCCACGTGGAATAGAGTTAGTGTGCGAAGTATTTCCGTGCCGAGTGATTTCGAACGGTACTTCGTAAAATTACGGATCATTAACGAATTCTTGATAAATAACTGGTTTGAACATGTTTTCGGAAATGTGGAATAGTTACAGAACCAAGAAATGATGTGTCCAAGTTCCCTTCGAAGTGAGGAAGAATCCTGTTCGTTATTTTTCTTTTATCATTATTATACCAACGTCAGTCCATATAGCTACTATAACATAGTATTAATTACATTATACCACCGATTCCCACATACATCATTATTCCTTCCATTGAACCTACAAAACATTAATTTCACCCCCACTAAATCAGAGAACGCCCATCATTCAGCGCGAACTTACGAAAATTGCCAATTCAGTTGAAAGTATCAGTAAAACAGTACCAGCTAAACCACATTCAACCGAAAGCCGGTATAAAAATGATTAATACGTTAACTATCGAGTGTACTTTACAACTGTGCAAAATGTAAATATAGCGCAGTTACGAAGACCAAAGGATCGAATGACTATTTTAACACTTTATCGACCGCTATTGACGGAAAATGCTACTCACTAACGACCGACTCTGTTTTGGATACCGCGCAGGAATTGTGTATGTACCTATTTGTAAAGCTTTACTACTGAAAAATACTGAATGTGTTGTTGAGAATCCTTTGATTTCAAAGCAGTGTAATTTCATTGTCATTTAGAATTGTCATAATATCATCGGATATTTATTTTATTTAATATAACCTTTGACCACTGAAAAGCCGATTAATCGGCTACCGGCAACTAGCAATTAAAACCGAATAGTCGATTAATCGGCTAGCAGTCGTTAAAGTGTTAATAGATAGCCTATAATCAGCAGGTAATTTCTATATAATTATATAATACCACAGTTATACAACTTTTAATTTATTTTCACTTATATTTCATTTGAAATTATACCGTACTATATAATTCTTTTGACAATACGCAACCTTAATACACCGCTTATGAATTTTTTGATTTTCGTGTGATCATTTGCGCCGGTTACCGGTAAAGTGTCAACATTGTTGCATACACAGAAGCGGCGCATTACGGCAAATGTTTCCGGCAATTTCTGTGTTAACGACTTCTGCAAAGTGACGTATCGCCGCGGTCACCGCACCATATCGGAATACGTCTTAACCCCGTGTCGACGGCTTTCGAGACTCAGAAGTCATAGGTCGCGAATGCCGAGACGCCGATTTCATTTGGGGAACTTCGTGAATCGGCACTCCGCGATTAAATTGTAACCGCGCGTTAGCGTCACGCAGAAAACGGGTTGACGCGGGCACGGCAAAGATCGTTATCCGATCGGAATGTTGGCTATTGATTTCTGTTCCACGCACGCACCCTATTCCGCACACCTTCGCTCGCTGTCCGTGAATTCTCGGAGCATACCTTCGACATACGGAGCGTGAAGATGCCAGCGGCAGCACGCAAACATGCGGCGGTAAGCTCCGACTGAAATTAGGCGGACAGAGTTACTTCGGATCTGTTAGGCGTATAGGCAGTCTCTGAAGTCGTCGTCAAATTTTAAAGATTTCACTTAACACTTTGACTGCCACGCGAATTTTGCTATATTAGAACCGCGGTGCGATGAAATACTACAGAGCATGATTAAATCGTGCAAAATGACGGTAACGCAAAGTTGTTAGAAGCCAAAGTATTGAAGCACCATTCCAATATCAATTGCTTTTACAAAATTGCAAATGGGCTTCATGGCGAATTTTTTTGCACTTATAGTAAAATCTTTCGCAAAAGGTCTCACGAAAAATTCAAAAAATACCCAATCGGTCGCATGTATAATTTTGAAAATGCAAGATACCTTCGCATTATTTTGATTTCGCACAATTCAATCGTATTCTGTAGTAGTTCATCCCGTTGCAGTTTTAATATAGTAAAATACGCATGGCAGTCAACGTGTTAACCACTACTGATCATGTCATTGTCATTCCATTGTCATGTACATCAAAGCAATGATAAGAAATCGTTTTAATTACTGTTGCTCCGGTAAAGCATCTGTTTAATTGCCATATTCAGCAGTATTTGTCTTTGTATTCGTGAAGTTCTTTTACTGTTTCCCCGATACATCAATGCAACGGCAAAGAAGCTGTTTAATGATCGTGTTACGGTTGTTTCTAAATACGGTTATTGTCTTTTATGATATTCGCCAGTGCCGACCAAGTCACGGTACACACTGTATACCCTCTTTTACTGTTTTCTCGTCACGTCGAAGCAATGGCAAAGTACCTCTTTAATTATCGTTGATACGGTTGTTTATGAATGCGGTACTGTCGTTTGTCGTATCCACCATTGTTGATCACGTCACGGTACACATAAGCGTCTTTTACTGTTTTTCCCGTTGCATCAAAGCGACGGCAAAGAATCTGTTTAATTATCGTTGATACGCTGGCGGAAGTCAGCACTCGCCCGAAGTCTATTTTCATGCAGCGGCGAACGAAGCGTTTCTTTTGATCCTTCCGTACAGTTTGTAATCCGTGTATCGATGGCGCTAATACGGCCTTCGTGTCGATAAACTCCTCGAAGAAACGGTAAGTCCTGATCTACTCTTCCGCCCACGTCCCATCGCCGTTCCGCGAGAATAACTCCGAGCTATTTTGCGGAGATACACGCTTCCGGCGATCGTAATTGATACGTTCCGCTGCTCTTCGTAAAAAGGAAGCACAGTGCTCTGCAGTTTAAGTGGACGAACTGGATTGAGCTGTAAAATTCGATTGGCAGCAAAACTGGAAATTCTGTTTGATAACATAAGCGGTGGCCAGTCATTTCACTCCTTCGAGATATTGGATACTTCACGGTGTCGTCGGTGCCCCATTGTGTACAGCATTATGCCTTACGAGGGGTTACATTTACCATGGAATATTTATTTTCTAAACTTAACCCTTTCGCTACGGACCGATTTTCCGGCGGTCGGTATGGATCTTTCAGTATTTGTCGCAGACATTATTATTGTAGCTAAAACGAAATTACGCGGACGTAATCATGACCTAATGTTCAGGTTTTGTGTAAAATATTGCTATGGCGTTCGGTGGCAATGGTATAGAAGAGAGAGACAGGGAATAATTCGGATTTACTAAATTAACCCTTTGAATGCTATGGACGCATATATGCGTCCGCCGAAACCTGTCGATGTCGACTATGGGCGCATATATACGTTTTCCAATCGTATCAATTTCTTACCTATTGCAACCACAATTATCAATGTATGAGTTGAATACAAATGCGCTCTTTATCAAGTAATTTTCTTGGATCCTTTAATTTGGCGTAAATTAAATATTTGCATTAGAACGTAGTTGCGCCTTACATGGTCAATCAATAGAGTTCACACTAGTGAAAAGTATACCGTCTTCAGCGAGCGCTTTGACCGGAAGTATTCAGCACTCAAAGAGTTAAAGATTTTTTTGTCTGCCGGATAGTAACTGCGTTAACCACGGAAGTTCCTCCCAAAAACGCGGCCCCTGCGATCCGCTCCCAAGCGTTTTCAGGGAAAAGCAACGGTCTTCCCGCTGGAAATTAGGTCGCGAGTGAATTTATGCGCGTGTCGTTATCGCGTCTAGACTGCGGATTATCGTACGAACGCGGAATGGCTGGCCGATTAAATCGTTGTCAATATTCCGCCGACGGAAGTGGGTATCGGGCTCGCGGAATATGGATGAGCCGAAATTTTCAGCCGGGGCGCCGCGGTTCTAATATCGGAAACGGGCATTTATTGCGACGCCCCGGCCGCGATCCGGGCGCAAGGATCGAAGGCAGCGGAATAGGCGGCATAAATTGTCCGGATCGCCGGCGAATTTCACTCCGCCCGGCTGCGAGCGTAATTCAGCGAGCACTTCGATATTAATTACATTGTCTCGGTGCGGTGATTCCGAATGCGCCTGGCGGGGCAAAGGAAATTTCGCGGAATATTGCGCGAAGGCGTGTTTAGCTCGATAACGCGTGTTATTTGACACGATGCGTGGGACATACAGTGTTTTGGCCTGCGAGTGTCAACTTTCTGCATTATTGTCGCGTGAGTTCGTTCAATTTTTCGGCTGAGACGCCGGTTCTTTGTGTTTCGAGTTGCTTGTAGCGGATAGTTATTTATGCGTCTATCTGAGGCGTGTCGATGAAAAGCCATTAGCAGGGACGAGATTACTTATTAATGCGCTCAGTGTTGGAATACGAATTAATTGTTCGCAATTGTATTTCAGAGCGATTAAAAACGACGCGACGCCGATCTGCGGGGAATGAAGTTACTAGTGTTATTAAGAGTTCTTGCGTCGACGCGTCGCGAATATGACGTGGGATAAGGTTAAGTCATTATATTTTCATTTGGAACAATTTTTCATATAAAATCTGAAACCCGGGAGAATCCTGAATCCCTGAATCCCTTTTAAGAAATCGCAGCGATATAATAATGAGATGCGTATTAATGTAATGTATAGGTGTACATTTCTGATGGAGCAATATGAAAATTTACGGATTTTGTCATGTTTTATCAAGTTTTGGAATATTTTTATTATTTATGAGGTATTATATATTTATATTAGATTCATTATTATTACACATATATTGAATATCAAAACTATCCATATGAAAACTTCCGGATATTACATTTTATCATATTTTCCTATTATGCCATTGCTCCATCGGAACAAAACACCCACGCCTTATCATAGACTCCTGCCGCAGCAGCTTCTGTTTCGCAAGCTCCCAACACATTCAAGCCGAAACTTTTCAATCGGTTTCCACTTCCCCCGAAAAACGTCTTATTACCCCATTATCCACTAAAACTCACATTGAAGCCCGCAAGCGGCGGAACCGCTGACTAAATGGACAACAGTCTGATAACGAACTTATCTATAAGCGTCGCGAGCGCCGCACGGCAAATATGCCTTCCGACTCCGCGCTAATGAATTCGTTAACTAACAATGCCGACGGAATCACTTCGGCTCCGATTGCTTTCCGAGATTGCTAAACAATCCCCTACATTTTTTGCCCAGCGCCGTCGGACAAAGAGGAAAGCGGCCGAGCGACAGAAAGCGAACGAAAGAACGAGAGAGAGTCTGCTAGAGGCGGGGTAGTAAATTGCACTTCGATCGACCCAGTTTTTATTTCAATTTGTCGTGAATTTATGTGCGAATTATCGGAAAGGAGAAGCGAGGTAAAATGGCGGGATGCGGGGTTGGAAGGAGAGAGGGGGCGGGCACGATTTACTCGCGTCGTTTCTCGGGCGCTCCTGCTAACTACGATTCAATTTGCATTTCATCCAATAAATCGGATCCCTCGGATCCCTCGCTTCCTTCTAATCCGACACACACGTCGACGTGTTTTCTCGCGTCTGCACCTAGTTATTTGTTGGGACGCGCGACGAAACGTTGCGGAACTTACAAGAGAATGCGTTCGTCGGAATCCTTTTTTGCGGGAGCTTTTCGGGGGGTTGGAGTTGAGTTATGAAAGCGCGCCGCGTTGCGTCGGGAGAGATTGTTGAGAAGGCGTCGATGCCTTTGTGCGCACGCGCGGCTGTGCGATTAATCATTGTCCGAAATAATAAATTAGCTCGCGCGGAAATGTGCCGGTAATTCTGCGCGGACGGCAGGACGAAGAGTGGAAGGGATGGAGAAGTGGTCTTCTCGCTGGCGGTTGTAGCAATCGTACGATGGTCATCTGTGGAAAAAATTAGGTTTAATTTTGCCTGTACGGGTCAGTGACAATCACAGGGAATTGAACTTCATTATAAAGCTAGAAATTGAGAACTAATGTCTATCCCCTCCGATGATGTGAACTAATTATTCTTGTGAGAAGGAAATCAATATTTTTTGTATCTGTAACAACGTGGTATGTGATAGGGCGAAAATTGGAATGGATGGTTTTGTCTCAGTTATTCTTAATTCTAACATTTATGTACAAATCACGCGTAGAAAAAAATAATTTTTAATGTCGTCATATATAGGTCACTGATAATCAAAATGAACTTCAGTTCATTAAAAAGTTAGGGGTGCAGAACTACACTTTATCTCATCCGACGATGTCAACTAATAATTTTTATGAGGGGGAAATTAGGTCTCTAGCTATCACCGTATAATTTTACCTGCAAATATTTTATTTTATCGCGTATTTATTAATTATTCCCAAGTCTCCAAACACTACCGCATTATTTTCCTCACGAACGCATCAGCATCCTTTGACACCCGTACAAGAACATCTCACGCCATGCATCTTAGAAACCATCATCTTCCATAATCGTCCTTTCGCCTGGCCCACCCACATGATCGAATTAACCAGCGCACACTCAGCAACGACATAATGACTTCCTTACGATCGCATTACGACAGAATCACCGTGACCCGTCGGCGTTACGAGCGTCGGCCGATTTCCAGGCTCGATCTTCGCAAACCTCGCATTCAGCCGGGCCGATTACGTGGGTTCAAATTTATTCTCCCCGACCCTGTTTTTCCCTCCCGCCGAGAGTCGCGCAACGCAGCCGACTCTGACCGGCGATATTTCCTCGTCTGTCGAAGATTCGTATCGCTAAAAAAGACGTAACCCGACAGTCCGGAAGATGATTGCCTCTGTCAGCTCATCCGAAAGGAGCCACCGTGGCAAAAAGCCCCCCGGTCGGTAGGTTCTTCCGCTCGAACGGAGCATTGAAAAGCGATCCCGTGTAACAGGGTTGCGCGGCTTTACGTTGGCCCGTGACTTTCGAGGGATCTGGGACTTTGATTTTATCACGGAACTCGCTCAGCGAAATCGCGCGCCGCGTTATGGACGCCGGTAGAGAGCGAGGGACAACGGCGCGGAGTTCGCTTCGTTAAGCGGAACTACGAATGGCTGCGGCGGAAAGTACGGAGTAATTGTTGATGTGGAGGCGATTGCGGAATTTACTCTGTAAATCGCTTCTTCGCTCTGATGTCGGAAAGAGTCGAAGTGGAGAGAGGGATTTTGTCGTATCAGGTACTGCGTGGTACTAGGCGAGGGCTTCATAACGTATGACATAGTATAGTCAATGTAATATGGAGGGGTATAATAAATATAATATAATAAATACGTAAATAATTCGTGACATAAAACTCTATAGAACTACGGCGGAAAGTACGGAGTAATTGTTGATGCGGAGGCGATTGCGGAATTTACTCTGTAAATTGCTTCTTCGCTCTGATGTCGGAAAGAATCGAAGTGGAGAGAGAAAAAATTTTGTCGTACTAGTAAATTTAATATGAGGGGGTATAATAAATATAATATAATAAATACATAAATAATTCGTGACATAAAACTCTATATGATTGCGGCGGAAATAATTCGTGACATAAAACTCTATAGAACTACGGCGGAAAGTACGGAGTAATTGTTGATGCGGAGGCGCTTGCTGAATTTACTGTTCAAACTGTTCCTTTGGTGCGATATCGAAAAAATCAAAGTGAAAGAAGCAAATTTTTTGCATTACACATTGCATGAGATTGAACAAAAACGTTATAATACATAATACATTATAATAAATACGTAACATAAATCTCTATACAAATGAACTAACGGAAAACGTTCCGCTGGTCTTTGCATTCATCGGTCAAAGTGTCAAAACTTCATTAAGCCGCAGATTCGCCCGTCGCTTTCTGTTCTAAGCTGTAATCTCAGTAACGTCAATTCTGACGGGCGATGCAATTTACGCGTCCGGCGCATTGAAAACGGTCCAGGCCGCGTCGCGGAAAAATATCATTAAATCTCGTTGATGCCTGTACCGCGACGTGTTGCGAGCATTAGCGGAAAGCGCACAGTTACGGACACGCGCTGGGTGATGCATGAGTTTTACGTTATAATACCAGCTACACGTTCCCACGTATTATGAAACTTTATACGTTCTCGATATTATTCAAATTGGCCCCGGCGATGAGCTATTTTCAGGCAAGCAAACGCGCTAAGTGCATCGTAGATCTTCAGCCGAGCTATTAGTGCGAAGCTTAACATTCAAGCTCCTCGCGCAGTGCTCTTTGCGGCTTGCCTAACACGACTCTTAAACGACTTACAAACGGTCGTCGTCTATTCTTCATGGCATGCACACGTGTTCGACGATGCTTCACCGACTTTCAAGCCGGCAACCGGTTCTTTTTCTCTTTCCCTCGCTCTTCCGGCTTCCTCTACTCTCTGCCGTTCTTGTGTTTCTCTTAACTAGACTTTAGTTGCAATTCTTTCTCTCACCGGCCTGACCCGCTCGGAGATTTCTAAAGAAAAAGCGACTGCGAGCGATCGGGGGTTTAAAATAGTCCGAGTCGATATTGCTTCGGAGTCGCATTTTTTGCCGTGGAACTGATACAGAAACGGGCAGAAATGTGCTGACATCTTTTTACCGCAGGTAGTTTGGAGACGGTTTGAAGAAGTACGTTTAACATGTCGAGCGATCAGCGTAAGTCCGATCGTTTCGGTACTTCCATCGATTCAGATTAAAGGCACAGTGGAGAACTTTTAGTTACGAATTTAGCATGTTCTCGAGTGTGACAGCGTTGGTAGTATGGACTGTGTAGCATGTGCTTTGATAGTCAGGAAAACGTTTGCAGCAAAAACGATTAAATAAATGTATAGTTTTTTGTTGCTGGACGAGTAGACAGACTCCAGATTTGACATATTTTTTATTTTTTATATTCTCTGCAAAATAATATACAATATAAATAACGCTATAAAATACGTGACCGTTATGTTATATTAAAAAGTAGAAAATTGCTAACTTTTGACATACATCCCACAGTGTAACTTACTTCTTTCTAAATTCATGATATATTTATGCGAGTTGTTATTGTACGCACGTGTTAGCGGAAAATAAATTTGCGGCGAAATTCAAAGAGGTTCTAATCAAATGATGAATCATAATCAAAATACCTGTGATGCGCATGGATTTTTGTTAGGAAAAGGGAAGGGGAATGAAGGGGTGGTGTTGCATTCCCTAGAACCTGGGCATTCCACCGGAGAATTGTAAAGAGATCTGACGTATTATTGTAAAATAAAGATTTCCCAATTGATCGCTTTGCTTAATTCTAGCACACGTATGTGGGATCTCAAATACAGGGTCCTCTAGCTGGCGGGGAAACGTTGCCTATGATCCTCATTTATTATATTGATGTATTATAAGTGACGAGTTTGTTGAATCGTGTTATTTTGGTTGCTTAGTTACGAGTTGACGAGAAAACGTAAAGACGCTACGACGAAACGACGAAAGACTAGGAAAAAAGACGAAAGCGTCTTCATTGTGTTGTTATTGTTTATAAATATTATACTATTTATTTTCACGTATTAAATTCCTACACGTATGTAATTGCCTGTGACATTATTCTGACATATCTTCGTTACCGTCACTCACGTTCGCATGCCACGTCATTGACCCCTCGAATAAAATTCATATCCGTTACTTCGCCAACCTCTGCGCGCCGCCACTAAACATTCTCATTGAAAAATAGAAAACAGCCCACTTCCGACACACATCCGGCGCGCGCAACGTAACGTACTGCTTCCTAAGTCCGTGGCCAGTTCGCAGTCGACACGGGCCGCATGAAACGTTGACGAGTCCGCGTTTCAGCGGGCACACCGCGTCATTAACTTTTGTCTTTGTCGGACGTGCGGTTAACCCGAGTTGTGCGCGATGCGTATGTGCTTACTAGGCGAAAGCACTTGCACGCGCGAGGTTATGCCGAGCGTTAAAACGCCTTTCATACACGTGTATGACACGTTCCTCATGCATATTCCCGGCGCCGCCCTCCGCCCCGACTGGTATGTATGGCCGCTATATTACTTTTCTGACGTTTCGTAATAGCCTCATTTTTTACTTAACTGTCTCCGCGCGGAGCTGTGCATTGTCAAGACAGTGATATCAAAGAAAAGCTACGCACGTAGCTACGACGTGCAGACACGCCAGTCGCTTTTGCATGCGTCGTGTTGAATGGTTCTTGCACGAACGTTTATTTCGCTGGGAAACGCGAAATGCGGGAACGGTGTCTTTAACTCTTCGAACGCCGGTCCAGGGAATATGGGGAGACGACGTGCGGATGAATGGGAATGGAACAGTTTTTTGCTAGGGTGAAGTCTGTTGATTGATGTGATGTAATGGGTTGTTCCGAACGGTGGCATTAGGGATGTTGCGAAGTTTATTGGCGGGTACGGGTAAATAGTGTGTTTGAATTGTGTTGGTTGGAAGGTGTACGTTGCGACACTGCTTGATGAAGATTTAAAGATGCCCTAGTGATTATAAATCAACTCAAATAACTCAAAATCGTAGTGATTGAAGTCGGTACTGATTCAAAATTGTAGTGATAAAAATTAATGCTGATTAAAAATCGGTATGAGAAGTCTACTCCTTCATTAAGAGCACACATCTACTGCCGGAACGTTAACTTTTCGCACAATATTATTTATATAAATGAATTGAGCGTATACACCAATAAAAATTCTAATATCTGTTGATTGATAACACAAAGCGCACATAATTTATGACCATCATTCTTCGGTTACGTTCGGACACAAATGATTTAATTCGAAATATAAAAATTATGTGTCAAAAATAAAAATACTATAATGAATTAAATATACCAGTAGTATAACATTATGCTATGCTCCAACACACAAAATACAACTCATTTGTTTTTTATCACTTTTCTTTCATTTCTTCAGTCTCATTTAATGAACATATACTGATCTCATACGCGAATATCCTTGATTGCAGTAAAAAATCGCAGAAGTTCACAAAAACGTATACGTGGTCATAGTCCTCGTTGATAACTTTTGTCGGATCCATACATGTAACCACAGTACACACGGTAGCTTTTGCCAACACATCTATACATTTGCATCACTCAAAGAGCTTATACACTGCGATTTTCAGCAAAGTCTCTATTTACAGCTTTGGCGCGGGTGGAATACAAACGGTCGCTAATGCAGAAAAAATTCGCGAAAGCCTTTTGTACCGGAGTTAAGCGACATTGTGTTTATTGCGCGTCGAGAGCTATTTGCTTGATATATTTTTGCGTCGGTAGCCGTTTATGATCTGCATCGCGCGTCAGGGTGTGTACGTTCGGTCATTCTTTCTGACAACGACGGTTCGCGGGTTTACGTGTTTAAGTATGCATGTGCAACGGGCAGGGAACTTTCTCATGATGGAAGCAGAAATCGGGATTAGAGGAGGAAAGTTGACAGACTCGGTGGATAATGGATCGCGGAGCCGCGGACGGAAAAATAACTGATTTTACACTCTCATTCCAGCCTCGCTTCGTCTCTATTCGGATTCATTGTTGTTATTCCTGTCAAACATACGAAAGCACATTGATCTGTCGTTCTCTCATATTGAGTCGCAACTGTGCTATTCTGTGTTTAATTAAATGATTAAGGAATAAGGTCCATTCATGTTCAAAATGCTTATATTTATTAAGATAGAAAGTAGAGAGTATCAAGAGGAAAAGGTTGATTGCTTTCACTTGGAGTAGCGATAGTGAATAAAATTCACTTCCGTCTCTTGAGCCGTCGTTACTTTTTCGTTAAACCGTGCAAGATAAATGTGTTTCTAAAACTTACACTACCTTCTATTACTATTACTTATTAAGACAGTAATTAAATCGTTTAGTAAATTACAGTAAGGTTGAAATTAAAAATACCGCCTAATATTCCGTATTGACCGTCGCCTGTGAATTTTCAGCTGACATATCGGTAAAATCTATTGTCATCATTTCCGGCATACGCGACAGCGTTAACAAAGAAGCAGAAGCGAATATCTGAAAACCCAGCTACCGCATTTCTACATGGCGGAAAGGGCACGCACGAAATATTTTCGTCGAACGCTAAGTACGCATATTAGGATTACGCGCGGTATTTATACCGGCCCACGCTGTGTCAGCGGATTTTTCCGCGCACGCAACCAAATGCGCTCATATGCCGAACAATATCTACGTCCCACCGGTCCGCGCATAATACCTGCATAATACGCGCATAATCCGCGGCACACATGAAAGATTCGCACTTGATTCGTAGGGTGACATGCGATGCACCGCAGAGACAAAGGAAATGCGATGTTTATCACGTCGAACCACCCATATATGAGTGGCGTCATCACATTTTTGCAGGGGTTTGTAATAGTAACGAATCTATTTATAACGTGTTATATCTGCGAGGGTTTTAATGGTAACGAAGGTATTTAGTTATAACACATGATTGTATATAAATGCTTATAAGATTTCATACATAAAAATAAATAATATTACAGTTTTTGATGATATGCTTCGAGACGATTTAAGCAGAGCGATGGCATTTGAGAACTGTTGAGACCATGCGTCACTGTTTCTTTAGAATTCTTGTAGCTGTCTGTCGGTTTATAATTGGTCTATTCTATTAGTAACAGAGAAATACATCTTCGCCTACTTATTTTTTCTTTTCACTTTTTTTTAACTGTTGAAGTGCACGCGACATCGAAATTAATTAGATCGAAAGCATGATCCTTGTATAACAGAAAGTCTTAAATCATATGAATTTAATTTATTTTCTCTAAAACAATTTAAGCGACGCTTCCGGGACACCCAGTTCACTACGTCAGTTTCTCAAAATACTTTCAGCTGCCTTTTGAGCTTATAGCTTCTCTACATTTCCATCAACCAACAAACACATCTCCACGTAATTCGTTCCGCCTTCGTCCTTCTCAACAATCGTAATGCCTGCTACGCAAAACGCTATATCGAAAACATGATCATTGTGTAACAGAAAGTCTTAAATCATATGAATTTAATTTATTTTCTCTAAAACAATTTAAGCGACGCTCCCGGGACACCCAGTTCACTACGTCTGAGTTTCTCAAAATACTTTCAGCTGCCTTTTGGGCTTATTCTCTACATTTCCATCTCTACATTTCCATCAACCAACAAACACATCTCCACCTAATTCTTTCCGCCTCCGTCCATTCCAACAATCGTAATGCCTGCCACGCAAAGCGTTACTTCGAAAACACCCTCGTTCTCCCAAAAAGTCGTCCACCTCCGTCCCTTTAATTTATCTCCATCACCTCCGATTCCACCGTCAACAGAAACAAATCGTTCCCGACCTTCTGCCGGCGTGTTGACGACATTGACAGGCAACGTCTATCGCCGTTCGCCATCCCACCTCTCCCTCCTCATCACGGCACATTTAAATACGCCCCCGTGTTAGAACCCATCGCACATCCTCCGAAAATAAAACAACGCAATTCGCGCGGCTGAAAGGCGCAAGTCCGCTCGCAGGGAAGTAAGATCGTTGATAGAATGCAAATTCGACCCTGGGGTGGAGGCGTCTCGGTCTGCTTTATTCAAGAACCCCATTCGTCGTACTCCTGCCTGCACCCCGCCGCGCCTCGCGGCATGGTTGCACATACATTTTTTTTTTTTCGTTCACTTCGAGCATTCCGCGAGCACGGAAACGTCACCGTCGAGAATTTCCGCGGGGTCTCAACGTTCGCGCGTGGACGCGCCCAGCGTAGTCGTTTTCCCTTTTTTCTCAAGGATAGCTTTTACGGTGCGCCCGACAAAAGGATCTTTCGGAACTAGAGGTGCGTCGGACACTTTCCGCTCTTCCAAGAATACGCCGAGGAATGGGAGACCTCGCGGAAGCAACTTTCCGAAAGCACCCCCGCCGATCGGAATGTAAAAGCGGGATGTAAAAGTCGAGCCACGGGGAGCGGGCGCGGTAAATTTTTGACCGAAGAAACTGTCCGGTAATTGACCAATTTCACCGCTACTGGAAACAGTGGTCTTTGATTAATTTGATTAATTCTTTGCTTATTTTGTGAAGAGCGAAATATCGCCTTTGATATCGAGTAACGATCGAGATTATTGAGTAACGAATGTCAGGAACGAGAGAAGGGTGAACTAAACGGGTGCCCATTGCTATAATTTAAGGTCGATATATATTAACTATGTTTAATTTCTCACAAGCGTTAACATACCGCAAAACCAAAGTATGACTAAATTAAATGAACGAAACTAAAGAACTTTAACCGATCTGAGCCCTACCCTTCCTGCAAACTGTTATGGGGTCGCATGTGCACGATCTTCATTCGCAATTACCCAAATAGACTCAAAGTAATAAATAACAACAGGCCCCGGACAAATACGTCTTACAATTTGCTGTTCCATTTATTCCGCGCTATCACGACACGCGTGTTAGAATCGAAAGAATAGATAAATTGCGAAATCTTTATTTTACAATAATCAATCCGAACTCTTTACAATTCTCCGGTCGAATGCCGAGGTGCCAAGGAATTCGATGATTTAACACCCCTTCGTTGTGACAGGTGCGCATCACGGGTATTTTGATTACGACTCACCCCATTCCGCACAACAATAACTACTTCAGTGCCAGACATCACCTAAGACCCCTTTGAATTTCGCCGCAAATTTTTTTTCCGCTAACACGCGCTTCTCGAAGCATGATTACCGTGTTGGCGCAAGACATTTTGCCACGACAAGCGCATCTCACGACGCTCCACGTTTTGTCGACTACTGCGCTGTGGCTGTTTGCGTCGAGACGCCATGTTATAAAGCGTCGCGCGCTGCCAGCTAATTGTTCTCCGTAGCTGCCGCTTCATAAGCCCATGGACAAGATATTCGCGACGATGACGGATGGCGCTGGGGAAGTTTGTAAGTTGCGCGGACGCGGTGTATGTATTCAGGCGGTGTGCGCGGGGGTGCGTCATCGGGACTCATTAATCACCACGGTGTCGCGCGGAAAATGGTCGCTCGCCGGTCGCTGATGGCTGTCCGAGGAACTTCGGCGAATCCGCGATTGGAGACTATGATTGTCGGGCCGAAGTTTCGAAGCTGTCGACCTTTTTCGACGACAGGTGTGGGGTTGTGGCTGAGTTGGGCGGAAGGGTTGGGTGGTTGGAGAAGGAATACTAGAGGGTGTTGGATGAATTTTGAGAGTATTTCTTGGGGTGAGGGTTTTTATTGAAAATATGTTTTGCTTTCGATGTTTCGGAAAAATTAAGATTTGTATTTGAGGAATTCTGGATGAAACATTGAATTTTACAATGGAAGCTGTGATATAAAGACGCGGTATTTATATGTAGGATATGGTATTCGATAGAATTGAAGAGTGTATTAAGAAGTTACCACGGTATTCCCTTGATGGATTCTATACGAAAAATTGCCACAACAATTCTACTTTTTTCACTAAAAGCACATATACCACACACAACACAGTTATGCACTGATTCACTCATGCAAAATTCAATCTTTTTCCTAACACTAGTTAGTTACTTGCTGAAACATCGCATAATTAACGCCTGATTTGGTGATATACTATAATAACGCGTACACACCTTTCACTCGACATCGAACCTACTCTACACGGTCTCAACTTTATTAATGTTCAGTACGTGGACACCATAATATACGTGTTTTCGTTTGACAATGTTTTCAAGTAAAATTTTAAAAAATTCACACATTGCCACATGGTCACAACTTCACTAACGCCGACGCTCGCACTTCTTCTTCTTAACTTCACATAAAAACAACCGAAAACACGCATACTTCCGTCAACGTGACCTGCACCCCGGTTGACCCCATCCACATTTTCCGCACTCGCCATTCACACGCACCAAACTTCACCTTTGCAAGTCGTCCGTGTCCGCGCATACGTTTTTCCCTAATTAAGTCGCGCCTTCTCAATTAGAAGCAAGAACTAGGAACTTCCCCGGTGCCCGCGTCTTCATTCTTACGCTTCTGCCCGGCACGTTTGTCCTTTGCGAGCTGCTCGTCCATCGTCTCCTCGGCGCTACACACTTTAAACGTCTCATTAATCGCGGCCCCAGTCATTGCGATCCGGGCTCGTTAATCCGGCGCGTTGGAGTGAAAATTTACACGATCACGAGGGAAGCAGAGACGGCTCGGACGTGAGCGCGGACGAGAGTGGAAAGAGGAACACGAAGAGCACCGTGACAATGCCGGCGACAGAAGCGACGGGCACAAGAAAAATACGGAGCCTCGGGAAGCGTGCGAAATTATGGTTACTCGCTTTCTTCGGGGAATCGACGGTCTGACGATCTTCGCTCCTCGGGGCTTGTCGGTGTGTCAAACAAAAATCGAAGATCGTGGCATAGTAGGGACACGTTTGTGGAGGAGTGTGTTGGGTAAATGTAACAGATTTAACCCTTTGACTGCTATAGATGCATATATGCGTCCGTCGAAATCTATCGGTGGCAACTATACTTATGGACGCGTTCTCTATCAAAGAATTTTCTTTTCATTTAATTTTCACAATGAAAAATGCAAATGAAAATGTTACATTATTGTACCATGGTCCGTCGAAACCTATCGGTGGCAACTATACTAATAGACGCGTTCTTTATCAAAGAATTTTCTTTTCATTTCATTTTCACAATGAAAAATGCAAATGAAAATGTTACATTATTGTACCATGGTCCGTCGAAAATGTTACATTATTGTTTCATGGTCCGTCGAAAATGTTCCATTATTGTACCGTGGTCCGTCGAAAATGTTACATTATTGTACCATGGTCCGTCGAAAATGTTACATTATTGTATCATGGTCCGTCGAAAATGTTACACTATTGTACCATGCCGTGAACCATCAAACGATCCGCGCCGCGCATCGCATACGCCCTACACTTCGCCGACGTCCCTTAGGATCACACAGACTTCGGAATTTCTTTTACCTTGCCCCACGCATACCGACTAGGACAGTCTGAAGGGAGGACCAGTATCGACAATCCGTGCCAGTTTACCCTACTCGGCCGCACCGCCAGCCATTTACCTCGAGCACAATGAAGTTTACACGATGTCGTGCGCTGTTATCTTACGACGACGCGGAGGATTAAGTTTCGAGCATCGCCGAGCTTGCGTTTCCAGTCTGCTGCTGTTACTCGGGATCACGTCCGTATCCAGAGTTTCGTTGCACTTCTCTGATCTCTTTTGCCCGCGCGCAGCCAATCTCTTCCGTACCTCTTCGTACGTAATCGATCACTCGTGCATAACCGTCACTCCACTTTACTTTCATTTATCTTTGTGTATTGCGCGCAAAATGGTAATCTCGTGAACGGCATGAATCCGTGAGACCGGCGGAGCTAATCTGCGGACGTAAATTTGTTCAGCGGCCATCGTCAGTGTGCGAATGCGTGTGTGAAGAATTTTGCGGTGTGTCCCGCAATTATCTGCCCGGCGCCAGCGTTTTTAAGATCAACGTCATGTCGCGCGTATATGGGTGGCGGGAGGTTGCTATATATTTTTGACGCTTTTTAACTGTTTGAGTCCCGGAGGTAGTTCAGAAGATCTTGTCGAGAGTTAGCGAGCTATGTGTTTGCCTTACTTCGACTTACGTCGGAAAACGCCAAACGGCGCGATGGTGCCTGTTTTATTGAAGGAATAGAATTGAAAATAATGGGAATTAGAGACAAAATGTATTGGTTATGCGGTTTACATCAAAACAGCGGCTGTCAGTAAAATCGAGCGCATCGCAATAAATGTAGTGGAACTTGGGTTTAATAATACCGAAGGTATTTAGCAGAAACAAAACACCAAACTGTGTATAAATGCATTTAGATATTTCATGGGTGGGAGCATAAAGTATTTCTATATTTACTATAAAATCCTGCCGGTCGCTGTGGATTCTACTGATTCTCTTACTTTGATACGATAATTCTGTATCCGAAAATTCTTTTAATCATATGATTTTAATTTGTCCTCATACAATTTCGAGTGTACTCGAAAAACAAGCCAATTATCAACACATTATGTTCCGTACATAATTATACTAAAAATTACCACGTCTACACACTAGAAGTTACATAAGTATGTCCAATCAAACTACACAACTATAATACTGTAAATATTCATGGAATACTGTGCATCGCTTTCCGATGCGCAAAAATTCGTGTATCAAATTCTGACATTCCACCTGCCAGAATTTAGTTACAAGCTGTCCCCGCGCAAGCATCTTCGTCGACTGGAGCAAAACTTCCGAGAGCATCCAGGTTCGGTCTCTGGCGCAAAACGTTCGTTCTCTCACGCGCCGCTGTGGAAGTAATACTCGCGACAATTGAGTCGACTTCTTTGTTACGGTAGGATTTATCGCGACTGCGGCTTCGTTCCGCGACGCGTAACGGGCTTATAAAGCAGCTTCTTTTTTCCTGAGCGCGAAACGTCTCGAGGTGATTCTCCTCAACGAGGAAACCCAGCTCTGCGTAAGTATACAGCATGCTTACGAAAATATGAGCATAATTTCAGGAATAAACGCAGTATGCTAAAATAAGGAAAAAAGTTTGTATGCGCATACATCTGATATGACATTTTTTCCCGAATTATAGCCGTTTTTGCCAGTAATTCTTACGACTCCGTTGACTGCTGCCTATAATTATTTGCAACTGATGCTTCTTATTTCAAACTAGACCAACCGGTTTCCTATGTAAATACTATTAGATGCAATTGCTATCTGCGTAGTTATGTCGAGATTTTCCGAAACACCCTGTACGGTCCTTTACTTTGCGGACTCGGGCTGCTCGGCGGGCCGGTTGCAAAAAGTAGTTTGACGTTAATGGGTCGGTAAAGATTACGGGGAGCCGTGAATCAGCTGAGAAGCGAGGGGACAGAGGCAAAGGACAAAGTGCCGTTACTCGTTGCACCGCGATGCACCGATACCCCTGCTGCCGGCGACCGCTACAGGTCCCCGAGTATTATCCCGTTGGGGGGTGAAGTTTTCGTTGAATTATGCATGATCGTGGGCTTCGTCTGTCAGAGTAAGCGACGCGACCGCGTCACAGGCACTTTTGTCGTAGGTTATTTAATAACGGCGATCACCGCCCTCGTTGCCGCAGTTCTTGACAGGATCGGCCACCATCGGGGGGCACGTGTTTTTAACACTTTGCACTCGACTGTTGCGTTCTGGAGACGCGGAGCGATTGCATATTGTTGCTGAGAAAAATGTGGCTGCGAGAGTGTATGCCTCGTTTTTGCCAGTAATAACGATGATAGTCGTGTGGAATTGTCACGAAATATATATATACATATATTGAAAAGATAATAGAATATAAGAATATATATAACGCTGTCTTTTTAATATTGTTCTTGCATCAATCGTTTGCATCCATCTTGCATATGAGTCGCTGTGGATCACAAATGGATTATACGCGTCCATCGTTCAGAAAGGTTCATATATATATATATAACGCAGTCTTTTAAATATTCTTCTTGCAATCATCTTACATATGAGTCGCTGTGGATCACATATGAATTATACGCGTCCATCGTTCAGAAAAGTTCAATGCAAGGTGTATTTAATCCAATTCTTTTTACCCAGTGGTTTTTCTTTTACCTTCGAACTTTCGACTTTTGGAACCATCAAATTGCTATTAAAATCTAATGCATACCACCAGCGTCGTTACCTTAACGACCTTCTATTTCTGTAACTAAATGTTCCCCAAAACTTGTGCTGTTAATTTATATCCGCGTGGACCGATTTCTATCAGAAAAATGAGTAAATTGTCAGCAGCTTATGCGTTGACGATTTGGGCCCGCGGGAAATACCGAATTTATGCGGTACGACCAACGCGTGTGCGCGCAAGCAAACACGCGGCTAATTCGATCGCGCACCGATACCTTAGCCTATCCGGTTTACCAACCGATTTTATTGGAGCAGCTTTGCGTTACGTATTCGTAAGAGTTTAAGTGCAAACAAAGTACCGCGAGTAAATGGATACGCCGCGAGGAATGCCATTTCGGCGTGTTTGCGCGCTGCGTGAAAAATCGATCGACGCCTCTGGCATCTCCTGACATTGTGACACGTTTTACATGCGTAGCCTTAAGGCGAAGGGACGCGTCTCAGAATTTTTTGGTGGTAGAAACTTGATTCGTTGAATTTTTTTCGGTGGAATTTTTGCGGCGCGCCGATTTTGTCACATTGTCCCTACGGGTTTTTCCTCACAGTGTCCTCCTCGGTATTCTTATGGCTATGTGAAGATTGTTTCTACGCTATGCCAACATATATAATCTCTATAAAGCACACATCAACATTAAAACTTAAACAATTTTGAATTACACGTTCAGACTCTTAGTCTGTTCCGTCAAAATGCAAATTCCCAGTATATTATCCGTATGCCACTGTACCTCGCATCTATATGCTACATATCCATATTAAAATTACAAAATTTAGAATGCCACATTTCGTACAACAACCCTACCCTACTTTTGAATTTTTAATTACACATTTAGAGTTAATCGTTACAAATTTAGAACTACACATTATGATTAACCCCACATACCTAACACATTACGCGCCATACACAAAAGATACAAAACCCACGCATATCTGTCAGAGGAATGCAGTAGGCGCGACCCCCTATCAATTGCGAGCTTAACACTAGCAATACAATGCGCGGAGGTCAAATAGTCCCGTAACCGTATAGATACATATGTAAGTAGCCGGTAATCGTCTGTCGAAACTTGTGACGCTGTCCCTAAGGGGCCCGATGATAAACAAGGACCGCGTGACCGAGCCAAGGCCGAAAACACGGATGCCTCGCACATAGTCGGCAGTCTTACAGTTCCGCTCAAGTGACACGGTCAATGTTCATAGTTTAACCCCCGTTCCTGTAAGCTCCTTGTACTACGGTGCAAGACAGTGTTCGACTGCGGTCTTCAGTTACAAGCGTACAATTTCTACTGCGAGCGGTTAACGATAAAGAACATTAAGGTATAGCTTCTACTATTCCTCACTGTTTTCTTAACAAAACTCGTTGCGCTAATTTTTTCATAACAACCTTTGCGTGAAGGGATCGCGTGGCATTAACCCTTTTGCTACGGCGGTCTTCTCCACAATTTGACTTTATGCTCACTCTTAAAAATGTCACGATTATGAATAGTTTAGGAAAAGAACATTTCTGACGAAAGCTACGGCTGATTGAGAATAGACACATGCAATAATACTATACTCTCTAACAAAAAAAGCAACATACGGAACAAGAGCTCCATGATAAATGTGCCAAGATGGATTGTAGCCGGTGGACTGTGGACTATAGTATTAGTAGTGGTAGTAGTACTATAGTAGTAGTAGTGGACTGTGGATCAGTGGTAGCGAAAGGGTTAAAGAATATCTTCGTTATAATCCAATGTACAGCATCTGTGCGTCTTAATTCCCGTTCTTGCGCCCAAATTCCAAAAATATCGCTACGCATCACTTTAAAAACGAAACTTCCTTCACTTCTGAAAAAGTCACTGATTCCGATCGCCTCCTCGACGATCGCGCGACACCTTTTCACACCCCTAATTTTTTCTTTGCATTTCTTCGCCTCTCGGCCAGTGTCCTTGTCCACCCGCGAAACAACGCTCGCCTGAAAGCGGATTCCTCTTGGATTGTTACTTCTAGTTCTCTGCTAGCTGATCCGCAGGAACGGCGCGCTGCCGTGATTTTTGGTCGTCCAACTGGGAAAGTCTAGGGAGGGTGAACGCTCGGCCAGAAAATGCGATTGCTCGGTCGTTCAGGCAAATCCCGCTCGGGTGAGATTGGAGTGCCAGGGAGGCGTACGAAAGGGGCACGGATTAACCTAATGGGTTAACCGTGTAAACGTGGAGTCGAGCACGAGGGAAGAGCGACGATACCACCCCGGACGTGCCATGTTCTGGTTGCCTTGTGCCGGGATCCACGGCGGAAGATAAAAGATCGATCCTTTGACGGAGCTTCGGCACGTTCGCGGAACCCGAGGGTGACTCGCGAAATTTAAACGTCTCGGCGAAGGGCAAACGAAATATTTGGCGAAGTTAAATATGTAGGATCGAGGTAAGATGTATTAACGCGTTGACTGCCAAGCGTATTTTGCTATGTTAGAACGGCGATGCGATCAAATATTGCACAGTATAATAATCGTGCAAGATAATGGTAACGCAGAGTTGTCTAAGAAGCCAGAGTATTGAAGCACCATTCCAATATCAATTACTTTTACAAAATTGCAAATAGGATGCTTTGCGAATTTTTTGCATTCTTAGTAAAATCTTTTGTACCGGTCACCGCATATTTTGCTATGTTAGAACCGCGATGCGTTGAAATACTGTAGAGTACGATTAAATCGTGCAGAATGAAGGTAACGCAAAGTTATTGGAAGCCAAAGTATTTAAGCACCGTTCCAATATCAATTGCTTTTACAAGATTGCAAATAGGCTTGATTGCGAATATGTTGCATTTTTACTAAAATCTTTTGCACCGGTCACCGGTGACCACCGTGGCAGTCAACGTGTTAACCCCTTGCTACGGTTCTATAATTTATTTTCGTCGAACGCACATTTGTGTCTTTCGGCTCTATCAGGGGTTTTCGCCGGACACGAATATGAGGAAACATCACATAGGTGAAACATAACAAACTTTGTTTACTAGAGCTATATTAGTATGACGACGAACTAATAAACTCAAGAGCAACGGGTCACACATAAGAACTTAAGACAAACAGGTCAGGAGTGAATATTCCGTAGGCGATTAGAAAGTACTACACGTGAAGAACAATTCCACTACAAATTCTTAATCGTTTTCCAGTTTCAATCAAAAAATGGTATTACGTTACTACACACTTATTAATAAGTTTGAAAATAACACACTACACAACTATTTTGTTCTCAAGTGACACTCACTGTTTTATTATGGGGCTATTTTTACATGAAATTTATTGTTTGCTAAGTAATTATTTTATCAATTTATATTGGAGTATCGTTATCTCTCTGTTTCTTGACGCTGCTTGGCATGCTTAGTCCGGAGCAACCTGTTTTTGCTGCCTAGTGCGATTCTGTTACGGTCGTAACTATTGGTTTGCTCTGTTAATCTTCGCTTTCTTTTTCTAATTAGGTAGTATAATAGTCTATCGAGTGCGGGCGTGGTACAGATATTTGTATTCGAGGTTTTTTAAACGCATTTCTCACGATGCGTGACGTTTTATTCCGAACGTTGTTATAAATGAAAAGAGAAATTCGGCGTGCAACAGTCAAATGATTAGTGTTGAAATTTAGTATGCAGAGAAATTTAATTACGATAGTAGATGCGTGTTCTTAACAGAGGAATCCATTTTTTACTGTACAGTGCATAGAAATGTATTCCTATGATGACGGCACCCAAAGTTACATACTTTTATACTGTATTCTGTACAAAAGTATACTACTTTCCGAAAGGATTTCTCTAAATATTAAATTTCAACATATTCACTTTGTTCGGTAGACACCAAACAAATTTCTAATTTCATCGATACGTCCCGTTTCATTTCGTGCCTCTTTGTCTATACACTGTTACTTCAACTTTTTTCCATGCAAGCACTTTCATTGCCATACTTATTGTCGTATGCATAAATGTATACGCCGCACTTACATATACCATCCGCATACGTTACTTTCTAACGGATACCCAGAGAACGTGGTCAAAGATGTTTGAAAGGAGGCCATCAAATTAGAGCAGCACACGTGAGAGTGCTCTCTTCCATCTGATCTCGTTCGCTCATCTCTTCTCCGCATCTGACCGAGTACATCGATTGGAACCTTTCAAAGGAGTGCAGGGTGGGAAGGAATTTTGGTCGAATGGCATTATCCCCCGCGGTTTCATTCGTCGACGCCTTCGACGTGACTTCGCGCGAATCTCTTATATCGAGAAATGAAGAACAGCACAATATTAATAGAGTCTTCCGAGCGTTCGCGAGAACAGTTGTTTGCAGAAGGTAGTAACGTAGTGTCCCTTAACTCTTTGACTGCTATGCGAATTTTACTATATTAAAACTGCAACCGGATGAAGTACTACAGAATACGATTGAATTGTGCAAAGTGAAAATAATGCGAAGGTATCGTAGACCAAAGAATTGAATTAATATCTAATATTAATTGTATTTATAAAATGATAAATGCGACCGATTGGGTATTTTTTGAGTTTTTCGTGAGAGCTTTTGCGCCGGTCACCGATGACCACCATGGCAGTCAACGTGTTAAGTGATTTCCTTGCCTTGCGGCATGCGACGGAATTTATCTCGAAACTTATCTAAAACATTAAACTTAAAAAGGCGAAACGTCAGCATTGGACAACAAATTGTTTTTAATTCAAGCTCCAAATAATTGGTTCTATTTTTCTGTGTTTTGTATTAATTCCTTGATTTTTTTCGTCGGTATAACGCTGAATCCCAGTGGATTGAACCAATATTATTTACTCTCAATTCAAACTCCAAATAATTTGACCGGTTATTCTTTGTTTTGTATAAATCCTTTGATTGTGTTTCAGTTTGGCGTGTTTCTCTGAGCGAGTGTATTGAAATAACTGAACCACTGGATTCCACTCTATTAAACCGATATTGTTTACGTTCTATTCAGATCCCAAACAATTTTTTCTATTTCTCCTTCTTTCTATTATGCCTTTGACTACTTGTTTTAGTTTGGCTTGTGTTCTGAGCGAGTACATTGAAATAATGGAAGGACTGAATTCCACGACATTAAACCAACATTATTTAACACCATGTGTCAGCAGACCAAAGTGGGTTAAGTGCATGCATGCACCTAGAGTATCGTAAGCGCAAATTTTGTAGCAGCCTACAGTAATGACAACTGTAAATTTTTTAAGCGCCTTTTGGCATTCGCGGCATTCAACGAGTTAATTCATCTCATAACATTAATTTTGAATTACAGTCATGCCTAGCATTTTCTAACTAACTTTTGTTTCGCCATTAAACAACAACCGAATTCAATGATTCAATGACTACCCTGAGGATTGCTATACTTTACCAGGCCACGGAACCGTTTCCTCGTCCAAAGTTCACTCACACACAAATAACGCTGAGGTGGATTCGTACTCGATGAAACGTCCGACTAAGTTCGTTTACATGCAGTGTGGAGAGGAGAGGAAATCTCTCAAGGAACCGAATCTTGCGCCGTTACTACTTCTGCAAACTAATTATTCTACACACACGGTCGTAAATTTAAAATTTCTCACGCTGAGAAGTGTTGACTTGCGTGCTAGACTTAACCTGGTTAGTAATAGTGAATAATGACAACAAATCCCTTTTGGGCTAAAAATGGAAACCTACTATTTGAACGTCTCTACATATTTCGGGGCAACGTATAATAGTAAGGTATATACTATAATTGAGAGTCGGTACTAATAATGGGTGTGTTAATGTAATCTAATGTGGGGGTGTATTTTTATGTTTGAGCAATATGAAAATTTGCGGGTTTTATGTTTTTAATTGAGTAATACAAACTTACAGATTTTATTATATTTTGTCGCACGCTTCTGATTGCGCAATATTATCATATAGTGTTGTAGGATGAGATGTTAGGTGTCGTCGAAGCGGGATACGGAATTATATATACGTTATATACGTTGCCGGCGCTTAGGCTTTAAATGACTTTTAGGTCGCTGGCTGGCAATGTGTTAAATTGAATAAATTTATTTAAATGGAAGCACTAATATATAAATATAAATATAAAATGAAAGTAAAACTATGGAAATTCGACTACGATTCGGTAAACAGCAAGAAAACGCATCTATACTGGATCAATACTGAATACTAGTATCTATTATTTTAATATTAATACTAATGTCTATTATCTTAATATCTAATACTAATATCTATACTGAACTTGCGTCGCAAACCGCGCCGACTTTTATACGGACCTCTACCACCTTATCTTAATCCAGTAGGGTCCGATGGCCCCGCGACAATTTTCTCCGACGCGTCTACGGCCGTTTTCCTGATACTACAGTATGTGTATTCATAATGATTCGTTTATAATCCATACGATCGCGCGATATTATCAATCTCAACAATATCAATATACCGAAATTACCATGCATACACCTACATATCACATTGCAATAACACAGGCCCTATTATTACCCACTCTTGCCGCAGAGCACGTAGCGAGGCAAAAAAACATAAAATGCCGCATCGCTTTCCATTTTCATCCGAAAAACGGCTTATTACCCACTAGTGCACGTCGACGCGGACACTCGCATCTGAACGCTGTGGCTCAGTTCGCTCGGCGTTCGTCCGCCGACGTGACTCGTCCGGAAAAAATTGGCCCGCGCACCGTTAGCATTGCAGAACCGGTTTCGGTCTCGGTACCGGTTTGAGTATCTCCGTAGGTACTCTTAATCGCTTCGATTTGCCGCACCGAACGTCCCGCAAATCGGCTTTGCAGCGTTCCGAAATGGGCGGAACGCGAATGAAATAGATGAAAAGCGGAGCCGGTGAGGTGACGGCGGCCAGAATAAGCCTGGCGGGACGGGGAGAATGTCCGATGGAGTCGGGGGATGATGCAGGAAAAATCGAAAAATAACCGCGCGCTCTCGTACAATGCGCGACGGCCGGACTCATTTTTGATGACCGTTTTCCCCCATTCGGGATACACACGTCGCCCGATGGATTTCGCTCACGATTGCGCCGGTTATCGCTGCGAGCTGACGTTCCGGGCGGATATCGTTTTACTCGCTGCGGGGGCACGGAGTGAAACCGTTTCCCGCACTTCGTTACGTGTCCCTTGCTTTGAATACATCGAGAGCGCCGCACGCGGCAAATAGAATCGTACGACGGATGAATCGGAAAATTATTGTGACTGGCTTGAATACACGTGCGCTCGAGGGGGTGTGTTTGTACACGGCTAGTGATTTCGAATTAGCTGTGCACTCTCAGTAAGATTTAACACTTTGACTGCCATGATGGTCACCGGTGACCGACGCAAGAAATTTTACTGAAGATCCAAAATATTGCTATATTAGAACGGCGACGCTATGAAATACTATAACGTTCCATTGAATTGTGCAAAATGTAAATAATGTGCAGGTATTTGCAGACCAAAGGATCGCATCACTATTCTAACAATAACTGCTTTTATAAAATAATTATTGCTACACATTGCCAATATTTTGAATCTTCAGTAAAATCTCGTGCGCCAGTCAGCGTGACGTAGCATATAAATATCGTCAGTTGTAAAAAATGTCGGAAAGCAAGTTTATATAAGTGAATGCCTGCATTGATCCTACACGCGTACACGTCAGGAAATTAAAGCGATACACTTATCCACCGGAAGCACGAATAAGTTCACTTACGCGGCGGCGTTTAAGTCACTCGAATTATCGCCGTCGACGATTGCCGCGACAGCCGCCGCAAATACACGTTACTTGCATTCGAAAATTACGCCAATGGCTCACGAAACTCGACTCGACAACGTAAGGAGGCAATGAGAGTTCGCTACACTCGCCGTAAGGTTGCTTACGAGAGTTCGCATTCGCACGTTCACGTATTCGCCACATTGACGCACTCCCGTCGCACATACGCGCCGTGCCCTTGTATTAACCCCGCCGTGTACTCAGAATTATTAACACACGAGAACATTTTCCGCGGCATATGCAGATAGGAAGTGCAGATAGGTAATGCAGTTAGACACGAAATTACAGTTAAAAGAGGGACACGGCGAAGTAGGAAGTCTTACTCAACTCGGTCTAATCGTACGTCAACGATATCTTCGCATCAAACGTTGTTCACAGAAACAAGTACATCGTCGAGACTCACTGTAGAGTCTGCTTAGAAACTGCCAGGCACCTAGACGCATATTGCTTGCCACGCTATAAGACGCTGTTCGATGCGCTGCGAGCACTGCTATTGCGGGAATTCAATAGTGTGCCACCGCCGTGTCATTGGCGAACTAGATTCCGAGAGTGATATGGCTAGGATTAAATCTTACTGGCGAGGTCAAGAGAACTTGGACGGCGGAGTTGATGCGGAATAACTTTAGAGTCAAACATTCGGTTGAGAAATAATGAAGGTTGACAAACAAATTTTTCTAACATGTGTTTTCTAATGCAGTGTGGACCAAGTTACGAACACACAGTCTCGTGGTGTCTATCTTGAAATTAATTGAATCAATCTTGAGAGGGAGACGAAAGAAAGATGTTTCTGCTTCTTTGGCAGTAGCAAGCCGCGTCATAAATATTTTCGGTAATAATCCCATGAGATAGTTTGGAAACATTTTACAGTTTGAACGAAAGTGCTGTAATGGAAGATTAAATATGCAATCGTTTGGAAACTAGAAGACGGAAAAACACTAGAAACGGAATAATCCATTTTACATTATAATATTGTACTTTACGTTAAATTTGCATTTTACGTATAGCTACCTTTCTGGCTAATATAGAGATAAGTATCAGCGGCATATCTGCAGGGGGTGAAAATATAGGCGCATTCACAGGCCTACCATCGGGTATTCTAAATTTGGCAATACCAATGTCCGTCGCTTGTTCTCACTGTTACTATTACTTACACGCAATACACCCTGTGCCAGGCAAAACGTGGCAAAAGGTGCAAAAAGTGCTCCAATTACCACGACGCCGCGTTATTGCGTATCGCGGTGCAGGGCGTCGGCGAAACAATGACAAACGTAGCTCCGTTAAGTACGTACCCTCCAAGTTTGCCAACCATTCGACGGCCTCCCGGCGACACCGCCGCGGCTTCGTGAAAATTCGTGCGGCAATTTCGCCGTAATTTAATTTAACGCGGCATCGCCCGGGCAAACTTTCTCGTTTCCTAAATCCCCAGGGAGTTCGCCCCGAGCGAGAGTGGCACCGAGGGGCCAAAGGGGGGTAGAGGCAGACGTACTAACGGATGGATTTTTATCGCCGTCCCGACCAGCGGCCCGACCCGCTATATAATTCTCCGAAAAAGTTCGCGATCGCGCAATAATTGCGCGCATTACGCCGGAATTTTATGGAGCGCCGATGCGGCCGGACATGCTTGGCGTCGACCTACGGGGGGCTCCAAGGCTTTCAACTGTCTCAGTCAAATGATTAAGACTTTGACTACCGTGATGGTCACTACTGACGGGCGTAAGAGATTTTACTGAAGATCCAAAATATTCGCAACGGGTAGCAATAATTATTTTATAAATGCAGTTGTTATTAGAATAGTGATGCGATTCTTTGGTCTCCAATACCTGCACATTATTTACATTTTGCAAAATTCAATCAAACGCTGTAGTATTTCATAGCAGCGTCATTCTAATACAGCAAAGTACCCAATCGGTCGCATTTATAATTTTGTAAATGCAATTAATATTAGATAGTGATTCAATTCTTTGGTCTCCGATATTTTCGCATTATTTTCATTTTGCACAATTCAATCGTATTCTGTAGTACTTCATCCTGTTGCAGTTTTGATATAGTAAAATACGCATGGCAGTCAACGTGTTAAATGTCTCTTAGGTCCCCGGCTGGCAATGTGTTAAGATGCACCCCCATCCACCAATGGCAAATTCTTTTGCTGCACCTCCGCCGTTGTAATTCATTACGAAAAAATTGCACAAAAATATTTTCTAACAATTACTGGGTAACAAGTTATTTCGTACAATTGAGACACGCCTCTACTGTGCACGGGGCCAAGTCGGTAAATGTTTCTGAGAAGGACTAGGCCATAGACATTTGCCGGTAGCATTTACGAGTTGAAAGAGACCTCTGAAAAAGCAGTTCTGTGCGGCAGACTTTGAGAAGCGCTCTAGCTAATGCCTTCTAACAAAGCCACGATAGCATCCTGCATATCAACTGCCAAAGGATGCACGAACTCCCTTGGTGACTTTCTTACCTACGCGAGTTTCGGACCGGGTGAGTTACTTGCCGTAAGTTCATGGAGCCCGATAACGCGCGCTGCGGTTTTCAAAGCCAGCGACGACAGCGGTAATTCTAGTTACTTTATCGCAACCAATTAGTTTGCATTTGGTTATGCTTTGCGCCACGTAATTACAGTGCGATCCTGCTAACCGCTGGATACACTGCATCGTCTATGTGTTCTCGGCAAACTGTGCGGATAATTTCGCACTGTCATTCATTTTATTTTACTTCTTTGGTGCGGCCGCTCAGTCGTTGTTTAATAAATATTGTAGGTATTAAGTTGGCGGAAAAATGGTGAAGCAATCAAAAGTGGCGGATCAAAAGCGTGCGTTGTGTTGCTTCTGTATAGACAGGAATAATACAGATGCTGGTACAGGCAATTTATGCAATAAGCATGGAAGTAATAACCATTGTGTTGAAGCCAGTACAATTGTAGCTAAATTGTGCGGTTTTACATGTACAAAATACATTCTTCTGTCATTTTTGGGGATAGCTTTCCATCTAGTATAAATACATATAACGAAAATTCTAACGTGGTATGAATCGGAGTAATCTCATATATAGTTGGGTATCTCGAGATGAGATCGGAGTTTTTGCAGAGGATCTCAAACGCGCGCGCTTAATACATAAGCTACCGTAGGCTATTTATGCAAAAAGCATATAGGTAATAACCATTCTGTTGAAACAAGTACAATTGTACCTAAATCAGGCGATAACGCAAATCCAGAATGCATGGTTTTTCTTAAATCCCAAGGATACTATTTTATCTAGCGTAAATGTTAAGAACGAAAATGCCAACGTAGTATGAGCCAGACTAATTATTATATACATATTTGCGTATTTCGAGACGGGATCAATGTTCTTGCAGAGGGTCTTAGGCACGCACGCCGTCAGTGTGTTAGTTCAATATCAGTGAGTATCTCGAGCGGCAATGAATATGCATTGATTAAATATTTGTGTGAGTCAAAATTGATTCCGGCATCGGACTCTGTGCTTCAGGCCTCGACGGGTTAATACCTGCTTACTTATGAATGCAATTTTCTTGCAATCGCATCTACATCTGGCAATTCCCTTGCGAGTCAAGAGTCACTCCGACACCGAACTCTGCGTTTCAAGTCTCGGATAACACCTGTTAACTTATACACGGCAATTTTCTCGCAACCGCATCGATTTCTCGTGTGAGTCGAAACTGACTCCAGTACCAGATTTTCACGCGTGTTCTTCATAAAATCGCCATATCGCCATAATGAGACCATTCATGAATGTACGTATTGTAATAATTGACGCCGCCAATTTCAGCGTTCGACACATTGCTCGCTGTATGTCACTTGTTTTCGGCACTTGTGATTTACGCTTCATCACGGAATCGGATACGTTTGCTTGAGCGCGTCTAAAAATATTACAGCACCGCCGAAAATGCATGTGACACAAGGCGTGCTATTTCAAGTCTGACCAATACGACAGCCTTTCTGTCAGATGCCTTCTTCCTAGCTCTATACTATACATGGTAGTATTCTAATAATTGACGCCGTCAATTTCGACTTTCGACACATCGCTCGCTTTATCTCACTTCTTTTCGACACTTCTGATTTACACTTCATCACGGAATCGAATACATCTACTTGAGCGCGGTTGCGAGTGATATGGCACCGCCGAAAATGCATCTGTCACAAGATGTGCCATTTAAACTCTTACGAATATAACCGGAATCCTGCCAGATGCCTTCTTTCTAGTTCTGCACTGTGCATAGTAGCAGGATCTTAATATCCACAGGCGGCCAATTCGTTCACTTTAAAATACATTGTGACGTCATTTATGACTGTAGGTATTCTAATAATTGACGCCGCCAATTTAGTTATTCGACGCAACGCTCGGTTTATCTAATTTCTCTTTGGCACTTCTAATTTCCACTTCATCACGGAATCGAGTACATACGCGCGTCTCAGAATATTACGGCACTGCCAAAAATGCCTCTGACACAAAACGTCCTATTTCAACTCTGACCAATACGACCCTCCTTCCTGTCAGATGCCTTCTTTCTAGCTGTGCACTGTGCATGGTAGCACCGTTTTAATATCCACAGGCAGCAAATATGTCCACTTTAAAATGCACCGTGACATCATTCATGACCGTAAGAATTCTAATAATTGACACCGTCAATTTTGCCTTTCGACGCAACTTTCGCTTTATCGCACTTCTTTTCGGCACTTCTAATTTCCACTTCATCATGGAATCGAATACATACGTGCGTCTCAGAATTTTACGGCACCGCCAAAAATACCTCTGACACAAAACGTCCTATTTCAACTCTGACCAATATGACCCTCCTTCCTGTCAGATGCCTTCTTTCTAGCTGTGCACTATACCGCGCACCGCAGGGGGTGGCTTCATATTTGCAGCTACCGCGCCGACCTCCAGGATCCCGGTTTTCCCTGCACAGCCCTTAGCCTGCAGTACTTAGTGGCTCCTTACTCGTATTACCGGGCCCGCCGCTCTTACTTGCCGGTACATTAACGCAGCGTATCGTTAGTAGCAGCGTCGGATACAAAACGTCGGACACATCGTTGTTGTACGGGCCGGCTCGCTGCATCTCAGAAAAGTGTTGAGCTGCACGTGACGCTGAACGCGCTTCCAGGAGCGCAAAGTAACGCGAACAATCTACACTCGGATGCACTTGGCGCGCAATGCCGCTCGTTTCCACGTCTTCCGGAACTTTTCTGCACCTTCCTGCCTTTTCTGCCGCTCCTGCCGTTCCCGTCCGACAACGATCCTTTACGGTCTTCCACCGGCCTGCGTTCCTCGATCTTCCGCTGTCTTCGCCGCAATTTTCGGGATTTGTAGTTGGACTGCTTCCACGGCGCGATTATGGACGCGGGGTGGGGGGGGGGGGGGGGGGGGGGGGGGGGGGGGGGGGGGGGGGGGGTGTGGGAATGGAGGTTACACGAGAGTTTGATAACGATCAGAGAATTATCAACCGTAATTAAGTACGTGGCAGCTCTCATTATTTTAGGGTATATGAGGATTTTACTGGAGAATAATCATTTGGGGTAATGGGTAGTTATTTAGAGAGTAATATTTGTTTTGCTATCAGTGAAAGGTTTTGTAATTATAAAAATGTTAAATAATGAGCTAAATTGATTAATATTAACACGTTGACTACCAAGCGTATTTTGCTATGTCAGAACCGCGATACGATGAAATTCTGCAGAGTATTGAGGCACCATTCCAACATCAATCGTTTTTACAAGATCGCAAATAGGTTTCATGGCATTTTTTTTTGCATTTATTGTAAAATCTTTTTCGCGGGTCACCGGTGACTAATGTGGCAGTCAACGTGTTAAATATTTTATGGATTAAGAGATACTGGCCATTAAATTATCTTACTCTACATGATGTCATAATACCTCAAGGTATCTAATGATATTCAACTAGAAATTAATAGGGCACTATTAACTATTTTATCTCTGATGAAAAGGAGATAATGAAATTTCATTAAGATCTAATCTCTCATTCAATTAACAATCATCAAATTACCTTACACTACACGAAGCCCTAGTATTTCAACGTCCAATGATTAATAGGCTATTAAGAACCGCTCCACCTCTAACGAAACTAGTCTTGAATAATATTTTAGTCTCTTATTAAAATAAGAGTAGCACGGAAGTAGAAGTGAAGGCAGACACGTGCGGGTGCACACGGTTCAATCGGCGTGCTCGGTCGTGCATGCTGGCAGGCACGCGTGCACACGCTGACGTACACGAATACCCTTTCCGCGACGGCGCCACTTAAAGGATGGACCCTCCGCCGTTTCCTTGTCGTTTCTTTGCCACGTCCTGGCGAGATCACGAATACGCGGCACTCTGCGAAATCAGGAAGACGTCCGCTCGTGGAATTACTTGCACGCGTCACGCGAACGTAATTGTGCTCCTTCGCCTTCTTATTTTCGCAGCAGACGTCTTCGTGCGAGGAGTCCGTGGGGCTTTGAATGCATTGTGACGTATCGATTTTCGGCATTCTGCGATAAGGTGTGCGTGGGAGTGGCAATGAGAACGAATACGCATGCACCGCTTCTGCAGAAGGCTGGCGTGTAATAAAAATGTCGTAATTAGAGTCTTCGGTTTATCTACTTAACTAAATGGTAGTTGGATATTTAATTGAGGGAGTGTAAAGATGGTTTTTGGTTGAAGGTGCTGACTATGGAACTTTGCTACATAATACGTTACGGTATGGGTATATTATAACATGAATGTATTTTGTATATGTAAAATTTCATTCATACATTTTACATATACACAATATCCAAACGTAAATGGGCTTGGTGTTGTTGAATTTTTTGAGTTATAATGAGGTTAAAAGTAAATACGTCTTCTAATGTTTTTTCGGTTTTTGATGCAATGTGGAATAATAGAATACTTACTCGTGACACTATAATACGAAGATATCTTCCTTCTCTTAACACGTTGACTATCACACCAGAATTATATGTTGCTGTCAGGGAGCCACAAGAGATTTTTCGTTATTCTAGGCATGTATTGATAAGATAATAAGAAATATAGTTATATCAGATCATGTCGTTATCAATCGTGCATTTATATTGATGGTAGTCACGATTCGCCACTGCATTCAGACTCACTTGATAATTATTTTTGAACATTTTTTTGCAACACGTGGAGCAAATAAGTATTTTAATATAAAAAAAACGAAGAACCAAAATACTGTTAGGTGTCGTATAAAAATTGTATCGTTGAATAGTGCATTCGTCGTTTCATAATATCATCCAGTCAGCCATGATGTTTAAAATTCTTTAGTCGATGATATTTATCGCATTTTAATAATTCGAACCAATCCAGTCACTTCAAGCACTCATCACCGTGACCCCATCGGAAAAACAATCTCCAAAACACATTCGCCAACATAGCAGTCGACAGATTAAGTTCCGTTATAAATATTGCCTCGGTTTTACTTTAACTCGGCTTTTATAGTGTTAGCGGTATCTTCCGCGAATCCCTACTTCGTGCGCAGCTTCTTACGGGTTCAAGAAACCCACCGCATCGAAGGTCGCGCGTAAATTAACAGAATTAAACTAGCAACGACGCATTGTAACGCGATCGACCAATGTTAATATCCGCACGATACGTTAATAGGTACTCGTAGATGCGTATCTTCATCGCATAACGACGTAATCGCATGCGTCAGACGTCTCATTACGTAGCACATTGTATCTTAACGATACGCAGCTATCGAGTCATCTATGCGATTTCCCGTGAACATTTCCCTCGGAAACGGTCCGTACGGTTCTTTCGCAGAGTTGTATATGCCTCGGCACGCTTTGCAATTCAAATCGCCCGGCGTTTCCCGCTGATCGTTTTGCCGGACAAAAATTTCTTCGCACGGCGGGCCGCGCGGCATAAAGAGCCGCATTTTCCGCGCACCTTTTTAATCTCGCTGAAGATATCGCACATCGCCCCGTTGTTTCGCCGGCGCGAAACCGGCCGGATATCTCGCCGACAATTTGTCACGAGTTCTTTCGCCGTTATTTTAATTGAACGCGGCCACTGCGTGCGCCCGATATTGTATAAACGGAGAAACGGTCGTAGAGCGTTGACGCGGGTACGAACGAGACGACCGATAACGAGTTGGCTGGGAAATTGGGGGAAAATGTGCTGATAAGCTCGTTTTTCGTTGGATCTGCCATTGTTATGTGTGAATTCTGTTTTCAAGCAAAAAAGGACTTGTTATCTCATTGGTCACTGTTACTGATAAGGTTCAAACTGAAAGAGATGAAAAACGTTTTTGTTGGAAAACGGGAATACTGTGTATGCATTCTATATTCGAACAAAAAAGAGTATTTCACCGTTCACTATTGCAGATCAAGTTGAAACTGACCCACCACTGAACGTAGGTGTAGTACGTTTACTTTATATATGTTGATGTTATATTCACCGTTTAGTCAAATATAGGAAAAATAATTTTTAACGTTGGCGTATATACAGTCACCATAACAGAAATTACACGCATGTAAAATAACAATACCGGAAATTACACGTATATAATACACACCGATTTTCATATGTACAGGAATCATAACGGAAATTACACATATACAGATACATACACCAAGATTCATATACACAGCAACCATACCAGAAATTACATCTATACACACAATACACACTGCTTTCCATAACGTACTATCCCTTATCAACACCGACTGCCTTTACAACACTGATTTCCATAACGCATCCATAACACACCCTGATTACCTCCTCACAAAAATGAATAACTAACATCGCCACCCGGGACAAAATTTAGTTGCCAATTTCCAACTTTTTAATGAGTTCAAATTAATTTTCCCTGTCAGCACGGTTATACGCCAAGTTCAAAAATAATGTATTCCTACACGTCCGCTTTATGTCTTTCGTGGCTCTGTACGGCCTCGTTGCTTAACGTTGCGGCGCGGCGATAATTTATGATCGACTCCGCGCGCGTATGCATTGTTCTTGACTTCGATCGGTCAATATGTCGATGCATACCGGTGTACATATTTCACTGCACAGCGTACGTGTGTTAGAGTAGCTCGGCTTTAAGCGGTATAGTGTTTCCGCTTCGACGATAAGTGTCTGCGCCACAGGCACGATGTCTTGTGGGGGCGTTACCGAAGGGGTTACGGCATTAGAGGGTTGATCGTAAGTGGCGAAATTTCAAATTTCCAATTTACGCCGCTACTCAGCTGATCTGGCTGATCTAGAGTATGGAGCTACGACGCTGTATACAGTAGTAAGTTTCAGCAGACAACGTGCATGGATTTAACGCCTTGCGGACGTGACTAAATTTGACTTTGACAAATTGTTCAATTTTCGAATGGTGGATTTAGGAAAATTGTACACATTAAAAATAAAAGGCAACACATTGTTGAGGAAAAAGTGGGAGATCGTTGGGTTGGCTAAGTGTTAATACTTTGACTGCCATGATGGTCACCGGTGACTGACGGAAGAGATTTTACTGAAGATCCAAAATATTCGCAATGGGTAGCAATTATTATTTTATAAATACAGTTGCTATTAGAATAGTGGTGCGATCCTTCAGTCTCCAATACCTGCACATTATTTACATTTTGCATAATTCAGTTGAACGCTGTAGTATTTCATAACATCGCCGTTCTAATATAGTAAAATACGCGTGGCAGTCAACGTATTAAGGTATTTCCGATTCATTGCTAGAAAAGGCGATGGAAATAACGAAGTTCCGTCTGATTTAACGTTTTATTGCCCTTTCGTTCGATCCGCTGAAACGTGAGTTCCAGCAACATTCGGAAGGTTGTCGATATTGCTGGAAGACTAATGAATAACCCGATGAATAAGTAAATTTCTGTACATGCTTACGCTCTCTTGGCTTTGCACTGTGCTGTGACGCGGCAACATTTATAGTGTGCTATGTAATTTGCACGGCTGCACTCTGGCAGCGAATGATTTATATGAGAACGCGATCATTGCTCAAGCTGCTTGACGCTCGTAAAGAATCACGCGCGGCGCGTATGCAGTTAATATATTTTAGCGTATCTTGATATCAGTCGTAATGATTAATACGCGTAATGTATGTTACGTGCCACCGCGCACTTTGGGCCATACGGCGTTTCTTACATTATTACGGAAATGTATTATATATTGAGCAAATTCTGTTATAAGCCGTCGTCTAATAGCACGTTCCGTGAGATTTGCCCCGGCACTCTGAAATATTCATGCAAATCAAAGTCACCGCGCACGGTAGCTGTAAGCCGTATTCCGTCGGATGGTTATTTCGTCGAATCAAACCGATTAACGAGAGATTTGCGAGACTTGTCAATCTGACAGGTATTTGGAGATGTGTGCAGCTGTACCGCGGCAGATCGAATTACAAAATGACGAGCCTGCTGAGGAAGTAAATTTGCATATATGTTCGCATTTGGAGGTAAGCAAAGCGCGCTAGAAAATAATAGTAACGTTCTCTATCGTTTTGTCGTGTAAGAGAAATTGTGTCTATGCTTCGGTCAAAATATAAATATCGTTATGAATTGACGCGTTTTAGGTTAAAGTGGTACTGACTATTTCTTCTCTTCAGTCTCCGCAAAAATTGATCTCTATCCCTAATGATTCGACACTACTTATTGCTGAATATTATTGTCATGAATGTGTCATCAGGAGACGATTAGTTTTATGGCTATAAGAATATGTTGAAATCCCGTTTTCTTCAAGAATGTCTCGTGGGAAAGCCGCAAAATGACATAATACAATTTGACACGATGCTGCTTGAAGGAAATGAATTTATATACTACATACAAATTAGAAAATTAGAAACTTCCAAGGAAATCTACTTAGATATACATATATTCGTATCATTTAACCCAAGCGTACGACGTACGAAATTCGAAAACCTGAAACCTCTGAGAAAATTGACAATCTAAGTATTCGTATTATAGCATACGTCTAACAAAATATTCGAAAGCTTTGAACCCCGGTGCGAACCCGTCATATACACTTCCGCATTATTCCATTCACCGGCGTCAGGAAAAACTGCTTGAAAACAAGAGCAACACTTTCTGCAATTCCCGCCCTCCCATCGCGTTGACGACCAGACGTGAATATCTACCATCAAAGCCACATCTGCACACTTTCTTGACCGCTCTCCTCCGTTTTCAGGTTCGCAGCCTCCCACTGACCGCCGATGTCACGCTGCAGGAATCTCGCAGACCCGGCAGATCTTCGCCTCTTCTAAAAAGGACCAGCAGGTGCGTGAGTCTTTGCCACGTGATAATGTTTCTAACGAAAGCCTCTAAGCGTTAAGGCGCTTTTCCGTCCGCCATTGTCGGCGGCCAGACGCAGGGCAGATTGCGGGAGCCGGGAGATGCCGTGAATGGGCCGGCTTGATAACAAAACTCGCAGGAGCCTCGGCGATATTAATGCCCGCCGCGCGAAGACAGTTTTAATAAGTCCGCGACGTAATGAAAACCATTCATATAAAAGTTCTCCGCGGGAAGTGACGCTTTAATTGAACCGGCCGGAGCCCGTCTTGGCGCCCCTCTTGCCACGCGATGTAACAAGATGTCAGAGATTACCTCAAGTTCCCGTCGCCTCGCGTCGTCGGGCGCCGAGGGATATTTTTCCGAATTTCCGTAATCCGCTCGGACTTTCATTTAAACTTTCCGGTGACGCGCAGTCAATTGCCGGCGACGAATCGCGAGTTTGATGACCAGCGCGTGTTGGCACGTGGCATACAACGCATGCGTTCAATGCGTGGGTGGAGGGTAGGGATTTCATTTCGAACTTGTTGTAATTTACTGAAGCGATTGAGGATGACGATAAATGTAAAGCATTTTGGTAACACTTTGACGTCCGCATATTTCAGCTAAATTTTTATCTTTGGCGCCGGCGAAATTGCCATGAAATTTTAAATTTTCATAGACGTTTTTTAGAAATCAGATGCAATATAGATTCTAAATATAATAGAAACACATTTAAACACCCAAGTTTTATATTATTATGAAAACGAAAGGCACAAAAGGTGCTTTTTATGGGTTTTTGGTCTTAAAGACAGCACAGATTTGGTTTATCTGTTACTTTTCAAGCGAATGACACTAATGTGGTGTCACCGGACGGCAAAGTGTTAATTGAAAATGCTGAGTACGGAAATTTGGGAGGGTAACTCGAGATGTTTCGGGGTCTGACAACATTTGTTTCTTGTTTCTTTGATAAATATATACAATGGGAAGGTTCGAAGTTGTGGATAGTAATTATGTCAGTCATTCTTTGATTTACGCACGTGTACATCGCGTGTGGTAATTTGGAAATTTGGAAATTACGTGACTGGTATTATTATTGCATTTGCTAAATTTATTCTATAGTTCTTCGACGGGTGTCTACAAAAGTGGACGTGTATTGCAAAATTTGTTTCGTTTGAAAATACGTACAGCATAAAAATTCGACTTTACGAGTAGTAATATCAGTCACTTTTTCATCTCCGCATGTGGCACATTACTTATGCTAACTTGGAGATTTGGAAATGACAAATTGCCATTTGGAAAGTGCAGATGATATAAAAATTAGTTAATAAAAATAAAGAGGACACGCGCATAATGCTGAAACGTCGGATTATCTTTTTATTTTTTTTTAAACTGCCAGTCTTTCAAATAATTTAAATTCGTTCGATTATCAGCGACCGGCATTCGCCAATAATAAAGCCTCGCTTTCAGGGGACCAAAACGTGCTACGCAGGTGTCGCCTGCAGAGAATGTTTCGTGCGAAAATATATATGCTGATCGCAACGTTTTATAGCGCAAAATTGATTAACATCGTGCTCACGATACAAACAAAAATAAGTAATAAGACAAACTAAGTAAAAATACTCGTGTAAACTCTGCTGTCACTTGGTTTTTTACTGTGAATTCTGGAACTCGTGTTCTTGCCACTCACAACAATTTCACTTACACCATCTCCCACATAACACAACTACCAAACAAACTGTTTACCCATGATGTCATTAATAATCGTTGATCACAGACCATTTTTCTCTGCTCGTGCATACACATCCTTACACTCACACAAACTCAAAATTACACATTTCAATATATTCGTCTGGTATGAAATATGCAGAATGGCGAGACCGGTGGCAACCGTTGCATTCTGCTATGATTATTATACGTTGGACGTTGAACATTGTTTAAAGCGTTACTAAGCACCTACGTGGACAAGCAGACGAATGGTTGCATGCGAATAGAATGGGAAATGGGATGAGACGTATGCGCGAAAACTTAGAGACAGCGCAGAGTGTTTTGGTATGTTTGCGTTTAAACGAAATCCATGACACAGCGAATTAATTGGTCTGTTACGACGCAAACATTTCCTTCCGTGTAATAATAAATCCGTTGCCAGTGCTCGGGCTGTTTGTGGCAAAATACATACGTTAACAACTTTATAGAACGATTCCCCTGCCGCGGGTGTGCAAAACACTGAATGGAAAGTGAAATTTCATTGCGCGCAAAAGAGTCGCTTTAAATTCAGTCGTTTGACATTGCGGTTACACGAACACACCGCAAATATCCTGACTTTGAACGCGCTCGCAGCGGTCTCTGTTAAATGTTTTTATGCCCGTATCGAATATGAAGTTACTTCGTCAAAGAGTTAGATTAAAATGGAATTCAGGTAAAAAGGATACCCGCTGCGGTGTTTCGGCAATTAGTTTATTTTGTACTGAGGCTATGATTATAGAATTTGCCACCTCAGTAAGATCTCTGCTACATTTGTATTATGTCGGTTCGAACTTTACTTCGTCAAAGAATTAGATTAAAATGGAATTCAGGTAAAAAGAATACCGGCTGCGGTGTTTCGGCAATTAGTTTATTTTGTACTGAGGCTATGATTATAGAATTTGCCACCTCAGTAAGATCTCCGCTACATTTGTATTATGTCGGTCCGAACTTTAGTTTGTCGAAGAGTTTGATTGAAATTAGAAATGATTAGATTAGAAATTATTGAAATTTGAAATGAACACTATTCCAAATTGACATTCACGCACGCGAATTCTATCCATCGAGAATTGTACTATTCCATACTTAATGTAATGAAACCCGACTGAACGTGCATTAAAATAAATCGCGTAATAATATTTCCGCACACCTGCCATAATTGTTTAATTTCGCATCAAAGCAATTGCGGACGGCGTGAATTACGTTATTCAATTAATACTCACGGAATTTCCGACCGAATACAAAATCGATTTTTTAGGCCGTGCTCAAAGCTCATTTGCAACGCATCGAAAATAAAATCTGAAGCCATTAAACGGTTCATTGAACATGACTGTCGTCTCACATAAATTAATTCATTGTTTTCATTACAAACATTAATTACAATTAATACTCATGAAGTTTCCGACCGAATACAAAGTCGATTTTTTAGCCTCCTGTTCAAGGCACATTTGCAACGTATCAAAAATAAAATCTGAAACCATTAAATGTTTTATTGGCATAAATTAATACATCGTGCTCGCCACAAACATGCGCTCCAAATATTTTCGGTTTTGTGATACCTAAAGATATCAACGCGTGTTAGTGCTCGTATATTTGGTCATTACTCCTGCATCCTCATAATCTCATCTTTCACCGAAATAGTTTTTCTCGTCTATCAGAGGTCTTCCGCAAAATAACTAGCACGAATTATTAAGAGACCGGCTACTTTTAGCCTGGTAGCGAATGTGATTTCAACGGGACGGTAATACAAACCATGTGGCATTTGCACTGTCTAACACTTTAAGTATTCGGCATGGCGATCGATCATTAGGTTTGAACGGATATGTGCATCGTACATCTCGACTGTTCGACCACGCCCTGTTCAATTATTTTCTCTGAGGTTTAATAAAATCGTTGACTAATTTAGTGCCCGTTACCGCTACCAAAACTGTAGCAATCGTTAAGATTAATTTTTGAGGCAATCGACTATAGCAGACAGTCATGAATTAAGCGTGTAAAATAGTTAAACGAAAAATATTGAATACATCTGTATTCAATATTAACGTTATTTTTTTTATATGATTCATTTCACTTTTATTTTAAATTATTTGTTTCATTTATTGAATTTCTGTTTTACATTTAAATGTACGTACAGTATTTATTTTAGATTCGGAAAAAATTGTTTTCGAATATTTATGAAATATTTGTTTCCTGTTCTGATAAAATATATTTTCAATGTATAGAATGGATATTTATTTAATATTAGGAAAATAATCAACGTGCAGCGTATTGTCGTGAAATTTTAAAAAAATCTTAGGGTGTAAGACGTTCATCGGGATAAAATGTACTCGCGGCAATACAGTTCTATAACTACATTTTTCAGCGAGTAAGTCAGTCGGTCTTCGCTAATTTTAATATACTGCAAGGTAATAGAATACGTACAATTTGGCACCGATCAATACGATTCAAAGCGATTTAGCTTGGCGACGATGTATTCTTCCGTGCGATTTTAATTGGGTCATGTGGCGTGGGATAATAGAAGATAGACTTTCAATATTGCCACGGTCGTGGGATACAAGTAATTTATACATGTTATAAAATTACGTTGTTACACAGAATATAGTAGCCAATGCTTCAGATTTTTCACTTTCTATAATTGAGTCGACGTATTACTCTGTAATGAAATTAATTAATTATGTGAGGATGAATACAATTTATGCACGCATAACATGTATGCATATACGTATATATATATATATTAGTTTTCTGCTTTGGTCAACTAAAGATTGTCCTCTTTCCGTTGAGGATACCTACGTTATCTTGTTCCCGTGAATAAATCATGCAAAATGTCGCGATATTTATCAAATTCTCGGTTAACGGCACTTTGATATTTTCGCCTGGCTTATCCCGTCAGACGATTCCCGTGTGTATAAACTTTTTGCCGGCGAAGTAATACGCTCTAAAGTTCGCGCGTCTAAAGGGTATTGCCGATAATCGTATTTTCGAACTTTATGATTTTACGAGAAATTCGCTAAACGGCCCGAATTCAGCCAATATCGAAGGGAAGACCCACGATTATTCTCTTTCCGGCAAAACGCAAAATATGCTTCGGCGTCTTTTGCGGTATGCACAGTACACAGACGATATCACTGCTCTTTTATGATACGGCCTACGGGCCACGAAGCTCCCAATTGAGCGCACTTATTTTTGGAACAGTGTAATTAGCCCGATAACCAACCGCCGACACAATAGAACGCACACGTGCACCTATTCCCAATTCGCGGAGTTTTTCGATACGGCACAAATCAATTTCAGATTACCTGCATTTACCCGTCATTTATTCCCACCACATCGGCCCACCTGTGCGTGAAAATCCCCGTACAATTTAGAATCGCAAATCATCAGTTCGAATTCCATCAGCGGCCGAACGGCGTCAAGTAAATATCATTTTGCCTATGTACCTGAAAATCATTCTACACTCTTGCGAGACACGTTTGCGTGGGCGTGTGCATTGCGGATTGTACATAAATATTTATCTTACGTGTCGCGTTACATCAGCATTGGATTCACAGGTCTCGGATTACACGAGCAAAATTACAGAAACGTTTACTGTTGTTTTTTACTAACTTTTGCAGGCATTCAATAGTGCAATTATATGAGTATGCATTCAAATTTATTTTGACATCAGGTTTCTAATTTTTAAATTCCGGGTGTCGCGTGCCTACATATTGCTTCATAAATATGGTGTTAAAAGAATATAGATACAATACTCCCGTTGTTGGCCGATGACTCAGCATATGGATCATGTACAGATTTAAATCATCAATCCGCTATCAGGTAGCAATAAAGAAAGCAAAGAACACAGTATAAGTGATATAACACCTCCCGTGATTGGCCGATGACTCAGCATACGGGTCATATATATATTAGTATCGTAAATTTGCTATCAGACAGTAATGCCGAAAGTGATAACATTAAAAGCCTATAATTCCTCATTATATCACAATGCACTAATGGGTGTATTAACATATTGAAGAATTGTCACGCGTTCAAAAAAGAATGTCATTGCTCCTACGTTGAAGGGGCATAAAAATATGGATCTCTGATTGTCCGTCAAGTGCCGTGGGATTGCGGAAAATTGTTTTCGTCTAGTTTCGGGCCGGCGTTCTCACTTTCGGATTGGCGACACGTCTGTGCGCGCACTCGGATAATCCCCAATCGTGCATACGTAACGTTTGCCGCATTATTGCGCTGTTGTGTCGCGGCGATATAGCCGAAACGCCCACCGGCGTTTCAATGGGAGTGCGTCACAACGATACAGCGTTATATCCCGCTGGGAGATCCAATGACTCCTTTTGTCGCCGGGAGTTTAGAACAATTAATCGATGCTATTGAAATTTAACGCGCCTCAGCGAATTTCGATTCCCGGCGAGTATCGCGTCGCCCGCACGGTCATTGCGTCCGGATTAGAGGGTGGAAAATGATGCTCCGACGATCAATTCTCTATTCTGTGCGAAGACAGGCGATAGCGTTAACCAGTTAGCTGCTTTTGATGGGCACACTCGTCACCGAGAAATGCAAATATTTTGTGCTATGCCGGGTATACGTCGTGAATAAAGAGTAAGGTATATTCTTAAATCTTAAGATTTGTTGAATATGTGGGGGACAAAACGAAATAAAATGAATAAATAAAAGAATATTGATAACTATTATGAATGAGAATTAAAGAATTGAGAATTAATTCAAAATAAAATATATTTAGTAATAATTAAATAATATAAATAATTTAATAATAATTAAATTGAGAATTGAGAATTAAAGAATGAGGATAAATGAATTGATGAGAGTAAGTGTCTCTGTAATTTGCGTCGTACTCATCTCGCGTTGAACCTCAATTCAACTAAATTGCCGATCATCTCCTCGTTCGTTTATTCTGTTTTCTTCTCTATCGCAACGGATTCGTTCTAGAATGTTCTCGTTACCACATGTATATAGTGTATATACTGTAGGAATTGGATTGGATTTCTCGGTTAGCATAATTATGCCACGTACGACTTCGGTGCACCAATTTATTATAATAAGACTCATTAACAACCTTTAACGAACAAATCTCTTTTAGACATACACCTCAGGATAGTCATAAAAAATTCTTGCCAGTAACAAAATGAAAAAAATGAAACTGTCATTACAACTGAATTCTGTGTTATAACAGCCACATATACTCGTCGTCGCACACTTCTTGTGACATTTTACGTACTCACAGAGGTTGCAACAGGCTAACTGGTTAACGAGTGCAAAAACCTGCCGGGTAACAACAACGATGCGCGACAATTTAGCGAGTTCGCACTCACTGATAGCGCGAGCCGAAAGATAATAGACGCTAAAATTGTTTATCGGTCCTCAGCAGCGGACCGATAATAATATCACTGTTATCTTTGCCTTATCGCGTAATTAGGATGTCATGAAGATCGTACGCGATTTAGTGATGCAAGTACAGTAGTAACAATAACGAAGTGTAGTACATACTGGGCATATAAAGTTTCCCATTTCAAATAAATGATTAATTAACCAGCCATGACGCCATATAAAACATACTCGATACATAGAGTTCCAGATTTGAAGTATATATTTAATTGGTCACCCGTAACGGTCATATTTTCAAACTTTTTTTACATTGCATTGCAAACAGATCCTTTTGTAACAACAAAACAACGTTGAGAAACGTAGGGAAACATAGGGAGCGTAGTTATACACTTTTTCCAAACACTTTCGTCTCAAGAGTGGATCGACGCCCACCGCGTCAGAGATTAAACCGTGGGAACGACGCTACGCATGTTCCCTTTGCCATATCTTTCAGTTAATCAGACGCGAGCCTTTTGCGCAAAGCGGCCGGGAGTTTTCTTCCCCGCGAGTTGATTCCACAATTTTCTCTCTGGACATTCATATTACCGCAGTGCGGTTACGTCCCGCTTTTGTAACGGTAATTTCAGTCACGTACCGCACGGGAACGTATTTATGTTAAAACTCTCCTCACTCTCTGAAATTCGAAACAATTAGCGAGCGTTATTGCAGTTCAAACAGAGTTCAACGAACTTGACCCCGGGCTACGCGATATATTATTGCCGGGCGATACACGAGGGCGACCGCGCGAATTCAAATTGTCCGTCAATTGCTTATTTTGAATTCATGACGATCATGGCCATCGACGAGAGTTAGGACGGCACTTTGACTTGAGCGGGGGCAATTTTCGTCGCGGACGGTCAAATACGCTTGTCGATGTTTGTTGTTGGAAATCAGAGTGAGTTTCGAACGTTCAGTCTTACTTCGTTGTGCGACGCGACAAGTCAGTCGCTTCTTGGCTGGGGATTTTACGGTGTTTTGTGCTGCCTGAACGAAAAGCAATTTACTCTACATGTTTCGGAGTCATAAGTATCTTTTTTAGGAGCCAGCGTGTGTATGTAAAATTAAGTGTGTTTGGTATTTTTACGCTTAACTCGACCGTACAAATGTTTTTCCTTTACATGTGACGCAAAGATTGCGGGTAGTAGATACATTATAGAACTAGGCATGTGGTATAAAGACAGTATAATGTTTTTATGCTTTTATTGTGTTTATACAGTATAAGTATAACACTGCTGACAATGCTAACTGTAACAGTGTACTATATAAGTACAGTTTGTTTTCTTTAGGTGCCACGTAAAGATTGCAAAATTTGCGGTTAGTAGATACATTATAGAAATAGGCACGCGGTATAAAGGCAGTATAGTATTTTTATGCTTTTATAATAGTTATACAGTGTAAGTACAACAATGTTAACAATGCTAACTGTAACAGTGTACTATACAAGTATGGTTTGTTTTCTTTACGCGCAACGTAAAGTTTGCCGTTCACACAGTATAAAAATTCTCACGCAGTATAATTTTTTTAAAAATAATTCCCATCGTCAGCTACAACGTCATATTAAAGGAAAATAACGTTTGCGTAGTTAAATTAAGCGTAAGACACATCATATATTTCATTCTATGTTGTTAATTTTGCACATTTCGTATTATTTTATATTATAAAACATGTAGAGTAAATTCGCGTTCATTGCAGAAGAACAAAGCACCGTGAAATCTCGAGCCAAGAAGAGGCCAATTTCTTCACGTCGCATGGAAATCAGGATGTTTCGCTAACCGTTCTTGACTCCGGGGAGTAGATTTTTATTTAAGCCTGCTCCGAGCTTGTGTATTGCAGGAATAATGACGCAATGTCGAGCTGACGAAGGCGGGGGCATGAATAATTTAACCTTTTAATTAAAAGCCACATGTACGCGTTCTAAGCTGGCGTGACAAATGTTAGATCCTGTAACAGTAGAATTTACCACCTCATGTGGATAACGAAACAATGCAGTAGTTGAACTTCACGTCTGTCAATAATTTAACTTGACAATCGAATATGTGGGTACCGGTAACTCTCTACATACACACACGTATATATACATATTGTATCAAAGCGCGACAGTGTCACTCCGCTGCAGATTGCAAGATCTGATTGCGAATTACGCCGTAATAGATACGTGTAATATATTCTGTAGAATATCTTCATCCTTTGCCATCGAACGTTTCACTCTCGGATGCACCGCAACACGCTGCGAATCGTAGGATCGTTTACTCACCCCCTATAATATCGTATCGCCGCCGATTATTAAAACAATAATTAATGCAACTCGCCTATTATGCGGCGCACGCACGAAAAGTCACAATGAAATTTCGGCCTATCCCCCCGATACGCGTTATTACACAACACGCTCGTAATAACGAAATTCGCGCGGCCGTTTGTGACCGAAATAATACCCGCATTATTTCTGTCGCGTTGAAAATTTGCTCGCAGATTTTTCGCACCGCCGTCTGACCCGACGCGTCGCCAGTCAAAAATGTAGTCGTCAGTCACGGTGTGAGCGTAACGCACGTTGTTAACGACGTTATTCATATGCCGCTTTATCGTACGATTTTTCTTATCAGGTTTCACCTGTTCGGCCACGCCAGATAATGCGATAGCTCTTTCGATACCTATCAGTTCTTTGTCGCGCTCTGCCGCTTACGCTTCACTAACTCTACCGGCTGAAAGTGTTTCAAAGTCCTGCCGGTCGGACGGTAAAGATTCGCCAGCTTTCTTGCCGATTGCACGAGCGACGGAAAAACACCTTTGACGGTTGTGTCTGGCGCGTGCCACAGGTCAGTGTTTTATAATGTGTTACGGTGACTGCGGGTTAGTGGTTGGTGCGATTGAGGTACGTGTGTGTGTGTTGATCGAAGGTTGTTGGAGCCGGTTGATGCGTGGCGATGGATAAATGCTGTTCTGCTTTTGATTAAAAACGAGGAACATATGTCAGTTACACGTGCAGGTCAATTTTTGAGAGGACTGCGTGCTGTGACGCGGCTGTACGAGGATTCGTACGGTGCAACGATCGATCTGTGCTTAGACAATAGACGGGTTGGTGCGTAGGAAAAAATGCAGGAAGTGTTGGGTATGAAAGATACAGTGATATAGCGAGTTTTGAGAGGGTAACGCGAGAGTTGCCGTCTTTAGAACCGAGGAATGAGTAATTCGCCGGCAAAAGTATTAACGTAGATGCAAAGAAAAGTTCGTTTCGAACAAAATTTTGCTTTGCCTATTCTGCACCATGTGTTGCAAATTATTTTTTTCGCGCATCACAATTATTTGTCCCCAAAACAACTTATCGCATAATTACGAAATTTGCGCTATTGTATCAAACGATCTCGCACATACTCGCGAAATTTCTTAAATGTGCACGTAACACAACGCGTCCATCGACGTTGCCGTTTGCCTCGCGAGCTGTTCTGCCCATTTTATTTCGTGGCACATCGAATAGCCCTGCAAACCTGTTGTATGTCGTTGACGTACCCGTCTCTCTATCCGCGTGTCCCGCCGACAGACAAATATTGATTGCGCACCTTTCAAAACCTCGGCTGCACGTCGACTAGGCGGACGCGCAAATTAGTTCGTTTCGCGCATTTTGTCGCGACCGCTTTGTCTCGTAGCTCGTTAACGTTGCCTTAGTTAACAGTTGTCCGCGCAGCGAGTACCTGTTGAAAAGAGGTCTCCTACCTAGTCACGCCGCGACTTCTCACCGAACGACGATACTTTTCTGCCCGTGGGAAGAAAGTTCGGGATAAGAAGTCGTCAGCGATGCCGCCAAGTTCGACGCTTCAAGTGAATCGCTAGTGGGACGATCGAGAGAGATGAAGTTTGCGACACGCTTCCGGACTTCTGCGCGAACGAACGCTGACGAAGAAAATAGTCGTTACGTTGGTGGATGGTTATTAATACGGTGGACGCGGGTCGATTTTCCTTCATTTTGTTTAACCGCTTCTTTGATACTGTTGAAAGCGTTCAAGCAAACTTCCGTCAAAATTTAGTTATTTTCATGATTGATTTTATTATATTTTTGTTATTGCGTACTTGCGTTGATCTCAAGCGAACTGGCATATATGGGTACTCTGAGTTTCTTTAAATTTTAATTATTTCCATTATTGATACTAACACATTTATATTATTTATACTCTTATTTGAATACCATTATCTGAAGTTTCAAGCATATCAAACTTCATGTCGGATTCCGCACATTTTATTTTACTTTATAACTTCGAAAAGATATCGACAAAATCATTCGATTTTGTGTTTTTTTCGAGTCTCTCACCACTCTCTTTCATCTCATATAAGCGAGCAACTCGAATGATTTACTTACAGTCGGTGATTATAAAGAAACCCGTGTTTTTCTTGGGTTTTTCTTCATTTTTCAATCTATTTTTTGTCATATCTCGGGAACTATTTCGAATTTTTCAGTCCAAGTATACCTTAAGATTTTCTCGATTTCTTCAAGGCCCTGTCCCGTCTAAACTAATGATCGAAGCTTATAAGTAATATAGGTTTTCTTAAAGCTCTTTGGACACACTTTCACGTGGGACTAATCGCGATCACAAATTTTGAAAAAAATTTTTTTGGACTTTCTTAAAATCGTCATATCTCGGAAACTATGAAGAGTTCAGCGCGCGGAAAGTGGTCTATCTTCAGGGCAAATTACCCTCTATCGAACGGTATCGGTCAGAAACAAAAAAAAAAATTGACATTTTTCGCCATTTTTCGCCTATTTTCAGCTTATTTTTCTTATTATTTCTCTTTATTTTTGTTTATAACTTGTGAACTATTGCAAATTTTTGGGCGCGGTTTGAATTTTTTTGAGTCTAGGCTGATGAGTCACGCTGGACACATACATGCATCGACCGTCCACGAAGAGTTGAAAAATGTATCATTTAAAAAGAATTATGCAATCTGTATGTCGATCGTCACGTCGATTTGCTTTGTCTTTATTTAACTGTTTCTTACTGTTTGAGTTCTTCAATCAGACTGTCAAATACGCGTGCCCAGAGTTTCTTTAATTTATAATTATTTCCTTCACTGACAAAAGTATGAAAATTTGATGGCAAATTATTCTCTATTAAATTCCACAGTAGCAGGAATAAACATCTTACCGTGTGGCTGCATTGCTAACTTGTGTCTCTGTTCTTCAATTGAAAAAGTAAGCACGTGCTAAGTTTACTTTCAAAGTTAATGTTTAATGTAATAGTTAATTCTATTGCCGACGGAAATATAATTACTGCCTTTCCCATACATTCATATAAGTGACGCCGATCGTGCTAACGGTTAAATATTTCAGTATCTAACTAATAGGTTTCCCATGTTTCCGTGTTATCTTTATCTACACATTGTACGCACGTGACGATGGAAAACATTCTTTTAATTTGGCTCATTCTAACGACCACTATACGTTATCTGTACTGTACATACCTACCTGCACTATACATATTAATTTTCTTGCAACACGGAATCGATAATCTCTCAGCCGCCTGCCTTGAACGCAACATCGCGGAAACATAATTCGCCCAAGATTAAACTGCAGCACGCAGCGCTGAAAAATGCCGTCAAAAATATTGTATTCCGACAGTCGTGCGATTGTCGGTCAGCAGTAATCGGGCGAAATTGGTTGCCGCCTATTTTCCACTTAATCATTTCATCGCCGCGAAGCTTAATAGAACGCCCACTGCGCATGGCCACGATGTAACAGCAATCTGTGTCCCGCGTTGAGTACTTTTCCATATTTACTTTACTTTTCGTGTCACAAAGCCGGCCAGGACCGAACCAAACATGCAAATACGCAAATGCCTGAATCCGCGAAAATGTCTTACTTGAGATGCCCAAATTACGGGCGAGTATAGTAAAATTTCTCACATTGGGCCTCACGCAATGTAGCTTTTTGAAAAATAATTTCTGTCATAAGTTACAACGACATATTTAAGAAAGAAAAGGTTCGTATAGTAATTATATTGAGGAATATATATTTAACATAATTACTATATGTACGAAAAACACATAATATATTTCGTTGTACGTTATTCATTTTGCATATTTCATATTACTTCATATTGTGAAACATGTATGGTTGTGTTATAGAATCATGGTTTACATTTGACGGTATTTCCTAGCTTACTTACATTATATTACCATTACTGGCTTCCGTCGTATATCATCAAACACGTGTAGAGTGTTTTGGGGAAGAAAATAAATCATATTCAACAACAACGGGCGTATAATTTTTAATAGTGGGTAGCGTTGGATAAAGCAAATTAATCAACCAATTAAGGACAATGTGAGAAGTTTACCATACCGAGTTGGATCCCATGAGGCAAAACCCAGTAGGGAAAATAGTGTATGATTTAATAAGCCCCTTTCTCGGTTAAAAACCATACAATAACAAGGTTTGTGTTACTGTAATATAACGTGTAAGTGTATTTTTTTATTCGAGCAACACAAAAAATTACGGACATTTGCTCTTCACTTCGAACATCACTCTCACTAATTGAGCCGTTTATTTTGAAAGTGGCCTAACTCCATTTATCTTCAAATCGAGATAAATAACATTTACTGATAAATAACATGAATTTGTACATGTAACCATGGTAATCGGAAAATATCGAAAAACGGAGTTAGGCCACTTTCAAAATAAACGGCTCAATTTTAGACGAAAAGTACAGCGTCTGTTAGGCTTGTATTGATAAGCGGAGTAAACTTGTCTGCGGAAATTTTGACTACTTTTCAACCAAAAAAAAGGCTCATTATCTCATTACGCACCGCTACTAATAAGACTGAGAGTAACACACCACAAAGCGCTAGTGCTACGTGAATTATAATAAGGTTGAAATTGAACACACTCCTCAACTCTAAGCGCAATGTGATCGACGTTCCTGTACGTCCAGGCGACATTGAAAAGGAAAGATTTTGCCGTAAACGTCACTCCGTCCCGTGGCTTGCAGGCGATTTCGGGCTCAATCAGATATCGCCGCGAATTTTCTTTGACAGCGGATAACGAGCGTCGAGGCATCGAAGTCGACATTTTCGCCGCTGACGATAAGATTGAAATTTCCCGGCGTCTGTCAGTCGCTCCTCGATATTGCTGCCGCAAAACCGTACGTTCCGTCGCTTCATATATGCGAACGTTCTTGCCTTTAGGGCCGACGCGGTGCTCGCGGATCTCGCATTGTGCCAGACTTCTGCTTCGTTAAAACTTTCCGCGGAATCGCATCGCGTACAATTATTGTCGACGTACGACTTTTGTGACCGTGCATGCGGAGGAACTGTGGAACCGCGACATCCTCGGTGTTTCTCGATATACAATGTATCTGTACATTTATTCATCTCTGCTCATAATATTTAATTTTGTCGTCGTTCGTAAAGAAATGCCGTTTTACGGTTGACGAGAATTAAATTTGGTTTAAAAACAACAGTTTAATGCCTTGATGGTAGTTTATTGAAAAATGTGTTGCTGGTAATGCGACGTGGTTTAATTTTATCAACAACCGGTATCGATAAAAATTCTGTTGACAATTCGCGCGACGGCGTCAGAGCCTGAAGGCTGTTTGTCAGGATTAAAGGGAATAAAAACATTGCTGAGGAGCACTGTGAACCGGGAGAGATTAAATGCAGCCGCGATGATTTCAGCGGAGGAAATATTCTTCAACCGGCGCGCAAACGTTAAGGGAAAAGTCGTTGACCTTTCTGATCGAAACGAAACAAGAAGGGTCGATTTTATTTTTAATTATACAACTTTTATATAATTATATAATGATGTAATTATATAATTTTCTATTTATTTTTAATCACATTTCATTTTAAATTACATCAAACTATATAATTCTTCTGGCAATAACCAATATTAACACTTTCTCGACCGCTATTGACTGAAGATACCACTCACTAACGACTCTGTTTTGGATATCGCGCAAGAATTGTGTATGTGTAATTTGATTGTCATTTAGAATTGTCATAATATCATTTGATATTTATTTTATCTAATATAACCGTTCACCGCCGAAAAGCCGATTAATCGGCTACCGGTAAATAATAGTTGGAACTGAAAAGCCGATTAATCGGCTAGCGGTCGACAAAGTGTTAATAGATAGCCTATAATCAGCAGGTAATTTCTATATAATTATACAATAACACAGTTACACAACTTTTAATTTATTTTCACTTATATTTCATTTGAAATTATACCGTACTGTATAATTCTTTTGACAATACGCAATATTTTTCCATGTCGAGTGTTTTTACTTTCCAACCATCACATCGTTATTTTATCCAAATGCTCGTGCACTGTGCTCGCGGCATTTATATATATTTCGAAAGTTTCGCCGGGGGGTCACGTGCGACGATGTGTTATGCGACATTGTCTCGTCCCGGTGAATCAGAGTTTGAGAATTCGCGAGCCGGGAATCAAGCGTTTTCAACTGTTTCAATGCTCGCCGCTGAGCAGCGTGCACAACCCGCCCACGACAGAATTTGATGCGCCCGTTTCGTACTTTTCAGCCGCTTTGTCTGCGCAGCTTTTACCATGGCGCCTCAATACGTCTTCATTGTATATTTAAGCGGCGGATATCTAGTCGGCGCGCGTTGCCTATGCAGCTTGCGAAATTGTATGTGCAGTTCGGCGCGGAAAGTAGGGAACCGATTGTCCGGCCTTTTTATTTCGATCTCTGCGCGTTCTCGCTAATTTACCCGCGCGCCGCACGGAAAGTCGTCTCTTGCGAAAAGTTGCGCGACATTTTAGCGCGCTGAGTGCCGGGCGTATTTCGCCGGTTTTACCTCGGGCGCCGGTGCGAAATTGTCTATTAAAGCTGGATCGTGATAAAATTCGGCGAAATTATGATGCGCCGTGAACTAATTACCGGCGCAATATTTATACGCTGTTTTCTTTCGGTCGTTGCCTCAGCTGTCGTTTCGTTTCGATTTCGTCGGTTATTTGCTTTTGTTACAGACGGCTTCGCGCGAAATTTGTCGCGTTACGTTGAGTGCACTGATTTGTATTAGGTCTTTCATTGAAATCGACAGTGCGGTCGACAATAGTCGTTTAGGAGAGAAGGTTAAAATACACTGTGGTATAAGATAGAATGCAGTACTAAAGGGGTGACGATAGTTTGTCAAGTCTTCAGCTATAAAGCACACGTGCTTATCTTAATACGGTACATTGCGACACGTATTTTAATTTTTATTAGATTTAGGAATATTCTGCCAATTTTCAATTTACACATCTGGAAATATAACTGTAAACAGATGCAGGCGTAAATGTTTCAAATAGACACGTTTATATGCGTTGAAACATGAGATGTCATCGTCAAACCAAACTTTCCAGTACATCTTATATATACTATAATATATTATAATAACCATAAATATAGAGTAACCTAATATATATGATACTTTTCACCCACAACATGTAGTCAAGTGTATCGATACTATCAATATTACAATCAACAAACACCGGCAACACAACAACAACCAATGATTCTTTCCTCCAATGCATTTCTCGTGTACATAGTTCGAAAAAATAATAAATCAAATATCAAAAATTACGAACAAAAAACTTACACCCACATAACTTTCTACTCAACGCTTACGAAGAAATATTATATTTTAACTCCTTGAGAAGTATAAAATTTAAAAATATATTTTAATTAGAAGTTGTTAACGACCACAACGTATTACGGTCAAAGCGTATTAGAAAAAATTCGGTCTAATGCTTTACCGGAACACCTAACCAGAAGTAGAATTTCAGAATGAAGTTTAATTAGAAACCGATAAAGACCGAAACGCATTAGAAGAAATTCCTTTCTACCCGCTCTTACCACCGCCGTTATTGCGCTTAGTGAATTATTCAACCGTGTCTGTCTTTACTTCCCCAGCTATAATTAGACCGGCAATAAGCACTTGTCCGGCGACTCCTGTCGCACACCGTTCGCATACACGTCACTTTACGATCCTCGTGGCCAAGCATAAAAAGCATTGTGTGGCAGTCGAGTACGATGCGACATCAGATTTACTCTTAACACTAGATTTACGGGACGCGTCATTTTGATGCATTTCTCTTCTATTGTTCGTGCTGACTTTTATTCATTTGGTAAGACATACGACCAAATTAATATCCTTTTGTGTCTTTTAATGCCGAAATTGTTTATGCAATGGAGGCGTGTTACTACTTTTGGCGAAAGACGTTTTCAATATTTTTGACTAAAGAAGGCATGTGCAAAATTTATATAGAATCGGTGACCTGGACTTCTGCTCCTTCCTTTCTCGGTATTCTAGCTGCTTTCGTAGCATAGAGACATTTTAAAAGTTTCATTTGTTCATGGGTTTGTGCTTTGAAGGAAATAGTACAGAACAGTTGGGCCTTTAAGCAAATGTTGGGTTTTATTTAGGTGCCAATTTGATGGATTTCGATTTGCCAAACGAAAATGACAGGACCTATTTACAATTCTCTCGTATTATTTGCGCTGATTATTATCTAAATGACAAGATCAATATATGTCCAAATTAATATCTTTCTGAGCCTTTTAATCTCAAAGTTCTTATGTGGTACATCCATTTCTCTTGATGACCGGAATTTCGACGCGATCTTAAATTAAACATTAACCCCAACAAATCGGCTTTGCGTCTGAAAGCATTGCTTCAGAAATAAACATCGATGTAATCAAGAAGTTCCTACAAAATAATCTGTAAAGCAACCCCCCAAGTACGCAGTTCTTGGCACAGCGTACCTGCTTATGTTCTACCTCCGTGTTCAGGTTGAAAACCCGTAATACCGTAAAGCATTAGAAAGAACGTTGTCCGTGTAAGCAAGCGCTCAGTTTCGTTTACGTCTCCACCGAGATACGTAGGTAAGAAATGTCCGCAGACCTTCTAAATTCTATCGTTTGACGCGTATCCCCAGAGATACGTAGACAAGAAATGTCCGTAAATGACATTTTTACGGAAGCACCCGGCCGACAGCAGGTCTCGGCGCGCTCGACGACTTCTCACGACGGCGAACGAGCCGGAAATGGAAAAGTTCCATTATCTGTGTAGCGTTCGAGGCCGCGCATACCGTGTTTATTCGAAAACTTTCGGAACTTCATGCAAATCCGCCGCGACGCCGACGACGCCCGACGAGCGGTTCGTTACGAAGGAATCGTCGAGTATTCCCCGGTTCTCTTTCTCTCGAGGGTGCACTCGCAATCTCCATTGTTTCGCCAAAGGAAACGGCAGCGGCGAAGGAGACGGCGAAAGTTCCGCGACGGGCAAATTAATTAATACCTTGACCATAAGGGTTCTCGCGGGCGTGCATGAATGTGCCCCCTCGAGATAATGAATTAGGATAAATCGAGAGCGGAGCGACGGCCCGGCGATTCTTCTGATAACTTCGTCTTGCCGAAGCACTTATCGGAATCGATATTAATGGCGCGGCGGATAATTAGCGGACTCCCGGTGGAAGTGGCTGCGGCCGGAGTGGCGTGCTCGAAATTAAATTACAGGGATATTATCGTAGTTGTATCGCGATGCCGAAGGAGCGGGAGTGATCCCGGTGTAATTGGACAGAAGCAAAACTCGATTCTGGCGCAATCTCAATTTACGTCGCGCGTTCGACCGGTTAATGCGCCGAACGAGATGTAACTCGAATCTGGGTGACGCCCGGTTTTTAATCGTGACGAAGGTATGCGGCAGTAGGAACGCATGTATGCATTTATAAGAATGTAGCATTTCCTGTTAGTTTAATACATTGAATGCGCTGTACTACGTATATGGGTGGTATTTGACTAGTTTGGTTAAATGTGCTTTATTGCAATTTGTGTCCACATGTTTCGGTACTCTTGGACCCCCTCTTCAAGAGTCTATTTTACGGGAAAATATTATGTCACAGTCATGCCGTTGCATTTTTATGTTATATTTTAGATTCTATCATAGATAATGCTAAAAAGGCCTCTTTCGGTTGAAAACTGGAAATTCATTTACAATTTTTATTAGAATTACTCTACATATTTAGGGCATCCAATATCCTCTTATCAGGATACTATAATAGTAAAACTCGTTTTAATGTCATCTGTGGGTGTTTTATTCGCGCATCGAACTGATTACTTTACTTTATACAGAAAAAACATATAATATTACAGTTGCATGTTATGATATCCTTCAAAACAATTAACGTGAACTCGCACCGTTGCAAACCCCCATAAACAATCAGTCAACATTTTTTTTTCTCCACCTGTTTACCGATGCATTACTCGTCCACTCGTTTACCAACAAATACACATTCGCCGTACCTTTCACCCTTCAGATTTTCTCGTATCAAACGGTGTGTTATACTCCGGCGCGTGCTACCGTGCTGTTACCTTGCCATGATGAATCCGTACCTAAAAGTTCCGTAAACCGTGCGAATTCGATTTGTTTTCAAACGGCTCCGGTTGTATCGGAAAAACAAACAGTTCGTTGTCAGTGGCTGCCGATTTAGAAGCCGCGGAAAGCGTACTGCATTTATGCTGGGCGCTCAGCGTGTCAACGGCGTCTGCGACTATGCGCGGAAATCCATGAAATTGAGTGTTTCCCGCGTAACAACGTGACCAGTGATCCTGCCTGACCGTTATCGAAAGAGTGACGATGCGCGTCAATCCTTATCGCGTGTCGCGCTCAAAGACGTGACGCATCGATTAGACGCGCGACGCTTTGTGATAAGCGAGTCTATGATTTTTCGCTCGACGCGCGAATGCAGATGCCTATCGGCCGACAAAGAATTAGAAGGTACTGCGCGAACTTGAACATGTGCGAAAGCCGTTCCCATTCAACCTTTCGCTTCACGTCTCCTTTTCTTTCATTTTCCAAATGGATTTGTCTGGCGTGCGTGCATCCGAGTAGGGACGTCAGACAATGTAACCAGCGACGTGTGAGCCCTGCCGAGACGGAGATCGCTCGTTTATGCCTTCGTTATGGTCTTGTTAACTTTTTTCTATTCCTCTGCTCCCGACATTTTCGTCTTCTCATTCCCGTCCGCTTTTCTCACTATTTTCCTTGGATCGTTGGATCGTTTTTCCACATTTTTCTTATGCAGCGTTCTCATTGTCGGAGTCTGCAGTAGCGTAAACTTATAATCAAGTTGAGGGGGAAGATTAAATTTTAGTTTCATTTATAACGTGGAAACCCACTTCTTTAGCCGCTAGGGACGGATGTATGCATATCTTCAACTTTGGACAGACACTCAGACGTATAAATACTGGGCATAAATGGGCGTATGTAATATGTATAAAAACATGTAATGGGCATAAATGAGTGCATACAGTAAATTATGTCATATATCGTATAATATAGTACTAATAGCGTTACTATTGATGTTTAATGAGATTTTCAGGTTTTTCAAAACTATTTTATTTCTATTTAGGAAGAACGCAATTCTCTCGTCCTATTTTTACTTTTCTGCTTCTTTCACTTACTTTAGTTCCGCCAGGTACGCGTTCAACCTATAAATTTCTACGAAATATAAATTTACCCTTCGACTTTCCCGTATCACTGACATCTTTCAAGCTAGAGTCAAGCCCATCATTTACAGCTGATTCCGTTTGCTTCCGTTCCACTGTAAACGCGTGTATATTGTACAGTACTATTGGATCTAACACGGTCGCAAACTCAACATTCTTTTAACCTTTTTTAACAATTTGACCAGGTAGAAAGGAATTTATAATTTTACGTTCCAACTGTATTACATTTTGCTCCCATTTAAATATCATAATACGCGTACAATACATCGGAATATAATTATTGCTGACACTATCGAAAAAGACTCATAACTTACTTTACGGCTTTCAACGATCCATCAAGAATAGGCACAAAAATGCTTAATACTGTCGGAAAATAAGTAATGACGATTATTATTTGAAACGCTAGGCACAACGCTGAACAAACGAAATTTTGTAGAAAGGAAGTAGAATACTGGCCAAATCAAGTGTACAAAGTTAAGAATTTTTTGCTCAGTGTCTTACTTCCGTGTACAATCCTTTACCCAGTGTTTTGCCCAGTGCATGTTTCATCCTATTTTGATTAAATGCTTACAAAGCCGAAAGATCCTTACCATCATACACTCGATTTGCCCAATGTCTTACTCTCTTCCACGTAAGACACACGCTTCCGACGTAAACTGCGCTTGCACAATATCATTGGCTCCGCGTTGATACAGTGCACAACGCTCAATTACGCACACGAGCTTGTGTGCGTGTCAATATGTGCGTGTACCATTCCGATCAATGCCTCGCACCGAACAGTGAGCGGATAATTGGTATGTAATTTTGCCGGCAGCGAGCGGGGACTACGTTTTTGTGTTTTGTCGGCTTCGTTTCTAAATTTTTTCTGATATTTTAGACTTCCGCCGCGTTACACATCTGTTATCCGTCCGTGTTCTGGCATATCACGCAGGTATCTCGCGAACATTCTGTCATAAAACCGCTTTATCATAACATTACGTTACTCATGTGCACCTACTTGGGCGCTAACGCAACATTGCTACCGTATACTCCCCTGTCTGGCACATTTACAAAGGAAAAGCTGTTCATTATCTTGTCGCTGCGAATGCATTACTGGCATAATTTCGCTTCGTTAATGATAACAGTCGCAAGAACGTGAAACCCAGATCCTGCGAGAAGTGAAAACGCACAAAGATAAAGTCTAAGCTCGACGTATCCATTTAATTATTTATATCCCTCTGCACCGCATAATGCATAGAGGACTTACGTGCGGAAAATGTTCTCGAAGCTGCCGGCGCGAGGGAAATGCTTTAATTTTTCAATTATCAAGCGGTGCATGAATTAGGAAATTTTGAATTAACTTAATGTTGCGTTACGTCGGCGCGACGTGGGACGCTCAGAGTGGGGCTTTTAACCTTTCGTTAGAAAGCTCGGGAAAGTTGCTGCGAGAGATGGCCATTTGAAAATGCCGGAAAACTCGCGTATGAATATTTAGAAATATTGTTCAGATGTTTTTCATTTATATTCGGCCGCGCAGCTACGAAATTCGGACTGGCGTCGTACTCGATGTAACTTCACAAATGGAATTTAATTCCGTCTTTCACATATCGAAACTACAAATATCTCTTTCGACTAATTTTGTTTATCTTCCACTACCCCCGGCATCTTCAGAAAATGTACTTTTTTCTATAATACTATTACGGTGTTATTAAAGAGAGTACACTGATGATTTCAACTTATAACGTTCTGAGGTACTAAATTAATTTTCATAAGGACGAATCCCAATAAATCGTCTGAAATATATACTTGATGCAGCTACTTAATATTTTACTTGTGTCAATCACAGCACGCTAAATATAATATAACGCGCAAGCTAACCGTGCTAATTACCAGCTCTTTGAGTTTAATTCATTTTGAAAGCATCAAATGCAATCGTATCGACCCTAACTAAAATAACGTTCACGTACATTCTTTCGTGCTAACGATTCAGTTCGAAATTTACATAACGTTTCAATGAAGTTTCACTCGCGTAACGTATTGATAAACAGCGCAGGATGTTTCAACAACAAGAGTCATTCGTTCGGGGCTGTAGTCGTAATCCTACACGGAACAGCATGTATAAGCCATCGGACACCGCGGACTATTTCGAGACTGCGATATGCGTATGTTTCCGCTGAAACATGTGCCATTCGCATACGATACCGTTTATCCGACTTCCCTAAAGCTTCACGTTTATTGCATGAAAGACTATCCCTGCCCAGCCTTTAAACATCCTCGTCGCGCAGTTATCCTGTCGCATTTAAGAATTTTCCTCCAACGTATTGTCGCCGAATGTGTAACGGGCGGCCACGCGAATATTTGCGTTGCTATCGATCTCGCCAGACAGTCGAATTGATTAGTTGACGCGGTCAACGGATGAAATGCCAATTTGGAAGCGGCCTTTTAAAACGCTGACGTGCGTTCCGAATGATTTGATTTTTTGCTGAATGGTTTTTTATGTACACCAAATGGACATATTTTATTTAACGTCATTTCGGCAATTTCACGGGGGGCGTTTATGGCTTGTGTTTCGGTGTGTACGTTTTTTGTGCTGAAAATCTCTGCGCAAAATAGAGGGTGTTGAAGGAGACGAGTGGCTTAAAACGTCTGGGTGCTATGTTCTGCATTTTTTTCTAAACAGTAAGTTTCTTATAACTTCCTCGTTAAGTGTACTCGGCCGTGGGTCCGCGTGAACTTTTTTCACTTAGTCAATCTCATTAGTAAGTTCTGCAGTCTCAACGGCATATTTTGTCGGTACGCCGCGTGATAACGTCTCGACTGCCGAGACACTCCCTGCCACTGACATCGTCCACGATATTTTCACTGGCAAATCTGTACTCCTCCCAACAGTGCTAGTTTAAATAGAGCGGTTTTTGCACAGTGTTAGTTTAAATTCACATTTTTCAACGATACCACCTGAAACACACACATTTTTCCACAGTACCTCTCTGTATTCGCATTTTCCAACACCAGTTTAAACGCATTTTTCCACGATACAACTTTAAATTCTAATTTTCCAACAATACCACTTTATACATACACACATCGTCTAACAATTCTACTTTACACAAACATTTTTCAACAATATCACTTTATACACACACATTTTTTATGCAACACCGTTTTAAACACGCCATATTTTTTGACAATGCTACTTTACATACACATTTTGCCGCAATACCACCTCAAATTCACATTTCCGAATAATACAGTTTCAAACGCATACATTTTTCCACGATACTACCTTAAATTCTCATTCTCCAACAACACCACACTAAACTCACAAATTTCTAATTTTCTAAACTCACAATATTCGCAATGGGTAGGAATAATTCTTTTATAAATTCAGTTATTGTTAGAATAGTGATGCGATCATTTGGTCTCCAATCCCTGCACATTATTTACGTTTCGAATAATTCAATCAAACGCTGTAGTATTTCATAGCATCGTTGTTCTTAATACAGCAAAATACGCATGGCAGTCAAAGTGTTAACCCACGCATTTTTTGCCGAACACGAATAATCCTTCAACTATTCGCACTTCTACACCTGCACCCGCAGCTTCACCAGCAATCCGCCAGACTCCATCACAAATTACCTTAAAACCTCTTGTTCACCGGTCGTCCTCAGATCCTCAAATTTCTCGAGCGTCCACCCACGCACGTCACACACCACATCTGGCAACATTCATCGCACGCAGTCGAAAAATCCCTAATTCGTACGTTTTCGCTCATTGTTAGCCGTGCGCGCGAGACGGCAAGTTGTTCGTTGCTTGTTAAGTCATGCGGAGAGTTGACAGACGTGGAATTACGGTGCGCATAGCTCGGTGTACGCTTCTCCGTTATAAACGACGGCATACGCCCGGCCCTTCTCGTTTTTCTTCTTCATAGAACGTCGACGCAACAATGGCACACCCTGCACGCGCGTTCCACCGGACAGGCGTGTGTGCACGAGGGCGTCGTGTGTGCAGGCAGAGGGACGTGCGTGCGCGGAATCCAGTTCGGACGACTGTCATGTTGACGTTCGTTTCCTCGGTCCATTGCGTGATCCGTTTCTCCGGCAATCTTCATGTTTCACTTCGGACGGCCCCGCATCGGAGTTTTAATGTGCGGCGCACGGCGTCTGACGCGTTTTAGGCCCCTTTGACGGTCGGATGACGGTGGGTATCGTGCGCTGGAGATTTATTTGGGGGGTGAAGGATGTGGGAGGGTGGTTAAAAATGGCTGACTTTAGGATTTTGTTAAATACGTTTTTGTTGAAACGTAAATATAGGTATTAATTAATGTGTCGAGGGTAGGTGTCGAACGCAGAAATTTACTTCCATAGTGAAGGATGTGGGAGGCCGGTTGAAAATGGTTGACTAGAATTTTAAATGTATTATTACTAAAACATAAATATGTTATTATTCGGAATGTCATAAAATATGCATATTGTTGAAAGTCTCGATATGTTTGCGTTGTAATGACGGTGGCCGTCAGTTGCTCGAAATTTACGTGGATAATGAAGGATTGGGTAAGGTTTGTTGAAAATGCTTGAGTTCAGGATTTTAGTAAATGTGTTCTTATTTAAAGTGTTACAATATATGTATATTATTGAAAGTCTCAACATGTTTCGGAGCCACTGCGGTTGTTTATGAATTCAGAAAAAATAAACACTCTGAAGTGCTGGGATGGAAAAGTGATTACACGTATACGTTTTGTAAACTGCTAAGGAAAGAGGCACCAGTGGCACCGAAACATTTACTACCCACAATTACACTCCACTTTTATTTATTATTCTAGTAGTAAAACTGTACAATCCAGTATTTTTAACCATAAAAGGGTTTTACGTATTCTTGCATTATCCAAGTAAGTTATAATAAAGCTGAAATTAAACACATTATCTAAACGCTAGGAACGTACGCGAATGATACACGTAGAGCATAGTTCAGCGGTCAAAATTAAAATAGCTTAAAGGATGGGAAATGTACATGGAGGATATACATAGAGCACAGTACATCGGTCAAAATTAAAATACTCTAAAGCATGTCCCATATAACGTATTTTAGGGTACTTTAACCCATGTCCACGTAACAGTGTGTGTCAAAAGCTGAAAATATACGTGAACGGAACACGTAGAGTACATTTCGGCGGTCGGAACTAAAATAACCTAAAGGACTTTCGCGTTATAAATTCGCAGGTGATCTTTTTACAATTGAAATGACGGCGCGTCCCTCGATGATTTCAGAAATGGGGGATGTTCAGAAAATTTATTTTATTTTTGTCTAACATATTTAATGGTGGATAGAGTTAGTGTGATCAACTAATGTGAAAGATTGTCCAAAAATGTGTGTGGTCGTCTTGGCCGTTTCTTGGAAACAAGGATTTTGAAGATTGCAGCAACTGTGCTGTTCATCAAATAACGAAATCTAAAAGCTCGTCCGTCACGAGAAATGCTAATTTAACACATGCAGAATGCGCGACAGAGATTTTCATGATCAGATAATGTAGTAACCAGAGACTGTTCCGTCCGAAAGTGTGTGTGGTCGTCTTGGCCGTTTCCTGAAAATACGGATTTTGAAGATTGCAGTAACCTCAGTGTTTATCAAATGAAGAAATCTAAAAGATCGTCCGTCACGAGAAATGCTAATTTAACACATGCACAATGCGCGACAGAGATTTCCATGAGCAGATAATTTTCGAAGCAGACAACGCGATGTCCCCGAAGTGAGTAGACCGGCGTGCTTTTGGCAAGGTTTCCTAAGAGCACTCTCAGTCGTACAAATAATTATGCAAGACGGTTCGGTAACGTTAGAGGTAATCTGTTGTAATATCGACCCGCTCGTTACGCGGTTCGTCAGGTGGTCAATTTGGAGTCTGTAGCAAAGAAGCCGCCTTGGAGAAAGGCACACTCGACGCGTGGTGTATTTCTTAACTCTGACGGTTAACGTCGGGCCAACGTAAGTGGGCGTAAATTGAATTTACCGCTGCGTTATGATTTCTGCGCGCCCAATGTCTGTCATTTTGCCTAATTGGACTGTTCTCCCGGCATTACCTTTTTTAAACGCGGCATCGTGTTGAAAGGAGTCATTTGGCAGATTTGGCGGGAGACGCGCAGGATAGAGCGGTCATTTAGTCAGTCCCGGCGTTACGTAGAAAAAGGTAATTGCGAGCGAACTGCTCTGCTGGGGTAATGGTATAGTTTAAAACGTTGCGACGTAAGCACTCTTTTTTAATTGCATGTTATTACCTGAGTAGCAGCCAAATCAGTACAAATTTTAGGGTCATCGATACTGCGCACAGTTGCTATTTCTTGGCATTCATTTGACACGTGATAAATATTATAACTGTTGCTTAAAATTGACTTTGTAAATAAAATTGTGGCTAGTGCCACGATAAAGGAATTAATACGTTATTAAGCGTACCGATTATGCAGATTTTAACGGAACGGTTTAACGTTTTAATCGTGCCATCGTCAGGCGATGATTTTTATATGAATTCCCATTGAAAAACAAGAGGTAAAAATTGAAATAAATCTCATATTTTGTTTATGCGCTTTTATTCAGTAATTATTTATTTACATATTCTCGTTAAAATTCGATCTGCATGAAATCCATGCTCTGGTTTTATATGGATGATATGAAGTATTTTCGGAAACGATGGCGCAAGTTAGCGAAAGCACTTTCGACAAATAATGATAGGTCCATTAAACGGCAGACGTAATGCAATATAATTTCAACTGATTGTGACTGGCTGCGCAGTGACTAAAGCCGAGTGTGAGGCAAAGTCAACCAACGAGCGTGGAGGAATATTTGGCAATTCTGCGTGCAGTTTAGAAACTTCAATGGCTCTACTTCGAGCAACTACAACCTATCCCGCTCATATTTCCACTCGTGTATACTCAGCGTGACTTGATACGCTGAGTGGTTCGGACGTATCACTTTTTAACTTTTCCATTCGATGAGAGTTTTCGGTGAATGCAGCGAAAACGGGATGACACACAATAATGCGATATATCATTTCGGCAAAAAGTAGATCATTAGTGCATGAATGCGTCGTCAGAGTGGGAGTTTGGGAATTTTAGGGAAAACTCAATGTCGCACGTTCGGCAACGATTTATTGCAGAGTTAACCAATCGAAACATTGATTTCTCATGAAAATTCCGTGAACAACTAATATAAGTAGAATTGAAAGAGAGTACGAATCGCTTGCTATTCTCGAACAATTGTATCAAGTATAATCCGTATTATCCGTAATATGTGTTGCAAATAAAAAAATTTAATATATAATAGGATAATAAGATAAATTAAATAAATTAAATAAATACTATAAATGACATCAATTAAGTACATGAAGTTAATGATGTAAAGGGAATAAATTAAATAAATGAAGTAAATAACGTGAATGGCATAAATGACATAAATTAAGTTAATGACGTAAATTGAAATAAATGACATAAATCTAGTAAATGAAGTAAACGAAATAAATAGAATGAACAATTGAAATAACCGAAATAAAATAAATAAATAACGAGCACAAAGGGAGTACTATACCCGCCGAAAGTAAACTCCTCTGCAAATGCATCTTGAGCCGGACCAACCGAATTTCGCCGCACGCCAGAGGTTTCCGCCACAAAAGAACAGTTTCCTGCGACGTCGCCAGCGAAATCCTCGCGTTAAGCTACACTCGGCGCCTGTATTCGTCCATCTCGTCGGATACGTTCCACGGACCCTTGGACGCGTCATTTCCGGTAACGCTGAAACGCGAAAGGAGACTTGCGAAGTTCGCGAATCCGATTTAAAGTTCCAATCACGTTTGAGACCACGGTCTCGTGAGTAATCAAAACGACTCTCCTGGCTGCTATCGCGCTCGGCTACGCCGCATTGCGACCGCGATTCTTATTTCATTCTTCCCGAAGTTCCGACCTCGGCCACGTGACAGACACCCCCTGGAAAATGTAGCCGCGCCCTGTTCTGGCTCATGGGGTACGATTTTATTACGTGTCGATGTTGGCGCCGAAGACAAACGCTGGGGTTCGTGAGGGACGTGTGATTAATCGACGGTCTACGATAAGCGTGACACGTGCTGCGTACGAGAGGGAGATCAGTAACTGCTGAGGTAGTGTGTCATATGTTATTTTTGCCTCATTCGAGTTATTAGGGATATTGCATTTTTTGTTCAAACAATGCTCAAAGTTTGCTCGTTTGATGAGGGTGTGGATCAGGTGCAGTGTGGCACGAGAGTGTTGAGTAACTTTCGATGTCGTATGATTTGATGTATTATTTTATTGTGACTGTAGTTATAATAATAGTCCAGTATTGCATTCAGTTTTAATTGGATGCAATATTTTTGTAATGGAGGAAGTTTACTCTTTTATGAGGTCGTGGATTTGGTGCCGAGTCTTCAGGTTATGGTTTCAGAGTAGTTGACGGGATACGTTAAAAATATGCAGTGTCATCTTTCAATGTAACATAATGAAAAATTGTAATTCATAACAGGTACGGTTTCATGAAAATCCTTTTCGCTTTTAATACCACAATTAAATTTTTCCCTGTTTTTATTTAACTTAATTAAATAAATGCAATCGATGTAATCGTACACGTATGAATTTAACTGAAATACTAGCCACAATATAATTATTTTTCATGACGTAGATACATTAATTCCGACGCGGTGCGCATATATATTTGAAATTAATGTACTGAACTTCTTGAAACACCTGTTTTTCGATAGACGTCGATCCTCTAATGTATTTAATATGCTATAATGCGGCTTGATACGCCGAAGATGCAGGAATATTCATTTTCTGCCGGGCGTGTTTGGTAGCTGCGAATTTACTGATATAAGCTTTAACGAGATTCATGACTGTTGATGCGCAGAGATCGGGATGAAGCCGGCTGAATATTTATGCGTTTATAAATGTCTAGATACTTCTTCTAATGTATTCATGCATAAATATGTAAACGGGGGGATGCCCGTGTCATTGTGTGAAAAGCCAGACACGGGCAACTTCAAGGGGCTCAACCACTTTGACGACAAACTTGTCAACATTTTCTATGTCCGCTGCTCGCAGTCTTGACAATTACGCAGTCACTAACAATTATTTTCATTGCGCCGTGAAACCTTTGCCTTCGTCCGTCGGTCATTGGACAATAATCCGCGAAATCTTACACACATTGAGACAGTGTTCATCTGCACTAAAGACAGAATAACTTTTCTGTACGAAAGTGTTCATGAAATATTGTTTCTAGGGTTGGGATCAAAATGAGACCAAACATGACGTAACTCAGTTCTGAGTACTTACTCAGTAACGTGTTTCACAATATACATTAACACTAGATTTACAAAAATTTGGCAAAATTATAAAAGGTGTTACTGTTAGTTTCTAGCAAATTTCGTGCAAGGGCTCGTTTCGTAGTTCGTCAGGTGAACAATTTGAAGTCTATATCAAAAGATGCGGCTTGGTGAAAGGCACACTTGCCGAATTGTATATCAAAATGATTAAAATGTGACCAAACATATTACAATTCGGTCCACACTCCCTGCTAAGTGTAGTAACAAAACCAAACTACAAGAACAGAAATAAAAAAGTGATACCATCGCATCGCGAGGTATCCACAGGACACTGTGGGGGAAGGATCGGTTAGAACTGTACAAGTGTTCGCTGGAAAATCGCAATTTCACTCGTCCGTCTCAAAGCAGCGCGGATTGCTGCGCGCTTCACCAGACATCCGACGAAATACCAAATTGCACCCGGCTCGATCAATTAGCGTAATCGTGTTTCAACTCTCTATCTCCCCTTTCGCAAACTTCCTCATTGCCTGCACCCTGCAACGCTGCGCCGCCGATCGTTACCGTTGCCAATATCATTACGCGGCATACCATTAATTACACAGTGCCTCAATAAATGGCTTCCCACTCCGTGCGCGCACTTTCAATTGCGTCTGCCTTGTGAAGGTCGGTTGTTCCTCGAAGCTCGTCATGGCTCTGCGCCTACTGCGCGGCCAATGGCAGCTCGCAGCGGCGGTGTGGTGTCGCTATGGTGCCGGCGGTTTCCTTTGGTCCGATGCTATTCACCTACCGGTCGCCTAATTCCGGAAAATTAATTAGCGACGGCCTCGCTGAGTAGTCAGCCTTTCGCGCCCAGTGGACCTGCTTCCTGTCGAGTTCTAAGCGTGGGTGCGGAATGCGAATCGAATTGGGACGATTTGGGGATAGGAAGACAGTTTCGGCGGGATTTTTCGCCGGAATAAGGATAATGGAGGAAAGCAAATTATGAAATGAGGGTTGAGGTAATCAAATAGTTAACACGTTGACTGCCAAGTGTATTTTGCTATATAGAAAATGCAGGTAACGCAGAGTTGTTAGAAGCCAAAGTACCGAAGCACCGTTCCAATATGAATTGCTTTTATAAGATTGAAAATAGACTTCATTGGGAATTTTTTGCATTTTTGGTAAAATGTTTTGCGCCGGTCACCGGTGATCACCGTGGCAGTCAACATGTTGAAAAGCCCATTATCAGTTCTGTAACAAGATGTTGCATAACTTTTTGTTGAAATTCTATCGGATAACAGAAGAGCATCGTGAGGATAGGTTCATCTGCCAATTTATTCTACTGCTACGTTGCACATCAACTTAATAATATTTAAATATTTTCTTTATAATATGAAACTCATAAATTAAGCGCAAACTAAATATTATTTAAACAATTCGGAATTCCGCTAAATTACTCTTCTTCAACCAAAACCTCATAAATTACAATAACGTTTACCATCACGTATTTAATTACGACTGCTAATTTAACGACTCTTTCGAAACTACCGCATAACCGAACATCGTGAGGGTAGGTCCACCTGCCAGTTTACTCTATTCCTACGCTGCGCATCAGCAAGTGCCCGCGTCGGCAGAAATGAAGAGTGTGCGCCTTGTGAAATCAAGCGCAACTCGTCCCACGGGCATGAATTTGATTAGCCGTCCCGTGTCGTCGCGGCTGGCATTAAACCCTCCGGCATTTCCATGACTCAGAAAATCCTCGACGTAGAGGGCAGGCGACAGAGCGACGCCTGCGGAGCGTCGAGTAGTGGTCGGGCTGGTGGTCGGAGGGACGGAAAACGGCAGGGAATGGCGCGGAACACCTCGTTACCTGCCCTGTCGTCCACCTTCGTACCTTCCACCTAATTCTCTCCCTCGGCGTCGGTATACGTTCACCTACATCACCATCTCTCGCTGTGCTGCAGCGCACATCATTACAAACCGGCGATTCCTTTCTTAACCCTTTGGCTGCTATGAACGTGTTAGAATTAAGCGAAGCAATCAATTGGGAAATCTTTATTTTACAATGATACTTCCGATCTCTTTACAATTTTCCGCTGGAATGTCGAGGTGCCAAGGAATGCGATAATCTACCACCCGTTCATTCCCCTTCCTTTTTCCAAACAAAAATCCGTAGCGAAGGAGGCCTCCCGTGATAGATGCGCATCACAGGTATTTTGATTATAAATCATCGCATTCCGCAAAACAATGACTACTTCAGTGCTTGACAATCAGATAGGACCCCTTTGAATTTCGCCCCAAATTTATTTTCCGATAACAGACGCATGTATGCGTCCGCCGAAATTTATCGGCTGTGGGCGCATATATGTATTTCCCAATCGTTTCGATTTTTTATCGATTGCAGTCACAATTATCAATGTATGAGCTGAATACAGATGCGTTCTTCATCAAATATTATTATTTAATTCGACATTATTTAATTTGGCGTAAATTAAGAATTATCGTTAAAACTTAGTTGCGCCTTACATAATTAATCAATACAAATCACACTAGTGAAAAGTATTTCTTCCTCAGCCAGCGCTTTACCGGCGCAAAAGATTTCAATGAAAATGCAAAGAATTGAGAATTTACTTATACAGTATATTATCTTGTATATCATTATACAATATTCTTGTATATCCGTTTCACGCACAGCTTACGCACGTATTCACAAATGCACGCAGATCACTCACTCACAAGAAACCGAACTTATACCTACACATCTGTAGACTCACAGCAGTCAGTAACAACAACCGCCACTATACACTTGCTTACACATCACATTATATTCTTGTACCATCCGTTTAAACGCCATCTTCCAAATATCCCGTAAATGCACATACACAAATAGCAAACCCCAACGTGTCACATATAAAAAAAAGCGAGCTCTGTTAATCGCGCAAAATAAATTCAGCAGCCGACGATTCGGAGAGCATACAATCTAATATCTCTAACACGCGGTTTGCCTTTCGGCACCGGAGCCGATCGAATGCCTTCGAAATTTCTCACCTGCCGGTCCGATCGCGCAAATAAAATTATAATTTGCGGGCGGGCGCGTCAAGTCGGGAACGGGTCGCGTGGGGACCGGAAACTGAATTAGGGACGTCTCCGAGGGTTGATTATAAATGGCGCAAAGGTTCGTTTGGCGCGTAACGACATTCCGACGCGCCCCTGCGCGCTAACGTGACATCATTTTTCACCCTTTTACGGCCGGGGGGTATAGGCCGGTGGCATTATTGGCGGAGCGTAAAAATTTACGCTCGGCAAAAGTTGCGCGCGAAAGTTGACTGCGTTTATATTTAAATACTTTTTCCGCGGGGGCGGTGGGCGAGGTTAAATCTCACGTTTTCTTTGTTACGGGCTTAGCACTGTGAATGTGTGGGGTTAATAGGGTCAGTCACGCAACTGGATGGCATGTTTTGTTCCTTGATGAAAGACACAGAGAAAGGAACGGGAGGGAAGTTAAGCGGTTTAATAAGGTCAAGCTTTGTAAGACTTTTTCATGCGCGCATAGGCAAACGTAAATCTGCGTTGTGTGGGTGGATTTTTTTTTTATTGAATTAGTGTACTGAGATGTGCTGAGAATAATTACATGTGCATTTTTTTTCTGCTCATCGATAGAAATAGGGGCGAAATTAAACGATTTAATAAGGTCAAGCTTTGTGGGATATTTTCATGCAGCCATAGGAAAAGGTGAATCTGCATTATGTAATTATATGTAATTTTTTATTCAATTGGTGCACTAGTACTTTGGAACCAATTCAAGATTATGAATTTACTTATTTCCTGCCGATACGAAGCATTCATTTATTCCATTACCCGATTAGCTATCAACCCGGCATTCTGAAATCTTAAACACACTTTACAACCCCCAATGAACATAAGTCAAACGAAACATCTAAATCCCCAATCAGCCTCGCCCTGATAAACCCAATCTGCACCAAAGCAATTTATATCTCCCCCGTTCCCATTTAATCAGCACGGCAAAAGTACATTAATTGTCCGGATGATTAATTGCCCGCGGTCACTAGCCGCTTGCCAGCCTCGCGCTTGACTTTCGCGCCCTGAACTGAACGCCGAACTCCTCGGCGCAAATATTCGCGCGCCCTACAAATGACACTCTCCCCGACCGTGTTCCGCCGTCAAAAGACGCTTTCCATTTTCTCCCAGCGCCTGACATTTATTCGCCCCCGTGCGCGTACGACTACAAACGCGCAAAGATTTTTACGCTGCGGTGATCGAGCCGGAATGAGGAGAATGCGTTGGCGGTCTCGAAGGCAGTCGTGAGTGCCGTAAGCGCCCCAAGTCACGTAATACGACTTCTTGTCAGGCTGGGTCACAGTGGCCCCGTGACCTTTGACCCGGCGAAACAGGTGCTCTCCAGTCCTCACGCACACTCGCTGCCGCCGATGATGTGCACGTTGCGTGTATATCAACGGACGACGCCTACACGGAATATCGAATGATTTACGCGTCGCGGTACGTGGACTTGTTACCTGGGGGGCTCCGAAGATTCTGCGATCGCGATTGTAATGGGAACCACGCGACGGACACGGCATTCTACGCACGAGCGCGTGAAATGTTGAAGGTTAAGTGTGAGGATTTCTAATTCTTGGGAATTGTTCTGTGGCAGGCAGGAATTTATGTACTCTGGTGGAAAGCATTTTTCGTGGTTTCGTTTGTATACCCAAATTTATTCATGCACTTGGCATTGTTTTGAAAAGTTATGCTTTCATTATCAGGAGCCTATGGAATGGAGTCTACAATATTGGTTTTTTCATATCGTTCCACAGTATACCCTAGATTCAATTTTTAAATGCAACGATTTACATAATTCATGTAATATTCACTTTATTCCCAGCATATGGGAATTGCTCAGTGGCAGATAGAATTTAAGTATAATTGTGACTACTCCGGTGAAAAACATTTTTCGTGATTTTGTTTGTATACCCAAACTTATTCATGCACTTGGCATTGTTTTGAAAAGTTATGCTTTTATTATCAGGAGTCTATGGAATGGAGTCTACAATATTGGTTTTTTGTGTGTTATCGTCGAATGTGTCATTTCAAAGGTTCATACCATTCCCCAGTATACCCTAGATTCAATTTTTAAATGCAACGATTTACATAATTTATGTAATATTCACATTATTCCCATTATAATTTACGTCACTCACATTTGTATTCTGTCTGTTACACACTACAAAATGAATTTATTTGAATGTTTAATTTTTGATTCATCGCTCTCACGTCCGCCATCTGCGTGATTATTTACGGTCGCACGCGATGTTAGTATTCACGGGCGTATACAAAATGTTCAATGATCTTCCCTCGCATTATACTGTTACGTAGCTTTGCAAAACATCAGGATTGTCCGTCAATAACTTCGTTTTAAAGATCGTACACATCACACTTCCCAATAAATCCCACTATCGGCTGAAATACTGCGTTCTGTCAACAGTTCAGAAGAAAGCTCCTAAAAAATCTTCCATCATCCTACGTTGCACTCCCACATACCATCCCATTAGTTTGAAAACTTACTAATCCACTCTGTTATAGACGTATGCACCCCGCAATGCACTTCAAAAATTTGCACATTACGAATTGCATTCACGACGTGCAAACTGGTCTGATCACAGCGGCCCTTTTTAAATTTCCTCCCATCGCACGTCGTCCGCACGGTGCATTTTTCCAGTCGAATTGCTTAATGGAAATTGCCCCGCGCCGTTGCGCATCCTGCCGCCCGCTTTTGTTAAAAGTTATTTCAGGAAGACGCGATTCTTTAGCGGCAACTAATTTCATCGCACGCCGCGCTTTATTGTAATAAAAGCCCGATCGCGGCGTATCGGAGATCCGTATTTCAATTTCAATTTCAATGCAAATACGGCCCGTAATTTCATTCGGTAATTTGAATAACTTCATCTCTGCGCAAACGGTTAAGTACACGCGTACGACAATTTTAATGCACGTCGCTGTTCGCTTATCGCGCGTGCATTTGTTGCGAGCTCGACGACATCCTTTTCCGCGTAATTAAACTGCACTGCGTTCCCACTTTAAATTAACGAAGAGCGAACTAATACGTGATTAGGGCAGCGTAGTCCTTTCAGTTCTGATTTTGTTAACGAACTTGCGCTGGTATTTCAGATTAATAATTACAACAGAGATGACCACGGTTGCTTTTAGTTGTGCAGGGCATAGAATTGTTAGTGATGACAGATGAAATCAAGTTTTTGGCGAAATGTCATTTGGCATAGTGGAGAAAGTCGTTAAAAGCTCCATGAAAGTGAGTCTGGGTGGAGGTTGTGTCTTCAGAATATTGTCATCCCTATCGCAAATGCCAAGTGCATTGACTACATTTGATATTTCATATCAAAAAGTGCTACTGGCACCATTGCGTGGCATTATTGACAATACGCGCTTAGTTTTACCTATACTTGTCCTCAGCATAGTCATAATTTTTCATGTAAACCACCATATCAATGCATTTAGTATCTGACTCCCAGTCATTTCAGTTACATTCATTCAATAAACACAAGCGCTACCGCGTCGTTTGGCATTTTTCGACGCAAATTAACACGTTGACTACAAAGACATTTTGCTACGTTAGAACCGCGGTGCAATGAAATACTGCAGAGGACGATTATGTAGTGTAAGAGGAAGGTAACGCAGAATTGTGGGAAGCCGAAGTATTGAAATTCCAATAGTTATAGTATTGTAATAATAGTTATAGTATTGAAATAGTAATATATTCTATTACTAAATAGTATTAAAATAGTTATAGTATTGAAGTTCCAATAGAATTTTCAAAGTTCCAATATCAATTGCTTTCACAGGATTGCAAATAGGCTTCATTACGAATTTTTTGCATTTTTAATCAAATCTTTTACGCCGGTCACCGGTGACCACCATAGCAGTCAAAGTGTTAACCAACCTTCTTGATAAAATTTTTCTCAAGACCCCTGGAACACGAACGATTAATTAATCCAGCAGCATGATAATGGGTACTACCGTTAGACAAACCATCCACTCGCACTTAATACGTTTCCTCTCCTTCCGCCTGCGGTCAGCCTTTTACTTCCTTTCGAATATTCCTGCGGATTTTCGAGCAAAGGCGAGCGGCCTTCGAGATATCCGGAAGTCCAGGCCGACGGATATCGTTTCCGGATGCACAGCGCGATCGGCCAGAAATCTTTCTTGGGTCAGAAGAAAAACGTACCGGCGTTTTGGAAGGGGGTGCGCATTTAACGGATCGGAAGAGGGCAGGGGATGGTGGAGGGTGTGGCGGATGCGGAAGTGCAGATATACCAGAGGGATGGCGCACTTATTTGGCCATGGGCCAGCCACTGTCTGCACGCTAGAAATGTCCATTACGCCATTAGCGGCTACCGTGTTAACTCTTTATTGCCACGCGTTCGGTATGTGAGCGTTGGCGCCTTTCGACGATAGGGAAAGGTGTGAAGGACCTGTGCAAGGTGTAGGGGTGATACTGCAAATTCGTTTGGCGCGTGCCGATGGAAGTGTTAGTTATTGAATGAATAAATTATTTCGTTTGAAATTCATTGGCTGAGAACCTAACGTTTCGATATTGTGGGAGGAGTACATTTTTGTTAGTGCTTCTGAGATTTACGGTATTAGCCCGAATATAACGCGACTCCGAAATTTTCATAAAGATATTTAGAAAAAATATAATACTCATAAAAGAATTCAAAGAAAGTAAAATTCAATCAGATAAGCATTTATTAGGTAATTATAGCTAATAACACAGATTACATTCATATCAATAAAGTGAAGTAATGTAAAACAAAATTAATATCATGTAGGTAACAACAAAAAACGGAAATTTTTATGCAGAATCTGAACTCTTTCCAGAATGAGAACTCATTGATTTCAGTCTCCCACAAAATGTCATCTTCCGTCCCATTTAAATCATTAGAAATGCAGCATTTCTTGAAACCTTTAACTATCGTTTGTAGGAAAATGTCCGTGTTTACATTACATTCCATTACTTAAACCCCGAATTATATGAGTCGATTTTTTAACGGAAAATAAATAGTCAAAAAATATCGCGATATATTCGGGCTAATACGGTATATGCTTATTATTTTTAGTGTGTCGATGCGCGATCGTGATGTTTCTAAGGTTTATATATGGTATCGCAAATTTCTATGAGGTATGTCGGGCAATGTATTGAAATTTATTGTCTGAAAACCTAACCGCCGGCGGTGTGTCCAGACCAGTCTGAAATCCCGACACGCCGTTTTACATTACGCACAGCGCAACGAGGCGTACGCAGTTTTAATGCACAGTGCGCGGGCGTTAAAAAACGTCAGAAAAATTGCGTCGCTAGTTTGTTTGGGACTTCGCCGCGCGTTACATCGCGGAACGGTCGAGAAAAAGGAAAACGCCCCTAATGCGCGCGTTTTCTGCGGAATTAGCGTGAAACCAGCCTGTTTTGTCCCTAGAATCTTCGCTTTCCGGCGTCTGTCAAAAAACCGACGGATCGAACCTGGAGTCCTCCAAATCCATCGACTGTCGAACTTTGCGTAGTTCATGCCGCACGCGTGGAGCAAGTCGCGTTACACGTGGGGAATGGAAAATGCAATTTTTATCGACGGCCGACAAACCGCGTTCAGGTGAAAATTATGGAGATGCGCGCCTTCGGTATTTCCCGTTTATTTGTTGTTCCACGCATATCCGCCGGCCGAAACGTTGAACGCGCAAACGCTGGGCAGGGTCCGGTGAAGCGTCGGTTCGGTTATAAAATAGTCGGTGACGAAGGTTTTTCGACCGCAGCGGCGTGAGATGTGTCGGTTGAGACGACTAACTGCTTTTCTGCTAAGTGACGAGTGTTCTGGAGAAGGGACGGAAAGTTTCGGTGCTTCCGTCGCTTCGAACTTGCGTGGAAGATTATTGCGGTAAGATGGGGCAGTGGATTAAAGCTAACGGAAAGGGGGTGGTTTATAAGATGTTACGTGGGGGTGGAAAATGGCAGTGCAGGGAATAAGTCTTCAGTGGACAGCGTGAGTTTTGCAGCGCGGTAGAAAATGTGGGATGCTGATGTAGGTACTGGGTTTTAATGAACGGAACTTTATTAAATTGCATTATTAAATGAGATTATTTGGTTATATTATTAAATTCCGAAACCGTACAGTGGTAACACCTGCGCGTGAAATTAATCGGTGGAGTCGATTGTTGGGTGTTAATGAAGCATGTATGAAAGTACGGAAATTCTCGTGTGAATCGTTCGGTATCTACGGACAATTTAATCCGTTATGTGTAAAAATGGTTTGCTAAATGATTTTTCGAGCTTGTTGTAGCTTTAAAAAACCAGGAATGTCGAGTATTTTTGTTGGTTGAAATTCTAGTCAAGCTTTATTTGATCATTTACTCCACATGTTATTGGATCGTTGCTGCCCTTTCATTAGGAGTCTATAATAATGAAATTAATAATTAAAAAAGAAGTCTATAACAACGAATTATTTTTTTTAAAGGGATTTCATTGTAAACTGATCAGGACACTATGATTTGGATACGAACGACAATTTGTGATGGAATTTTTTTGTCTTTTAAAACGCTTGTAGTTTGTTAGAAAACCCAAAGGTGCAAATCGAGAGAAATGTAGGCAGAATATCTTGGGATGGGTGGAATATGTTGGGAAAGGTGTAAAGGGACAGAGAAATGGATAATATATTGGGATCAGAAGTTGTAAACCTATTAAGACTATGCTATGGTGTGGGTATGGAGGAGAATTTGTGACACTATATTGTATGTCTGTACTACTGAAATATTCGCATTGTTATACGAGTTGATAAGAGAGGTTGAGTTGTGCTGAATAAGGAAGATTCTGATCTTTGAGTCTGATTACAGAATATACCATACGTACGTATTCCCCGAAAAAGCTCACGTTAACATTTATTCGCCCCAAAAACGAAGTACGTCTGTTCACGATAGCGTATAACGATCCGGTGATTATCAGCGCGCATTTTATAGACGGCTGAAGACGCAATTTCGTGCATCGGCGCGTTTTGCAAATTTCCTGCCGTCTCGCCTCGCACACCGTGACGCCGAGCTTGCGAAGTATGTGCATATTACGTCAGCGTCTTTTCAAAAATATGCGTCACGCGCATAAAAGCACGGATCGTTCTCACGCGTGTTACGCCTTGCAATATCTCAACAGCGTATCAATATTTTCGTCGTTTTTTCTTTACGAATTGTCATCGTGCACCGCTATGCACCGATCCTAGATAAAATTGGTATTTGGAATTTCTCTCCTTTCATAAAGGAATTGCTGTAATAAATGCAGGTATTTCCATAGTCAATGTACACATCTCTGTGGTTAACAGTTTATTGGTATTCCATTGTCATTTCGAATATGTCATATTACCATTACATCGTGACAAGAATAATCGTAAAAAAAAACAGATAACTGGTTACTGGAGATTTCCTGTCTACAGCAAAACAATGTGTACCCGGCAAATGTCGTCCACTGGTTAACACTGACTGCCACGGTGGTCCCTGGTGACTGATGCAAAAGATTTTACTACAAATGCAAAAAATTCGCAATGAAGCCTATTTGCAATCTTGTAAAAGCAATTGATATTGAAACGGTACTTCAACAGTTTCGCTTCTGACAACTCTGCGGTACCTTCATTTTGCACGATTTAATCATACTCTGCAGTATTTCATCGCATCGCGGTTCTAACATAGCAAAATATACGGTGACCGATGCAAATGAGTTTATAAAAATGCGAAAAATTTGCAATGAAGCCTATTTGCAATTTTGTAAAAGCAATTGATATTGAAACGGTGCTTTAATACTTTCGCTTCTAACAATTCTGCGCTACCTTTATTTTGCACGATTTAATCATACTCTGCAGTATTTCATCGTATCGCGGTTCTAACATAGCAAAATACGCTTGGCAGTCAACGTGTTAATTACCATTGGTCCGGTAAAGCATCTCTTTAATTACCATATCCAGCAGTATTGGTCATGTCATTGTATTCTTGAAGTTCTTTTACTGTTTTTCCCCATACATCAAAGCAACGGCAAAGAAGCTGTTTAATGACCATTGCTACGGTTGTTTCTAAATACAGTTATTCTCTTTTACAACATCGCGCGACATTACAAAACACTTCACACGTCTCCACACCGCATCCATCGCTACCAAAATTCGGAAATCTGGCGCGCGCAATTTCGGCGGTCTCCCCGCGCGTGTAAAAACTTTCCGCCGGGCCTTTGTGCGGGGCGCCCTCAAAAAGTGGACACTTTCCGGGCGCGACGGGCGAAGAACGTGGAAAAACTGGGATCCGGTTGACGCGTGTCTGCTGAGATAATATTGTCTCTCGCTGGGCGGGCGCCTCGCAGGGTCGAATTATGAGAGGCTAAGCGGGTAAAATAAAGGGACGCCGTCGAGTAAGAAAGCCGCGCGGCCGTGAGCGTTGAAGGGAGGAAGGAAGGAAGGAAGGCAAGCAGAGGAGAAGCCGGAGAGTAGCTCGCCCCGCAGAAAAAGGAAGTCCGCGGTACTTCTCGCAGAGCGTGCATTGTGTTGGTACGCCTGCGCGTCTCTTCCCGGCCACCCTTCTTTTTCTGCATTTCGCGTAGTCACTCACTTAGTCATTCGCTTTCCGCCATCCTTCGTCTCCAGCGCTTCTCGACGTACTTACGTGTGTCCCCTGGCGATGCGTAGTGTGCAGGCAAACGGTCCGTATTTACGAGCGCGCACGAAATGCGTTGAGTTTGTCTCTTTGCCGATTGTTTTTCCGATCTCGCTGTTACCGTCGGCCGGTGGGCGTTGTGCAGCTTCGAGAGCTCATGCAGATTTCAAATCCTTCGCCCCACGGCCGACTTCCTCGCGTTTTTCCTCTGAGCTCGCCGTCCTATGCCGAAGAAGAAGATCCGGTGCGGCTTATTGTCTGAGGCGTCCGCGCATGCAGATGGGGTGGAATATTCTCACGGGCGGCGACGCTGCTTTTTTTGGCGACTGTCGGGAATTTTGTGCGGTGCTTTTAAACGCGGCGCTGCTACTTGACGGCCGTGATTGGCTGTAGGTGACGTAGTTCAAGATTTCCAGAAATTTATTGTATTTACTTGATAGCAGATTCGAGTGGGCCGGTTAATGCTGAACAATTTTATGGGTGTTCTTGGAGGCGTATCGTGGTATCGGGAACAAGGCTTGTTCGGTTGCATTATAGGATGTAGTATTCAAAATTGTGCTCAGAGTCTACTTTCGTTATGCACATTTCACAAGTTCCGTACGGAAGATACTCATCCTCTAATTTAATTTGTCTACTATATATAATTTGTCTATTAAAAATAAATCAGAGGATGAATTTCTTCCGAAGGAAACTTGCGAAAAATCTAGTGTGGTGTCAGTATTTTTCCTAGCACAATTTTAAATACCACGTAAAATCTCCTGTACATACAAAACAAATCTTGGACGCGTATACTGCCGATCAACTAAATCAGAAGCAAAGTATCTTCCGGTCCACATTCCAGCATTCTGACAATATAACGTCTACCATCCCAGTAACCCATCACACAATGCCGTAATATACACCCTTAAATGACTCCGCATCAGTATCCGCCATTTTCAACCGTTGAAAATCACCAAAAAATCCCCCCAAGGACGACATCCTCGGTAACCGTTTCACGGTTTGCAGCGTACAGATCCTGCAGCGAAAATAGCATTGGCCGAAATAAACATTGACACGCGACCGCCTTATTATCTGTAGCGTGTCTCGGCAAGTGGCAGATTAACACGGAACGGCAATCAGGGTCGCCGCGAAAGCAAGCTTGTACACAAGTGATTCGCAAGACGAACGTGGCAGCTCCGCGAGCAATTCACGCGGGAAAACATTCTTCTTTTCCGCCCCTTCCTTCCGCACACACCCCGAACCTTGCCACTCGCGAACTACCGTCCGCTCACGGTATTCAAGCGAACGTCGAAAAAAGTTTCAGCCTCGATACGCCGCCGTGCACTTTCGAGAAGCAATAAACTCTGTCGCAGAAAGTGTCGCCGATAGTAACGGCCACTAAAAACCGACTGCGGCCACTTCGCCACGCACGGTCTTGGCAGTGCACCTTTAGACGCTGGGCATTAACGTTTCTTCAACGGCCCACTTCTTCACACGTCGCGAACGCGTATCTATGCCCGACACAATGTTTCCCTGCTGCCTGGCACCTTCCCGTTTTCAACTTTTCAAATGATACAGCACCGTCACGGGAGGTTTGGTATGGTTAAGCAAGCAGTGGACAAGGGTGGCATGTGGAAGAAGTGGTATGAGTGGCTTATTTTGCCAAACAAAACAGATGCCACTGGTGAGGGTGCGTGATCGGGTGGGTTATATGCGTGCAGAGATCGTAAGGATACTTAACATTTTGGCTGCTGGGATGGTCACCGGTGGCCGGCGTAAGAGATTTTACTGAAGGTCAAAAATATGTGCAGTGGGTAGCAATAATTATTTTATAAATGCAGGTAGTTAGAATAGTGATGCGATCCTTCGGTCTCCAATACCTGCACATTATTTATATTTTGCATGATTCAGTCAAACGCTGTAGTATTTCATAGCATCGTCGTTTTAATACGGCAAAATACGCATGGCAGTCAACGCGTTGTGTTGTTGCAACAAACGCGTGATGGAAAGTACGTACACCAAGTGCATCGCATATTCTTTGTAATTTCATTAACATATGTATTTTTGTTTCGTTTCATGTATCATGTAATTATATTATGATATATTATAATACACTCCCGTATAGCCCGATATCATAAAACACATAACGTATTAACCGCGTTACATAAGAATCTGCTGTATATTACACTATATACTTGACCACGATTTAATCTATACATGTACTTTTGTATATAATGTATTATATAGTAGATTCTTCTACAACGTGGTTAATATGTTACTCAAGTAGGAAATCGCGTTATACAGGTGTTTACTGAGTATATTATAGATGTATATATACGAATGGCTCATTTGGCAAATCGATTGATTCCACAGTCGCGTTCACTAAAATCATGTACCGAAAGTCGCAGTAAAGAACGTTTAATTTCCAGTCCTTCCCGTGCACAGCGCTTATAGCTCCTGTTGTATAGTTGGGTTACGCTCTTGTAGTCCCACGTAATGGACTGGGTCGATTGTTAAAAATATAATAATACCGCGGCAGACCGCAATAACCGCGGCCGAGCGGTCTCGGGATCGTGCAATTACAGCACTGTTGTTTCGACGAACATACAGGAGTGTTCCCGGCCTCACACCCGGAATTACGAGTGCCGTTATGTGGAAATCTATCGAAACTAAAGAGGCGCTCGTAATCCGAACATTTCCATTGCGCCGGGATTGTTTTTGCAATTCCGACGATTTGCATCCGCTGACTTAGTCAAACTCTTCTGCATCCTGTTCCTTTCAATTTGCATCGCGGATTCGACCTGCGCGAAACGTCGTGATCGAAAAAACATGGATGACTGTTTCTGCGTTTCGGCACAAACGTACGCGGAAAATGCTTAGCGAAACATTTATACCGCGCACACGTTTGTATCTATGTGTGGTATATCGAGTTTATCCAATTTTAAGCAAACCTGCGCACCGCGTTCGTCGAAAATCTGTGTTTAAGACTAGGTTTACGGGATGCGTCGTTTTGCCGCATTCTGATTTGCTTAACGAAAATGACAGAACCTGTTTATATTTCCTTCGCATTATTCGTGGATTATGGATTGAACATTAATTATAGTAAGTCGGCTTCACGCGTGAAAGCATTATTTCAGGAATAAATATCGATCTGATCAAGAAGTTCGTATAAAGTAATCCTCAAAAATAAGTTGTTGAGAATCCTTTGGTTTCAAAGCAGTATAATTTTATTGTCATTCAAAATTATCATAATATCATCTGATATTTATTTTATCTAATATAATCGTAAAAAAGTCTATTAATCGGCTAGCGATCGTTAAAGTGTTAATATAGGATTGAGGAAAAGTGGAAGGGACGAGTACGGGGCAAGGTTCGTACAGTGGAATCATACATTTTGGGAACAAGTATGACTAAGGATCAAGGGTTTTAGGGTAGGACTGGACCGTGACGCACTTGGGTCTGTCTTTACAAGTAAACCTATGACTAATACATTGCGATAGGGCATAACAGTGCTCGCGTCGTTTCGCACGGCAGCCGGCAGTCACGTGCCAACGCGTCGGCACATGCACGTCGCAACACTACGCCCGCATAAGCTTTTTACGGGGCTCTTTACATTTAGAATCTTTCAAGACGCCGAGTGCGTGGGAGGCACCCATAAGCAACGCCTTTCATCGCCTCCACCCGCGCCTTTTTCCACGCCGTGCCCGCTCGTTCCGAATGCAGCTCTCGATCCTCTGATACGCCACACAACTTCGGACAATTTGCGAGATTGCGCGGGACGCAAACTTCGCAACGGGTAACGCTTTTGTATCTGCCATCGTGCATCCCCTATCCGGCGCCGCGCGGATAAAGAAAAGTCTCCCTGCCGCATTCGCACACCGTCCACGTGCAGGTATCGACGCCGCGAGGCACTGGCCAATTTCGTACTTGCGCAATCACCGAGACGATGAGATGGAAACGAGTGCCGTCGGCAGCGATCGTCGAAGGGATTCGCAGTCGTTCGATCGCCGCGATTCCCACTTTCGCGCGCTTACCGGGACGACCAGCTGCGGCAAAGTAGCGTGGAAAGATTTCTCAAATAGTATGTAGATAGAAGACGATGCTTTGCGGTCGACGATAACGCGGTAATCTTTTACAACGGATAGTCGACGCGACAAAACCTCAGGGTTATTAGGCCGCGCCACCTAATACAGTAACTGGGGGTGGATTTTTCCGGGGCGATCGGTGCAAAACATGCCCCGGTTCGAAAGTAGTCATTTGTTAACACTTTGACTGCTGGGATGGTCACCGCTGACCGGCGCAAGAGATTTTACTGAAGATCCCAGATATTCGCAATGGGTTGCAATAATTATTTTATGAATGCAGTTATTGTTAGAATAGTGATGCGATGCTTTGGGCTCTAATACCTGCACATTATTTACATTTTGCATAATTCAGTCAAACGCTGCAGTATTTCATAGCATCATAGCATCATAGCATATTTGCTTTTTGGAACAAGGCACATTTCCTGCCAGAACGTTGGGAAGCTTATAGTCTGACCGCAATTTCTTATCGCGTTTTTGACAGTAAGTAGAACACAAAAACCCATGCTAACATTTGCGCTCGATGTAGCCACGCGACATCTAACGAACGACACTTCGTATTTTATCGTCGACATTGCAAACAGATAAAATGGCAATTTTTAAATTCGTACCACGCGCCGCTGCAATAAAAATAATTTTTTTTCAAACAAAGAATAAATTTAAAATAACTCTACTTTTATTCAATCGTATCTATGCCCCTATTCTCAGCTAAGCAAAGAAGCACAGAAGCCAGTGTGTCCACACAGTTGCAATGTCAACTGGCGTTCATAAAAACGGCAATTTCCTTATAAATCCGCCTGACAATCAAAGTGCTAAACCCTCGACACCCGTATTCCGCCGGTCCTGCACCCGAAGCCCGTAGATTTATCCGCGCAGCAACGTTCAGCCAGACACTTTCGAACGGTCCCATCCATTGAATAATAGCAGGGCAGAGCCGACAGCGGCGCGAAGCAAACGAAACAACTTTCTTCCGCGCGCGTGGAATCGAGCGTCGGATCGATTGTGCGTTAGCCGCACTAAATTCAATTGTGTCGCCGCCCGCGGAGTGCCGAGAGTTTCGCTTTTTACTACGTGACGAGGCCGTTCCACGTTCACTTTATATCTCGCACGCAGCAGCCCCGATGCATCGCGCGTTTCTCAATGCGACGAGAAAGAAGTCTCGACTCGTCCATTGAGCGGACCGGCAGAATTTTCCACGGAAAAGCCGACGCTCCTCGCCATTGTCCGGACCCCTTATCTGCCGGCCATTGAATTACACCGTGACGGCTTGTACGCGAATTCTCGCGTTACGGCTTCCCTTTCGTCCTCGAAACGACGCGCAACAATCCGGACGCGCGCGAGATTAAATTTCGACGAATCGTGCGTGCGGTGCAATGCTGGAAACGTCACCGGTGACACGTCAGTAGTCGTTGTGACAGAACTGTGTCTTATACACTCTGATGTAGTGGTAAGATTTGGATGTTTATTGGAGGCATATTCGGTTGTCATAGAATCTACAGTGATGTCGTTTATCAATGATGTTTTTATTCCTTTGCACTCCGAACCATTTCCCCATGCACCCCTCATATTATTTAGTATAGTTTTGGAACCAAGTAACATATTATAATGATATTTGACTTAAATTAATTGGTTGACATCGAGAAATATATTTTTGCAAAAAGTCAATATTTCATTTTGTTATAATGTTGTACAGTGTGATAAATTTTAAAACACTCCCTAGTATGCATTGCAGGGTGACTTACGCACGTTTGACAATAATAAGTCGTTCGACGCGTGCCACCGGGTGTTTTTCTGTCAAAACAAACAATGCAATCTTTGTTCCACATCGGTTTTATAGCCTATGAAGATTAAAATTTGCAAGGTCCGGTGGTTTGTGTATCGTAACAAGACCTGCTGATATTTTGTTTCTATATGTCTTAGTAATTTTAGTATATTTTGATTTGATTTCTTATGCCATTTCAAGAGAACTTCAGACAAACGTGCACGTCTCAAAAAGTTGCGCCGGAATAAGTTAATTTCCTGTAATCTCTAACAAGCTTTAATGTCCCATGCGAAGGGACAGCGGAGTGCAAAGGGTTATATTTGACGTCGCCAATTTTGGAGTTCGAAGCATCGCTCACTTTCGTTCACTTGTTTGCGGCACTCCTGATTTACATTTCGTCCCGGAATCGTTTGCATGTGCGTGACTGCGAATGGTACGACAACGCCGAAAATACATGTGACACAAGGCGTGCTATTTCAACTCTGACCAATGCGACCCGCATTCCTGTCAAATGCCTTCTTTCTAGCTCTGCACTTTACGTGCCGGCGCGCGAAAGGATTTCGAACGTACCGAATCTGGATTTCCGTGCCGCTGACGATTATTTTGCCGGTTAGAGGTGAAACGTCAGAAATGTGCATCCTCTTGTCGCGCCAGATTTGGCTGTATTTTGAGAGTGCAATGTTTTATTCTGTTTCAACGAAAGTTGACGTAGTACCCAAGAACTTTTATAATATTTATTATATAAGCCGATTAATCGGCTATCGGTCGTTAAAATGTTAAGAACGCAGTATTTGGAAGCTTGGATGCTTTGTGATTCAGTCCTTAAAAATGAATTCCCTCGAATCGCCGAGCGTTTAGATGACTTCATCGTATCGTTTATGTACACTAAATGAAAGAGCTATTATGAAAAGCAGCGTGCGCGCATGAAACGGAACTTGGAAACGATCAATCATTCCCTTCACTCAGCGGTTAGCACATTCTTTCCCGCGACGTATCCGTTTCGTGTGTTTTCTTCACAGAAAACAGAGTGCAGCTGAAATCACGCAGCTACGTTTCAGCACGTAAGCGATTAGCACGCCGATAGCGAACAATTCATAACTCCGCGCACGATTGCCGCAACGCCAGTACAGTAAACTCTCTCACGTTGTCTCTCTCAACGGAATCGAATTGGGACAATGTCGGAACGGGGAAATCAGAAAGAAGCGAACGATGAAGCGAGAGTAGAGGGAATCGAGACACAGAGAAACTGAGGTACTGTTTCTACAGCAAAAATGATGGATATCGTATTTTTGTCTGTTTCTGTATGAATGAGTCTATGACGTATTGATGATGTTGTGGGTAAAATTAAATCAAACCTCATACAATTCAATTCACATTTACGTCGGTGTAATTATTGAGCAAGTTATTTCGGCACAGGTATTAAAAAAGTGAATGTGGCCGAAGTTATCTCGTGTTTGTTCCGCTGACTTTTACGAATACAATGATACAGATATGTATTCAAATTAATTTTCTACTCAGGTTTTCGCTTTTCATATTCTATATGCCTTATATTTAAAGCCGTATACTGTTGAATATATATTTCTACATAAATCTAACATTTCATATTATACACATCGTATACTTAACTATTTCCTCGTATAATCTCGTATATCTACATGTTTCTCCATAAATCTAGCATTTCATCTTGCATACATTGTACACATTTTAATATTCTATACATCGAATATTTAAATATCCCCCATATAATCCCGCACACCTACATACTTCTCCATAAAACCAGTGTTTCATCTTCTATGCATCGTATACTTAAATATCTCCCCGTATAATATCATATACCTACATATTCCTCCGTAAATTTAGCGTTAACCTACGGTAAACTCAGGCGCACCATGGTGGCCACTGTCACCAATATGGACAACATGACAACATCCAGCATCCCTCCACTTATCCTCATCCACGCACCTCCTATTTTTCGCCGTCAACGCACACACGCTCGTCCTTTCCCGAATTTTTATCCTTCATTCATTATTCCCCCTTTTTAACCCGCGCAACACCGTGGCTGGTTCCGACACAATTACGGCCGGCATTTGCCGTCGCCCATGCAATATTCGTATCTTCGAGCGCGCAACATATAAACGTACTTTCCTCTCATTAACGTCCGTCGTGCCGTTGTTCCCGACGCCGCTAATACGCGTTAATAATAAGTGTCGCGCAAGAAAATGTTTCGCCCGCCTCTAATGAAATTCGGGCCGCGGCGTTGCGCGCAATTATTTTTAGTTTATCGTTCTCATAACGAGAATACACGTCGCGACCTTCTTTGGTCGTGTCGCTCGGAGGCCTTTGACGTTGCGTACCAAACGACCGTACTTTTTCGCTTTCACCGGAATCCTGCGGGCGTGCGCTTAGTCAGAGGCGAATAGCGCCGATGGAGTAGACGTTAAGGTACGGACGAAATGAGTCAATAAGGTTATGAACCCGAACGCCATTAACACTTTGACTGCCATGATGGTCACCGGTGACCGACGAAAGAAATTTTACTGAAGATCCAAAATATTCGCAATGGGTAGCAATTATTATTTTATAAATGCAGTTGTTGTTAAAATAGTGATACGATTTTTTGGTCTCCAATACCTGCACATTATTTACGTTTTGCATAATTCTATCGAACGCTATTCGGTCGTATTTCATATCATCGCTGTTCTAATATAGTAGAATACGCTTGGCAGTCAACGTGTTAACCGTTTGGATTCCAGAGGTTATCCAAAAAATCTTGTCGAAGAATACCAAGCGGCGCGATAGCGCTTGCTTCAAATTATGTCGGAAAACGTCAAACGGGGCAACAGCGGTTGTGTCTATTAAATAAGTATAATTTAATACGTTCACGTCGGCGTGTACCACAAGTGGACAAAATTGCCTTATAGTTGAAAATTTAAATAATTGAAACAAGCAACAATCGTGAGCCACCAAATGAAGCACTGCATGAATTCGAGGGCCGCCTTACAGCGAAAAACATGAAAATCGGCCCCGGCGTGAACGTTTTAAAGTAATGGAAATTAGAGACAAAATATTTTGCTCACAAGGTTCACACCAAAACGGTAACTATGCGAAGAATAAATATCAGTAAAATTGTGCGGGTATCGCCAATAGCACATCCCGATAAAACCAGTGGGACTTTTCGACATGAAATCTGAACTACATGGGACTCAAACGGTTAAGGCGCTTTGCGGTATTAACAATGTAACTTGGCTCGTGCGAAATGTCGGGCTGGTTCGTCAGGGTGAAGAGTGTAAAGATGTCGAAGGCACTCTGCGTGTACAAGACTCAAGCTGAAAGGGTCGCGGTGGGGATAGAACGTTGTTAAAATTCCCGCGTGACAAATCATAATAAGGAAGGGAATAACGAGTACGTCGGTATCACGTTGTGGCTTAAAGCGTAGTTGTCGGAAGGAACGATAAATTAATAGGTGGTAACGGGAGAACGACGAACCGAAGTGATGCCTGCGTAACACGGCATTTGGTAATATTGTGATTTTTGGGCGTTGCCGGTCGGCGATGAGAAAAATGCAGTTTCGTAAATAATTACGCTGGGAATGAGATGAGTTGTCGGACGGAACGATAAGTGAATGGGTGGGAACAGGAAAGAGACAAATTGATGTGACGGCTGCGTGACACGGTGTTGCAATTCTTTGGCGTAGCCGGTCAATAATAAAAAATACAATATCATGATTAATTACGGTCGGAATGTAATAATAATTGCTATACTTGTTATAACCTCACCGCTGTCATTAGACCAGCAGACCAAGAACAGAATTCAGAAACAAATTAGTTCCTAAAGTTACGTCGACTGGCAGCCACCTTTTAATAAATAAACTAGGCATGAAATAACGCAAGTGCTTCAGTTTGGAATAAAATAATATCCGGCATTTGTCGTAGGTTACAGCTTTTCCTGACTCCACGTTTTTATGATTCCAGGTGACAGCATGCGGTGACGTCGAAGAATCATCGTCAGCCGAAAGTATACATATCAACGACACATATGAGGGCATTAATTTAGAAAGTACATCGACTACACATATCGCTGTCGCCGCGTAGCGCAGAATCCGCAAGTTCAAAGGCATCAGAAAATCGCGCGCATCGAAAATCACGACTCTCCCGAGGATGATTCGACGGCAATCGGTACGTTGGCAGAGTCGATCGTGTAGGATCGACGAGAGCGTTTCAACTCCGCTGAACGGCCGAGCTCTCTAACTCAAAAACTTTTACCCTGCGCCGCGAGCCAATCTCCACTTCTGCTCTGTCGCACGCAAAAAATCCCTGCGTCGTTCAATCGCAAGTGGTATCGTGATATTCTCGACGGTGGAGGAAACACAGACAGGCGAAAGCGTCGGACAGGAGAATGTCGCTAAGGTAACACGTGGTGGGTACCTTTGGCAAGAGGTGACAGTTACGTAAAATAGAAGCGACGTAAAGAAACGCACGTTGTCAGAGACAGAAGCATAAGCGACCAGGTTCGCAGCACAAGATTAGTGAAAATTGCATAAGGTGCGCAAGGGAAGTAGAGGCGAAGTAAAGAAACGCAAGTTGTCGAAGACATAAGCATATCGAGCAGATTCGCAGCGCAAGATTAGTGGAAACTGTATAAGCTGCGCGAAGTAAAGAAACGCACGTTGTCAAAGACGCGTGTATAAGCCACTAGGTTCAAAGCGCAATATTAGTAAGAACTGTATAAAGTCCACGAGTGCAGCAAAAGCGAAATAAAGAAAACGCTATCAAAAGCGCAAGTACCAGCTTCACGACGCGCAAAATTAGTGACTACATAACGCGAGAGAAATAGGAGGAAAATAAAGAAAACGCACGCTGTCAAAGACCCGATCATAAGCGACGTGGTTCACGACGCGTAAAATCAGTGACTACATAACGTACGCGACGGAAATAGTAGCAAAATAAAGAAAACGCACGCTGCCATCGAATCAGTCATAAGCGACGCGGTTCACGACGCGCAAGATTAGTGATTACATCACGTCAGCGAGAGAAATAGGAGGAAAATAAAGAAAACGCCCCCTGTCAAAGACCCGATCATAAGCTCAGTGACAACTACATAACGTATGCAAGGGAAATAGGAGGAAAATAAAGAAAACGCACGTTGTCAACGAATCAGTCATAAGCGACCCGGTTCAAGACGCGCAAGACTAGTGATTACATCACGTCAGCGAAAAATTAGAAGCAAAATAGAGAAAACTATCAAAAGCACGAGTAGCAGCGACTAGCTTCACATTGTGCAGCGTAACGTGAGGCGTCTAGGTGAAAGAAGCGACAAGGGTCAAAGGACCGGCTGCGGTGAGGGATCATGGGTTTTCCAAGGAGAAGGTCCTTGTGGCTGAAGGTGGCGGTCCTGGCCGCGGCAGTTTGGGTTACCGTGTGCTTCCTTCTTTACACGGAGGATCGGGCTGCTGATGCTGTGCAGGGCCTGGCACCGTCGGGAGTTGCCGCGCCGCAAGTGGCCAACGGATTCGTTCCGCCAGCCGCACCAATTAGGAAGGAAACCCCTGGAAACGCGCAGAATAAGCAGAAGCTCAATCAGGCTGGACCCGAACAAGGTAATTACCGCGAATCAATATAACCTGGCGCGATTGCTATGAGAAAGCTGGGATAAGGGGTGCCGCGTTAATTTTCAATCTTATCACTGATCGTAGATAATGAGGGAAAATCCCTGTTTTCGTCGTAATTGGAAGTTAATTGAAAATTTTTACTGGAACACTACACGTTTCCTGCGTGTCCCATTATTACACAGATCACTTTCACTAAATTATTGCCAAAATTCACCTGTATTTTCATAGGTTATTGTTCAGGAAAATTTTGTCAGAGATTTGGGGGGAGTCTTGTGTGAGGTACTGTTTGGACCGAATAAAGTAATTGCCGCGAATCAATATAAGCTGGGATAAGGAGCACTACGTTATATTCAATTTTGTTATTGATCGTAGATAATGAGGGAAAGATTTTTTTTTGGTTGAAATTAGAAATTAATTGAGAATATCTATTGAAACTACTCTACATCTTTCCTACATGGCCGAGAATTGGAGACTTCTTTTTGACTCCACTTGTTCGCTTAATTTTTTCCATGTTTCCATCTACTTTTCGACCATATCTCCGAAACTATTGCGAATTTCAGGATGCGCCTTGTACTTTTCTAAGTCCGTTTCTATCTTCTGACAATTCCCAAAAGACGGAATTGATTGGTGGACATTTCTGTTTGAATCCACTCCTTCGCTTCATTTTCACAATTCTCAATCTATTTTCTGGCATATTTCCAAAACTCCTGTTACACACAGCAAAAGGACTATCAAATCGGAGCACCTTCATCTTCCCACAAAAGTAGCCATTTCCACCTTACAATTTTCTCCATTTTCTTCACATCCTTCCCACGCCCGAACCAATGACCACATAAAGAGCGTTGTCCGAGGGTCGTCAGGCTATCTCAACAAATTCCACAGTTGGCCGGAGTCTCTTAGCGAACGCGCCGCTCTGACATTGCACATTACTAAGAATGAGCGCGGTGTTTCTAAGAAGTTTCGAGCGTGCTTCGATGAGGAACTGGGTGGTTAGGCGGGCGGCCGGCTAACTTGGCTCGCCAGTGATGTACGTCGCGAGTTTCCCCGCGCGAACTTCGGCACGGGCCTGGCTGGGCGCTAAAGCAATTTGTCGTCCTCTTTATTGCCGCATCGTACACACCAGGGCCCAACTTTGTCAAGCAGGATAAAATTATTTTCAGGACAAGCGAGCCGGCTAGCGTAGGGAACAAGCGCGCCAGCCATCCGGCCATATCGTAGTACCGCGCACTTACCGTGTTCCCGTCAGGTATGCCCAGCCGGTATGGCGCCGGCAAATAAAACGGGAGTTTATGTGAGAAAGCTCTTAGATGGTATATGGCCCGGCCTGCATGCGGCCTGCATTCAATTCGCGACGTCCCTCTGTCTGCCTCCTCCGCATCCTCCATCTTGCCGAACGGCGGCCGATCGTCATTTTTCAACAGCGTCAAGGATGCGTCGAGTGCAATGTTTCGCAATTGCAGCTCTGTACCTCTGGCGTGGTTTAGAGAACTGTTGAAATGCAAAAATCTTGGCGGGTGCATAGACGCAACGCGTATTTTCTTAGAAAAAGCCGGCGTATTAGAAACAGGATTCAACATTGAAGTTCATTGATTCAAACTTATTTTATTGTGGTGCACCGAAAGTTGGGTTCGGATGAAAAGAGAACGACAGGAGCAGTCTGCGTTCAGAATTCACCTGCATTTTCGCTGGGAAATTTGGGGGGAGTCTTATGTGGGGTAATGTTTGGATTGGACGAAGTAATTATCGTGAATCAATATAAGCTGGCGCGATTGCTATGAGGAAGCTGGGATATTTTCAATCTTATTACGGATTGTAGGTAATGAGGGAAGACTCCTTTTTGGTTGAAATTGGAAGTGAATTGTGTAGAAAACAAAAAATTTAAACGAAGACTATATATACTGGTTTGAGATTCTTTATTCGTTCACACAATATTTGAGCACGGCATTCCTACTACGACTAATTTCCGCTTCGGCAACGGACGTCTCTTTTAATACAATCAGACGAAAGTGTTTTAGGCTTATGTTTTACATAGACTCCGTAACGCCGCGTGTCTTTGACCATCGAATAAAGCCGACGACCGGTTGCCCATACATAAACTCCTCCACTTTTAGCACTCCACATTTTTCCGAGTCTCTCATTGCACGTCCTTTTTGTCATCCGCAGGCGGTGGGGTCCTTGCTGCACCCCGCGAGCCAGATCCTGCCGCGCCCGGCGAGATGGGCAGGCCTGTTATCCTGCCGACGAATCTGACCGCCGAGACAAAGAAGCTCGTCGACGATGGATGGCTCAATAACGCGTTTAATCAGTACGTCAGCGACCTCATCTCCGTCCACAGGACTTTGCCGGACCCTCGTGACCAATGGTGAGTCGAATTCGTAATGCAATCCAATGTATCAGGCATCGTACGGACGAACGTCCGGGGCGGGAATGATTAATGTCGGTAATGCTCGTAAGGTCGCCAGTCGTTGCTCCATCAGATTAGTCGCTACTGTCATTTATCACGGAATACGCTTGTGCCACGCACACTTTTTCCTCGGAAGAAGTGGCCGTGGGTCCGTCGTTTTTGCGCGTGACGGACGTTTTTCCGTGCGCTTCGACGTGAATGTACGGAATATTGTTGTTATGGGGTAAGAAGGTTTCATTACGGTAATAAGGTTGCGGGGAAAGACGGTCTTCATTGAAGGCTGCACAAATGCGATGCACGACGTAGTGTATGAGATCTCAACGAGCGACAGAGGTCTAAAAACTGTGAAATTCAATAGCTGAGTGAGTGGAGATGGGGAACAGGGGGTTTTGTTGCGGTAATGACGTTTTACGGAAAACTCAAAGTTTTGCAGAAACAAATAGATATGTTTGGAAGTATTAACGGTTTAATAGTTCAATAGCTTCAATGAATATTAGTTTTATGTATAGATTTTATATACATACGGTATACCGAATACTGTATGAAACACTCACCGTATGACAGATAACGTTTAAAAGCGGTTGAATTCGGTATCTCACTAAATAAACACGTTTAACAACTTCAACAACTCAACTGGCGGCAGATTTTACATAAAGTCTCTCGTCTGCACTGAACACTCTACGTACTGTCCAAATACTGTACGTATACTGAATATTGTATGAATTACGGATAACGTCCAAAATCTCTTGAATTCGTTATCTGACCAAATAGACACATTTAACAGTTTAACTGTGTGCAAGTTTTACATAAAGACTCTCGTCTGCACTGAACATTTTACGTACTGTCGGGACACTATATGTACACCGAATACTGTATGAAATAGAGCATAATCTGCCCACATTAGCTCTACTGACGAGTCTCTATGCAGATCCAAGATTCTTTCATTTTTTCAAATTTGTTCAGTAACACATAGGTTGATAACCTACTATCAAGTCACTACCGTCGCCCTACTTGTCTTATTCCTAAATTGAAATTTATTTCTTTTCAATCGTGAAAATGTAGTTTCTCTAGAATTCGTCATCTGACCAAATAGACACGCTTAAAAACTTTAACAGCTCATTTTTTCAAATTTGTTCAGCAACACATAGGTTAATAACCTACTATCAAGTCACTACCGTCGCCCTACTTGTCTTCTTCCTAAATTCAACTGTATTTCTTTTCAAGCATGAAAACGCATTTTCTATTGAATTCGCTACCTGACCAAGTAGACACGCTTAACAACTTTAACAGCTCAACTGCATGCAGGTTTTACGAAAAGACTCTTGTCTACACTGAACAGTCCACGTACTGTCCGAATACCACACGTCTCGTGAATAGTGCATGAAATGCGAATACCGCCTAGAAAGTCTGCCATTCAATACCCGACCAAGCAAACACACATGTAGGTAATCGTTCCGTCGAAATCCTCTTTGGTAAGCGGAGTGGACGTATAAATCAGTTACACTGCGCTTTAACGACGAAAGAGAGTGCACACGGAAATACTGTCAAGAATCAAAACCGCGCGGGACAAAGGTCCGTGAATGGGTTGTTCTGCTTTTACGTGCGGATCCGAAGACATCCAGCGTTTCACTTGTTGACGATGATAGGTGGCCACAGAGAGCCGTATATGCACCGTAAATGCCCCGAGTCATTTCCTTTTACTGCGAGTGGCGGCGGGTTATAACGTGACCGTTAATAAAATGCATCGCATCATAGGTTCGGCCGCTCTCGGCGAGGCCGTTTCGCTCGAAACTTTTATTTTCCCTCTCCGGGGAAATGCGAAGATCATGGCGAAACGGTGGCTTGTCGATGTGTCAGCAAAAATGGATCGTGAAAAGCGCATCGCGCAACGCTGAACGTTTCCGATGGCGACGTAACGGCACTTCACTAAGTTCAGCGGCTCAAAAGTATTTCAGGTTGGGCACCTTTGCAGACGACTGTCATATCAATTAGGTCAAAAGTGGAAGGAACGGTGTGATGACAAAATTAAACGTTTATTTGACTCGTGCCGTCGATGAGGGAAAGGTCACAAATACTGACAATAATTGAAATTAGAGGTATATCTTCGATTAAAAAATACGTATCATCATAATTGACCTGGTAATTACCATTCCGCAGTATCTAGTGACTTTTCCTATTCGATATTTGAGCCCTTTATTTTGAAAGTGGCCTAACTCCGTTTTTCAATATTTTCCGGTTACCATGGTTACATGTACAAATTCATGTTATTTATCAGTAAATGTTATTTATCTCGATTTGAAGATAAATGGAGTTAGGCCACTTTCAAAATAAACGGCTCATTTATCTTTTCCGAAGCATGATTTGCAACATTTTTTGGTAACATACTTTACAACGTTTTCGCACCACGTGTTCTGGTCCTTCTTTCTTTTGCATTTCTTATTATTTCGCGTTATATGCTCAGAATAATGAAAATTCTCCTGTGACCCCCTGGGAGCTACACGTAAAACCAACGTGGTCGTTCAATTTTTAGACAGCATGAAAAGTTACTCCTTTAACAAAGCACGCATCCGACCCCGCAACATGAGATTCCTTTAAATACTAAATCTGAAGGTATTGATAATTTAGCCGGTACACCTCAAATCAATTCCCAGTTTCATAGCTGAAGGCAATGACGTCGATAGCTTCGCTCGTAATTCCTTTCAACGTCCTATACGTGTAACGCGCTCACGTGTTATGACGTAAGTATAAGTGAACTGATGCATTCTATTTTCGTATATGCGCATTCGCCAATTAAACGCAGATTGCGCCGAGGTAAAACGGGCTAAGCAAAGTCAACGAACTTCGCAGACGAATGGATCAATTGAAAGACTGTTTCTGCGGTTGTTGCACTATGCATCATTATGTGCCATGTTTTCAAGATGCGCTGTATTCGCAAATGACATGTAACAGCGCACTGCATTAATACTGAACTTTCAGTCGTGCGCTCTCATTCTCAATAATCACTGGCACCGCACACGGTTAATTATCGTAGATTATCCCGTTTTCACACACACATCTTTCCCATGAGATTTGCGGCAACTAAAATTCAAAAATTCTCAACGCGCACCACGCGCCTTTGTCAGATTCGATTAGCGGAAGGAACCGAAGTCATTTAACGTTGCGTGTAATTAAGTGCCGACCGTTGGAAGTAACGCATGCAATTAATCGTGTCGCAAAATTATTACACTTCGGACGATCACGCGCGGGGTAATTTATGTCGTACGTCATAATTCAAATAATACAGAGTTGCACAACCGACAGGCCCTCCTCGTCTTAGGATTAACTTCCGTTTTGACGATTATGTCGTAAGTCGCATTTACATTCTTTAACACTTCTTTCATTCAATCGAATTATAATAATCGTACATGAAACACAAAAATTAATTCTATGCTCGTATAATCATTATACGTAACGTGGAAAATAAGTTATCCGTACTCTATTGTATGTTAAACACCTTGAGATTAAATAACGCAAAAATCTTAAGTAACAAATGAAAAACGGCATACATGCATACATAAAAAATTGTTTCCGTGCAAAGAATGCAGTAAAAATAGATGTTTAATTTTCGCAGTCTCTACTGAATGTTCTCCGTGACCGAATCAGTAAAATTATCCATAAATCTTGAAAGGATTAGCTTTCTTTTTTGTGGCTATAAGTGGAAAACCGAGGAGTAGGTGTATATTTCAAGTTCGTTCGAGACCTTACGCGTCGAGAAGAACGGATTAAACAGTAAAAACACGAACTGCTAAAAGTACTGCAACCGTCGTGCCCGCAACTAGTCTCGCAGGTAAATATAGAGACAGTGCTCCGCGCTTCTCCATTGTACAAATAGTATGTAGGTGTGTATGTGCGTTCAGCGCTCTTGCAAGTACCGTTCGCGAATGTTGTAGTTACACTTGGGCGACGACGGAGTTTACACGTTCTATGTGTAATTAAGTGCATCGTAGTTAATGCAGCTATTACCGTGTGCAGTGCCGAGTGATACTGAATTGAGACGGTAACATTAAGTCGTATAAATTACGAGCGCCTGAAAAATGTTGGGCATCGCGCAGGACTATGCTCATGGTTGTTGGGATCAGAGTGACATCGTAGAAGCCTTTTAAAGTGTCGTGCAAACAGACGAATGCATAGGCGCACTGTTGTACGCAAATTTGTATATCGCGATATTCAGTGGTAATTGAAATCAAATACGTGAGAATACGGTTAATCAAGAAATACGCTAATTTGAAGTCGATAGTTGTATGACGGAACCGTGGGGAACTATTGCAAGGTCGGCCAAGGCAAATAGATAGAAGAAATGTGTGCACAGTTTTTTTAAATTTACGGTCACATCTTTAACCCTTTCGTTACTAAGGCCGACTATAGTCGATACGCTACTTATATATCGTGGATCTCTTCTTCCATATGCTGCTTTTTTTTTTTGTTGAAAACCATAGCATTGTCACACGTGCCTTTGTCAATCTGCCGTACCTTTCGTCAGAAATATTATTTTCCTAAGAAAATCGTTGTCAAAATATTTTTCAGCGTAAACATAAAGCCAAATTATGGACAAGACCGTCGTAGCGAAAGGGTTAAGCGGAATGAGGTACGAAGTTTTATATGCTTGAATAGCTCCACAAGCAGTGTAAACATTTCTCTAAGACGTTTCCTCCGTTATGGAAAAATCCGAAATTGAATCGGAAGTTTAATCGTAAAAAGGGTAAATTACCGCACTGGTTGTATTCTACGTTGAAATGTTACATGACTGTATATGCTTGATCACTTGAGGAAGAGGAAACGCTCTTGGGAATTCGTAGATCGTGAAAGTAGGGGTTCTTCCGCATAGGACTTCCTACATTTCACACCTGTATTATAACGAATATGATTATGCATCATTGCACGCGCACAAGCGTTACCGCATTCAACAGTCACCAGTGCATTTTGTGTGTAGATTCTGTCAGCGCGCAATTAAAAAATTCTCTCCTCTCTTATCTCCAATCTGACTAGACTGAGTCAGGACGTTACGAAGTATAATAGAGATTCCTCGTTATTGCATCACAGTACGCGCAGTGACTAAAAATAAATCAGCGGATAAGGATGAGTGAAAGGCGGTAACATTGCTTACGACTAAGTTTAATGTGATTAAAGATAGGTAGAGGAGAGAAATTTTTATACGCGCAGACAGAATGTACAGCGCACAACTTGTAAGTATTGAATGTGATAAATTGGTAACTATCGAATGTGACGATAATAGAGATTCCTCGTTATAGCATTACAGTATGCACAACGACTACAAATAAATTACTAGGTAAGGATAGTAGAAAGTCCAACGCTGTCTCAGACAAAGTTTAATGTAATTACAGATAAGTAACGAGGACTTTGTATTCGCGCAGACAAAGAGTACACAGACAACACACTGATAATTATTTAATGTGACGAAGGGTAATAAAGATTCCTCATTACAGCATCACAGTACGCACAGCGACTAAAAATAAATGACCGGGTAACGATGAGTAGAAAGTCCAATGCTGTTTCAGACTACGTTTTATGTGATTATAGATAAGTAGCGAGAACTTTTTATTCGCGCAGACAAAGAGTACGCACACAACGCACTGATAATTATCTAACGTCGCAAAGTATAATAAAGATTCCTCGTTACAGCATCACAGTATGCACAACGACTAAAAATAAATGACCGGGTAACGATGAGTAGAAAGTCGAATGCTTCAGTCTAAGTTTAATGTCAGTAAAAATAAGTAGTAGGAACTTTTTATTGGCACATTGGCAAAATGTACGCGCACAACGCACTGACAACTATCGAACGTGGCAAACTTACTCCGAAACCGCTGGGCTGAGTCAGACCGTTACGAAGTATAATAGAGATTCCTCGTTACAGCACAACAGTACGCACAGTGGCTAAAAGTAAATCAGCGGGTAAGCATGAGTGGAAGGCAGCAACCCTGTTTCGGTCGGTCGGCGGGTGGCGTACGTTCGAAATATGCCTCCCGCCGATCGTAAATTCTCGGTAAAACTTTCCGACGTGGCGAGGGTTGAAAACCGGCTGCCGGCCCGAACCATGGCGAAATTAACCCCATGAATATTAATTACAATTTACATGATATTAACCGACATTACCAGGACAGGTGGGCGAAGTTCGCGCTCACTCGTGTTCACCTCTGCAAGACGCTTTACGAATAAGTCCAGCATTTATACTTTAAGTATTTCTATTTTAAACGCCGATAAAACGAAAATGACGGGTTTTGTCCCAGGGTCTTATTTATCTGCCGATGGCGGGCTTATTGTTACGCCTACGCGCCTGACGATTCACGAATTGGCATTCGATTTTGGTGAAATGAACTTTTTAAGGGAAGGAAAGGAAACTTTTTGAGAGAAGGATTTATTTCTTTGGGTGTCGCGCGTGTATAATGTTTCTATATTTAAGTAAAGTTATTTGCAACTGTCCCTGAAATGACGCGAAACTTTTTCACGCATTATTTTTTTACACGGCAAATAATACGTCTACGTGGTAGTTTTTAACGCGTTTTTTACACGGTAAATTATGTCCCTATTTACGTGATACCTTTTTTGTACGCGATCTTGTTTTATGCGGTCTAATATGACAAACAACAAATATAACATTTCATGGAATTTATTGTGCATCAGAAAGATGCGAAGTCTTATTTGAACATGTCAAATCGATGAACGACCGCACTGTTCAATGCTCAGTCGATGATTCCTTTAAATTTGATTATAGTATTTTTTAACGTAAAATCAAGGGAGTGCATCCGCATAGTTTCATCACTGATGTGCATAATTTTCGTGCTTGTTTCGGTTGAATATTTTTATTTTGTTCTGCAAGTATTCTGCACGTTTTGAAGTCAATGCTTCTTCAGTACCCTATTGCACAAATAAGTCTATCTTAATCCTATTATTCGTGTGTTTTTATGTTACATATTATTTCAAGTTAGAGTCTATTGACACTACGAATTTTTTCCACTTCTCGCCGACCAAACATAAACATCCGAAGATGCCCCTGTATCGACACAGTTGCGTCGGATCACGGTTGCCAAGCAGGCGCCTCTGATTTACCGGTTTTGCTGGTGTTCGCGGGGAACAATCAGCGGTGACATTATCGCGGGCAGATGATTAGCGATCCCACTGAATTTTCCGGCGCGCACGTGCGTGCGCTTATAGCGAGCCGCCGAAAGTTTGTCACAGAGGCGGTTGCAGCGTTGGCCGTTTGAAACCGGCTCCTCCCGAATTTATGCACGCCGACGCGCATTTGTTTCTCCGCAAGTGCCAAAGCCAGGCGGAACAATTTTCGACGTAATCTGTGTTGCCGCTGTAGTCGAGTCTGTTTGCGAAACGTCGTCGCAGTCTGTTTGTCGTCATACTTGCAATTATTTCGCTAACCGCGGGGTCTGGGCTTAAATCAGGCGGTTTGCGATTGTTTCGGACGAGGGGGAGTCGAAAGCGGCGAAGATTGTGGCCGTGATAGCTGCGGTTAATTTGACTTTTTATCGGGAAATTTCATCACGCGTCGCGGACGTCGGAGCTCGCAATTATGCAGAGCGAGCGTGGGTTGTCTGAAATACGTCGGGCAGACAAGTGCGTGGGCGGAGGTCTGTCGTGGGGTTGAATGATTGAGCCTCTGCCTTTTTGAATGCTGTTGTAATGGGCTCGGACACTCTGTTGCTTGATGCAAGAATCCGTGCCGCCGCGATTCCGGAAATGCAGGAATGTTAGCGTGAGGAAAGATATTACGATCGTACGTGACAGTATGCGGTGTCGAATTTCACACGTTGACTGCCACGGTGGTCACCGATTACTAAAAATGCAAAAAATTCACAGTGAAGCCTATTTTCAATCTTGTAAAAGCAATTGATATTGGAGCGATGCTTCAATACTTTGGCTTCTAACAACTTTACGTTAGCTTTATTTTGCACGATTTAATTATACTCTGCAGTATTTCATCGCATCGCGGTTCTAACGAATCTTATCCCGATGCAACAGTAATAATATACGTTACCAGACACAAAGAACTGCGCTTGGGTATCTCAAATACAATAATCAGTTCGGCAGTGTGACACAGCTTGCACAATAGTGAATTCAAACGCAGCATCCATTCAGAAATCCACAGCTTACCAAACACATCGCTTTCCATTGAACCCATTCCACATCCAACTCAGCGTCAATCAACCAAAAACTTATCCACCACACTCCATCCACTAGCATCCAAAAAACTTCCATCTAATTATTCCCCATCATTCTCCACACCCTTTCCAAACGTCCTCACTCATTCCTTCCCCACCCCCGTATCCATTTCTGTGTATTCACCCCCACGCCCCACCATCCGCCATTTTCCCGCACTTGTTTGTTCTCACCTCCTTCCCTCACGGCGTCTCTTCATCTTTCGCCGGCGCGGCCGGAAAGCTACAAAACAAGGCAAAAAGCTCGTCTCGCCCAGCCTATCCGACGACGTCAGCTGCCTGGCAGTTTTCCTCCAGGGCTATGCCTCGCGGACCACTGGCTGGCAATTTAAATATGCAAATGGCCTAGCGTTTAGTTTAATAAGACGCTCCTTCAGTGAATGCTAAGCGCGGCTGGCCGCTAATTATCACGTTAGCAGAGGGTGGTGAAGGGTTGCCGACTGTGTTGGATCAGAGCCGCTGCTGGATGCTACTTTTGTACAGGTCGACAGAGACGGCGAAAGAGATGGTGACGATGGTGGCTCGTGGTGTCTCGTGCAGGGGTTGTTGGCTGCGGGGGTGGTGCAGGGGGAGAGGAACGAAAGCATTAGCTGGTATACGGATACGCGCCGACTGGCTGTTGTCCCGATAATGCCGGCGCGTGGGTATACGAGAGGTCGTTTGCAACCACCACGCACTGGCTCGTGGTTTAAAGGCTCGTTCGTACAATGCGCCGGCTGATGCTCTTCCTATGATGCAGCAGTGTTGAAACAACTGCCCTGCGGCATCATTTAGGACGTCTGAGTTGTGTTGGAGCAGCGGGCGGTATTATTGTTGCCTGATATCGATGATGCCGGCAAAGTACTGTTCTTTGGAAAGGTTCTTGTAGCGATGCTAACAATTGTGGAAACATTCCTTAACACTTTGACTGCCGTGATGGTCACCGGTAACCGACGCAAAAATTTGATTGAAGATCCAAAATATTCGCAATGGGCAGCAATGGTTATTTTATAAATGCAGTTGTTGTTAGAATAGTGATGCGATCCTTTGGTCACCAACACCTGCACATTATTTATATTTTGCATAATTCAGTCAAACGCTGCAGTATTTTATCGCGTCGCGGATCTAACATGGTAAAATACGCTCGGCAGTCAACGTGTTAACCGTTTGACTTCTAAAGACTCCCGATCGAGGCGCTCGCGAAGGAAGAAATACTTTTTTACTAATGCGAAATGCCTTGCTTGGTTATGCAAGACGTAACCGAATTATAATTGTAATTTTTAACTCACCCCGAAGATAATGATACAAGAATATGTTTTGTCAAAGAACGCACGCATACTCAATTCATCCATTGATAATAGATTGTATATGGGATCGACAATCCGACAATCCGGCGGACGCATATATGCGTCCATAGCACTCAAAGGGTTAAGTATGTGGTCTGTCGGGAAAGAATACGGGTAGTGTTGTAGCAGGTGAAAGTATCATTGTTCTTTAATATCGACGATGCATCCAAAATATTGCCCGTTGACAAGCTTCTTCTAGCGATACTGCCACTTTCGAAAACACTTTATTTACGTGGTCTGTCCGGAAAGTATCCGAGTTGTGTTATAGCAGGTAATAGTATTATTCTTGGTTAATATCGACGTTGTCTTCAAAGTACTGCCCTTTGGCAAGTTTCTTCCAGCGATCCTCCCATTTACGGAAACACTCCTTAAGTACGTTGTCGGTCCGGAAAATATCGGAGTTCTGCTGTAGTGGAAAGAAGCATTATTCTTGGTTAATATTGATAATGTCTTCTTTGAAGTATTGACTTCGGAGGCCGCAACCCTCTTCCACTTAAGTAAGCACTCTTTAAAATTGTATTTATGAGTAGCCAACAGTTTCCGTTTTATTGCTTCGATGTCCGCAAATCTTTTTTGAAACAACGAGAAGCCCCTAGGATTATGATCAGGTGTGTTTATATTACTGTCCTGTGACCCTTCTACGTAATTTCGAAGGGTTAAAAGGGGATGATCTGTCCGAAAAGAAAACACCGCTTGCAATTGTTTCAAAGTATAGCGAATAGCATTCCGGCGCATTCCGTTTTAATATTTTAACAATCGCTAATCTATTTTGAAGCAACCAGAAGTCACTGCAAGCCACTTTTCTCATTATGCTAAAAAAACCGCGGACGTTGAGATATCATCCTTTCTGAGCTTAATGAAACATTTTCTTCTCGTAGACACCGGAAATACGTCTTGGTGCGCTTCAACTTACCTTCTTGTGTTTTGAAGAAATTACTCCGTGAAACAGTATACTGTTGGCGTTGATAGTTTATTTAGCTCTGATTTACTGCTGTCTTGCCGCGTAACAAATTACATTGTAATTTCATCCCTGCTACGTTCAACGGCTCTTGTGGAAATGGTAACAACTTTCGATCTTCTCTGTGCATTCGCTCATCTTCCGCTATGCTCTGTTATTCTTTGCTTTATGCATACACACACCAATCAAGTACACTGCCTCAATCAGTGTACGTTCCGTTTCTTTAAATTATAATTATCTTCAGTTGAAAAGAAGTAACAATTCAATAGTAAATTATTCACTACACCGTTTCTCAACAACTACAAAAGACATAAAAGACAAAAATCTCATCTTATAAATGCCAATAATATTCGTCTCTATCAAACGGTTGGAAATATGAAAATATCTATAAATAATTAATTAACGAGGCTCACGTTTTTCATCATTACCCTTTATACCTTACACTTTTACGCGCCCCGCAGAGACACAAAAGTGCATCTCATGAAGTGGCGGTTCTAGCTTGACTAAGATCGTCGGTCCGCGTTCTTCTTCATACCGAGCCGTGAAAGGAAAATTGGCAATGTCGTTCTGTCGGGCAGAAACTAAAAAGAGAGGACAGGGCGCGCGGAGAAAAAGATACGGACGACTTTAACGAGGAGTTATGAGCAACTCGGTTGGCTCGTCCGCCTGCAATTTCTCGGTAGGTTGCGGGAAAGGTCCGTATTGCCTGATGCTGGGAACGACTATTCTCGCGTCACTTCTTGTTGGACGTATTCCGTAACTCACTCCTACGTTATGGCGAGCAAGATGAAACGCTCGTTGCAAGTCTTTCTTAACTCATCGACGCTCCGCATTACGATTTCAAATGTGCCTTTCTAGTTGCGAAAGAAATATTGCGCCCACCGAATCGCATCGCAATCGGCACGGTTTTATTTTCTCGCCGAACGCGCTGGGAACTCGATCGGCGACCGTGCTGAAACGAGCGAATTCTCGATTGGGTCGACGCTTACGTTATTATTAACCCTTTGATTGCTGAATACTTCCGGCCGAAGCTGAGGACGAAACACTTTTTGCTAGTGCGAAGTCTATTGATTGATTATGTCAGACGCAAATGAGTTCTAATGATAATTCTTTATTCACGTCAAATTAAATAGTGCAAGAAAATTATTTGATAAAGAACGCATCTGTATTCATCTCGTACATTAATAATTGTCACTGCAAGTAACAATACATCGCCATACTTAATCCTTTGATTGCTGAATACTTCCGGCCGAAACGCTCGCTGAGGACGAAACACTTTTCGCTAGTGTGAAGTCTATTGATTGATTATGTCAGACGCAACTAAGTTCTAATGATAATTCTTCATTTACGTCAAATTAAATAATGCAAGAAAATTATTTGATAAAGAACGCATCTGTATTCATCTGTATATTAATAATTGTGATTGCAATAGGTAAGAAATCCGAACGATTGGGAAACGCATATATGTGTCCATAGTAGTCAAAGGGTTAAGACGTGCAGGCGCAGTAAATACCACAGACATTGACGTGGACACGCGCAAAATCGTTACGCGGCCGGGGACGGTTTATGCGATTATTTTTACGCTTCAATCGGAATTTCCGTCGATAGTGATTTCCGCGGACGGTAAATGAAAGTGCAGGATATACGAGGGAATTGTGACGGAAAATAATGAATTTGCGCGCAGACGGCACGGTATCCGATACTAATTAAAACTGTAAGAGTGTATGATAAACCCAAAGCTCTGGGCATTGTCGCAGTATTATCGGTGTTTGGTACTGAATGCAAAGGCATCGGAAACGTAAATCGCAGACTGGAATTTCCATGGCGACGAGTGCATTGAGCCAGTCAGCTGTTTCTGACGAATATACTCGTCATGAAGGAATAGCAATATTTTGTGTAATGATGAAAGTTGTCACATGTTGCTATACTCGTCACATAGAAATTGCAATTTTAGTGAAAACTCAAACATATTCGTAAATTTTTAAATATTTCGAACATTTGTGGATCAAGACACAATGAACCATATAAATTACGCGATACAAATAATTATTATTAAAAAAACCGTACACATTGTAGGGATTCGATTCGATATATCAACTACGATAATGATCCCGCGTATATATATAAATAACGCGATACAAATAAGTATTATGAAATAAACCGTACACATTCTAGGTATTCGATTCGATATATCAACTACGAAAATGATCCCGCGTACGTTTTCAGCGCAGTAATTTATTACAATAAAACCCTTTGCCAAACATTCCAACAACTTTCCTTCAAACAAATCCCTTTCTTATACATTCACCTCAGGACACTCATCGAAGAGTCTTGCCACTAATAAAATGCAGAAACGCAACAGTAATTTCGATTCACCTTTTTCACAGATGTCGCAATAGTTAACTGCTTAATGTCGCATGCGATACTGCGGAGGCCGATTGCGACGATTTGATTCCTTTACCCTGCAGTGGATAAGGGCGACTGTATACTGCAATTTAGCTCTGCCGCGGCGTAGAGTGGGTGGAAAGGCGCGAGGCGTAATGAAAAAATATGTGCGGGATCCGGCAGTCTGACTGGCCGATTTCCGCTTCGCGTACCTGGAAGCGGAGGCGCCAATATTTTTCAATTACCAGCTGGCGTGGCTTTATATCGTTTGTTTACTCTTCCGCCGATGTAACAGCCCAGATTGGATTAGGTTCGTTCGGCCGCGTACGGTTGCTCGCGGTGCGCTCCGGATTGAAAAAATCACGATTGGCTGCTTTCCTCCTGGTCGAATGTTCTTGCCGATGTTACTGACGTCGCGTTTGTTCCAAGTTTTACGTTCTTTAAAACGTGTGGATGTGTTACGACGAAAGGCGTGTACCGCCGGTGGCACACGTGTTGTTAAAACGGACGGTGGGTGGAAAATGCGAATTAGAATTGAAGGAATTAAATATAAGAATTATATATAGTACGGAATTAATATAAACAGAATTATATATAATATAAGACTATTGTATAGGGTGTTGTAAGTTTAAGCCTTATTTTGAGCGTATTCGTAAGTTTCCTTTTTCAAATAATTCGGGGAATAATTGTGTTCGATTAATACACGACCGATGGAAGATCTAATTGTGCAGTTCTAAACCAAGTTAAATTTATTGCAATCGTTTTCGATGTCATTTGCCAAAAGGGCCCTTTGCCAAGTAGCCAGAGGATTAACGAATAGAAACTCGATAAATGGCGAGAAACACGAATTTCAGAGCCGGCGTCAATGTGTTAAACCATCTATTCATTGCCGTGCGCGGAAAAGACGTGTCTCCCTTCCGGTCACTACGTTTTCTGTATATCTATCACTTCTGCACGAAGTGACACGTGACTTAACACTGTGACGATCGCTGTCATGTCACCACTAATTCGCCGAGCAGCAGTTATCCGCCAGGATCACGTGGACGTGATTTCGCTTTATCAAGAATACTTCGAATGCAATAATATACGCCCATTTAAAAAATTGTAATAGACCAGATTTGAACGTTTAACACTCTCCATCGCTGTCGCAAATGCGCCATTTCATTTTGCCGAGAATAAAACGTTCCTGACAGGCATTGCTGGAAGATCGACGTCGCAGCAGCTGGATGTCGTTCAGTGAAGTGCGCGGCCGTCAAAGTGTTAAAATAGGTGTGCCGAATAAGTCGCCGCATACCTGAAAATGCTGCCGTAATATATAATTGCAGGTGCCTCTATATACTATATATATGCTGCCTTATTCCGTGTAATCCGAGTCACTGACCGGGGTATTAAAAACTCTAGTCTCTATATTCACCAGCTCTATACTATCTGGTTTACATTCAACTGACTGCTCGCGAATTCTCTCGATTTGTTTCGCGTTCAGTTGTCTCAGTAAATTATCTTAATCGCTACACCACATTCCCTGCCTTCCTAATTTATTTCTTACACCCTTGCACATGACAACTTACTACTTATCTAGGAGAGGATGTTAGGTGTCGTCGAAGCAGAATGCGGAATTATATTAAGTTGAATATATTTATTTGAAGATAAATTAAAGCGCTAATATACAAATATAAATATAAAATAAAATGAAAGTATGACTATGGCAATTCGGAATACAACTAACGCTAAGTAAATATATTTCGTTTTGACGGACAAACTGAACTCTTCGACTAGGTAAACGGCAAGAAAATGCATCTATACTGGACTGGCGTCGCAAACCGCGCCGGCTCATATACGGACCTCTACCACTTTATCTTAATCCGGTAGGGCGCGATGGCCCCGCGACTGTTTTATTCGACGCGTCTACGGCCGTTTTCCTGATACTACATTTATATTTACTTAATGTCAATTCTCTATATTCACTAGCTCATACTAACTCTGTCGCAGATTCACTTGCTTTAATCCCTTATTATAATCGCTACACCGCATTCCCTTTCATCCTCATACATTTTTCCACACACCCAAACACGACACTTTCCTCCTTATATTTACCCAAACTCCATTTTCCATACTCCCCAGCTAACCCACAATTCTCTGCCCTCGGATCCTCTTCCTCTCTTCCGCACTCAGCTTTCTCTCAACCAATCGTCTTAACCATTGTGCTCCAACTGGCACTGATCCGCTTCCGGCAGAGTCCATTGCATCATTGGATCCGTTGGGTGATCAGTGGGGCTCTCGTAGCCCCAATTGTCCGCCGCAAGGAAGAAAGCTGGAGGTCAACCTCCGGCACACACTGCGTTCCCGAAGTGCATTCCGGTCCGCAGTCCGGAAGGAATGAGCGACCATCGGTGCGCGGGTGAAATCGTGGCTCGCATGCAAAACGATCAGCGAGGCGCGCCATTGTTGTCGCTGCCTTGGAAATCCATTCGCGGGCGGCATTGTGGCTCTGCTTCCTTTGGCTGCCTTGCTCGTCCTTCCGGCCGGCGGCAGCAGACGAAACGACCGGCCGCGACATAAACGTATTCCGGATCCGCGAAGATACTCGCTCGGCCGGTGGAATGGACGGCGTGGAGGGCCGTGGACGGGCGTGGACGGGCGTGGAGCACCGTGCAGCTGCGGTTGTTGCGCTGCTGTTCCTGTTGCCGATGCCAACCCACCGCCTTCCGTCCGCCTTTCTTCCCGAGTGGACCGTCGCTCGGCGCTATTTGCTCAGCTTTTATCGGTTCGCCGGCCGACGGACGCGGCTGCGAACGGGGGGATGGAAAAAGTATGGAAAAACGGGTGGGCTGAGGCAATGGAACGCGGCGGTGGAAAGAATAGGCTTACGGTTGTAGTGCGGGGGGCTTGGGATAAGTGGGACTGTTCGGAGAGTGTTGAGGGTTGATAGAGTGGGGATGCTGATACAACGGATTGTGATATCCTTGTTTTGCTGGGGGTTAAAATTTACTAGACGTCGTGCTTAGAAGGGCTATTTTGTACAGTGGGTTTAGTTCGAGGCGTGGTTCCGGGTTTTAGCTGTACCAGACAATTGTCTCAACCAGTAGATTAGGCTTATTACAGAGTAATAATGCAGTAGATTTCATTGTATCCTTGTATCTTTGAGGCAGTGGAACAAAAAGGTTTACAGCGGTAGTGCGGAGGGTCTGGCATAATTGGGGCTGTTTGGAGAGTGTTGAGGATTGATACTACCGATTGTGGTATCCATATTTCCCTGGGGGTTTAAATTCACTGGACGACGTGTTTAGAAAAGCTACTTTGTTTTTTAAATTGTGGAAAATGTTACCCATCTTTTCACAAGAAAATTTGCCTTTTGCCCATTGAGAAGATTTTATTTATATTTTTCTTTGTGATACTCTATGTATTTCAGGAGCCCGTGTCCCATTTTCACGAGTATTTCTACATTGGTGTTGTTTTTTTTATTCTTTGAAATAATAAATTAGGGTCGAGTAATAATTGTACATGCATGTAATAAGGGTGTTTCGCATCATAAGTCTTACTTCTTTACATACACTTGCTCAATACCGTGATGTACTAGATCCTGGTTAATCTTGTTAACGGCACTGGCTGTTTTGCTCGTTTGTCTTGCATTGGTGTTGATGCTCTTCTTGCTTTCTCCTTTAGTCGATACACAAATTCAAGTGGAACCACTTGATGAACCGTGACTCGTCGATATTTGCTGAGCTTTTATCCGTTCGCCTATCGAGGCATCAGTCGACCTGATAGCGAACTAAATATATAGACTTTGGTGAGATTGTTTAGCTGCCGTATTACGCTACCGGAACTTCCAGGATGATCAGAGTGATCGACACTTTCTTCGGTAAAAATAAATTTGAACGTGAACCATAGGCATTTTTATAACAACCTATATACAACGCATCAATTACGATAAGTCTAAATTTGTTATTTCAGCCTGAATACTCCAACGCTTATATATCGACCTGTAGAGAATATCGATCCGCTAAAAAACATTTCAGCCATTCAAACGTGGGCACATTTATTTTGAGAGATGTGCATCATTTATCCTTGCTGTGCACCCACGTTATTTTCTACGTCATTAAAGAATTTACAATGAATTACAAGGTTGAGTTAATTTGATTCGGTGAAAAATATAATAACTACACTCGCTCAGCGATCATTTTTTGCTTTTAACGCGCCTAGCGTGTAGTTATCAGTCACCGAAGGTGAAAACTAAGTAACGATATCAGGTAATAACTATGTATACGTACATTAGCTGCGATCGCATTACCGGAACATTACGGGTATTAAAGCTTGGGACCGAAGTCCTGCGGGCATGGCCATGCACTCACACGCACATGAAACTCGGGGTTGGAAACGTTCTCGTGAGTGCACTTTGACCCACCGACAGCTTCAATCGTCAATCTCTTCCTTTCCAGTCCCCTTCCCCTCCCCCCTCTCTCTCTACACTCATCCGATCGTTTTTCCTTCTTTTACGCAACTCATACATTTCTTCAGCGCTCGTTGCTCTTATCTACTCGGCATAACTTCGAAAGTTCGTTCCGAGACTCCAAGTTTCAACGCCCCGACGAGTCGTTTTCGTTCTCTCGAAGCGTCTACTTTCCGTGAATGCACAAACTCGATCTGCGAATCTGATGTTCACGCGATTTACATGATAATTCCCCGTGTAATTGCTTGTTCGCGCTCGACAGGCTGCGCGTGTATGTGCCCGCGTTACAAATGCTTGATTGTCCACTGGCGTTTCATGTAAAGTGGTTCATAACGATGTTGTTTCATATTAACGTCGTGCTCGCGGTGTTGGTGCCGATTTATGACGGCATGCGTGTTCTTCGTTACTTCATTGCTATGGCGGTGATACATGATTGATGGAGTCGGAAGACTGAAAAATAAAGAACAAGAAGCCAGAAACTTGGGGTAGATATATTGGATTTTCGCAGCGAGAAAGATTAAAATAATGAAATTGTCGTTTAATCTGTGTTTTAGAGCTAGTTTTTGAGAATTGTAATATATCGTGATATTCTTTTTATTAGACGCCTGTGGAACATATAAAAATGTTCAACAATAAACTCAGCAGCCAACAGGAGGCATATTCCATTTACATCAATTATAAAAAACTCGTTTACAATTATATAATAAAATAGCACGCGCACTCAGAATCTTCTTAACACTTTGACTGCCGTGCGTATTTTACTATATCAAAACCGCAACGTGATGAAGTACTACAGAATATGATTGAATTATGCAAAATTAAGATAATGCTAAGGTATTAGAGACCGAAGAATTGAATCACTATTTGATATTAATTGCATTTACAAAATTATAAACGCTGCCGATTGGGCATTTAGAATTTTTCGTGAGACCTTTTGCGTCGGTCACCGAGAATTGAATCACTATTTGATATTAATTGCATTTACAAAATTATAAATGCTGCCGATTGGGCATTTTTTGAATTTTTCGTGAGACCTTTTGCGCCGGTCACCGAGAATTGAATCACTATTTGATATTAATTGCATTTACAAAATTATAAATGCTGCCGATTGGGCATTTTTTGATTTTTCCGTGAGACCCTTTGCGCCGGTCACCGATGACCACCATGGCAGTCAACTTGTTAACATCATCACCATAAACATGACACGTTTTGTGCCGTTCACGAAACAATCGACCCACGAGACTTCAAGCCCAACCCCACCCGCCCATTTTCCTCAGTAGCATTTCACCGATGCCGACGAATTTCTCGCTATTGCGCCGACGACCGATTTCTCCCATTTTCTCTAATCCCACTTACGCAAGCCAAAGTGAATCAGAGCATAATTGGCAAGGATCCCATGGACTTTCCGGCATTTCCCAGCGGCGTCGTACAGCTGGTCGCGAAAGGTGGATCTCCGATATGGTGGCCGTACTTACCCCTAACGAACCGGTCCTCTTTAATTCGCGTTACCTGCGCGGATTAAGTTAAGTGAAAGCGTCTTATCACGTTAACGATGATCGACGTCGACGATCTTACCTCAAGACCGTTAAGTAAGGTCCACGGTACGAAGCCGTAAGCTCTTCGGCGTTTGCACAAGACCACGGACAGACGGCCGACAGCTTCATTACTGATATCTCGGCCGCCTTTGTTTTAAGCATGACGTTCTTACCTGAGCTAATTGACGGGCTCGCTGATAAAAGCGCCGGGACTTGCGAAACGGTAATTAAGATCAGTTTCGCTTCGTTACAAACTGAGAAACTTAGCGAGCGCGCAAGTTCGATCGTTAGTTATCCCGTGTTTCTACGGCAACTGGACGTTCTTCGTTTCGTCGGGGAGGAATATGCGAGTGTCTGACAGAATCGATGGTGCTCCGCGGTCTATCGAGTGCACTTAGGCTTTCTGCGGATAGACGATATGTTTGTTTGCGATGCGCTCGCGGTTAAGCGATAGTTGTGTGTATTTTGAAGGTCGCATGTTGTTGGTCTTGCGAACTTCTGGTTTGTACGCACCCTTAGTCGGATGTGAGCTGTGTGGCTGTTTCGTTAGGGCTATGCGATCCTGTTTTCGTACGGACACTGACATGTTGGAAAGTCTATTATGGTGTCGATATAATGCGCGGTGTGTGTTCAATACGTTTTGTTGCGCTGGGTGGCTAATTTCAAACTTATTGTGCGCTACTTCAATGATTGAGGCTTGTTTTGGCTGAAGAGCAACAGCACGCAGTGAGCATTTTCAGTCAAAGGAGGGCTTTATATATTTTAGTCGTTTAAGTACGTCCTGATATTTAGATGCTATTTTCGATGTCGCGTACATGGTGAGGTTTAAAGGAAAATTATAAAAAATGAAAGTTGGCACAGTATGTTATTGACCAAAAAAGGCTGCAAGGTATCTAATCAGGCGAGAACGTAAAATAATGAGTGCAATAATAAATCTTCACGTGAATGTTATTATCCTTTATTAAACCGAGATTTAATCTTGGTTTACATAAAAAATATATTGCTGGCCCGTTTGGGTCAAATTTGTTTTATTTCCATTTCGGTTTTTCTTAGAAACTCGAAGTGTTTCGAAATTCTAATATTTTTACTACCGTTACAATGTTAGTTATTACAGTTATAACGTCGTTATGTTTCGAAACTACTGAGTTTGCGTTTATACGCAATACGCAGTTTGTTGGTACTTTATGTTCGCAGCATCAAATTGAAGGTTGAACGACACTTGGATTTCCAATAAAACCTCTGCGTAGCCGCACATGTGTTTTCGTAAAGCCCACGACAAGAGTCGTGTGCCTCGTACATACCAAGTAGTCGATACGGTATTCATGATGCAACCGAATGAAATTAAGTGTCGTTAGTTCTGTACCGGTTGTACAACTGGACGTGACTAAAAATGCTCAATATCGTTTCTCAACTCGGCCCGATTTTATTTATCTCTAATAGGCAAATTCCTCGCGTGACACACTGAGACTGAATAGCATAGTTTCACGAAGTTAGTATTACACTTTGAAGTGGCCGTGGGAATCGTTGGAAAAGTTAGATATACCTGCGGACCGTAACACTTGGCTTACTTACTAATTACAGTCGTCAGAAAATAATGTATAATTTCTCTGGAGAATTCAACATTTTGTCCTACTTTACACAAATGGGGTAAACTATTAAAAGGCGTAACTAATTAACTTTTTATTTTTCAGTCCTGCCTAAATGTTCTATACCGCGTTTAAAGTATTCCATAACCTTATTAACAGCTTACAGATTTCTGAAACCCCTCGTTTGCATCGTAAAATGTACAAATGACTTTTTGGTAAATATATTCGACCGATTGCAAGCACAATACGGCACACTGTATCTTGCAGCCACGTACCGGTCAGATTTTTGCGTTTAAACAATCCCGTAAGCACAACACATGGCACGTGCCGTCGTATTGTGTTAGTTTACAGAATTGTTCGAATACAAAAACTTCCGGTGGTACACAGCCACAGAGCATATTCCCTAGGAACAGTCGTTCAAAATTCAAGTTTGCCTATTCAAACTTCTCTTATCGCGTCGCGTCGAAACTTAGGTCCGCACGAAAAGAAAAGCGGCAGCAGCACTCAGGCGTTCGATACCGTGTTTAAGTTCGTCCCTCAGAATACGCACGACGGTAGTTCGCGTCGTTTCACCTCGAAATTTCTCCCTCGCAATTCTCTCCGTACATATCGAATTTTCGAATTGCGATCCTTGCAATACGTATGGGGGTTGGTGTCCTCTACAACGAACGAGAGAGGATCAAAGAAAGACAAGAGAACGACGAATTATAAGCAGGAGATGAGACAGTTGACAGGGTGATTGCCGCTGTCACGCAAATGTGACTTCGCTTGATCAATAATAGTCCGTATGAGATAGCATGTATATTTAACACCTTGTTAAAGTGTTAAATGTATCAACGTCTAAAATCATATTCTCTAGTATTCTATAATAAGGTGGTAACTAATTATTAAATTCTTTATTTTACTTTTGCACGATTCAACCTTATTCTATACTTTTCTGTCGCGTTGCGGTTCTAACAGAAACACAGCCTGTACTCGTGTTAACATTTTTACTGCCGTGATGGTCGCCAGTGACCAACGCAAGAAATTTTGCTTAAGGTCCAAAATATTCGCAATGGGTAGCAATTATTATTTTATAAATGCGGTTGTTGTTACAATAATGATGCGATCCTTTGGTCTTCAATACCTGCACATTATTTACATTTTGCATAATTCAGTCAAACACTGTAGTATTTCATAGCATCGCCGTTCCAATATTGTAAAATACGCTTGGCAGTCAACGTGTTAAGACATGTCAAGCATCAATGGCATAGCAAGCGTGCCGAAATCGTGCGCGTTACAAAAACTTCACGTCAGTCTGACAATCCGCAGGATACCGGATCGCTCTCATCCGCTGGCTCACTTTTCGATCCCACATACATTTCCACCCCACCCGCCTAACGAGTACACCTTTGTTCGGCCATGCCGCGAAGCTCGTAACTTCGTCAGGAATCGGCGGCGAGAATTTTTTTCGCCCCCCATCCATCTCTCTCCTCGAAACGTCTCGTATACATCACCGTGGAACCTCGGGGTAATTGGATTTAGTGCGATTCCCGGGATTCTGTTCCAAGGCTCTACCCTCCTCGAGCGGCCCGGATTCGAGGATTCGAAGACACTTTCGAATCGATGGGCGCTCCTCGTCGAAAATCGTGAGTCGTTGCGAGGTAGAAAAGGACCGGGAATCGGATCAAGACGTGAAGAAGGAACGAAACGGGGGTGGAGGGCGTCGGGCGGAAAGCGGAGGCGGCTGGCAAGGGTCAGCTCCTGTCAGAGGAAAGGGAGAGAAGGGTCTAGACCTGACAAGGGTATTTCGTAACGTAACGGGCAAGGATTTGATGCTCTGGGCTTTGCTCGCCAGGCAGATTCGTGGCCGAAGGAACTGCGATACTCCTGCGTGGCGCGCGCGACTCTTTCGAACGAAGCGGAATATTTTGCTGGAGCCAATTGTTGCGCGTCGCGACGCGTCGGTCAGTTCTTGGGCGCGAATTGTTGACGCGACAGATCAGCGCAGATGAAACGGTGTTATTGGAAATTGTGGTACAGGCTTGGGTGCACGGATCTGTAACACTGAATTGCTGAATTCCTTAACACTTTGACTGCCATGCGTATTTTGCTGTATTAGAATGGCGATGCTATGACTGAGTTATGCAAAATGTAAATAATGTGCAGGTATTGGAGACCAAGGAATCGCATCACTATTCTAACAATAACTGCATTTATAAAATAATTATTGCTACACATTGTGAATATTTTGGATCTTTAGTAGAATCTCTTGCGCCGGTCAGCAGTGACCATCACGGCAGTCAAAGTATCGATATGGACGTGTAATTCTTCATTTCTTAATTTCAGCATGAATGCATCATATGAAATTTCTGAATTTCTTCATTTCTGCCTGGATATGTAACTCCAGATTTTATCATTCCTAAATTTCAATGTGGATCTGTAATTCGGGGTTCAGATCTAGGATGAACGGAAAGGAGAGGAGACTTCTACAATGCTTGGCGAAAGATGTGCGTAAATATATGCGATATTTTGCCACGCGGAAAGTAACGTGCCGCGTCGTTACCTTAATTCTTGCCGGTGCGGTTGTAAACGCACCTCGTTATCGGAATGGAAACAGTCGTTTGGTTTCATAATGCGTCCCACTGACTACCCTGGAATGGGACAACTTGCATTAATGTCAGCGCATTTCACGCGCGCTCCCCAGTCATTTGCAGAAGGACACTCATTAACGTTAATTATTAGTTTCTGTCCAATGAGCGCGGTAAGTAACATTGCAAAATGAAGCGTTTCAACGACCGACTACCGACAGTACGTTCACCGACATTTAGAGTGCACAGCTGCTTTTTCTGCCATTACGAGCTTGAAATTCCCATCTGCGCCCAGATCAGTCGGTATCGCATGCTGAAATATTGTAACTTATACCCATCGTGCAAGGTATTTATGGGATGTGTAGTTCAGTTCAATGTACTTAAAAGTGCAGTACAGTTGAGACTTCATCTACTGCAAGCCTATTAGTGGGATTTTCGATGCGAAATCATCCATGCATGCAGGAACATATAATTAAATGAGGCAACTATAGGTTGCATCGGTGCGTTTGGTAGTAACACTTTACCGACCACTATTGACTGAAGATGCCACTCACTAACGACCGACTCTGTTTTGGATATCGCGCAGAAATTATGTATGTGCCTATTTGTAAAGCTTTATAACTGAAAAATACTGAATGTGTTGTTGAGAATCCTTTGATTTCAAAGCAGTGTAATTTTGTTGTCATTTCGAATTGTCATAATATCATCTGGTATGTATTATATTTAATATAACTGTTGACCACTGAAAAGCCTCCGTTGACCACTGAAATCGGCTACCAGTAAATAGCAGTTGCAACCGAAAAGTCGATTAATCGGCTGGCGGTCGTTAAAGTGTTAAGTATGGCGATGTATTGTTGCTATGCGGCAAATATGATTTTGTGATCAGGCCAAGCTTTATTTACTCTATGTGATACAATTACAGAAATACAACACAATAATTTTTAATCAAATCCACTAGGCACATATAATTGAATGCGACGACAATCATAATTTGCATCGCTACGTTTTCTGATAAGATCCCGCGTTATTTACACCGCATCAGAAAGTTCTCAAAATACTCGCAATAACTTTTAACAGATTCCATCCATGCACCGCGTCCAGAATAGTCGCCGGACACATTCGGAACACATTTGGGACACATTCGGGACACATTCGGGACACATTCGGGACACATTCGGGACACATTCGGGACACATTCGGGACACATTCGGGACACATTCGGGACACACTTGGGACACACTCGGGACACTGTCGACACACGGGCTAGGAGCCGATTAGGACACGGCCGGGACACGCTCGGCAGAACGTTACGCGGGTTAAATGGACTGAAAATACAGTGGAGGCGTCCTCTGGGCGGTCGAGTCGCGCCTTTCTCGAGGGCTCGCCGTCGCAGAATTAGCCGCGCGCCTAATTAGTATTATCTGCCGACGGGCCCGGGATTTACACTGCAAAACGTCCAATTAGCCGCGCGCGATAGACAATAGAATCGCGCCGTCGCGAAAATTGCACCGCCGAGGACTGGCTCGTGCAAATAACCTTATGTATATTCTCGACGACGTACGTAGCGATGTCCGGGTGAAAACGCACACTCGCGCACGACGATGACGAAGACGCCGACGGCGCAAAGCCGGCCTGGGTAACTGCTCGAACAAGAGGAGAGTCAATCGTTATCCGGGTGACGACGGAGGAATGACGTGGGAGACGCGATAAGGCAGGCAAGGGGACGGAAAAAGTTGCGTGAAAAATGAAATCTCACCGCTACGTGCGAATTTCTTGTCGACGAGAGTGGAGAGGTGGGTGGAGAGGTACCCTCGTCACTTTCTTCGTCACACCGACACCCGCCGTTCACGTTTTTCGACGCCTCTGGTGGCCTTGCGCGAACAGGCCGATGTAATAAGGGCGAAGGCTGCCTGGTAATGTATAGGTCGCGGTTTTTTTCGTGTGGCCGGATCATGTCTAGTCTGCTAATTGGGTCGACGTGGGTGACGAGGACGGGGGTGTCACCCGACGGCGGGCGATTTCTTATTTCAGCGTCGGCGGGAGGTAGGGGAATGCGAGATTTATCGAAAAATGTCTAGGTCGATGACGCCCGGCGTCAATGCATGTTGCGGCCATATCATGTATATAATCTCACCGGACACCATCCCTTTCCACCGAACCTCCTATTCTTTACCTATCGGTGGGATATTTAAGGGCGAGTCCGAACGGACAAGACACAGAGTATTCTCCGAGACCCCCAATGTTAAACTTGGGTATATTAAGACGCGTGAAAAGTGTAAGCCAGTGTAAATAACTGGAAGTTGCGAGGGGAAATTAATTTGTAGGGAATGGACTTCGTTTGACATTTGGTGTGTGACTATTTGTCCGCTGGATTGACGCATAGCATCTGCGGCTTTTTCCGAAATCAACTTGCCGGCCAGAGAGACTTGGTTTCACAGTAGATTTACCGAGAAATATGTAGATAGACGATGTTATTCGGAAAAATATGTATGTGTACAATAATATGCGGAATTTAGAAATTAGCAGCCGCGGGAGGAAATTCATTTAATCGCGATATAGTTGTGTCGATACTAGATTTAATGAGAAATATCTAGGTAGACGATATTAAAGAAAATGAATGTGTACATTATATAAAATTTGAAAATGAGAAGAGTCGGGAGGAAATGAATGTGTCGCCGATAGACTTGGTTTGACACTGAAGTTACCGAGAAATGTCTAGGTAGATGACGTTATCACAGAAATATGTTGGTGTACGTCATGTAAGATTTGAAAATTAGAAACCTCAGAAGGAAATGAATTTGTTGGCAATAGACTTGCCTTGACATTACGTTTACCGAGAAATATCTGGGTAGACGACGGTATCTTTAAAAAAATGTGTAGGTGTACGGCATATAGAACTTGAAAATTAGAATTTAATTTTATGCTTTTTCTTGCCGCACGTGTTATTCACTCAAAACTCGCTACTTTCAGTCACCGACGTCACTTTTTCTCAAGCGTTCGCACAACTCAGCGCTCGCGAGAAAGTTGACACGCAATCGTAGAAACACTCGCAATTATTCTTCAGACCCAGTCACCTGATTTTCATCTGCTCGGTCTCGAACAGATATCATTCGCACCTTTATCTTTCAAACTCACAAACACTCCGCAGTCACGCTTTCGCTATTAACGCGCACTGCGGCTCGTAATAGGCACACGCATTCGATTAAAATAATCCCACATTATTATCCGTATAATCGGGCAAAAGTGATTTTAATCAATGTTACGTATCGTTATTACTCACGACATAATTAGATAATGTCTGTACGGTTTAATTTATACTGCACGCTTGTTGCAGATAAGTGAATGCCGAAACTGAAATTGTCGAAGCGTTATTCGTACGGTATTTTTATATCGCACGAATGTGGCACACGGAAGAATGTCAAAACTGAAATTGTTGGAGATGCACGTTTACAGTAAATCGTTTCTTAACATTTAACGGGTTCGAATACAGATCCGCAGCGACGTTGCATTTCAGATATAAAGCTTTGTATATCCGCAGAGCGCAAGATATCGACGGAGCTCAATTTTCGGATTTTACGAGATAACCTTAAGCGCATCGACGATTCCGAAACTTCGCGATTCTGCACTTTTCGCCTTTTCGATGTAAGCGCAAATTTGACAGTTTTATCGTTTCGATAGAGCCACTCAACCGGGCTGCATGTAACGTTCAAAGTTGCACACCGTAGCGTCTCTTAGAACGTTCCCGATAAATTAGACAATCGCCGTTGCCAGTTCGCGTGTCTTTCACGTAGGGCGCCGACCCCACAGCGATTAATTTCCTGTCCTTCGGCGGTTGTACCCCGCAGTAACTTAGCAACTCTCCATTTTCCGGCGGATTATCTGGCTAACAGCTACTTCATAGATACCGACCATTCTATACTCTTAAGAAATATTTTTTGCCTGTTTTGCTTGAATGGCTGCTTATTGCTTTTTCTTCAAACACTCGACTGTTTGAACGTTCGGTATGTTGCGCGAAAATTGTGTCTTAGTTGCAGTATCAATAATGGTTTTGTAGGATCAGTAGACACTTGAGGTTTTAATTGTGGTTTATAGGATACTAGGATTATAATACCGTATAGAAAATTGTAGTAATATTAATATTGTGACTAGGACAGAACTTTCCTGTAAAATGACTCCTGGAAAACAAACCGTCTCGAAGATATTCAATCAAAAATACGAATATATGTTATAATCTATATTTCTTTAATGAAGATTCTATACTCTCGGTAATGCAATAATTTGCTAACTCACACGTTGAGAATTAAAAACGTCACCGACGTTCATATTAACGTGCAGCTTGCTTACCAACGATTGACCCCTGCACCATTTGCGACGTCTCTCCAGAGTTATTTTCTTTCTTATTCCTTTTTACCATTTTCCTGCTCTTTTGCCATTTTGTTTTTCTCGGTTGCCCTTTTTTCGTTTCCGTAAAAACGTCATCGTACCTCACGAAGTTTTCCTTTTCAATTTCCACCGTCAGCGACTTCGCATCGCTTGCCTTCTTTCCAGTTTTCCTTCGAGCGGCAACATATCTCTTTCCCTCAACTCATTTCGTAATGGTCATATCGCCCAATCGTTCGGTCGCAGGCGAAGTGAGGTCAGACCTGTCTGTGTGCTGACGTATTTTTGTTGAGAATATTGAATGAATACTAATGTATTTGCAGACAAATTATATAGTAGGATGACAGACTTAAAATAATTAATATACATAAAATGTATGGCGTATCCCCCAATCGTTCGGTCGCAGACGAAGTAAGGGTAGACTTATCTGGGTCATGTGTTTTTGTTAAAAATATTGAAAAAATACTAATATGTTTACCGACGCGAAAAACTTGTGTTACAAAAGAACATAGAAACATAAATTATGAACACTAGATTTATAGAGAAGTATATACATAGGTATACGACACTATGAGAAAAATATTTAATTATACGGTATACAGAAAATGAGTACCCTAAGCAGGAAATTAATTTAGACATATATCCATGCATTCCACTGATAAGTCAGCGAACGTTGCCACAGAAATAATAGTATCGCCTTCTGTAATTTTATGAGAATTCTGAAAATGAGTAGCCTAAACAGGAAATTAATTTTGACATACATCCATGCATTCCACTGATAAGACAGCGAGCGTTGCCACAGAAATAATAGTATCGCCTTCTGTAATTTCGTACGTAACCCCCAAAACCCATAAAATCGACCAGTTTAATCCAGCATTGAAAATATTTGCCGAAGCTACCGGCTGCATTTTTTTAAGCCATCCTTCCACTTTCTTCGGCTCTCCCTGCGTCCACACGGCTCGCCCGCCTAAATATTCCATCAGCTTTCTTGTCGGACACGAGTCGCAGAAACTTTCATTCGAGGCGTACAGTTATTTTCGCCTTCTCGCCGGATAATCAGATTGGCGCGGCGGTGGGTAACGTGCCTCGACGATTTCGTTTTGTCCCCGCGATGCTCGTGTCAGTATCGTTAAGAAGCAATTAGCGCGGCGAACTGGGTCGCCAGGCTCTTCGCGTCTTCGCTAATTACCCGCTTATAAAATCCCCGCGAGCCGCGGGAACTTCGCGTTTTTTCGCGTCCACCGAATCGCTCGCCGCTGAAACATGCATCATCAACGTACGCGCGGACGAGATGAAAGGTAAACTTAGCCGTTCGATTCTTTCATTCAGCACTGCCATGGGCGTCAGCGTCATTTTTCACGGAGTAAATAGTAAAGATATCAAAGAAACAAAGGATTTATTAACCCTTTGATTGCTGAATACTTCCGGCCGAAGCGCTCGCTGAGGACAAAATATTTTTCGCTAGTGCAAATTCTATTGATTGATTGATTATGTAAGAAAATTATTTGATAAAAATTGCATCTGTATTCATCTTGTACATTGATAATTGTGGCGGCAATAGTCTACAAATCCATAGATTTCGGCGGATGCATATATGGCACATAGCAGTCGAAGGGTTAAAATAATTGAAAATTATTGACAGATTTACCATTAGAGGGATGGAACTTGTTAATCGTCGGGCAGTGTTTGTGCAGTTAAATTTATCTCGACATAAATCGGCTCGCGGCTGGTCAACTCTATTTTATATTTGGAGGGATGATCGAAAAGAGGGTGCTCTAGGAAAATTCTTTCCAGGAGACTTCTTCCGTCACTAGTCAAATTCTTGGCAAAATTGAAAGTGTACCGATGCACTTCTGGTTCAGGAATATATTGTTGGGTGTGTCTTAAAATTCTTATAGGGAAAAAGGAAAAAAGAGGAAGAGAGGAGAATGGATAGGACCTCGTTTGTCCACACACGTTCGTAACGCTTCCTTTTAGTCGCCTGTCTCGCGTGGTGTGAAAGAATCGGACGCAGCTTTTTTGCACACGGTGCGGCGTAATTTTTTGACGCGCGTCTTTGTTTCTAAATAAAATATTTCTGACCGCACGGCCATTTTCGCTGCGCCGTCAACGTTTGATCGTAAACTCCCGACGCATGCAAACCTGCCACGCAGTTCTTGCACCCTCTCATGCTCAGCGAGAAAAAAAGCATGTGACGTCGCATGTTGCATTTTTGCGCATTATTCGACAAGTGCGCAGACGGGAGAGGTGTGCGTTTAAGCTGACCGAAATGTTCGCGCGGATTTTCCGGTATTTGTAATCCTGAGCGTTGCGGGCGACGCCAGATGTAATTCAAGAATGCCAGTTCAGGTAAAATGTCTGTGTGGCGGATGTTATGCCCTGTTTCTGTTGCGGAAAGTGAAACAGCGAAACTGAAGATAGAATGTATGAAACAGTAATTGTGTACAGCGTGTCCAAGAAGATTGGGAGCAAACTTGTAGTAGGTATTATTGAGATGAAGATTACAATCGGTTCATTATATGCCCAAAAATGTCATTTTAGCTACAATAATAATGTCTGCGACAAATACTGAAAGATCCACCCCCGCTTTTGGAAGAAATTCCGTGAACCTATCTCCTCCGTTCCTCATATCAGACACTTTTCCCGCCCATCATGTCCATCGCGACTGCTTTCTGGGTTCTCGCAGCCTCGTCTTCCCGCGCGTCATTTTATCCCCCAAACCCTTAACCAACAATCGCGCCAGCAGACGGTAGCCTACGACACACACGCACCATGGAGTCGCTCGCACGAAGATGTTCCCGACAATTGAGTTTTACGAGTCGCCCACGTCGCGTAGCAGAAACGATAGCGCACGCCCGCGGAACGGCTCGTAAAAATCAACGGACGGCTGAAGAATTTTGCAAAAGGGCAAAAACGCGAAGAGAGGCAAGAGGCCGGAGAAGCCGGAGAAACAAGTGAAGGAAGAGAAGGAGGAGTGGAGAGATACGCAGAGGACTGCGGGACACGAGACGCAGTACGCCGTGAAAACTTTTCCGTGCCGCGTGTGTATTGGACTTTTCCTTTGAAACCGCCACGAGTGCCCTTGTCGACGATTCAATGAAACGTCGCTGCGCCACGTACGCGGCGACACACTTCGCGAGCTTTTTTCAGAGACGGAGAACGCCGTCTCGGCTGGATGTAGATTTTTCAATGGATTCGCTGAGACATGTCGCCACAATGAGTGGCGCGGGCAGAATGATGCGCCGTCGACGGGAAAAATGTTCATTCCCATTCGTGCCTCAAACGCGCGCTCTTTCTATTGATTTACGGAGCTTTCTTTACGGCGGCTTCTTCGCTCAAATTTCCGCGGCTCTCGGAGAATGCGCGCTGCCAATTAGCTGATTATACCGGGTGGATGCGTTCGGTCGTAGGGACGCGGACGATCTCGAAAGATTATGGGGTCTAACGGGCGCGGTGGGGATATTTAACAGTGGGGGCATTTGATATTTTTGCATATTTTATTTACTCTGTTTTAGTACATGGAGTGTATGTAGCGGCGTTATATTAACACTTTGACTGCCATGGTGGTAATGATTGTATTAAAAATGCAAAAAATTCGCCATGAAGCCTTTTGCAATCTTGTAAAAGCAATTGATATTGGAATGGTGCTTTAATACTTTGGCTTCTAACAACTCTGCGTTACTTTCATTTTGCACGATTTAATCATACTCTGCAGTGTTTCATAGCGTCACGGTTATAAAATAGCAAAATACACTTGTCAACGTGTTAATAGGTTGCACTTTTTTAAAAAATCAAGTGTTAAACGAATTTAATTCACAACGTTATATGTGTCAGTCATGGGATCGATGTAAGCAAACATTGCGGAATAGCTTTTAATCTTAATATTTAGTGAATATTTAGCAGCGTGCGCATTTTTCATTTTTGCATATTTTATTTATATTGATTTAGCATGTAGCAAGTATATGCAGTGGCATTATTTAAATAGGTTGCAACCTTTTTAAAAGTCAATTGTGAAGCGACCTTATTACGCAAAATTAGAGGCGTAAATGATGGGGTCAATGTAACCAAACATCGCGGAATAGACTTTAATCTTAATATTTAGCGAATATTTAACAGCGCGCGCATTTGTCACTTTTACATATTTTATTTATATTGACTTAGCATATAGTAAGTATGTGCAGTGGCCTTACGTAAATAGGTTGCAACCTTATTAAAAATCAATTGCGAAGCAACCTTAGTATGCAAAATTAGAGGCGTGAATGATGGGGTCAATGTAACCAAACATCGCGGAATAGACTTTAATCTTAATAATGCAAGATTTCTGAGAGAAATGAGCAGTGCATTAACATTAACGAGACGATCGATAGCTGATCTATAATTGTCCCTTCCACTCCAATCCGCTTTCGTAATTTCATCGTCTGAGACGGAAGACCCGCCCTTCGTTCTTGCATAAATAAAAGACACAGCTAAAACGTATTTCTGACCTTTCGCGCGGCGTTCAGGAGCATATCGGCACGCCGACAGAAAATTTTACAATAAATTTGCGCCGCGACGTGAATTCAGCCGAGCGTTTATTCATTAATTGTTTGAACTGTTTTAAGTGCTTTTTTTCTTCGTGGAGCGGCGAAATGGAACCTGTAATAGTGCGGTATTTATTTTACATAACGGGAAAAAACGTTGTAGCGGAAGGCCGGAACGATCAATCTGGCCGGCACAGTCGCCGGGTATGATCACTATCCGTGCATGTTTCAATTAATGGCCCTGCTGAAATAACGTTTTGTTCCTCGCAGTTTCTCATTCGCTCGCTCCCTTGCCCCGCCCTTCGCTTTTCTCTCGCTCCGACCCTTCTCTGACGCGATTCAATTTTCCGGATTAATTCGTCCCATTTTTCAATAGGCAATAGCCAGTCTGCGCTTACTTTGGTTTTTCGCGTTCCCTCTTATATATGACGCTAATTGGATTGAGAATTACGGCGTGTATTTGCCCTTTCTGCTACCTCTAATGCAGGAAAGTGCTACACCGCGACTTCGCTCGACGTCGAAATATTTCCGTCTGTCTTTCTCATGTTTCATATCTTTATCGACATCTATCGTTCGATCGCACGCGCTCGGTGAGGAACGATTCTCTGAATTTCCTGACGCATGGCTTCGCATTGGGAGTAATAACGAAAATTCCCGTGTTATGTATATCCGAGGTGAATGTAGCTTTTGATAAATGTATGTGATCTCTGGATATGACACGAACTTGGGAGGAAAGGTTTTATTTTGTGTTTTCGCGGTAATTGGTTGAAGATGAAGAAATGTCGAGGACTATGTAACTAGAAGCATATGTCTTGTCGTAGAAAGTTTAGTTTCTCCTTTATGAAGATGATAATTGGGAAGTAAAAGAGTTGCTGCTTTATTAGGAAATTTTCTCTTATTCGGACTCAAAGCAATTATTTTTGTCTTCCGACTAATTTCATCATCATTAAAGTCACAGAGTTTAAGAATACTCTCGATCTTTTGTTACCTCATAAGAAAACTTTTTCTTTTTTTAGCTTCAAAGAAACACTCTTTGTCTCCTGACCAATTTCGTCATCGCCATACACACAAAATTTAAGAACACTCTTGATTATCTGCTGCCTTATAAGAAAACGTTCCCTTTCTTCAAATTTAAAACGACACTATTTGGCTTCCCACCAATCTCGTCATCGCCATACACGAAGTTTAAGAACACTCGTCATAAGAAAACGTTCTCTTTCTCCATTTAAAGCATCTTTGGCTTCCGAATTTCATCATCGTTTAAGAACACTTTCGATTTTCTGCTGCCTCATAAACAAACGTTTCGTTTTCCTGTCAAATTCGTCATAAGAAAACAGTTTCGATTGTCTTTCTCAGAAAACCTCAAATTTAAAACGACACTATTTGGCTTCCTCCCAATCTCGTCATCGCCATACATGAAGTTTAAGAACACTTTCGATTTTCTGCTACCACATAAAAAAACGTTCTGCCGCATAAGAAAACTTGTCTTTCTTCAAATTTAAAGCGACGATATTTGGCTTCCGACCAATCTCGTAATCGCCATACACAAAGTTCAAGAACACTATCGATTTTCTCTACCCCGTAAAAAAACGTTCTCTTTCTCCAAATTTAAATCGACAATCTTTGGCTTCCGAGCAATTTCGTCATCGCCATGCACAAAGTTTAAAAACACTTTCGATTTTCTTTATCACATAAGAAAACGTTCCGTCTTTTCAAATTCGAAGCAACAATTTTGTCTTCCGCTCAATTTCGTCATCACCTTACACAAAGTTTAAGAACACTTTCGATTGTCTGCTATCACATCAGAAAACCTTCTCTTTCTTCAAATTTAAAGCGACATTCTTTGGCTTCCTCCCAATCTCGTCATCGCCATACATGAAGTTTAAGAACACTTTCGATTTTCCCTACCACGTAAGAAAACGTTCTCTTTCTCCAAATTTAAAGCGACAATCTTTGGCTTCCGAGCAATTTCGTCATCGCCATGCACACAAAGTTTAAGAACCCTCCCGATTCTTCCCGCAGCCCTCGCACTGTCGAATCCGTGTCACCCGTCCGTTTTTCTACGCCAGGCGCCGGTCCAATAAAAGCGTATTCCTCGTTTCGCGTCAATCCGCCGCGCACGTGCCGGAAATCTCCGGAAAAGCTTGAAGATCCTTGCATCGCGTGCCGGAAAAGCGCGATTACCCCGCGAATAATCCGTCCGCCGCGGCAGATGTTCCGCGCGGCAACGCATGAAATTCGAGTTAATTGAAAACGAGCCCTGCGCGCGGTGCGGAGTTTCGTCCGTCGTCGATAAGTGGAAACTGATTGCACCCGGGCGGCTCGGGGTGACAAAGCGTTTACGCCCGTTAATAACCCCGGCGAAGGGTTACGTGATTTATGGCCGCGCCAATTAATCTTGCCCGATATATGCGCGGCCGGCATTTTTCATATTCGTCGGCCGACTCGTTCGCGCCAGAAATTTCGCGCATTCGTCTTGCCGCGCACGAGTTCCGATGCATTGCCTGCGCACGTCTTCCACGATTCTCCATTATTCACGGTGCGTTCGGGAAAAATGTCAGGACGAAACAGTGTGCGCACACTACTGGTCTTTGGCGGAACAGCCGTAAAACATCGGATGCCGATTCAGGGAAAAATTTGTAATGTTATGCTCTGGTGCTGACGAATATTGTTTTCGTCAGTGTGAGTAATATTTAGTTTCCTGCATCACATTCTACTATCTTGTGTGGTATCTTTTTCTGTGCGACGCCTTTGGCACCACCAAAAAATGCAGTCGGCAAAAAACAACGGCCGCATGCACGATAGTCTCAGGTTTGGTGTCAGTTTGGTGTCGGTACGATTATACTCGTAGTTGTCAAGGATTGAAATGAAAACCTTCTTCTTCTCGCCTGTCTTTAATTAAACTCAATTTAGTCTGAAGCCAGTGGACTAGTAGTCAGGACGTTTACGATAAATAACTGAGATTTCCCATCTATGGCATTATCGTACGCTTGACACTACAGTCTGCAAGAATAAACGTATCCTGATCAGTCGGAATGTTCTGCGGAGCTTGTGATTCAATACACGTACTCAGTCTTGTTTGAACGATTGAAACTGAATTTTTAAACGGCCTGTTTTTTTTCATTTTTAAATCAGAGTGAGGATGCGTTTGAAAGTCTCGAAATGCTTTTTTCTGTCGATGATATATATTGTAGCAATGAAGCCGAAAGTTCCGTGTATTGTTATCAGTGGTATCGGATGTTTATCCATGCAGGGCGTCGATTAAAATTCCAAGAAAACAAGCATCGGTTGGACGCCGAAGAAGTTTCGTAAGCGACACAAAAGTCTTCGGAGGCCTGGAACGCTTTCAAGACTTTCAGGAGTTCCAAGACTTCAAATTACCCGAGACTTTCGATCGTAAAAATCTTATAAAACATTTTAAGACTGCTTGAATTGTCGTGAAAACACGTTACGACAGTGTATGTGGTGAAATGCGTTATTGATGATGTTGCACATCGAATTGACATGCAGGTCAATTACACGGTTTCGATGCTTGGAATGTATCGACTTTACTGGTCTGTCAACACGCGATAAGCCCGACGTTTTACGTCATTTTATGTCTATTTTTCGTTTAAGTACATGGTGGACAAGTTGTTAGTCAACATTATATTCTAAAACTCACGGGTTGAATAGGTGGCATGGAGTGCAATTCCTAGCGAACGTACAACCCGGAATAATGTTCTGGAACAGACGCCATTTCGCAAGTGCACTCGATGTCGCGGTCACCAGAATTCGGCGGTCGTCCAGCGAAGAAGTAACCGCGACTTCTCGGACTCGTGAAAACTCGGCGGATGTGTAAAAGTTTCTCAATTTGCCAACTCCCGTTTCGCCTAATTCACGCAGAAGAACTCTGTATCTCGGGCATTTTTCGTCCTTTGAATATTCATTAGATTATTCCACTCATCACCATTACGTCGCATAGGTTTCCAGACTCATATTACCTCGGTATACTCGCATGATCACAAGAAACGGAGTACTTTTTTCGAAGTAACAAAGTGCTGAAGGATGTCGGGCGAATAATTATGATGCGGCCGACATCGACATTGCAATCAAGCTCTTAACACATTGACTGCCAAGCGTATTTTACTATATTAGAACGGCGATGCCTTGAAATATTACAGTGTTTGTCTGAATAATGCAAAATGTAAATATGTGCAGGTATTGGACACCAAAAGATCGCATCACTATTCTAACAGTAACTGCATTTATAAAATAATTATTGTTGTCCATTACGAATATTTTTATAATACTGCAGTGTTTGACTGAAGTATGCAAAATCTAAATAATGTACTTGTGTTGGAGACCAAAGGATTCTGATACTGATGCATTATTTTAATTTTACACGGTTCAGACGTAGTGCGTGGTATTTTAATGGGTTGCGGTTCTGATAGGTCAAAATCCGGGAGGCGGTCAATGTGTTAACACGTTGACTGCCGAGCGGATTTTGCTGTATTAGAACGACGATGCTATGAAATACTACAGTGTTTGCCTGAATTATGCAAAATGTAAATAATGTGCAGGTATTGGACACCAAAGGATCGCATCACTATTCTAACAACAACTGCATTTATAAAATAATAATTACTACCCATTGCGAATGTTTTGGAACTTCAGTAAGATCTCTTGCGTCGGTCACCGGTGACCATCATGGCAGTCAGAGTGTTAACCGCGATAGTCACCCCGTCACCCCAGAAAATTCCGGAAGGTTATCCGGCTAATTGAGAAAATTAATAACTCAGCCGCGCGGCAAATTGAACGCTGCCCCCGGCTAAACGGCGCGTCACGTCAATTTCCATTTACTCGCCGGCAGTTTTTTTCGGGGCGACGCGGGTTTTAGCCGCAGAAATTTTCCGATAAATCGTTGGCCGCTGTTTCTGCGACGCGGGGCTCTTCGGCGGGCCTTTGAGCACGTCTCGCTCTAATTACGTGTGCGCGCACGGCGAAGGAACCCGGAGGAGACTGCGAGAGGGTCCGACGGGGGTGCACGACGTTGCATACTTGCAGAAGCCAGCTGAGGGAGGCAAAGGCACGACCATCCACCTTTTTGTCTCGCATGTGAAGGAGTGCCACGTGAAGTAGGAGGTACGAGGCGCAAGTACAATCGGCTGCAGAAGTTCGCGGAGGGCTCGGAAAAATAACGCAAGCTCGTCTTGAAAAAAATACTGAATCGTGCGATTTTTTCATTTGCCGACGCATGGGTGGATGTTGCGAATAATTAGCGAACTGACGTTCCAGCGCTGGGGATGCGTCAAGTATATAGGGTGAATGCATCTGTATGTACGGTGAAACGTAATACAACCTAGTCAAAATGACGTGCAAAATTTATAGACTATGTACAAAATGAATGTGCACCGGTACATAGCCGTAAGCATATATTTTATTATTGTAAATTTCGCTTTCAATGACGGTTGCAGTTGCGCAAAGAAAACAATTTTAGTTTTCCGAATAATTTCGGCATCGCCATACTCCCAAACTTTAAGGACACTCTTGATTTTTTGCTACCTCACAAGAAAATCTTCTCTTTCCTTAGATTCAAAGAAACAATTTTCATCTCCCACCTAATTTCATCATCATACTCACAAAGTTTAACAACACCCCAGATTTTTTTTTTGGTTGCCTCGCCCTCAGAATCGTTTCATCCGTCTACGTTTTGCTCACCCCATTCTACGTTCCATGCGCCTGCACAATAAAAGCGTATCTTTTATTTTACATCGCGATGAACAGAAAGTGCCCGTCAATCTGCCGTGCAGTGCAGAAAATAACGCGAAGGTCCTTCGTAAAATTCTCCGTCGCCGCGTCGTGCCGAGCTCGCTGGTTTATTCACATCCAAGCACTGCTGCGATAATCGCCTTGCAATGGGCATTAAGAATGCACCGCTTTATCCGAAATCGATGAAGCCTGATTTCCTGATAGTCGCGTGCGCGGCGGTCGACGCCCATAATTTCTTCGCGGATCCAGTCGTGGGAGGCTACTGTCGATGAGAATGAAGTGTTGCATGGTGCAGTTTGCAATAAGATCTTTCATGTTGTGATTTTGGTGGAAAACAAACTAGGACACCGTATATGAGGTAATCGAAACAATAATAATGATGAAATGAAAATTGCAGAAAGTATTACTATTAGTTTCTAGCAAATTTTGCTGGCATTATCAATGGAATGAAACACATATATATCCAAATTAATTTTCTCATCACGCTTCCAATGGTCCAATTCCACATTTCACTTACCTATTTCTTCTGATAAGCAAGTGAATCTGATCCAATTTAAATGGCGCTTCGTCTCTTTTCAATTTAACACTGACTGCCATGATGGTCACCGGTGCGCGACGCAAGAATTTGACTGAAGATCCAAAACATTCACAATGGGTGGCAATTATTATTTTATAAATGCAGTTGTTATCAGAATAGTGATGCGATCCTGTGGTGTCCAATACCTGCACATTATTTACATTTTGCATAATTCAGTTGAACGCTGTAGTATTTCACAGCATCGCCGTTCTGATATAGTAAAATACGCTTGGCAGTCAACGTATTAAAGACTCTCACCAGTACATGATAGCTTTCGGTTTAAACAGAATGCAAGTAAAATAATTACGTTACTATATTATCCGGTTGAGATATTATAAAATTGTTGCATTATTCGTGGATATCGTAGCATCCATTTAGAATAACATAACGTATGCCTAATCTTTGCATAAGTCCAAATATACCGAGTAGGACACTGTGAGTGTAGGAGCACCCCGAATGTGGCAGCATTTATTGTAGCACCGGGTCATTTTTAACGTACCCCGCCAGGAATGGGCGCTTTCGATATTTGTGCACTCAACTGTACGCACCCTCCCGTTGTGGCCCTGCCCCCATACTGTCCCCTCGCCACGTCTCTACTCGTAGAACCCCGTGACTTTGTAGCGCGTACATCGGTATTCGGGCACGGAGTGGGTGTAAGTGCGGATCCACTTGTCTGGGGGCACTCAGGTGTGCGCTCATTAGACACCGGGTCAATGAGGCGACGGGACTTCACCCTTTTGTAAACCCCGACCGAGAGGGGTCGGACGGAAAAAAGAGGAGGAAAAGAGAGAGCGGAGGAATCGGCGGAACGGAAAGTGATCGGAATGGCGCGACCCCGCTGTTTCGCATTGAAGGCGTTTAACCCTTTGCACTCGGACATGTTCCTTCACGAAGTAGCGAATAGCGCAACATTACGTTTAAAATGGTATAGTTTTGAAAAAACATACTCTGGTCAAATCATGTTTTGCATACAACTTTGCTGATACGTTTATGTTGAAACAAAATCGAAATTTTATAGCCTGTTCTTATCGAATGCGTCATAGTTCGTTCACCAATGTGCATTACGGGTTTATTCAAACACATATCGCAGTGATAACTTGTTTATGATCTTTCACGTGTCATTTTTTCTTCCGAGCATATACAATGTTTATACAATAACTTGCAGTTTATCATTCAGCCTATTGCAGGAATATATAGAAAGTTGTTCTTGCGGTCGCTACAATTCTCCTCTCAGTTTATTGACCACGAATTTACTAAATATTAAATAGCACACAGATTATTAATTCTATCTCATTGCCTTAACTTGTAACTCCCCGGAAAAATCTTAAGGACACAAATATTTGAAAAAACGTTTTCTGTACATATATTTTCTTCAGTAGTAACACGAAATATCTTCGTGTCCCCTCAGAGGGGACAGTCGAGTGCAAAGGGTTAAGTTACAGGAACCATGGCGCATTAACGCGCGCGCACTTTTCACGAGGCGAACGGTGCAACGGTGACGAACGATGTTTGCGAATGCGTCCGTCGCGTTTTGTGCGTCGACAGCGCAAATAAAGGATGCGGACAAAGCCGACGCTTACGTCGCTTTGCACCGATCAATTTATCAATATTGTCGCGGCCGGGCAAATAGCAATTGCTTGCGTTCGTATTAATTCGTTCGGAATTAATACAAAATTTGATGACATCGTATTAGGGGGAAATGGTGTGGCTTTGTACGGGAGGGTACACTGCAATTATGTGGGAAATAGAGTATTGGGTGGGAGACGGTTTTTCGAATCTTTTATAATTCTTCTATCGGATAAATGTGTAAATTGGTTAGTGGTACGGATGCGAACAAAATTAATGTGGGTGATACGTCGCGATTATGTTAGAAGTGAAGTTTTGCGCGTAAAAAGGTTGTTAGAATTTGCAGACTTGCATTCATCTGGAAAATCATTCTATCGTATGAATATGTCCATTGGTTCATAAATACAGAAATTGATTCATGCTATAGATGCAAATAAAGCGAATGCTTATACAATTTTTACCCCCACGAATTTATAAGTATTATCGCACGCGGACAAATAGCAACCGCTGATGCTGTTTTTAATTTGTTTGTAAAGAATAAAAAATTTCATGAAATTATATTAAGCTGATATGATTTTGTGATTTTTTTTTTAACGTGATGCATTGCGTTTCTGTGGGAAATGTGCAGGGGAAGCTCATTCTATCCTATAAATACATAAAATGGTTAATAAATACATACACTATTTAATAATACGGAAAATGCACCAATAGGTTATTCATTTATTAGATGAAGTTTTCAGAATATTGAGTGCAAATATAAAGTATAAAGAGTGCACATATTAAAATCTCCACGCCGGACTATTTTCTAACATATTCAACGGCACCTCAAGTATCGAAAGTGTCGAGGAATCGATAGATTGGCAAAAATCCCATAAACCACGTAACAGAATCTCGAGCAAAACAGCTATTGCCTATCTCGACGTTTACGCAACATACACTTTAACGCTTTCGCAGGAGCCAGATTTAAAAGTAAAATATGCAGCATTTTACGGAAACATTTTTATGATACCCTCCTACCCTCTGCGGGCAGCATGCTTTATTGCTCTTATACCACCAACCATATTGTGCCGTCCGTCGTCTAGTACCTACAAGCATATAAGAGCCTTCTCTTATCTTCAATAAATACATTCCCCACGCCACGCAACAATTTCAACAAATTTACATTTGCTGTTAAATACAGACATATACATCGGTATGTGGATCTATCTGATGAGTACCGACATGTATATCTGTATGCGATTGTATATATGTGTGTATTTATCACGTACAAATGCGTAGAGATATACGTGCCTTCAGTTATCATACAATCATCTAAAAATATATACATCTGTAATTATCATATGCCATCACATGGAAATGTATATCTATATTTATCACATAAAATCGCATACAGATACGAATACAGACATGTATCTGTATTTGTATGCGATCATATTTATCACATAAAATCGCATACAGATGCAAATGCAGACATGTATCTGTATCTGTATGCGATAATATGTGATCATATTTATCACATAAAATCGTATACAGATATAAATACAGACATGTATCTCTATCTGTATGCGATCATATGCCATCACATATAGATATACGTCTGTACGATTTTATGCGATTTTATGTGGTAAATATGATCGCATACAGATACAGATACATGTCTGTATTTGTATCTGTATGCGATTTTATGTGATAAATATAGATATACATCTGTATGTGACGGCATATGATAATTACAGATGTATATATTTCTACATGTCTATATGATAACTGCAGGCATATATATTTCTACGCGTTTGTATGTGATAAATACACACATATACACCTGCGTATGATCGCATGTGGCATATACACCTCTATGTGATTGCACGTGATAAATACGTAGCTACATCTGCATTCGTACTCGTCATATACACAAACTAACCACACAGCCATAATCTCGGTCACACCCCCTGTTAAACGCAAAAGTTCGATCGCTTCCGAAAGACCCGCGGATTCACTTCCGTAATTGTCCTGTCGCCAACGCTTGTCGTCAGCGCGTGGGTGTAACGCTTGCGAAGGTCGACGTCGGAGAAGCAAAAAGCGTAGGAGAAGAACGACAACGTTGCTCGGCAGGAATGCAACAAGCAGCGGATGGAACAAGCGGGATATTGAATTAACGCCACAGTCGTCGCGCATAGTCGACGTTGCAGCGTTCGAGAGTTGGATAAATGCGAACAGCGAAGAGGGATCGGATAACGGGTAACGAGTACCATTGACCGTTTTCCTCTGATTACCTGTCGATGCGAGTCAAAGGATCCCTATACTTTTTCGATCCTCAACTCAAGTATCGTATTCGTATTCGCTCGCAAGCTTCGTGCGTCCATGTGCGTTCGCTTTGATTTGCCATTCTTTTACCCCGGAACAAACGGCCGGATAACATGTTGACTTTTATGCACCGGCGCATCGATTGCCCGGCCGGCGAAGCTTGCGCGAAAGGCGGAGCGTGTAACGTTCAGATGTGCGTGCGATTGCGTCGCTTTGGAATTGCTTAGCACGTTCACTGCCACGGTACTTTTCAGGATTCCGGCGCAAAAAGCCAGTTTTATTTAGTCGTATTATACTGTTAAAAGCACTAATTACAGTATAGAACAATCGTCAAAAAGCATACAGAATGTGTGAGTGTGTATTTTTTTTTTTTTTTTAAGATCTTACGAATTATGTCGTAATTGGCTTATGCAGCAGAACGCTGCAACAGTATTTTCTGTTCGTTTATTAATCAATTTTCTGTTCATATAAGCGAACCTTCATTTTTTGTTCTCCTCCCTGAGGGTATCTATTCATATTTACACTGATATACTAGAAATGTCATCCAAGCTACACAAGTATGGCAAGTAAACAAACTACGAGATAACTCGTAATTGGCGTCCTAAACAATGATGCAAACTGCAAGTTATTTCATAGTTGACAGTCGACGTGTTAAACGGTTTGGCGACGGTGCGTTTAGCTTAAAGCTGTCACCACTGCGGATGTAGACATCTGCTGAAAGATGTGCATACCGTCTCCATTTGTCCGAACGAAAAAATAAAAATGCCACGGTGCATTATTCTAGACAGAATTTGCGAACATGTGAGTACATATACGATTTAATAGGGTACTTGGTGGCGGCAGAGATAAATGACATGCGGAGGTGTGTTTGGTTTGACGCTTCGACTAGTGTGGATATAGGCGTCCGCTGAAAGGTGTCGATGTGAACTGTGGGCGTATATACAATAAGCACATCATTTACGGGGTCTCGGTTTACGCTGATCTGCAATATTGAAAACAAACATTTTAAGGTGTGATTGTACCGATATTTGCTTCTATTGTAGAGTTGAAAATGTGGAAATGTCGTCGTGTGTGTTCGTCGGCCGAAATATGAACTGACTCGCGTTTTATGAAAATCCCGCGGCTTGGGGTCAAAAAGGCATGGGGCGCACTATTACACTCGAATCAGCTAATCATTGCACTTCTTGTCTCGCCGCTTTCATCGGTAAAATAGTCGACGTAAGTGAACGTCTGCGTTTATTGGCGGCTGGATTGGCTTGAATATGGATCAACCCTTTTCCTTTCTAAATTTGCATGTAGTATGCACACTACAGCAAAAATAATATCTTGCCCGTTTACGAAGCATACCAATAGTATCCGTTCAGTCGTTGACGGAAATATGGTCTGACCTTTTCTTAAAATTACACAGCTGGAGAATCGAAGAAGGTACCGCGCGTACTATTACGCTCAAATCAGCTAATCACCGCGCTTCTTGTTTTGACGCTTTCATCGGTAAAATAGTCGACGTTCGCTTACGTCCGCGTTTATTGGCGACTGGGTCGACTTGAATATGGATCAACCCTTTTCCTTCCTAAATATGCGTCGGCCCGCGTCCGTGTTCAGGCCAAACCCGACCGCCTGTGCACTCGACGCTCTTTCAGCGTCGCTTTCGGCGCAGAATAACTCGGCCGCGAGCATTAAAATTGGACGCCACGGAGGCAGAGGCTGGCAAAGCGAAAAAGCGCGGCACAAGGCGAAAAGCACCGATACGTGCGTGCGCGCTTTCCACAAAGCGCCGCAAAGGGGCCGATCTCGCGGGATGGCCGAAAACAATCAGCGCAGATAAAAGTCGCCGGCGCCAACGAGGCCGCGGCGGTTGCTTTGAGGTTAATCTGGGGAACAATAACCGGCTCAGCGAGCGAAACGGGCGAACTTCGCTTTGGCCGTCTTGGAGTACCGTTTTCTACCCAGAGCAGAGCCCTGTCTCAAGTCCGAACCAAAGCCCTCGAGGCCTCCACCTCAACCGACCCACGGCAAAGTTCAGGAACGCAACAGTCGACGCCGCAAAGGCGCTCTCACGAGATCGCCGAAGATCAAAACTCGGCATGCGATCCCGTTCGCACCTCAGTACAAAATTCCCCCAGACGTATCTAACTTGACGGCGCACAAAGGCTGTGTCGATGGGGCGCTTGTAGCTTGCAAAGTGGCGTAATGGACGACTGGTAACCCTTCAAAGACTGCGGAGGGATAGTTGCGATGCTGGCAGAGGGTGGCGAAGGATCGTGCGGAGCTAGAAAGAAGAGTCCTGAGAGGAATGCGGATCTAATTGGCCGGAATTCAAGTGGGATGTCTTATGTCACATGCGTTTTCGGTGCTGCCGTATTTTTCGTTGACGCAGTTACCCACACCCAGTTTTTTTAATTTTAAAACAAGGGTCGACGTACAAACCCACATTTTAGTTTCTACATTCATAATTAGATTCGCGTCTTTAGTCGTTTGTCATTGTGAAAATGTCATTCTGTGAATATTAGCCACTGAGAGCTTGAAGAAGATTGGAGCGTGATTCTTGTCCCGATTGCTTCCAAATCAGTACATGTTTTATTTATGGAGTAAAACAAATCCAAAACAAACCGAAGAATGACACGTGCCATCGATGTGCAACATGCATACAAACAAAAGAAACGAGAATATCGCGGGGCCGGTGGGCAAGCGGTATCACACTCTTAATCGCGTGGATGCCGTCTAGATCCGGGGCTCGTACACATGTCGTCGAGTGGATGTCATCTAGATCCGGCGCTCGTAACGAAAGGGTTAAGATAATGCAAGCAATGCATCAAACGTCAAAACATCGACGGCGTCAAACAGAATACCTAGATTTATGAATGGCGGTACATTTATGAATCACGGTACATTCTACTGTGAAAGAATGTACCTTCCGCAAATACGCAAATCCCACTACTATGCCGCAGCATTTATGACAGCCGTGTAGTAGTGATTACAAAGGTGCCTTGGTGAGGTTTGGGTGGAGTGTGCAGAGGTCTCTTGCCCCTGTGCCGTCTTGGAGATCTTTTCAGCTCTGCACAGATTGCAGTACCTGGGAGACGTTTCATAATGCGGCGCACAGTGTGTGGATGATTGGAGAGATGGCCGTTAACGAGATAACGGCAATGAAGATAAGAAGACGGTGTCCATCTTAAATGGCTCTGAGCCGGTCATAAAGTGAAGCAGCGAACGATTATGTGCGAACCGGAGAGTTTCGGCGGAGAGTTGTTATCGGTTTAATCAAGAATAGAGTTGACAACGTAATAGTTTGATGTGAGCGGCAGATAAGGAGGTATTCTTGTGGGTGACGACTGTCGTTATTGTAATTGTGGCTTGAGGCAGTTCGTTCGTGTTTGTTTTGTCGGGAAATAATATGTGTCGGAATGTGCAGACGCGGGGACGATAAGATAATGGCCTTTAATGTCGTGCGCGCACGTGTGAACGTGGATGGGTCGGTAGGACGAGTTGGCGGTTAATGGGGCGAAAAATAATATCTGTGTCTATTGTTATCCTTCGCGGCGATTGAGTGGCGCGTCGTTGGTGTGTTGACTTAATTTTCTGACGTATGTCGGTGCCGCGGCATTGACGAAACGGGTCTAAGAATAGTTAGTGCTAATAGGGAGAACGTATAATTCGATATACTGCGAATTATGTAGATAGCGCATCGTGTTCAGTACGTCAAACAGTGTCGTTCCAACTGATTAGAAATAATTTGTCGCGATAACTGGGAGGTATGACAGGATAGAATAATGGCCGTTGTATAATATGCGTATTAATATAAGATTTCTGAAAATCGACAATTTGACGGGCCTCGGATTTCACGAACAAAATTATAGAAACTCTCGCTATTATTATTTTGCTGACTTTTGCAAATGGAATAATGTGAGTACGTAACCAAATTAATTATGTCCGCGGGCTTCTAATTTTCCTACATATTTCTTCAGAGAATATCATATCCCTACACATTTCTTCGTATATTCAGTGGTAATGTAAGTTACGTTCTGCAAAAATCTTATATTTCCATACATATAATGCGTACATATTTACAATACACACGTGTACATATATCTCTTATAAATCGCAGCCGTTGCCTATTTTACATTTTATTCCATACGGCAGCTCTAAATCGTCTAACATAAAAACATGCATTTCAGCATTCAAAAATGTCAAGCTTTCATGCATGTACATACTCTATACCTAATGCAATCTATATGCGCATACATACGAGCCACATACGTATAATCCACGTGTTTACCCACATCGCTTATAAACTACAGCCTCCGACCATTTCATATTTTATTTCACGCCGCAGCTGTAAGTCGTCCACCACAAAACCACGCAGTTCGCCCATAAACCCGTTCGCACCTAATCCTCGCTGTCCAACGCCGCCCGGCAAAATCGAAAAACGAACAACGCCCCGACAAATTGCGCAGTAATTACGTCCCTAATTACAAATTCGATTTCGTCATTCTCCTCCGCGGAAAATGTCGGTCGTTCCGAAGTTAAGTCTCGACCGTTCATAAGTCAGTACCGGTAACGAGCTCGAACAATTTCCATATAGCGTGTTACAACTCGACGCGACTCGGAACGCAGGCGACGGCCGTGCTTTTAATTCGCAACCATCAGCCGCAGTCGCGTAATTTTGCAAGTTCGTTAACGTTCGTTCGAACTTACCGGGAGCGGCCGGAACGCCCGTGAAAGTGTGTCGGTGACTTTACTCCGGCGTTCAGATAGTCGGACGTACGTGAAAATGCGCCTGTGTGCGACCAAACGACGCGCGTAAATACAGAGAGTGCATTAGGTTTTTGTCGCCGAACTGAGAACGTGCGAGACGGATGAAAATAAGACAATGAAGCTGGGTTGAATGTTCGCCGGTAGTTGCGGGACGAGAAAATGTTTTCGAAGTCAAATGGTAGTTTGTTGAATGACAAGGAAGGGGTATTGGGGAATTATGATGAAAGGCTTCGCTTGTTAACGCGAGAGGGTGAAAGAAGATAACGCGGGTAGTTGAATGTTGGCTGGTAGTTGCGCGACAAGAAAATATTTTAGAAGACAAAGAGTTTGTTGACAAGGAAGGAGTATTGTGGGATTGTGATGAAAGGCGTCGTTTGTTAACGCGAAACGGGTTAAAAAACACAACGCAGGGAGTTGAATGTTGGCTGGTAGATGTGAGACAAGAAATGTTTTAGAAGTTAAATAGTAGTTTGTAGAATTTCAAGAAAGGTGTATGTGGGAATTATGATAAAAAGCTTTACTTGTTCATGCGAGATGAATTAAAATAAGACAATGAAGTTGGTTGAATGTTCACCGGTAGTTGCGCAACAGAAAATGTTTTAGAAGTGAAACAGTGATTTGTTGAATTACAAGGAAAGGGTATTGGGAAATGATGAAGAAAGGCCTTGCTAACGCGTTGAATACTTGTGATTGCTTTAAAAATTACCAATACAGTTTGAAAAATTTTACTCATTTTTAGTTATGCAATGATATGAATGGATATCTAAATTAAATTTATTTTATTTGTAACTGCAACCTGACGTTTCGGCACCAGATTTGTGTCCTTGGCAAGGGAATAAACTTTCTACGCTGATCTAAAATTGATATTTATATTTTCATTCGAGGAACAGGAATATAAAAATCAATGCCGTCGTGTGATGAAAACACAAACATGGTTTTATTCGATAACCAAATATAAAAATTTCTCATCATCAACGGAATAAACTTTCCACATATTTGTAACTGATTTTCATGAATTTTTACATGCAAAATATTTATTCCTTTGACAAGCGCATAAATCTATCGCCGAGCCATCACGTTGCGCTTTCACCCACACTAGTTAACCGTATCCGCCAAAGGTAACCTCAATATCATCGCACACCTACATATTTCCCCGGCTAATGCCGCACCTGCATGCTTCCCCGTAAATCTACTGTTAAGACCACCCGCGCAAATTTCTTCTCTCGCCCGACGGCGAAAATTTCCATCCCCCGCCGCACGCTCTCAATACCCGGGCCGATACGTTTATTCTTCAAAGCGCCTTGCCCCCCGCCGTTACACGGGAATTTATTTGTTAACTTTGCACGCGCGCGCGCGCCCTCAAAAGTTCGTCTGTGCTCCGAAGACAGCACAGCGACGTATACCGCGAGTAAAGCGTATCCGAGGAGGGTCGAAACTGTGAAGGAGCCCGACACAGAAGACGGTATTAGTTCAAAAGTTAGGCATCTCCCGGGTAAGCCCCATGGGTTATAACGGAAGATCAAAAGATTACAATATATCGATATCATCGCGGCAAACGCGGCTTTGCGGCCGGCGTGGAAGATGAGAAAGAGGGCAGATGGGTTGGCCGCAGAGGAGGTCGCGCTCAAAGGAGCAGTCGTAAGCACGTAATAAGGCGGGCTCCGGGGCGGTACCGAAGTGAAGCTAATATTTTTGCGGCCCCGACACGAATGTCTCGCTTCGGCCAGCGGATGAAAGAGCGGACGGCCTCTTGACCGACGACGTCTTCGTTGGGCGTCACCTGAAAATTCCTCGCCCGTCGTTCCGCTCTCAGTTCTCCGCGCCGATGCTCATTTCGCTCAAAAATCTACTCCTCGCGCCTTCGTTACCCGAGAATTCTTATCGGATCGAGTGTTCCCGCGGGATAAGAATTTCACTTTGCCACGCTCGTCGACGGAAAGGGCGGCCGTTCGTTATGCGCGCGTAAGGAACTTGGAGGGCTGCTTCCCGATACTTCCGATATCTGATAGTCATTGGGTAGCTTCCTGTCGCGGAACTTTGTCTAGGGAATGTCGGGAGCAGGAAAAAATGTGCGGGGCGATCCGTGGGTGGCGTTAGTTGTACGCTTCGAGCTTGAAGTGTCAAACGGAAGGATAAAAGATTGGGCGGCAGGTAAAGCTCGTGTGTGTTGAGTCACGGACGTTAAGTAGCGCTACGTTTCTTGATGTATTATTGGTTTATTATATATGGTTTTCACACTATTTTCATAACTTGACAGATACTTATTACATGTTCATATATATACCTAGTTGATATACGACTGGATACATTATCTGTTAAGTTATTATGAAACTAATGTAAAGATCTAGTTATTATTGTTTCTTCCACTTTCTTTATCATTATTACATTTTCACTACTGTATGAATCACTAACAAATGACACTCCGGCTTTTTTCTCGAAATTGCAAACAAATAGAGTAGAAATGTATAGATTTATATCACGTATCACGGCTGCAAACATTTATTTATTCTTATAAAGCGAAGAAGGACCTCAAGTGCCCCGTTTCGGTTACGAAAATCAGCAAACCCCCAGTATATTTATGCAGTTGCACTTAAAATTTCGCTCTTAGCGGTGCCCCTGATATAGCCGTGCATCGCCTTACGGCACTATCCTTACAAACATACAAATTTACGTTTCCGCACAACAAACCGCAGCACGCACTTCACCCATAAACTTACGCGGCCAGAACTTTTTTCATCCCTTCGCCCTTCACAAGACGTAGTAAAATTTTGGTGCCTTTTGCGCCGACACAAGCCTCCTCCGTCCACCCATTCGTCTTCCACATCCGGATTCCGCCAAACACCTCCGTTCTAGCTAAACACCCCCATAATTTCCTCGCCACCACTTCGATCGTCTCGGTAGATATACTTTTTGCCGCCTCCGGAGCCGGGTCCCTCCTTCAATCTGATCGCCTCGCGCTTATCCGCCACAACATTTGCGAGATTGATCCGCCGCGTCGTCGCGATAAGGGCTTCCCTCCGAGTCGTCCCCCGATAAGAAAGGTGGCTTTTCATTACCCGCATTACCGATCGAATCGCTCGTGCATGCCGTCCGCGCCGTTTTCGCTGAGTCTGGCCGACGTCGTCGGCGAATCTGCGGGGAGAGGAGACGTCCAACCCCGTGGCTTCTTTTCCGACGACTCGACGGAATCCGATTCGGCGAGGCCGACTAAGGAATCGCGAGGGGGGAATCTCGATATCGCTTACACCGAGCGCCGATCCTCGGTTTAAGGCGCATCTGAGCATCCGGGAAATTCTGACGCGGGATCGCGTCAACCTTCGAGGCGGGCGAATGCGGAAATGCACGGCGGGGCGATTCGATAAATTGCGGTACAGTTTCAATCTTTGCCCGTTGCGAGACGTGGCCAGACGTTTTCCGGGGATGCTGATCCCGGACGTCGCGCGTAAAATGCTTATTTTACCGTTTCTGCACGCGGGGTTCAATCAAGTTTGTCGGGGATCGTGGAGGGCAACTGAGTGGAGGGGTTGACTGAGGTTATTTATGCGGAAGGGGAGTGCGACGGAAAATACGGGTGGACGAAGGCAGAGGGTACGGGCGTGAAAGAGATTTTTGATGAAATTAGAGATTTGGGAGGGTGTATCGGTCAGTAAATTAATTGTTTGTGTGCTGAAGGTTGTAATAATGAAGTAATGAATCGAAAAATTCGGATGAGACGAGGTCAAAGGGTTCTAGCATAGAAGTACTGTCTGAATGGAATAAAAATGTGTGGGAGCGTACCGGTCTGTTAATAAATGCACTGTGTGCAAAAGTAATGAATCGAAATAAATTGATGCACTGTGTGCAGAAGGTAGTAATGACGAAGTAATGAATCGTAAAAATTCAATTGAGGCGAAATCAGAGGGTCGTAGAACGAAAGTAATATTTGAATAAAATCCAACATTTGTTTGGCGTGTATCGGTGAATAAATTGATGCTGCGTGCGCAGATGATGGTAATGACGCAAGATGCGGTCTCTTGAGTAATTTACTCTTTTAATGACATGTAAACAAACTCGATAGCCCGTTAATTCCTTCCACAAACAGTATATTCAATGCGCACAATCATATATTTGACCATTAAACGTCATATACATACAACATACATATTTCATTACTAACGCCGGTTAGAATAATACATTCTATCACACGTAACATTTCGCTGTCACGTAGAACGCTGATTTCCTTCTTCAACTAACGACTACGCCAACTCCCGGCAAGAATGTTTATTTCATGATGCGCTCTGCATTTTTGAGCTAATTCTGCAGATATCGATCGGCGGAAAATTAAGTGCGAGTCCGCACACCGTTTGCACCGTGCGTATGTATTGCCGAAAAATTGGCACGCTCAACGTTTCATCCCGTTCCCTTTCACAGCACGACCGCCGAAATACGAAATGCAGGACAAAGTGATTTTGCAAGCGCGATACGCGACGCTCTCCCGTCACGACTTTAATTCCGTCCCGTATCGATTATCCCGCTGCAATTTTCAGGAGATTCGATAGGTACCCGTCGGCTTTCGCGGAAATAACGGTAACGGGCTCGTGCGTGGGCGGTGCAAGGTTGCCGAACGAAAGTATAACACGCGCATCGCGCTCCGGAGTGCTTTTTCCATTAACTCTTCGGGACACGGGAATTTAAGACAAAAAAGTCTGCAGTCGCGCAGAAATTTTGTTGGAAAAAAATATAACAAAGCCGAATCGACGGGGATATGTTGTAAGCCCGAGCTTCAAGCTATCTTAATAATTCAACGTAGACCAGTAGTTCCCAACTGTTTGGTCATGTCTCATTTAAACATTTTTAAATAATGCCATTCCTGTGATATATGATTTTTATTGTTCATTGGAATAAATATACCAAAGCCGAATTGACAGGATATGTTGCCGATCGCTGCTTCGGATTATCTTAATAATTTAACATAGACCAGTAGTTCCCAACTCTTTTTATCGTGTCTCATTTGAGCATCTATGAAGTGATGCCCCCCCTGTGACATATAATTCTTATTACTCAAAAAGTGAATTATTCACGTGGAGGAAACCTAAAAGGCGATTAATTTGGTCTTAACAAGCTTCCGCAAGATATAGCATCCATGAAAGAGAAAAATTGGGGTTTGGTTCTGATGAATGCCTTGTTCCAGGAAATAACGAAAAAACACATCGGAGAACACCCGCAACAAACTCCGGCCAAATTTTAAAGGAAAACTAGTTTCAACAATAGGAGAAACGAGATTGCAAGTTTACTATGTTTGCGCATCGCAGTACATAAAAATTCATAAAATATACACATTTACACCATTTTATATTCCACAGACCCGTGAAGAGGAAGTCCCAGAGTTTCGAAATATGTGCGGGAGCACTAAACGATAAAACGTGTCACTCAGAATAAACCAAAATCCGAATGTAATAAAACAAGATTGATAAAAAAGGAAAATTGAAAGAGAGAAATAAAAGAATAAAAGTTCAATTGAAGTATCGAGGAAAATGTCAGTAAAAAGACGGTTAATAACTCATTTAAATGTCTATCCAAAAGAATCTCAGGCACCTTGCATATTCGTATTAATTCCATTGTTAAACATCAGCAAAACCTCTTACAAAACATGAATAAAACTGACATTTTTCCACAAATCCACTATTACAAACGAAATTGCCCCCTTTAACACTAGATTTACGGAGCATTATATAGGTACGCAACATATTCATTCATACACAGAACTCCGACAATTGTCCATTAGAACGGACATTTTGCATCTGCATATTAATTCCATTACCAAGCGCCCCCAAAACTAGAAAACCGCATTAAAACTTCGGACAATTTGAAAAAGAAAGAAGGAAATCGCCTGGCGTTGGGCACCACGGCCCCACGTACCTCCATATTGCACATCCGAGCGCCACAAAGGCAGTCCGCTTTTTATCCTGCGCCGAGTTAACCGTCCGTGTCCAGATGGCCGGTAATATCGTTGAAATAAGGCCGACATCGTCGATTTTCCGTGAGAGCGGCGAAAAGTGGCGAGCGAGTGTCCTCGCCGGCGGAAGATAAATTTTCATCAATACCTCCGTCGTGATCCTCTCCAGATGGCAGCGATCTAGAATAACGATGGCGGCTTTCCGACGAAGCGCGATACGAGCAACGCAGAAGTAATCGGGGCCGGTCGATGTGTGTAACGGCAGAAATGAGAAATAACGAAGGTATCCGCCGGTGTGAGCGGTTATTGAGACAGAGAAGCGTCTCGGGACTTTCGACCATCGCTGATGCCTTCGAGGAGGGACAGGATATTTCGTATCGATATTTGCCGAGAGACGAGAGACGAATGGACCGCGGCGCGGAGGAAGACAGATGTGGCGAGGGGGTCCGACTGAAACATATCGGTCCATTATTGTGCCAGCGTACGCGCGCGCACGGTTGACACGTCATTAATTAACTCTTCCGCCTAATTAGTGTTTGCTTTTTACGAAGCGGCAAGCCGCCGACACCCATGCTCAGCGTCAAAGTGGATTCTATGCTGCAAAGATAGAACCGGGAGTACGGAAGCTCTGTTTCGCGGGAGGTCTTCCACTGGATCTCATTAACACGTTGAGTGTCACACGTATTTTTAACTTATCCAATAATAGATTTACATGTCCACTCCCTCAACTTTCGTTCGTCGCGTTTACAACATACTTTCCACTCTGGGGAAGAAACGTCATTCGACTCTCTTTCAACTGCGCGCGTGCACGTTAAAAACAGTCCCCTTAAACACGTAATTGCTATGCAATCAATTAATACGCGATCGCCTCGATCCGAGACTATTTGAACCAAACTTTCAATGAAGGCCTGGCGCGCTTTGTCTTTTATTCATCAGCGCCGGGGCGATTTTCGCAAATGAGCGGCGGCGAGAAGAGTTCCCCGTAAAAGGGCAGACTCAAAAAAAAAATGCACGATTCACATGGCGAAACGGTATCCGGCGAAATTGCGCTTTAAATAACCTAACATCCAGTGCGCGTGCTGCGTTCGGTCGCCCTTGATACGGGCCGGTATTAATCGCCTCGAAAGCCACTTTTCCGATGCCTGATTCCATCGTGAGCCACTGCGAGCGCAGTGGATAGCTTTTGCGTGCGCTGCTGCGATTTGGGACGGCGATAATTTCTGCTGCAACATTGTATTCGGAGAGCATAAAGGAAATTGCGTTGACACGTACCATTGAAACGGATTTAGCAGAGGCATTCAGCGATGGACTACTTTCGCGTCTTTCCACTTTAAACGCCGGCGGACGGAAGGGCCGCGAGTTACGACAGGGCGGATGCCACGACATTCTGTGAAACGCGGCTATCGATTGCGAAACCGGACGCTTCCGGCGTTATTTATTTGCCGATCCAGTCCCGCGAATTAATTAGCGATCGGGCCTCGATACGCTCGGTCCGCGTTATCAAAGCATCGCCTGGCCGCACAGACGGAATCGCTGATGCAAACGTCACGCGGATCCTTAACGTAACGTTTCCACGGAAATCTCGTGATTTCTGCCGATGGAACGACGTTGCGACGGGTCGGATTTTATTATCGGGTCCTCTGCAGGTATATAAGAAGTCGAGTGACGGGGGACGAAGACTTTTCACAGTACGGTTGTGGGATGGAAATTGTAATGCGAGCTTCTTACAGTTTGGGTGTGGTATGGAACTTGAAACGGAATTGCAATTTGGATTTTTGACCATTCGCTTGTGCGATAGAAATTGAAAGCGAATTGTAATTTGAATTTTTGGCAATTCGGTTGTGTGATGGAAATTGAAACCGAATTGCATTTGAAATTTTTTACCATTCGACTGTGCGATCGAAATTGAAACCGGATTGCAATTTGAATTTTTGACAATTCGGTTGTGTGATTGAAATTGAAACCGGATTGCAATTGGAATTTTTTACAATTCGGTTGTGCCATAGAAATTGAAACCGAATTGTAATTTGAATTTTTAACAATTCGATTGTGTGATGGAAATTGAAACCGGATTGTAATTTTAATTTTTGACAATTCGGTTGCTTTGCGGAAATTGAAACGGGATTGTCATTTTAATTTTTTATAATTGCATTACGGACATTGAAACCGGATTGTAATTTTAATTGTTGACAATTTGGCTGTGTTACGAAAATTGAAAGCAAACTGTAACTTGAATTATTTACAATGTTGTGTATATGACCGCTAGTAAGTTAATGTGAAATATGTTGTGAAGAAGCGGACTCCGATGGCAGTCAACAGACGCTGATCCAAGGAACCAGCCAAAGCACACCCCACCACAACAGGCTAAAATTCCCAACAACAACCAACGTTGCATTACAACTTCTTAACCAACTGTGAATATGTATAATCCATATAAATTCTGTACCAACAAGTTCACTTTCACTGCATATCGCCAGCTCCGCCGCAACTCAACCACAATACGCATAAAATCCTCAACAACAACCAGCCCAGCCCAGCCCATGAAACAACACGTAATAATAACAACGAAAGCACAAAATACAAGGTCCGCAAGGTTAACCGCGGTGTCTACTCGCTAGAACCCGCAAACCGTCTCCAGCTTCATCAAACACGAGTTCCATCCATCTTCCATCTGACCGAAATGCATTTTGGCCGCGATCTCGTGGCAGTCGCCGAAAATCCATCGAGCAGCGGCAAAGACACCAGTAACTCCGTTACTTCGGCAACATCGTCAGCTTGCCAGCCTTGCCGTTTCGGATGTAAATCGTTCCCGTTTGTTGCGCGGATGCTTCGCTAGGCGCAATTTATGCACTTCTGTTCGGGCTCGCATTAGCTCGATCGCACGTACGCATATTTAAGCGCGCCGATGAATTTCGCACGGGCGCCGAGTCAGTCTACACCTGCAATTCATGCCGCGAATTGCAGCCGGCCGTTGTTTATGATTAATGGGATGTTTCTGCCTAACAGATACAGCTCTGTCGCAGTGTGTCACCGGCGTATAATGCACACGTTAATTAAATGTCGCTGCCGCGGCTCGCTCGCTCGTTCGCAGCGCACCGGCGTAACGTCATTTGGGACAGTTGGTTACGTTAACGATGTAAAATAATTCACGTATCTCCGAACGACCGTAACTCTTACCGGATGATGCATCCGCCGGTGCACACGCTGCGCCGAACGATGCGGCTCGCGCCATTATGCAAATGTCGAATGGGGCATAAGAGAGTGCCGAGTGATCGTTTTATTTTCAATGTTGCCGGATGTTTCGGACCGCTGAAAATCGAGTGAGTGACGGGCCGGAGCTGATCATTCGGCGGATGTGTTAGGTGTGTAGCACTTTTTCCGTCGAAATTGTCAAGTCCTGCATTTTATTATAGCACATTGTACGGAAATTGTGTTATTATTTCCGATTGTTTTGTTTTTAACGTTGCCGGACGAATCGGGCCGTTGAAAATCGAATGAGTAACAGGGCGAAGCTGATCATTCGGCGGATGTGTTAGGTGCGTAGTACTTTTTCCGTCGAAATTGTCAAGTCCTGCATTTTATTATAGCACATTGTACGAAAATTATGTTATTATTTCCGATCGTTTTATTTTTAACGTTGCCGGATGTTTCGGGCCGCTGAAAATCGAGTGAGTGACGGGGCGGAACTGATCATTCGGCGGATGTGTTAGGTGCGTAGTACTTTTTCCGTCGAAATTGTCAAGTCCTGCATTTTATTATAGCACGTTATACGGAAATTATGTTATTATTTCCGATTGTTTTGTTTTTAACGTTTCCGGATATTTCGGGCCGCAGAAAATCGAGTGAGTGACGGGGCGGAGCTGATCATTCGGCGGATGTGTTAGGTGTGTAGTACTTTTTCCGTCGAAATTGTCAAGTCCTGCATTTTATTATAGCACATTGTACGGAAATTGTGTTATTATTTCCGATTGTTTTGTTTTTAACGTTGCCGGATATTTCGGGCCGCGGAAAATCGAGTGAGTGACGAGGCGGGTTTGATCATTCAGCTGTGTAGTGCTTTCATGCTTTTGGTTGATAAACGTTTCAGTTTCGGGGATCATTGAAAAGTTTTGTCTATAGGACATATTTTCAGTTATGTCAGAAAACATTAACACTTTGATTGCCGTGATGATCACCGGTAGCAATTATTATTTTATAAATGCAGTTGTTATTAGAATAGTGATGCGATCCTTTAGTCTCCAATACCTGCACATTATTTGCATTCAACGTGTTAAGCAACGTGAACGTTCTTGCGTTTATTGAATAACAGAATAGTAGATTTCCGTTGCACCGAATTACAAACCAGAGGAATCGGTTGCTATGGAGATGACAAGCTAGCCTATGGTCGACTGGACTAAATTGTGAAATCGCGTTATACGAAAAAAACTCGTTGGAATATGTATTATTCATATGGTTTACGCGGAAAAAAAGTAACGATGTGTAGAAGAATATCAGTAAAATTGAGCACGTAGACATTGGCACAGCAATCCCAATGTGAACACATGCTTTTCCGTAGGGGTTTGAAATAATCAGACCATCGGCGAAGGTGTCTGTCGCAGGTTGCCAATTATTAATATTTTCTGACATGACTACGGGCTGCTCCAGTACCACATGTCGCACGGCATGAATGGACTTAATTAAATGAAGGGTTAGAATGCACTGCAATATCCTGGCCACACGTGCCAAAGATAGAACCCCTTTCGTAGGGCATTCCGACAGGCACCTTACGAAACTACAATGTGCAATTCTCTCAACGCGTACTTAAGACAATTTCCCTTCCGTTGAACATTCTCATAGCAATCGTCCAAAAATATAAATACGCCGAGTTGCGAACTACCTGTGCACTATTACTGCGCACGTTTCTGTTTCTGCTTCTATTTGATCGGCCACTCTTACTCGTCTTTTATGCTGCTACTCTACTCTGCACTTCTATTCAATCTATGCCATGCAATTCTATCCACTCTTGTTTGCTACCATACAAACACTGTTGCATTAGACTACAGTAGCGCAACTAGTCTTTTCGGGTGGTGTTCTTTTACTTTCGCTGCTTTTTGTACATCCATGCCGCACGTTTATGCTGTTACCCTACTCTGTATAACAACATTCGCCGCTATATGGCTGTTTCATGGTGATGCGCCGCTAGGTAATTTTTTGCAGGTTTTTACTTTTATTACTCACGAGTCATATGCACAAATACCTTCTAGCAGGTAACACCACATACACATTAGGGAGGATGGTAAGCAGGCTACTGTCTGCAGGAACATCTTCAATGCAAATGTATGAGACTGCCTTTTTTCCACGCGACACCAAATTCATTAGAAAAATATAAAAAAGCGTCTGTGCTTTATTACGAAAAATTTGCATAAATCATTCACGAATATATAGCCCTTTTTCAATGTATAATTTCAACGTTGCCATAATTTACTTAACACGTTGACTGCCATGCGTATTTTGCTGTGTTAGAACGGCGATGCTATGAAATACTACAACGTTTGACTGAATTATGCAAAATGTAAATAATGTGCAGGGGTAGGAGATCGAAAGATCTCACCACTATTCTAACAATAAGTGCCTTTATAAAATAATTATTGCTACCCATCGCATCACGGCAATCAAAGTGTTAAATAATCCAGGAAAATGCAACCCCTTTTCGGTTAAAAATTCCCAACTATGCAACTTGATTACTATGTCGCGCGTTAATAACTCACGACCACCTGTAAAGTAGCCGTGCACTTATTTGCCCTATGCAATGGTGCTCTTATGGAATTCAAATGGACTTGAACCAAAAACTTTTAAAACATATTTTTATTTCGCTTTGTCGTTGTATTCTCTTCGCTTCTGATACAATATATAAATTTTGGTCACGTGCCAGCCTCCTGATATCCATATTTGGCATGAAATTACGACTACGAGCCTGGCTCGTGGGATTCGCGTTTGGTCCGAAATTCTCATCACGAGCCAGACTCGTCAAAGTATGGCAAGGGTTTAATTAAGGACACGGACTACCAATCCGCCGTGTAGCCTCGGACCAACCGGTGCCAGCTATTGTGCGGTCCTGTCCTTTACGTTTCACATTGTAATTCGACGCCGCTCCTTTTCTCCGTCTCCGTGAGACGGAGTTAATTACTTCTTAAGACGGTACCCGTTCACCTTCCTTTCTGCTGCTCTCCCTCTTTCCTTCCGTCCGGAGAGCCTGCATACGCGGCGACCGGGCTCTGTCTTGTTCCTTGGAGAGTCGCGTACCGTGAAATATTAAAGGCCGGATCAGTCTCGAGACGCTCGAATGCATTAGCGCGACGACCTTCGCCTTCCGGTATTATCTCTCTCCTGGGTATCTAGGCCTCCTCCGCGAGGGAAGGTCACGATTCTGGCATGAGGCGCTTTCAGCATGTGGAGTAAAGATTACGTTGTTTGACAAGCGCATTCCAAGTTTACTGGTTGCGTGTTATAGGAAGGGTGGGAAGGAAGAGAGCGTGGGTTTCGACGGGTGAGCTGATGTTTTATGCCGGGCACTGGGTAGGGATATTGGAAATTTGTTTGGCGTGTACCGGTCGAGTGAGGGAAGGTGTAGAATTTTGTAGTATATTCTCTAGGCGGGGTTCCGTATACATTTTTGTAGTGTATTCTGTATACTTTGTGCAAAGTGTAATTCGGAATACAGTACAAAAATATACTCCTTTGCCGAGGGTGCGATTACTAAGTGCACAGAGTACAGTACAAAAATGCAAACAGAATACTGTGCTCGCAGCAAGGGGTATATTTTTGTAGTGCATGCTTACAGGGCATTCTGTTTGCATTTTTGTACTGTAGCCTGTACACTTAATAATCGCATCCTTGGCAAAGGAGTGCATTTTTGTACTGTATTCCGAATTACACTTTACGCAAATATAGTGGCAGTATATATAATTCCTATAATACAGTTATTTAATTATAGGTAATATATACATATCACTGTTTGGTATCACTGTTATAGGTAGTATATACATATCACACATATTTGCTGCAATATAAGATATTCCGTTGTACGAGATATTGACCAATATCCTTCCCGAAATGCCGAAAACGCTCACTCAGCCTTAACCGGTTAAGGATCATCGGCGATAAGTGCGCAGACTCAGGCCAGCATACGCGCCAAGGGGAATATAAGGGATAAAGAAGGGATAAACCGTTGCTCATGACAGTCCAATGCCGAACGGCCAGACCAGACCACCGTTGGCGCGGTGGGACAGAAATGTGGGAATTCAACTTTCCATGCGAAGTCTGTCGAGGCAGTCCCCGTCGCTGCTGTATTAAAACTTCCATCCAACCCTTTCCCCGCCACCCCCGCCCCATCCCCCTCTCGGCATTCTCCCTCCTTTATTCCTGCCTAACCACCGCCATCTCGTTATTAATCTTCCGTGCGAAAGTTGGCAACGCCGGCATATTAATCATGGCCGGGCATCACGGTAATTTCGTGGGACCTACTAATCACCGGGCAAGACCAATTAATTCGCGGCGATATAGGGTGAGAGGCAGAAGCGAGTGGCGGGAAAGGTGGAGTGGCCGGAGAAAGCAGTAAAGAGAAATGGCGAAGAAAACGTAGCGGTGCGCGCGACAGATATGACCACTTGTCTTTCGCCGCGGCCGAAAAAGTAGGGGGTTTTGATCTGACGCGGGCTACTTTGTTCGACTACAGGACACTCGCCGAAACTTCAGCGTCGAGGGCGGACGACTCGGGTTTCGTGGAATACCACTTGCGCGCTGGACTTGCGAGAAAATTTGATGCGGCGAAGTTTCGCAGCCGCGTGGGTCGCTTCATTCGAGCTAGCCAATTACGGGAAACTCTGACATTGTGTGTACTGCTCCTCTCCTCACGGTGTCGTACTCGGTGTCGCGTGGTATCTTAACACTTTGACGATCATCTTCTGGCGTAGGCTGTCACGAATGTATTATTCTAGGCAAAACGAAATCGCGCGTACGTGGTAACGATCATCAAGGTGGTCAATATTCAATACTGGTCTATTATCATTTTTCAGATGCGATCCATAATCGTTAACTTAAGTAATACTTTGGCAATCTACCGAATACTATTCTATTCTTAAGAGTATTTTTGTGATTATTCCTGATAATGCGAAGTCACATCTACGTGTTGCCGGCATATAGTTGCGGACCAACAAAGTTCTGTCTATGTAAATGTCATGCGGTTTCTTTTATGAGACAACGGCTTAACAGGTCTCAATACAATAAGATAACTTTTTATTTGCATTTTTGCAACCAACATGATACGATTTGAACCACATCTACTTATTTATATTTGTTTCGAAATAAGCTACTCAATAAGTACTTAGAAATGAATATTGATCGAATTGTATCATGTTTCATCGCATTCCGATCACAAAGGTGCAAGCAATACGTCCCAAACATTTTCATACAAAAAGTTAAATATACAAATATGCACGCAACGTCTTCGTTATGGCATTTGTACGCTGGTTTTTAAGTGTACGATCGCCTCAATCCACATTTTCCAAGCAGAGAAACAATCTGCGAGCTTTCACTGCATGCTGATCGTGTTTCCGGTGTCGTCAATGGTTTGATCGCCCGCAGACGTCAGAAACATAAGTTGACTTTGTCATTGGCGCAGGGCGCAGGAGATAGTCCGCTATTATTCAGAAGCAACGTCGGGCCATTGACTTATTTACGGAGCAACTATAATGTCGGTGCTTCTACAATACCACCGGTAGTAATTATAACTTCTGCACCGTGCAACTCGTCTGCACACACACGCGCGGACGAACCTGCGGCGGGGTTGTTCTTATTTATGATGTCACGTTACGTTCTGCATATTAGATTTACTGCCTTTCCATACATTCTGCCGTTCGCCGTCTGTGTATGGGGCGCGTTTATTAACGTCGATGCTGTTTTCCGGCAAAGGACGGCCGGACGGAATTATTATACTAAAACGGATATTGCAAAATTTTGCATGGAATAAACTTTCGTAACGACGTTTACGGGTGGGTTTAATAAAAGTTACCTTTCGTCGCGCGCCCGCGTCCGTTTACGCTTCGTTGTTTCACGGATTAACCCGGCTGCGATTCCAAATATGTTGAGCACTTTTAACGTGCCCCTCAAAACACGGTCGAAACGTACTACAATTGTGCTGCGGCAAATTTCGTCAGAAGTCGCATTTTTCTGAATCCCACAGTTACCTGCATCTCTCTGCCTGTTGCGAACTACGCAGACGTGTGCATCTTTTGACCATTGTCTGTCAAACATTTTTTTCTTGATCAGCGCGGCATTAACAAATGTCGTCATCTGAATGATACGACTATCCGTCATTTTTATCTGCACCCATACTGAGTTATGAATGATAAATGATAATGAATAATGAAAGATTGCACGCGATATTCAATTATTAATACCGCGATAGCATATATTCATTTCAAATGAATGTTATGTCTGTGTTATTATTAACGTTAGTTTATCGTATTATATTAATAAAAATAATTATTACTATTTAATTCATTTAATTATTAAAAAGTATACAATTATCATATAGAGAAAATCATTAATACTCAGCAATAATAATGGTCAGTAAATAATAAAATCCTTCCTCAAATACATTTGATCCAATAATAATAAAAATTCGTATTATGTCTCGCGTTTACACAAAAAAGCAAACCCAGCAGAACACATATAAACAGATCTCTTCGACGGAAAGTTCGCGCACCAACTTTGCACCCATCATTTTGTGTCAGTTCGCGCAGTATTTATTCCTTCACGCCATTACCACCCCGTCAATGAACCCCACACATCCATAGCCCATCAGCGTCGTCCACCTGTCACCCATCCAACGGCCATCAACTGGAAATTTGTGCGGTTCAGAACAACCGTATCCCTTTCCGAGACTTCGATGTCCACGGAATGGCAGACAGTCTAGACGGCTCAAAGTGCAACTAAGACACAAGGGACCGCGGGGGCGAGAAATTGAGACAGAGAGAAACAGAGAGAGCGTGGGTGGTTGCGGGAAGGGAGAAAGGAGTCGGAAAGACGTAAGGGAGAAAGACAAAGATCGCCCGGGGACGAAAACGGTCTCCCAATAAGCAGCCAGAAACTTGGCCCGCTTCCAAATAGGAAGTAATACCCGCCTTCCCCTGCAGCCTGCGGGAGTACGAGCGTCTTCGGCAAACCGTGGCCTGTCCGTAGCAATAGTTTCGTAGTGGCTAACGAGCGCCATTGTCTGGAGATGCCGATAATTATGTTAGTTCGCCACGTTCCGTGACACTTTCGGACATCGAGTAACGAGGGTTCTTCCTTTCGCTGTTCGCCGGACGGACGGCAAGTGCGCGTGTCGTTGCTGGAAATGCGGGAAAAATCGATCGGAGAATCGACGGGAAGATGTTGGTCGGCGCTGACGGCGAATAATCGCGATTAGCGTGTCAGAATTAAGAAGCAATCAATTGGGAAATCTTTATTTTACAATGATACGTCCGATCTCTTTACAATTCTGCGGTGGAATGCCCAGGTTCCAGGGAATGCAACACTCTACCGCCCCTTCATTCCCTTTCCCTTTTCCAAACAAAAATCGCAGAGTTGTTAGAAGCCAAAGTATTGAAGCACCGTTCCAATATCAATTGCTCTTACAAGACTACAAATAGACTTCATTGTGATTTTTTTGCATTTTCAATAAAATATTTTGCGCCTGTCGCCGGTGACCACCGTGGAAGTCAACGTGTTAAACGCAAAATTTTGTGAGTGTTATTTCTCAGCAGCATCCAGTATCGGTAACGCTGTTATTTGCAAAATTTGTTAAGTGCCTCTGTTATTTTGCTGACGCGCTGCTTATGGAAATAATATGCAATGGCACTACTTAATGCGCCGGCACAATGTCTTCGCAATGTTAGTAAACGCAAAATTCTGCAAGTGCTTGTTTATCAGTAGTATCCGATACTGTTATTTTCAGAGTTTGTCAACTGCTTCGGTTATTTTGGTGATGCACTGCAGGGTGAAAATAATGTGTAATGACGATACTTAATGCGTCGAGACAGTATCTATGCAATGCTTTTAAATGCAAAATTTTGTGAGTGTTATTCATCAGCAGCATCCAATAGTGGTGATGTTGTTATTTGCAAAGTTTGTTAGGTGCATCTGTTATTTTGTTGACGCGCTGCAGTATGGAAATAATATGTAATGATACTACTTAATGCGTCGGCACAATGTCTTCGCAATGTTTGTAAACACAAAATTCTGCAAGTGCTTATTCATCAGTAGCATCCGATGCTGTTATTTTTAGAGTTTGTCAACTACTTTGGTTATTTTGCGGATGCACTGTAGCGCAAAAGTAATATGCAATGACACTTCTCAATGCAATTGACATACCCAACAATATCTGCTACGAGACGATGTAAACGTTATCAGCGTCCCATAAACGCAAAATTCCGCGAATAATTATTCATCATTCCACAACGCGTGCGTCTGCTTAACCGACGTTAAATCATTTACGAATCAAACATAGCGCAGCTGCTATTTCATTAATTACGCAATCCAACGGTGCGCGGAAGTTGTGCCTAATTCACGTATAACGATGAACGCAGGATGGGAGAACGATAGTTTCGGGACTTCGGAAAGTGCGCAAAGCGTCGCAACGTTCGAAATGTTCGGCTGGCCTATTTCCTTTTATTTACGTTTTCGCTTTATATACACGGTACTCCGCACAATTCTATATTACAGTTATGGTTTTCGGCGGCGCGGACGCCATCGGCGCTTTTATACCACTTTTATTTTACCACCGGCAAACTTAATCGTCTGCGGTTATTTTTTAACGCCAATAACGATGGAAATGAATGGGATCAATTGCAAGCTGGTAGTTTAAAATGAAACTGACTATTTTGTTACAAACGATGCCGTACAATACTGTTGTTCCTAAACGTTGTTATTAAAACTGCAAGAGGACTGGTTTTGACAAGAATTCTCTTGAGTTCATATTAGACGTTTAAGTTTTCAATTAATTTTCAGTAGTGGACAGGTTTTCGCAAGGTGTTTAATTCTGGTTGATGTGTTTAGATATTTGTGGATGATGTCCATTCCTTTGTTATAGCCGAGTTACACAATTTTTATTATACCTACATACGTAAATCTTACACACAGTTGTTTTATTTATTACACGTAAATGTGTAAATCCTATCTAGACAAAATTTGTATATCTATCCTATTGTACATAGGATTCATATATACATGCCTTAAAAATTATATCACTTAGCTACAAAAAATGATTAATTTCAGTACAGAACATTTCAGACGCCTAAACAAGCTCAGGTGCCATAACTCATATGTCATCGGACATATGTTCATATGTACTTTTTTTCCTTATTTTAGCCCACTGTGCTGCCCCCGAACTTGCGCCCACATTTTCGGAAACAACTAGCATGCGTGAAAATGTACACGTTGCGCCGGGAGATTTTGCGAAAACACGTCGGTATAGGATGCAAACGAGGATGCTTGTTAGCGACTCTTCTCTTATTCTCGTCCCGTCCTCTCTTATCTCGTCTATCTATGTACGCTCCTCCTTTCGCGTGCCTTTCTCAGCTCACGTCGCGTATCCATTCTCCCCATGGCTGCACGGATGATGTCGGCAATGAGAATGTTTACTCATTACAGATAAACACCGTAACGTACCCTCACGGCTTTTGACACTTCTACTCCCACGCTTTTCTTCCAGCTTTTCTCTGTTAGCGAAAACCAACTGCTGTTGGTATGGTTAACTCCTTGCGGACTTGTGTCAAGTCACTTCCAGAGACCGCCGATTAGATAAGAAATTTTCGTAGCAAAATTTCATGCGCATCCGATAATGAGTCATCTGGCGAAGACCAAGATTTTTGTAAATAAAACTCCATCGCGGTGGTATATTTAATTTCTATGTTCAGCTAGTTGTCGGCAAATGCAAATAAGTGATGGCATCTTATTACGAGGATTTTTATTTTACTCTGTCGCTGCGCGGATAAGCATTTTGACTATATCCTTATACCGAATGTTAACCCTTTCGATATGACGTATACTGACACCTACAGGCTTTAACGTACAGGATGTTACGTGAATGAAGCGTACTATTTTATACTTTGCAACTGATTCTGCTACGAATTCTCCTATTATCAACATGCGCAGCCATCGAAACGTCGAAACAAAATAACATCAGCTGCTCTGCAGAAAATCTTTAATTACTACAGGCAACTACAGTCACCAATATCGGAAGAGCTAACTCCCCATACCCATTCCTCAAGGAATCACGCTTCAGCAGAATTTCGCGCGAATCAGCCTTTAGCAGAATTTCGCGCCGACCACTCGGCGCGCATCAGCATTCTGTACTTGGCCTAAACCAGCATAATTCTGCCGCCACCTGAATTGTTCCAGCCGAACACGAGTGCCCTCGCACCGAAAGGCTGTGACGCGTAGAGGAAAATCACCCACGGAAACTAACGTGAAAAATGCTAACAATTTGAGGCCGGCTCGCTTTACGACAGGCTTTACCCGGATAACTACGAAAGCGCGCATGACGGCTCGGCTATCTTCTCTGCGAAGCGCGGTCGTTGGCGTTATCAATTATTGGAAACTGTACGATCGGCCGTGCGCTGGCGCTGATTAAAGGCAGCCGATTTTGGGCTAGCCGATTCGTTCCGAATTGGTATAAACTTCGCGCATTGTTTTCGATAAATCTCCGAAATTCAATCGACCGCGACTATCTGAAACGGCGATCTGATTTAACTATCTGCCGGTGCCATGAAAAGTGACAATAAAAAGTTTATCGATATCGCTTGTCTCTACGCACTGCGCGGCTCATACACGCGTTGTCGTGATACACGCTCGTTATTTGACAGTAGCGAGGCTCGCTGCTAGTCGGCCGGATATCAATCAGTAATTACTTCGCATCGCGAACGAGTACGCAGTCGGTATCGGCTACGCGCGACGGTAATGGCGCAAAAAGCGTAGTTTTGCGTACAGCGTGCGATTTCCCGCGCAACGGTGTCATAAGGAAATGGCTCGACGTTTTTTAGCGGGCGTATAAGTGAATGTTCGGGATTTACGCGCGCGGCGGTAATAGGAATTTCTCGGCCCGCGCGCTTTATGGTGTTTTAGTTAATTCGGCGTATCGGCGCTTTAGGTTAAACATAGTTCGGCGCTCCGTTTTAATGCGATAAGCGTTATAAATTCCCTCATTATGAAAATTGACTTCGCGAACTCCACTTTATCGAACTTTTAATCCGTTTCAGCCAACTATCAATAATCCGGTTATTTATATCCTGGCTATTTACCTTCGGTTCGGCATTTAATGAAAATTGTCTACAATATTGCCATTAACGCGTAATCAGGCTACGCTTCGTAAACGTTCAAAATATCGATTCGTTGTTTCCACGGTATTTGCGCGAGTAATCGCCTAACGCATTCCGAGTACAGAATTCGAAAAATCGCATAAATACAAATCGTGCAGACCATTCGAGCAGATATACTAACGGATATGCACTACTATGTACTAATAGTAAATTTCATTTTATCTTGATCTCATTTACTTTTACCGTGAAAGGAAGCACGCCCCTGTTAAGCACCGTGTACATACGTTACACTTCGACCGCAATAGATTACTATCGAGCAGCCAACAGACTTCTATTTACTACGTTAGCTACAACGCATGTAAGGAATATGTAGGCGAAGGATTGGGGTGAAACTTTCTTTACTGCGACTTTCATGCGCTTCAGCATTCTATCCGACTACCCTTACACTTGCATTCCCACTTTGTTGACTTTCGCAGAAGACTGCATAGCAACAGACGTTCACCCGAACGCACTTCATTTGACGCTCATCACGTACACACATTTCGCCTCTTCTTACACATCTAAAGTTGCATTAGCATCTGCTGCCGTCGGAGACACAATTGAGCTCATTTGCCAAATCGATTAACCCTTTCCAGACCGAGAACATAGGATGTGTGTCGTGTAATACCTCCGTTGATTGGCTGATGACTCAGCATGTGGGTCATATACAGATCAATATTGTCAGCGGGCCGTCAGACAGTAATCAGGAAAGTGATAATACCATTAGAGGTATAAACATAATAAAGTACGTAGAGAATGAATTTGTCATTGATTTTATGTTCTCGTCGCGACACAGTAAAAATAATGGCGAAGAAAGTATGCTACATAAACACTGCTTGCCATCGACCACAGTTCCAGTGCTAGATCAGTTAGAAAATAATTTCTTCTCGTACATTATGGTTTGGTAACCATTATTACATACCATTTAGTACTACAACGTCAACACAATCAACAGTATCAAATTGCACCGCAAATACAAAAACCTATGCTACCCCCATTCTTCGCACTGTGTTGACTCGCGTTGAATATCGTAATTGAGCTTTTCGTTGTGTTCTACACAGTGACACCGCTGCCTTTTTTTCATCGACATTTATCCGACTATTTATCCAGCCACAGTTATCAAACTGATAACTGTCCAATGAAAATTATTCAACTGACAACTGTCCATCGACAATTATCCAACTGATAACTGCCCACCGGCGATTATCTAACTGACAACTGTCTACCGACAATTATCCAACAGACAATTGCCCGGTAATAATTATCGATCTAACAAGTGTCCACCGGAATTATCCAATTGCAAACTGTCCAGCGACAATTATCCAATTGACAATTGTCCACCGACAATCATCCAATTGAGGACTATCCGCCGAAGTTATCCAACAAACAATTGCCCGGTAATAATTATCGATCTAACAAGTGTCCACCGGAATTATCGAACTGAGGACTGTCCGCCGAAATTATCCAACAGACAATTGCCTGGTAATAATTATCGATCTACCAACTATCCACCGAAATTATCCAATTACAAACTGTCCAGCGACAATTATAATACACTTTTGCCTCTTCCCAATAAAACCGCAAAACATCAGATGCAAAAATACCAAAAACTGCCGTCAATCGCTTGGGCCCTCTCGCCTCTTTTCGCCTGTTTGGCCGCGCAATAAGAAATCTTTGCCGGCCAAAAATTCTGGGCAATACGGTCTGGTGTGCAATAGGCGAGTTGCCGACGACACCGAGAGCGCAGGCGATAGGAACGAGTCCACGAAGGTTTCGCCATTGTATCTGGAATGGGCGTCGAGTGCCACGTGTCCCAAACCGTCTCGAGGTGTCGTCCCGGTACACAAACTTGTCATGTTATTGCCGTGCCCACCTGGGATTTTATAAGACGTGCCGACGGCGTTGGTGTACGTAACGTGCACGCGTGAACATCCCCGCATTCGTAGATGTGCGCGCACGTGTGTATGAAATGTCTGCTCGGCACTCGACAGCGTATGCCGCGAATCCCGAAGGACTTTGTGCCACGTTGAGCCGGTCCCGATATTACCAGGGATCTCGCCGGCGCCGACAAACGCTTCTGCAATTTTTCGCTCGATACCAGCCAACGATTTCTATTTCAGGGCCGCCGCTGAAAACTGCGGCGTTAGGCAGCTGCTTTTGGCTACTTGGAGGGTGGTTGGTTGAAGGGTGACGAAGTTTGTGGAAATTAACACGTTGGCTGCCAAGCGTATTTTGCTATGTTAGAACCGCGATGCGATGGAATACTGCAGAGTATGATCAAATCGTGCAAAATAAAAGTAATGCAGAGTTATTGGAAGCCAAAATATTGATGCACCGTCCCATTATCAATTGCTTTTACAAGATTGCAAATGGGCTGCATTGCAAATTTTTTGCATTTTTATAAAATCATTTGCATCGGTCACAGTGTATTTTGCTATGTTAGAACCGCGATACGATGAAATACTGCAGAGTATAATTAAATCGTGCAAAATAAAGGTAACGATTTCGGTAACGGTTTCGATAATACGATTAACACCAAATTCCTAGGAGACACGTGCTAAATATTTTCTCCGGAACAACCGACGTTATTTTATTTTTCACGCTTTGTCACGGAGAAGCGTACATTTACGTCTTAACTATCGAAAGGGTTACTGTTCTATCCAAATGTTTGATTTATAAATTTGTCACATACGGAACACTAAAGTCGAAGCTGCGATAGCAAGACTTTTTGCATTTATCTGCACCCGTCAGCCCCTGAACGAACATAAAAATCAAATATACCAAACTACAATCACAAAAACATACCGCAGAAAAGCGTTACACTCGACCAGCATTGTCCCGCAAAATTGTACACGTCCGCGCGACGTCGGCAAGCGAACAAAACACGCGGCATGTAATTTTCATAGCGGTTAACGGCCGGCCTGATATACCGTCGCCGATATAATAATTCGAAGTATCCAGGGTGTATGCGATTGGATGTATTCCGTACACGCTCGCGTGCAGAAACTCTCGTAACTTAGTTCGCGCACGGCCTTTGCCCTGGATGTAGTGGGAAACATACTTTCCGTGCGAGGTGAGAAACACTTCATCATGGGTATCCTCGTTACCCCCATGGCCAAAAGTCCGCGCCCCCGGCCATTACAAATCTTTACAGCACCCAGCGGAGGAACCCGCACACCGACGGGCAACAATATTCTCGCGGTGAACTAATTGAAACAGTGCGAGCGCAGTTTATTTTTCTTTTGTCACGTAGCTGACACTCGTAACGAGAAACGAGAATGTATCGTTAGGGGAGTCGCGTTTATGTTTCGGGAAAAGGGATTTGAGAGGACGGAAGGTGAGTACGCGACGCGAATGAGAGAAGCGGAGAGGAAAAGGGGGAACGGACGATGCGGAATGCGGGAATAATTATGAGGCGCGAGACTTGACTACTCATCGAATCCTTGGAAGAGTGCAAACCGGCGAATCAAGTAAGGAGTGCAAGAAGCTGTGTTCCGTTTAGTGTGGGTGCGATGTTAACGGGTGGAGCTGAACATTTGTGTGCTGGGCACGTGATTGAAATTTGGTATGTGTTAAATTCGAAATGGCTGGAAGTTTAGTGTTTTGAAACTTGACGTTGGGATATTGGGTGCATAGCATTGGGAAGGGTAGTGTTTGGGTGTACAAAAATTGTTCTGTATTGTTTCGGACAAAATAAACCTATGCTTCTTACACCAGTAGAATCATTTACGCCTATAGTGGCTTAAACAATACATTTTGGTATGTGTTAAATTCGGAATGGCTGGAAGTTTAGTGTTTTGAAACTTGACGTTGGGATATGAGATGCATAGCATTAGGAAGGGTAGTGTTTGGAAGTACAAAAATTGTTCTGTATTGTTTCGGACAAAATAAACCTATGCTTCTTACACCAGTAGAAACATTTACGCCTACAGTGGCTTAAACAATACATTTCGATAAGCGAACTGACACAGTTCCAAATGTCAAGTTTCTTTGAACAGTTCTTTCAACATATTACTCATTTGACAGATGTACGCTAAACGTATTTCTAATTTCATCCACGCAGCGATCGGAATAAAGCATTTCATCACATATGTTAGCGGATGTAAGCGGGCGGATGATGAAAGGCAAATAGTTACTATGTACTGAGACGCGATGCACTTGTACAGTTTTACATGAGACGCCAGTTTCCATGTCAAGGTGATATCTGGGGATCGATATAGGCCTACATCTCCGGAGTACGTGTTTCTGCGTATAAAGTAGTGGTTTTATGTGTACACAGGTGTGCTCGGTTTTAGACATCTTCTTTTTGTATTTATTTTATTGCACGGACACGCTCGTTGTTGTGCAACGTGAAAAGCGGAGGTTGTAACAAGTAAAATCGCGCACACGCTTTTCTAAAGACACATATATCAAACCATTACACGCGATGTTATATTTGTAACGTGCTAATGGGCAACCGTGTACGGTTGATTTATTGAGTACGCATTCGGTCGTTTTTGCGTTGCGCAATATAATGACGTGTTAATACTGCACGGTTCGGCGTTATACGAATATTTCTATCATTTGCCTCCGGCCATCATTCTAGTTTCACAAAATAAACCGCGCGTTCGCTGAAATGAATGATTGTATACCCGCAGATAACCACGTCGGCCAAAAATACAAAATATATGCAGATATTAATAATATATGATTGCGCGTTAATGAATAGTATAGTAATAATGTATGAATATGTTTGAGAAATGTGTATCTATGAAAATACGAAATATCTATTTATGTGATCTGCATAAATAATTACGAAGTAAAACTCATAAACCCTTGAAACCAAACACCGGATAAACCCAAAAATATGAAATTGGTGGTTGCGATAATAATAAACAATAGTACCGTAATAAACAGTGTATTACTAGTATATAAATATGTTTGACAAATACTTATGTATTAAAACATAAAGTATCAATTTACACAATCCGCATAAATAATCAACGGCGTAAACGCGTAAACCCTTAAAGCAGCGTAACATCTAAACCCAAAAATACGAAATATATCTGTACGGCATTAATATATTATAATACGCTAATAAACATTACACTAATAATATATAAGCATGTTTGACATATATATGCACATATAAAAATACACATATTGTACAAATAAAACATTTGTAAATATTGTAAAAATACGCATATAAAAATATACATATTGACATAATATGCACATATAAAAATACAAAATATCCATTCACACGATCCGCATAAATAATTGCAAACCACGTAAGCTCCTAAAACAACTTCTGAAGCTACTCAAGTGTGTGCGACTTCTTGTCTTGGGTTCTGCACAGACACAGGAACGTTTGACGGAGAACTAAGAAGCGTACGTAGCAAGAAAAAGGCGCCAGCCAGTTTCTCTCGTCTAGGAGGTTCGGAGGTGCGTTCGAACGAACGATAATCATATTTCGTCGGGATACGACTGTACCCTGATCGGGGTGCTTTCAAACGATCCGGCATCGTTTCTCTTAAAGCACGGATCAATTTATCCCCCTCCTGGAGCATCACCCCGTAGGAGCAAAGCACCCTCATCCATCGGTTATGACGAGCACCGCTGAGGGGGACAGGATCCTTCTCGTACGAACTTATTCTTCGGAGGGTGCCAAATGTAGCGTAACTTATCAGGGACATCGCGGCGAAACCAATTTCGGTGTCGTATGATTTCCAAAGGTCGGGAGAAGCACGATATTTAACGTTTCCGGTACTTTACTGGGATAATGAAGGAACACGAAGCTGTCTTATGGTTGAAAATGCTTGACTTCGGAATTTGTAGTATTAAAATTTTCGACATGTTTTGTTTGTTTGAGTTGTGAATTTCAATCTTATTATAATTTACTGTGATAATGAAGGAATATAAAGCGCTTTTATGGCTGAACATGCCTGACACTAAAATTTTCGATGTTAACGAGGCCCTTTGAGATCTCAAGCAAAGAGAACAGCACAGTTGAGATCTCAAGAAAAAGAAGGCCATATTCATATCGTGCAATATAGAAGGTTCAGAAAAATTCTACAATGAAACATAAAATGTCATGCTTCTCTTCGTTTAGGCGATATTAGACAACAAGTGTGCCATTCAACGATTAAACATTTTAAACAAGCTACAATAATTTATAAAGATTAAATACGAACTACCCATTGAAATTGCTAGATTCTTTCAGTGGGCTAAATTGTCATTACTCGCATTTAACGGACGTTTAGGTGGTATTGGAAAATTATAAGTGCGCCATTCAACAATTACACATTTTAAACAAGATACAATCATTTATAAAAATTAAATACGAACTACCCATTGAAATTACTAGATTCTTTCAGTGGGCTAAATTGTCATTACCCGCATTTAACGGACGCCTTGGGTTTCGTTGCGAAACGTAAATTGTCTCCTACGCTTGCCGTAATGCTGAATGCTTTTCGCAGCGATACGTGCAGAACGGTCGCGTAAGTATCTGGTACACAAATTACATTATCAGAGAGGTACGGTAAATATTTTCTCGCTTGGAACTACGCGACAAAGGACGCACAATGCTCGGCGCGGAGGATATCAGCTTGCATACCACCTAGACGCCGTGGGACACAGCTTCTACATAATACACTTCTACTGCTTCTACGGCACCGACATAATTTCATAAATTTCAAAATATTCGAAATTTCGTCATATGGTGGAAGCAGCTGGCTTGCGGAGATATTCGGAGGTAATTCGTGTATTTTAAGATAAAGAGCAGTTTCTTCGGTGCACGTGCGTGCCAAATTGGTTATCAGATAATTATGAGATATATTTGAAGTCTTTTTATTATTCGCTACACGTTTTCGAAACGACATAGATTTCCACCTCAGGAGATCTGTACCAAAAATTGCATATGCGAGTCTAGGATGTAGAATATGGCGATAAATTGATTACAAACTATGTGCTCTACGTTTGGTGTTCTCCCATTCGAAGCGTGGCCTCAATATTTTCACTTGGAATTTATTGAGAATTCTACTTATATGTGAATTAGGAGTTTAGGAGTTCTGTATAAAAATGTCATGATATACAGTCTATGTTATGGCATGTGGTGCCAAATTTGCTTGCAAATTATGCGTTCTATGTTCACCGCGCTATCATTCCAATCGTGGTTTTAATATTTTTACGTGCGAAATTAATCGGGAATCCTATCTCTACTTCAAGCAGCGAAAATCAATTGCAACTTGGATCCCTCTCATTGACCACAAATTCCGGCAGTTCTGCAAATGTTTCTTTTTGACATGACTTATGTTTAACTTTCATATCTTCTTAACACTTTGACTGCCATGATGGTCACCGGTCACCGACGCAGGAAATTTTATTGAAGATCCAAAATATTCGCAATAGGTAGCAATTATTATTTTGTAAATGCAGTTGTCATTAAAATAGTGATGCGATCCTTTGGTCTCCAATACCTGCACATTATTTACATTTTGCATAATTCAGTCGAACGCTGTAGTATTTCATAGCATCGCCGTTCTAATATAGCAAAAAACGCTTGACAGTCAACGTGTTAAGTCGATACACATTTGTCATTAACCCCACTCCTACCCGCATCCTATTTCCACTTCATTCGATGGAAATCCACTACAACTTCAACCCACTCGCATTGACCACAAATTCCGTAAGTTCCATAAATTCCTCTTTTTGACGTGACGTACATCTCGCGCTGCCATGCTTTACACTTCCACACCCCGAGATCTTAAGTCCATACACGTTTGTCATTAAGCTCACTCCTATCGAGCGGTTAAATTTTCTGCGAGCATCCGGAAGCGTGACACGACGATCCCACGTGTGAATTTCGACGTCGCGTCCCGGCACTACACTTATCGACATTGATGCGTTTGGCTAAAGCCGACGTACCATCGTAGGAAATTGAACTCCGATTCCTCCTTCCTGGCGGGTAACGGTCTCGTCGCATAACGGTGGAAGGCACCCGGAGGGATATCTTCGCCGACTTTATGACGGCGCGACTGCGAGGAAGTCAATAAATTTTTTCCTCCTCGCCGCTCTCGGCTCGTTCGAACAGAAATCGCCTGAGTAGCGTCCGTCAAAAGAAACGAGGAACGTGTAAACGTCAGAGATTTACGCGCCACGTTCGAGCAAAATCTCGCACGGTGTCTCATCTATGTTCCTTCACGGTGTTCGCCCCGATCTGCCTACGGCCATGTTAAGCTTAATCCGGCGCCTTTGTTGCCTTAAGCAGAGTCAACCGAGCATGTGATGTACGTAACGCGACACGCGGCGCGATTCGTTTGACGGGAGTTTACGGCCTGACGGCTCATGGTATAATGATGTCATGGCGTGATTGCATTTTTTGGATCAAGATTTTTTAAACATTCAATGTTCGAGGCTTTCGCTGGGGGAGTCATGAAATTGGTTGACCTCCGGATGATTGGCGTGTTTGAGCTGTGAAGTTTGCGACGTGTTGGCGTAGGGTAGCAATTTTTGTTTTATAAAGTATCGGTGAGATGCTGTGCAACGAATTGTAATGCGAATTTTGCTCGTAAATCTATGGATATAGTAAATACTACAACGTTTGTAAAATGTAAATAATATGCAGGTATTGGAGACCAAAAGGTTGCATCACTATTCTAAAAGTAACTGCATTACGAATATTTTGCATTTTCAGTAAAATCTCTTGCTTCGGTCACCGGTGACCATCACGGCAGTCAAAGTATTAAGCATTTTCGGGCGTAAGTTCATATGAACTTTTTTTACCTATTTGATGCCAGTAATAGGTAGCAAGGTTGAATCCTTTGTTGGACAACTCATATACCTCTCTAGGCATGCACAATTTTAATAGCTGCAATCTTTTAATTATTCTTATGACTACTTATGTACTCTTACGCCTATTCTCCATAACTCTGTGGCGTAAACGCATGTTGCGGCCATATCATGCACATAGCTTGTCTTGGGCCTGCCGGTGGTCATTTTCCACCGGACACCACCCCTTTCCACCGAACCTCCTATTCTTTACCTATCGGTGCAACTTACGTATATTCAGATCCGTGAAAATCTTTATCTCCAGAGCACTCTATAACCCCATCGCGTCTCCGTGTTTCTCCGTTTACAACCGCTGACGAAACTCTGATCTACGTGACAGTGGGCATCAGCGTTAATGCCATCATTCCCGCGTAAGCACCGACAGCGCGCGTCACGTGCGAACAAAGTGGAAAGTCGCTTAAATCGGTAAATGCACTTCAATCGTTTCTAGTCGATTGCCGTTCAACAGCGATATCCTCTTTTCCGGTGACAAAAGAGGCGCCCATTGTGCCGGGCGGGGGCGGCCTCCCGTGGAGCCCGAAATCACGCGCGGATATCGAATGAGCGAGAAGAAAGGCGGCTTCTTCGCGTGCGCTCGCACACTTTTCCGCCACTCTCGCCTCTTTGTCCGCCCGCCCGCGATACTCCCCCTTCGATTGTCGAGGCGTCGCACACGTTCAGACGCGTCACCCCAACTACTCCCCCGCGCGCACATCTTTCAAACGTACAGAATTCCACCGTCTGCCGATCTAACTATCCCAGCCGTCTGTCTCCGCGTTTTCTCTTGCATACGCAAGTCTCCGGCGGCCAGAGACGGCACGTGTGGAACCACTGCAGAATGCCAGCACCCCCATTTTTGGCCGACAGGAATAGATCTATGATTTCTGCAGCTTTACTCGTCAGGTTTGATTTTGGCGTCAATGGGTAACGAGAGAAATTCTCTTAATACTGTGACGTGAGTGCATCACGGCATCCGATTAAATGCACTCGCACTCGTTTCGGCGAAGGAAAGATTCGTCGACGTTAACACTTTGACTGCCAAGCATATTTTGCTATGCTAGAACAGCGATGCGATGAAATACTGCAGAGTATAACTAAACCGTGCAAACTAAAGGTAACGCAGAGTTATTAGGAGCCAAAATATTGAAGCACCGTTCCATTATCAATTGATATTACAAGATTGCAAATGGACTGGATTTCAAATTTTTTGCATTTTTATAAAATCATTTGCATCGGTCACCGTGTATTTTGCTATGTTAGAACTGCGATGCGATAAAATACTGCAGAGTATGATCAAATCATGCAAAATGAAGGTAACGCAGAGTTGTTAGAAGCCAAAATATTAAAGCACCGTCCCATCATCAATTGCTTTTACAAGATTGCAAATGGGTTGCATTGATGAGCAATGTTTCTTCGTCTAATTTTACTTCTTTTTACCGTAATTTCTTTATTGCACTAAAAGAAGCGTATACTATGCTCACACTCTGCGTATAAATTCCTGAGTTGCGGCACCCAGAAGTTGACTCCACGTGCCGTCCCTGTCGACGGTCCCGACGCCGTTCCGATCAGGATCCAGAAAACAGACAGCCGTAAATCGACTCGAGCGATGCCGGCGTCGGCGACGTTATTTCTCGCGCCCCGCGATCGTTCGTTTTTTTTTTACGACGTGCGTAGACGGCAGAGAAGCCGACGGCGGGGGCGTAATACGGTGGGGCGCATAATGAATACAGATTCGGCGTTAAACGGGACCGGGCAAGGGCATGAAAATTTCAGTAGTTCCGAGCAGAACGGCGAGCTGCCGGTTATCAGCGGGTTCTGCCACTGGGGCAGGTCGCTGGGCTAAGTCAGTGGGGTTAATGTATTAGATTAGCTGTGATTGACGAGTTTGTTCGTGACGGAGAAACGGCAATATTTTCTGTGACGAGTATTCTGACAGCGCGGGGAAGTGAGTCTTATTTGCTATTTAAATTGGAACCTTAATGAAAACCGAAATATGTTCCGAAACCGTGAATTGCAAATGCAAATTATTGTATATATACAATTTTATATATACAAAATTATTGTATAATAATTGTATCGTATACAAATCGAATTATGGAAAGAAGACAAAGTCAGCAAAGTCTGACAAAATATTTGGAAAAAAATGGTACCACAAGTAACGCCAACGTTTTGTATTATGACAAGTATATAGGTCATGCGAAAAAAGTAGTTGTTATTTATTATTTAAATTCAGGTTTTAATGAATATTGATATATCTTCGTAAATTTCAAGATGTTTAAAATATTGGGATGTCGAGACGAAATAAAACGAAATAGCTATGCATAATTATTATGAAAAATTGTGTATAGCGTAAATAAATTACAATTCATTATTCGTTATTATTATAATTCATTATTATTCATTATTATAAGCTACTGAGTCGGGTTGGGAGGTTAATGGATTAGCTTAGCGGTGATGGACGAGCATGTTCGTTACGGAGAAACGGCGATATTTCGTGTGACGAGTATACGGGTGATGCGGGAAAAGTTGTTGCCATCTGCTATTTAAATTGGAATTTTGATGAAAGCTGAAACATATTCATAAATTTCAAGATGCTTAAAATATTTGTAGAAAAGAACGAAAAAAAGCGAAAGTAAATACAAATAATTGTCATGAAAATTAAAATGCACATTATTTTTTGTATATCATTCAACATATTACGTGTGCGCAACAATAATTTCATACCAGAACTTGCATGATCAAGTAATTACATTTTTCACTTTATTATAAAATGCACATTATTTTATATGTCACGGGTTTAAAACAATACTCTCACATCAGTATTTACAAGATCAAGTAATTACATTTTTCACTTTATTATAAAATGCACATTATTTTATATGTCACGAGTTTAAAACAATATTCTCACATCAGCATTTACAAGATCAAGCAAGTATATTTTCCACTCTATTATAAAATCCATATTATATAATGTATTTCAGTTTCTACATAACGTGTGTGCAATAATACTCTCATTCAAGCATTTACACGACCAAGCAGCTATATTTTCCACGTTGTCATAAAATGCACATTATTTTATGTATATTATTCTATATATTACGCGTTTGGAAGAACGTATTAAATGCATTTACAAACGTCGTTACTTTCCACTTGCGTGGCGCACGTCGGAGCGTAGGCACATCGTAAATCGGCCTGCTGTCCTATACGCTGCTCCGCCCTGCGGCTGATCGCAGTTGACTTATACTACTTACTCTTGGCGCTCGCGCGTAAGCTGCTTTTATACTTTCTGCATAGCTAAACCGTCAGTGTCTTCAAGTAAATTTCTGCATAGCGTTTCTAAAAGACCATGTATCTGAGAGTATGGCGAGTAACAAATTACGTACTTTCGAATAAACAATTGTTGCCAGATATGCGTTTGAAATTCGGTATAATCAATACGATCAGTATTGTTAGTGTATAATCAGTACGATGCGTGACAAATGAAGTGCGCTTGGGTAAACGACTATTGTTAGACAGGTAAATAATAAACGCAGTGTAAAAAAAAGAATTCAAATAAATTGCGGAGTTAACGAAAAATAATAAAAATCGACAGAAATAGAAGAGCATCAAGTAATTGTACGGTATTCATTTCCACGTTTTTACATGACGGTTTGTATTACTGTGTAATTATAACTGATAGCGGGAGGATGTCTGAAAACGTTACACCTGTGTTATAATTCTAGCATCAGTAGAGTTTGAGAGAAAGGAAAAGGGGGCGTAAACGCTCGGAAGTACAACAGAAGAAAAAAATGCATTATTGATTCGCAATTATTTTTACGGTATTTATTTTATTATTATTTATTATGTTATTTTTCTCGTGCTATTTATTATTTCCAGGAATACATGCGAACTCGTCATTTAAAACAAATTGATTAATACACGGAATTTGACGGAGTATCATTCGAGATTGATGTACAAATACTTTCCGCAGTACCTGTGCGCGTCTATATGCAGAAATGCGTAATAAAAAACGTTATATTTCTCGCATGCGCTTGAATTGGGTCGAAACTGATCTGACGCGAGCATACGCAGACGCAAAATATAACGATTACGCAACGCGCCGAAGTTTTCTGATTATTATCCGACAGAAGTTCGGAGCACGCGCTTAAAGCTCTCCTCGTTAAAATAATTCCTGATGCCGCTTCTAACTTGACTCCGCTCCGACTCGCTCGGCGGATTCTCGCTACGTTACAACGGCGAAATGGAAAACTGAACCGCCAATTAAGGTGAACCGAGAGTTGCGCGACTCGTGTGTTCTTTGCGCCGTGAAACGATCATTTGTGTTCCGCCGAAGTTCCGCTGTGTAAAAACTGTGTAACGTCGCGCTAACAAACGTATGAGCATCGTCTTTCTGCCGTTGGCCTCCGGAAAAGAATGTTAATCTTGAAGCAAATTACGGCGACGTCTGTGTAACTTGTTATTAACAGTCTTTGCATTCCGTTGCATTCCTTTGCGAAAACCGGCTGAATTTTTTGCAAAGGGAATAACTGTTTTATTATGCAGGGTTTTCGGAAAAATTGGGATCAAACTTATGTCTGAGAATGCTTTATTGAGAGGATAGTCATATTAATTGCAATCGCATAATTGAAACTGTAGAGAGAATTTGCGTAATGCGACCAAAGGCCGATGAGAAAGGCTGCATGCAATGACTAACAGTAGAGGTCTTGATGCCAGGTCAGGACATGAGAACAATAACTACCATTGAGAATTATGGGATCCATACGATTTTTTATTCGAATTATAATTATAATTACTGTCTGAACGCGTATATTTTTCCAATCAAGCATTTTTGCTTAGGAACTTTTTCCATCACAATAGGTCTTTTCTTTGAAGTCTCTATATAAGAATTATAATTATTGCATGAATACGTGTATCTGCGGAATGATACATATTTACAATTTATATTTTATTACATTATATTAAATGATACATTATTATTTTTATTACATGTATTATTAGTATGACATTATATTAAATGATACATTATTACATTATATACAATTTATAGGAAGTTTTTTCATGTATCTCACCTCGGTAATACATAATATAAATTTGGTCCCAACCTCTGTGGATACCCTGTGTACAAGAATATTTTATCTTGAAGCCTAGATTTTAAAAGAACCACTCTAAGAATCATCTCGCTGTATGTTACAGGTGCAAAGAGCCTGGTAGATACGGGAAGAATCTGCCGGCCACGGCCGTAATTATTTGCTTTCACAACGAAGCATGGTCCGTATTACTGCGTACCGTGCACTCGGTGCTCGACAGGTCCCCCGACAATCTGATCCAGGAGATAATTCTCGTCGACGACTTTTCCGATATGCGTAAGTAGAAAAAAAGCCGTCTGCTCATTAACCCATTAAGTATACATATATATGACCATAACGCTCGAAGGGTTAATCCTTCATCTCATAAGTTATTATTTTTAAGAAAAAATGAATGAATGAACATAAGCAGGCACGTCGTGCCAACCACTGCAAGACTTTAGATATATAGGTTTACAGTATTTTTTCTGCATTGCGTGTAGCGATTTTTGACGATTACTTTATAAGAACTTTTCAATCATATTGATATTTAACCACTGCAAGACTTTAGATATTAGGTTTACATTATTTTTGCTGCATTACGTGTAATTTTTGACTATTACTTTCTAAGAACTTTCCAATTACATTGATATTTATTTCTGAATTAATCCTTTTATCCGTGAAGCCGATTTGCATACACGCCATTCTTGCGAAACGGTAAAAAGTCCACGCCTTGTGAAACGGTTAAAAGAAGAGAAAAACATAAAGTAGTTCCGTCATTTTCCTCGAGAAAATCGGAACGCCTTAAAATGACCTGACCGAAGGCAGCGTCAAATGAAGCGTTCCGGCCGTTAATGAAGACGTAGCGCCCGTTGCGGTTAAACGAAAGCGTCGGAAAAAGGCGCGCATAACGTCTCGCCGTACGGCAGAAAGACCGGCAAGATTATCCACGGCTTTCGGCGATGAAAAATCTCGTGTACATTAGCGCGAAACTCGCCGGCAGCCGGACGGGCGTTAAAAAGTGCGGGTCATTATACCCGCGCGGTACTTGTTCGGTCACACCCGTGTTCTATTCAGCTCCGGTGATTCGTTATCGTCGCGGCGTTCCGTAGTTTCGCGATAGATCGATTAATCGCAATCCATCTCTCGACTCTAAGGCCGCAGCGTAACGGCTGTCCGACGTGAATGGACGAGAAACTCTCGACGCACGGCGTACACACGCGCGTCTACGAAAATTTCTTCGGCTTAATATGTCTTGATAATACCTGGCGCCCTAATGCCTTTCGCCGGGAGCTGCCATTGATCGTTACGGGAACGAATGCGGTTCCGGCAAAATATCCGCCGCTCATTATGGCCCTCGCTAAATCACGTGGACGGCGTGCGCTGAAATCGTCAAGGGGACAGATGTTGCCTCAAAGGTGGAAGGGTCGACGCTGGAACAGAGTACGTGATGTTGGCTAGAGCTGGCATTTAATGCATTTTTTACAATCTTCTGGAGCATTAGCGTTCCTTCACGGATACGTATTGGAGAGAATGTTATGAAGGAGGTGCGGTGTGAGATCATAATGCAGCCTTGGTGAACATTGAGAGATAGTGATTTTCTTTTCGTCAAGAATCGTAATGCAGCTTTTGATCAAAATGTAGGGATGGTAGGCGCGGATTTTATTTTGTTTATTTTGTCAGGGATTTGCATTACTCTAATAGTATTACAAAGTAACTCAATACTTGTTATGGTCGAATGGAGTAATTTTGCAAACGTCTTAGCACAATGAGAATTAATATGAAACTGCAGCGCATGAAGAAGATAGACGAAAAAATATAAAAAACTCTGCCGCTCTGTGGTAAAACAGTATTCTACAGAAATAGCAAACCAAATGTTGGTTTTTCTTCCCATAAGTTTTCATGGCAACTTGAATATGCGTGCAATAAGCAGTAGAATATGTGTATGAGTTTATCATAGGCTACGTAATTTGTTTTTTTGTGGCTATTCATACCTGTCTTCCAATAATGATTTCATCGTGCGAATACTGATCTATTTTCAACACAAATTACTTTCTATCGAACGGCATCGGTTCAGAGCAAAAAATAATGTTTGAACTTTTCGCTTATTGTTTGCTACAAGTCTGAAAAGCCATAGTTCCTTTCCAGTGATTTTAACCATTATCTGTGTGACTCGGAGAACAATGGGCGAAACGTACGCGGCGTGTGGTGAAATCGTCTGGGGTACAGATGTGGGTTCAAAGGTGGAAGGGTCATGAGTGGAACAGCGTACGTGATGTTAGATAGACCTGGCATTTAATGCATTTTTCTGTCCCAATGTTCTGGAGCATTAGCGTTACGTCACCGATACGTATTAGATACGACGGTGAACCAGTTGTGGCGTGAGACCATAATGCAGCTTTTGGTAAAAGTTCAGTGATTGTGATTTTATTTTTAAAAGTCGACAACAGTGGTGGGAAGGCACGGATCTTATTTTAATCATTTTTCATGTCAAATTTGCAGCGATGACATACGTATATGTATTTATCTAAGCTGACATAATTTGTTAATTGTAGCTGTCTCCAAAAACATGTTTCTGCACTTCTTTCAAATCGTCGTATTCTAAAGTGGTGGTGGTGGAATAGTGGTGCATTTTAAAATAAAATAGCAAACAGCGCAATAGTTCCTTTTCAGTGATTTTAACGAACTTTGTGTCTCACAGAACGATGGGCAAATATGTTTTCGTTCTACAATGTTGTTATACTATAATTGCCAAGAAGCATAGTTTTACGAATTATATCGTTTTTTGCATAATTCTCACTACTTCCGTTCATTAGTACTTTTTCCTACATTTACGGTGCATTAAGTAATGAATTATTTGTTATGAAGCTTACTGCACGATATAGTTTCTACGCTAAACGTCTAATCCAGGATTACACAGAACATTGCGGAATCTTCTCTCAATTTCTCACTACCAGAGTTGAAATTGCCCTGTTCCGCGCAGACACGTAATTCACGCTTAATTTTCGCATTTTTCGTAGCCTCACGAAAGCATTGAAATCAGACTAATAACCATTTTTCATAGGACGGTTTCCCTTCAAAAGCCCGCCGACTGTCTTTACGCACGACGTCTCATGTTACAATGGTTTCTGTAATCTGATGGAAACGGCGCTTTTAATTAGAAGAAATAGCGTATAGTGAACGGTGTGGAAAATGAAAGCGTACAAAGGCCAACCGACGACAAAGAGTGACGAGATCTTTCAGGAAACGTAGAGAACCTCGAAAACCGTCGGCCACCGGGAAAAACTCGAACGTTCTTCTGAAAAACGTAGTATAATTTTCAGCTCTCCTTACGAATGTACAATTACATTGTCACCGGCGGACGACAATATTAATTATACGGAGTCATGTACCGTAGACGTTGTAAGAAGTTTTCGAGTTAGCGAAGGAGAGTATAAACAAGCGTATACGTACGTATCTGCATTTAATAGCTGTTTATTTAGCGCCATTAATACGCAGACGCGAAAAACACGCGTGCTGCGGAGGACAACGAAAGAATTGTGAAAATTGAAAATCTTACAATCTAAGGAACAGCTTTCAGGAGCAAAAGTGGTAATTGCAAGCTGGTGATTAAGGATGAAGTTGCACGCGAGACACGTAATAGCTGAGTATTAACATTTCGCCCAGCCTGGCCGTAGAAACGTACATTATTTTCTATACAGTTTATATCCCCGTTCCATGTTCCGGGTTAATAAGTCCGCTTATATTCTTCCGCGGAAACGTCAACGCATTAGTTTGTTTTAAATAAATCTCCAGCAACGCGTCTTATAATTAAACCGAACGGCCGGTTTATAAAATCGTTTTCCCGACATGCGCGCATTGCGTTTATTTAACTGTCAGAACGCGCTCATATTTTTATGTAAAAATATCAGCGCGCTGGTACATTTTAAGTGAATCTTCTGCGTCAGGTCTGGTAATTAACCGAACGGCTAATTTATCAAATAACTTTCCCTTCACACGTACAGAGTCTTCATTTAAATGTCGCGGCGCGTTTATATTCTTCCGCAAAAACATCAAAACACTCGTTCGTTCGAAGTTACCTTTCAGTATCGTATCTTATAATTAGTTCCAGTGTTCAATGTATCAAGTCACCTTTCATTCGCGTGCATGTGGCCAATAGATCTATTCAAATGTTATAGTATACTTATATTTTTACGGAAAAGTAACAATGCATTCATTCATTGGAAGTTATCCTTCAGCGGTGCAACTTATCATTAAACCGCACGTTCAATTCATCAGATACTTTCCCTTCACGTGCAGATGGCCAACACGTTTATTCAACAGTTATAACACACTTACATTCTTCCGTAACAACCTCAACGCCCTCGTTTATTCGAAGTTATCCGAACTTTCCGCCGACACCTCTTCAAATTTACTTTAACCACCGACTGTCGTAAAAATGTCTTTACCTTACGTAACTTCATTTGGCGTTAAACATGAACTTGAAAATACTACTTTCCGTTGAAGAGGATTCACATACGGATCAAAACGTCTGGACCGTGTTTACAAACACGTGAGGGAAAAATCAATAATTGCCTCACCGAATTTTTCGCCGAAACCTCTTTTAATTTACTTTATCCATCGACTGTCGTAAAAGTATCTTGACGGAAGTTTATTTGCCGTTAAACATGAACTTGGAAATACTACTTTCCGCTGCAGAGGAGTCCCATACGGGGGATGTTTACAAACATGGGAAAGAAGGAAGCAGTAATCCAATGACTAAACTTTTTTACCGACACCTCTTCGAATTTACATAGAAAATATTTATTTTCGCTGCGGGGGATCTACATAAGGATCCAAAATCCAGGCAGTGTGTACAAACACGTGAAGGTAGAAATCAGTAATCCGCTGACCGCACTTTTTACCGACGCCTCTTCGAATTTACTTTAACCACTGTCTGTTGTAAAAATACATTTACGTTACTTATTGCAAATAGGCTTCATGGCGAATTTTTTGCATTTTTATAAAATCATTTGCATCGGTCACCGTGTATTTTGCTATATTAGAACCGCGATGCGATGAAATACTGCAGAGTAGGATTAAACCATGCAAAATGAAAGTAACGCAGAGTTGTCAGGAGCCAAAGTATTGAAGCATCGTTCCAATATCAATTGCTTTTACAAGATTGCAAATGGGCTACATTGCGAATTTTTTGCATTTTTATAAAATCATTTGCATCGGTCACCGTGTATTTTGCTATGTTAGAACAGCGATTCGATGAAATACTGCAGAGTATGATTAAATCGTGAAAAATGAAAGTAACGCAGAGTTGTTAGAAGCCAAAGTATTGAAGCACCGTTTCTATATCAATTGCTTTTACAATATTGCAAATAGGCTTCATGGCGAATTTTTTGCATTTTTAGTAAAATCTTTTGCACCGGTCACCAGTGACCGCCGTGGCAGTCAACGTGTTAAACAATTAATTCCGTCTGCTCGCAAAAACCGAAATCCACGGGTTCCGCGCGCCCCGTAAAACTGCGCCGTGCAGAAAAATAACGAGAGAAGGTGTGTGCGGACGAAGGCAGCGTATTATCTCGTTCCTATGATAAAACAATCAGACGCTCGGTAATGGTACACACGCCATGCTGTCCATGAAGCCGCCAGAGGGGTTGGCAAGTACCTATGTTTATGAGTCTCGCTTCCGGCCAGTACGGAGGCTTATCTGCGGCTTTTAAGGGGGATTGCACAACCCCTCGACGTTATACCCGCTTCTATCTTGACTACGTTTCCCTAACCTAGTCCTGAGGTTTAATCTCGCCGTCCTTTCTACGGCTACTTTTTATTCGCCGCGCTGTTACGCATGACTCCGCCAGATTAAGTTCCTACGTACTGCACCTTGCTGCTGTAGTCACGCGGCGAGGCACTGCTGGGATAATACGTTAATTGAGAGCTAATGTCGGGTAGCTCGTTGTTGTAAGATAGTCTGACCGGTGTCGGCGTGAATAAAATTGTTTCTGCTGCACGTGGAGGTGTGTTCTAACGATTGGCTGGATACGAAATGATATGGTGAATTGGACGTTTGATTTAACCCTTTGGCTTCTATGGTCGCATATATGCGTCCGCAGAAATCTATCGGTTTAGACTATGGACGCATATACGCGTTTCCCAATCGTTCAGATTTCTTACTTATTGCAACCACAATTATCAATTTACAAGATGAATACAGATTGGCTGGATAGGAAATGATATGGTGAAGTGGACGTTCGATTTAACCCTTTGACTTCTATGGACGCATATATGCGTCTGCAGAAATCTATCCGTTTGAACATATTAGTTTGCACTCAGAAGGATCCATACATATATCGAAATGTACGGAATTAATTATTGTTTGAAATAATACGTCTTTTTGTGTTTAAAATCTGGTACAAGTTAAAAAAAATTATTGTTGGATCGGTTACAACTTTTGCGCGATCGTGTTGACCTATGTGAGAGTAGAATGAAAAAAAATGCGCGGCATGCTGTTGGCCGCTTACTTGTGAGTTGGCAAACGTCAATTATCCTTAAGTGAAAGTAAACAAAGAGGTTTCAGTCTTATGGAATTCCTTGGACGACACGTGGCAAATATGAAGAAAGCTGTAAAATTCGTGTTGCGGTATCTAGGTAGCAGTGTGCAAATTTAAGTTGAGAAGTGTACCGAAACTGGATATCAAAAGACAAATTGTAAGGCACAAACATATAAATATGGTTCAGAGCACTTTTAATTTTATTGCAAAATTATCCATTGTCGTAACCTGACAAGTAATATTTCTATGATTATAGAATTTTTTTGGAAGAAAAATGTTGACATTTCGATGCTCGGTTTGTGCTCTTATCAAACGACTCGAACTATTTTTTAACTTTAATTTTTATTGTTTAGACGATAGAAAGTTTAACATTCGATAGTTCTTGTAGAGGAAATCCTGCGTGGCTTCGAACTGTTTCCACAATAAGCTACGCAACCCATAAAACCCATAAAATCGCTAGTCCATAGTAAATCGACAAAAGGCTAATTGCCATTATTCTCGATAAAAATGGATGCTGTACTCTGACTCGTATTTTCCTCAGTTGCCGTTTTTAATACTTTCTGTCGCGAATTCTCGCGACGTATTCATTCAGCGGACCCGCGCAAAGCCGCTATTTTTCTTAAAGCCGTTATTCGGACAGCGCATAAAAGAAAGCGCCTGTGCCGGCGCGCGGAGAAAATCGGATGGTTTAGTGTGTGCAAACGAAGAAGGCAAACTCGAAAAGCGTCGAGCGCGTGTGACGAAGAAAGAACGAGTGAGTTGTTAGTCTACGCAGTTCCATGAAATTGCCATGCAATGCCCAGCATACCGGGATGTGGCGGATTCCGTCGGGATATTTGCTCGCTCGACTCCCACGAAATTTAGAGTCGAATCTACTAATATTAACGTCGCGGTCAGCTGTGCGCGCTGGATCCGCATTTTTGCCGAATCGAATACATTTAAATGCCGCGAAGTATAAGTAATATTCCTGGCGACGAGAAGCAGCGAATTTCGCAATGCTTTTCATCACCGACTTTGACTTTTCTTCCGTGCTATTTTCTATTACGTTGCCGGCCCGGGGGGGAATAAAATGTCTGTCGCACCTTGAAATATTGTGACAACGCACAGCGTGGTGGTTTACAATTCATTCGAGTGATTGCGTGTTGTTATCGTTTTTTTTTTTTTTTTTTTTTTTTGTAAAATTTCTGTGCAAGCAGAATCCTTTTTTTGCGAACCTGTGTTACAGAGAGTCGAGTATCATAAGGGATTTACGTAGTATCGATTACTACTGGTCATTCTTGATGTTATCTGTTGTTAACCTGGGTGTTATTTTTCTCTTGTTTCTCTGTTACGCGTTGTTACATTCCCTGCTATTTTGTTCTACATTGAACAAAGGATACAGGCACATCTAGGCGCAGTGGTTTACGGTACATATCACTATTTTCCTTTTATTATGTTGTATGTTTACTGTGGCATCAATCACTACTGCTCGACCTCAACGTTACACATATCATATATTCCACTGCTTTCCCGCTGTTGCATTTTTCAATAAAATTTGTATGTCCAAAGAATCCTTCTTCATTTGACATCACATGCCACAGAATTAAGTACACCACCCAAATTATCATAACACTCATTCCACTACTTCCCTCTTATTCCATTCTTTCAATGCACTTTCTGCGCGCGACTATGCGTTTAAATTTGACACCCCGTTCCACAGCATTAACCATAGCCCAAACTATCACAAGCGCATCGTACTCTCTATCACCACTGCTCATCCTCAACATCAAAACCCCCTATCTTACATATCACTATTTTCCGTTCATTCCCCGTTACCTTATGTAGGAATTTAATATGCAAATCTAGAGAGTATAATATTTATAACCAATAACAACACAATCAAGACACTTTTGTCTCATTTCCTAATCTTTCGTCGTTTCGTCGTTTCGCCTTTACGCCGTTTCGTCTTTACGTCTAGCAACCAAAGTAACACAATTCAACAAACTTGTCACCTATGATACACCAATATAATAATTGAGGATCATAGGTCACCCTTCATTGCTAATTAGAGGACCCTGTATTTGAGATCCCACCCTTATTACATTCCTCCCGACTTTTCGCTGCACCAAGCAACCTGCGCCGCCGTTCCGTCGCAGTAAAAAGTAACGGCACGAAAGACAATGCCACATCGACCTTCCGCCTTACGGTTCGCCCCCTGTTTTTCCACCCCGCGATAGCACAGTGGTTATTCGATACGTCGCTACGATTGCACTTACGCACGGCACACGCTCATAACTAAGCGCGCACGACGGCGGTTTAGGATCAGTAACGGGGGCCCTCATAAAGCCATCTTAACGGAGAATAAATCACGCGCGTCCAGCAATTACTGGCAGACAGCCTGTTACTATAGGCGGCTGGGTGGCTCGTAAATCTAAATCTCGCGTACGATTGGCCGGCACGCGTGCGAGACTTGGTCAGTTTTCGTCGGAACCCCGTCAAGCGTCTTATTTGGAGCGAAAGAGTTTCTGCTGGGGTAGGATAATTCGCGGCAGGTTAGCGGAATCGAATATGTAAGCGGCAGCGGTCCCTGGCAAAGTCTGCTGGAGATGCTCGATAGTTGGATGATTTCAGCAACATTATTCGTTGCTGCGGTTTAGAATGATGCGGCTAAGTAACCATGTGCGAACAGGCTCTTGGAAGATGTGTTCTGCAATCTTCCGGATTAACACGTTGACTGCTGTGCATATTTTGCTGTATTAGAACGGCGATGCTATGAAATACTATAGCGTTTGACTGAATTATGCAGAATGTAAATAATGCGCAGGTATTGGAGACCAAAGGATCGCATCGCTATTTTTACAGTAACTGCATTTATAAAATAATTATTGCTGCCCATTGCGAGTATTTTGGATCTCCAGTAAAATCTCTTGCGTCATTCAGCGCTGATCATCACTGCAGTGAAAATGTTAACTGAGCAATTTTCGAAACGTCGTGCACCAAATTAGGTTTGCATGACTAGTGTTGGTAATTGGGGTACCTGTGTTTGAAGATAATTAGATATATATTGTACAGGATATTGACAGATTTAACCTGACAGGATTTTATACAATTTTTAAAATAAAAATCTGACGGTGGATGATGTTGATATCGGTTCGACTGCTGTGAGTCAATAATTGTATGTGTGCGAGAAATAGTATGTGTACTTATGGTGAAGTCGTGGATGAGTAAAAAACACAATCGCCACTTGAAGTTTTTAAAGCACTTCTAAGTACCGAGCTAAATTCTATGGGATCCTGACAAATATTTCATTTTTATTTTGAATCAGCGTCGAATATTCTAAAGCAAATTGTTGTTAAAAAGTATATGACAATATCAATGATTGATTTTCATGTTTTTGTCCCAGTTCTTTTCATTAATAAATCAATTCTATGTAGAAGCATGCGTTTTCTCGAATACACATACTGTTACATAAAATTAGTGGATATCCTGTTTCGAGGAAAAAATAAATTGTCACGTTAGTCACGAGTGATCTGGTATTTGTCATTAAGGTGCTCCGATGCTAGAGTATCTGGGATTGCCGGTTGTTTTCGTTGCCCCACTTTCTCGTGATTGCGCTAACAGATGGATGCACTTTCCGTCGGTCCCGTTGACAGTAACGAGTGTCCATGAATTCGTGTAAATAAATCAGGTTAATATTGATATACGTGTATTGTTAGCGATTTCTCGTCAAATTATTGAAAGCGCTATTCAGATGTTGCGGAAATTGCCGTTATTCAGCGACAAACGATTTTTCCAATCTCTTTTTAAAAAACCCTATTTCTGCATCTATTTTTTTTACCCCTTAGGATATACCATTTTACACGCAGAAAGTCAATAAACGTCCTGCATCGATTCAGTAACCGAATCTGTTTTATTTTTACTGTCTTACAGACTGCAATTTTGTCATTCATCATACAAATACTTAATGAACGACCCATGTTCACTCAATATCAGTAATCCGTATATGAAAAATTGCTTTCAACAGTGTCGCCTGCTTCTACCACCTGTCTGTTTAATTTGTATATCGCACTCAGTCATTTAATTTTTCTTCTAAAAATTCCGTACTCCACATGCAGATCCCAACCCAACATCAACAAATCGTTTCCAACATTGTTGTCTGATCCAATAATCTGTCTGTTTAATGTATATGGCGCACTTAACCATTTTATTTTTCTTCTTGCGATTCCTCACTCCGCATACAGATATTCAATAAACGCTCCATATACACTCAGTAATCCAAACATCAACAAATTGCTTTCCGCGTTGTCGTCTGATTCTACAATCTGTCTGTTTAATTTGCATAGCGCACCAAACCATTTAAATTGTATTCTTGCAATTTCTCACTCCACATACCCATATTCAATAAACGACCCATATCCACTCATTGTCAGTAACCCAAACATCAGTAACTCGCTTCGACTGTCGTCTGATCTTACAATCTGTCCGTTTAATTTGTATCGGGTATCCAACCATTTAATTTTTCTTACGATTCCTCACCCCACACACAGATATTTAATAAATTCTCCATGTTCACTCATTGTCGGTAACCCAAACATCAGTAACTCGCTTCCATTGTCGTCTGATCCTACAATCTGTCCGTTTAATTTGTATCGGGCATCTAACCATTTAATTTTTCTTACGATTCCTCACTCCATACACAGATATTTAATAAACAATCGATATCCACTTATTGTCGATAACCCAAACATCGACAACTCGCTCCAACACTGTCGTCTGATCTTGGAATCTCTGTATTCAGTTTGTATAGCTCAACTAACCACATAATTTTTATTCTTGCAATTACTCACTCCACATGCAGGTATTCAATAAACGATCCATATCCACTCAGTAACCATGAACAGATTGTTTTGAAATTGTCGTCTAACCCTACAATCTCTCTGTTTCATTTTTCCAGCACACTTAAAGCGCCAGCTCGAAGATTACATGATGAACTACCCGAAGGTGAAGATTATTAGGGCTCAAAAGAGAGAGGGTTTGATAAGGGCGCGACTACTTGGTGCTGCAGCGGCGCAAGCTCCAGTTCTTACGTATTTGGACAGTCATTGCGAATGTACGGAAGGCTGGCTGGAGCCTCTTTTAGATCGAATCGCTAGGGATTCGACGACAGTGGTTTGCCCGGTGATCGACGTCATCGACGATAATACATTGGAGTACCATTGGAGAGATTCGGGTGGCGTCAATGTTGGTGGCTTCGATTGGAATCTTCAGGTAAACGAAATATCGCGTGATTGATACAAAAAAAGTGGGCAAAGCGCACAGGTCAGTTTATAAATTCAGCTGTACTTTTTATGCGGTTGTATTCGTTTGTCGTTATCGATTTGGTATTGTTCCTGTAAAAATACAGCTTTGCCGGAGAAAATCATTTGTGTTAGTTTATTACCGACAATTTTGTGACGACTTGTATTTCTACAGGGATACAATGAATATTGATAATGACACAACGAATACTCGATAGAAATTTCCTCAAGTTTCACCAGAATACTGCACCGCTTTCCTCCACTTTCTTTTTTATCTGGTAATTTCCTGTCTTTCCGAGAAAACGTGTGTACTGCATGTCACCTTCCATGTAGGAACACGAACACATTTTTCGAGTAATGCAATATTTTTCCTTTTCCGTCGTTGTCTCTTACCGTTTATAACTGACTCTGCAGTATGCCTTTGGTCTTCATATATTTTTCGACAGTTTATAATTTTGTTATGATAAAACAGTGCTTGTAGTCACACACCAGTTCACATTTCTTTATTTTTATTAATTAGAGTAATTACTAAATATATGCAATTCGAGAAATTTCAACGAAAATGAAATTCAACGAAATTTCAATGAAAACACATGTAATGTTATATAGATTGTACATTTTGTAATTTGACCTGCTTTGCATTACGTTTCGTCCTATTTCTCGATTAGTTCAACTGGCATGCGGTACCGGAAAGAGAGAAGAAGCGACACAAAAATCCCGCTGAGCCCGTTTGGTCGCCGACAATGGCAGGCGGTCTCTTTTCGATAGACCGAGCTTTCTTCGAGCGGCTCGGTACATATGACAGCGGCTTTGACATCTGGGGCGGCGAGAACCTTGAGCTCTCGTTCAAAACCTGGATGTGTGGAGGTAGGAGTGCTTCAGGGTTAAAACGTCAGAATACGCGGATCGACATTTTCCGGCACACCTTTAATCTCGCAACGTCAAAAATCGGATGAAAGTGTCTACGCGTGTTTAACCGAAATAGCCAGGATTACTTAACGCACGGTTTACGGTAAATATGTAGGTGCACGGTATAGGGAATGTTGAAGTTGGGAGACTAGGGAGGAAATGAGGTGGGGTATATATACGTGTCGTAGCTATTATAGACTTTGGAGATATGTTCGTGTCATAGCTATTAAAGACTGCGGTTATATATATATTTATGTCGCAGCTATTATAGACTTTGGATGTATATTCGTGTCATATTGCACTTACCTCGTCATACAGAAAAGTGCCTACGTGTATTTAACCGAAATAGCTTAGGCTTTTTAACACTTGATTTACAAAAAATGTGTAAATACACGATATACAGATTTTGAAAATTAGCAGCTGGTGGTAGTGATGAGTGGATATATATTATTATAGTATCGTAGGTATAATAGACTTCGGAATATATTCGTGTTATAGGAGGAGGCATTAGAGACTTTAGATATATATTCGTGTCGCATTACACTTACACAGTTACATTCGCATCTCTCAACTAACAAGTTTCAGCAAACGTTGACAGAAAATAATAGTAATCGTTTTTGTAAATTCGCCTGGCTCTTTACGAACACTCTTGAGAACACTTTAACGATCACCGACACGTTACCGTGCCATTCTAGTTAATATCAGCGTCTGTCGAGGGCTGCCTTAGGGATTTATATTCCCAAATACGTTGCATCGGTATGTATCGAATGTAGCTTTCCGGCAGTCAATAAAATTCCTACGTTCCCCGCAGCGCAGCTCCGTGGCGCGGCAAGAAAATTTTTCTGAAAGCTTTGGTCCAATAACTTCTACCTGCCTCAGGTACTCTGGAAATCGTGCCGTGCTCGCACGTGGGCCACATCTTCAGGAAACGTTCGCCTTACAAGTGGCGCAGCGGCGTGAACGTGCTCAAGAGGAACAGCATAAGGCTGAGCGAAGTGTGGTTGGATGAGTACGCCAAGTACTACTACCAGAGGATAGGTCACGACAAAGTGAGTACTCTCTCACTTTTATTCCCTCTCTTCCTCTTTCTCTCTTTCTCTATCTTTTAAGAACGGCGACGTACATTATCTCTTACTCCCCGGCTATTTACACCGGTGACCCGCGTTGCTGATTTCGGTTTTCGTGACTCGCGTGAACGCCGTGACGGAACAATGCGAAAGCGACCTGGCGTTCCAGGTGTCGAGTGAAATTAAAATAATATTGATCAACTGGCGGAAGCGCGCCGAACCGCGCCAAACCGCGCAGAGCGATCGCAGTGGATTAAGCTTATTGCGAGGAAACGTAACACATTGCGTACGACGCTCACAGCAGGCTTCTTTGTTGAGCAGTCGTCGCTTTAATTGAAAATTTCGATTCTATAACGCTAGACGTGATAGATAATGCAATGTTCATATTTGATGAGATGTTGGTTTCTGAAACAACACATTGCATATGGCACTCACGGAAGGGTTCTTTGTTGAGCAGTTGTCGCTTTAATTGGAAAGTGAGATTTCATGACATTAGATGTGATAAATAAAATACTATCTACATTTAATAAGATGTCGGCTTCCGGATATTGCAGCTTGCATCATCAGGGCTGAGGTACTAGTTACTGAGACTCCCTGGGTTCAAATCATCCTTACATGTCCCTTTATAATGTTCCGATTGAATGCACCAGCCAATTAGGATCATCCGATCAATTAAAACCCAGAAAACAATGTACCACATTGAGTTGGTTTGATAACTCCGCTCTCGATCGGAGTTATCAAGTTGCTTTAGTATTTCTAGGCCATCTCAACATTTTGTGGCATCGTAGCTTTCTATTTAGAAAACACAACATCCGTGTAATCGTCGAATACTTACAAATACTCACAACCCCAAAAGACGAAAAATCATCCTTCAAGAGTCCGGGAGTACATAAAGTACCTTGCTCATGCAGAAAAGTGTACATCGGAGAATTGTGTACATAGGTCAAAGAACACCAACGGTGTATCAGATTGGGTCAGTTATCCCAATCAGCCTCGACGGAGCATGCTATAGAATCTGTCCATACCATCAACTTGGAGAAAGCTGAAATGCCGGCACCACCACAACGATACAATGCCAGATAATATCGAGAGGACCTAGATGTATTAAAACACCCTGATGACCCCAATCGACGCAGAACTGATCAAACCAACTCAATTTGGTACATCGCCCTCCCTGTTCTTCATTGACCAGCTGATCAACGAAAAAACATCCTGATTGCCTGATGCAATCAACCGGAAGCTGAACCAGCGGTATACGCTGGGATAAGCCAACACCTTATCACCCCATTCACACGTCTACAAACATCTTCCCCACGTTCGGCGGGTCTCAGATGCAAAAGTACGTCCGGCATGTTTTGAGTCGCAGGCCGTCGGAAGAATTCCAGGGTCCGGTTGACACGGAAGCACGTTTTCTGTTTGCGGAGCAGGAGCAAACAGTGCTTGATTGGATTACGGAAGTTTTCCGTTCCGAGTCACTTTCCGTTCGATTTACACGTCCCGGGGACGAACACACGCGAGTCCATTCCTCGTCCCCTGATTGCCCACGGTCTCTTAAAACACGATACACAGTGAAACGCGCCCGGCGAGGACAGGGAAGAAATGAGACTGGGGTGGAAGCAGGGCGAGAATAATAGTAGTTCATGATGGGGTGAGGATTGTAGACGACGAGGAGTCGTAAAAAAAGTGGCGATGAACGTACTGAGTGCTCTTAAAGCTCGCTTCCGTGTCCTGTATTTCCCGGCAAGCACTTCTTCCGCGGTAATAACGATCTGTCTTTACCAGCGGTCCCAACGTGAGCTTCTCCGTTTCGAGCCAAACCGCAATCGACAGATAGAAATGATGAGATAAAAATAGATCCCCGCGGTTGGGCACTCGGGGACGAGCGATGCTGACCAAACCCCGATAGACAGTGCGCGTTTTTTCTTTGCGCCGATCATTACTCGCCCCAGTTTGTCGGAACGGGAAAACGTCGAGTGCGGTATGAATTTATTTTTGCTTTTCCGCCGCGTCGATCCTGGTACGCCGCGGATAATCGGATCTCGCGAGAGCGGCGGTATGTTGTAATTTATCTTTTCCAAGGGACGAGCCTTTTAGCGGTGCGACGTTTTTATTATAATTTCATAAATCACGTCGAGCTATGCAATGTGTCCGTAGGCTGATGTTGGAAGTTTAATTGACGGACGAATGGTTTGTCAATCTCGCGGACTTTGATATATGCGATTACTTTAAAATCGCATCTTTGGTATCCAAATTTTTCATTTTTATTCAGTTTCGTAATCAAGAATTACGCAAGTAGAAATCGTCGAGTTTGAATTCATTTTTGCCTTTCTACCCCGCCGATCCTGGCATGATACGAATAATTAAATCTTCCGAGTGCAGCGATATGTTGTCATTTATCTTTTTGAAAAAGCACTCTTTTAGTGATCGGAGTTTCTGTATAATAATTTCGTAAATCAGGGCAAGGAGTACAATGTGTCCGAATTCTTTTGTTATTTCCATGCATACAACATAATACTTAACAACAATTCTGTAGACACCTAGAGGTATCCACGCGGACCACACGGCACTTTGAACACAAGAATTAGTCAATTTAATTTGTAATAAACGAAGATACAGTGAACAATAATATTACTTGTCGACTATAACATCTTTTTCGTATTTCCATACATAGAATACGCCGACGAGGTTTTTCCAGAGAAAGCTCGGCCTGTATCTTGTTACTTTAGCCCTGTTATATCGTGTTCACGTCTGTTGTGCTCTTACGTTCGTTTCTTTCGCCGACGTCAGACTATTTCGCCGTCGCGATCGTTTTACGACGTTAAAACGAACGATGATGTTTCAGGGCAACTACGGCGACGTCTCGGACCGAAAGACCCTCAGGAAGAAGCTTGGCTGCAAATCGTTCAAATGGTATCTCGACAACATTTATCCCGAGCTCTTCATCCCCGGCGAAGCGGTTGCTTCTGGCGAGGTAAGATGTTGGCACATCCATCTACGGGAAAAAGTTCTCTTCGCAGGTGCGCGAATTCCGCCGGTGAATTATGGCCGAAATCAACGATGGTGTCGTGAACGAAGAAGAGCGGCTCGTATTTTTGACAGGCCACCACTCCGACAGCGTCACTTTGATCCATCAAGGTGTCGATTTACGCGGCTTCACTCAAAGGCTCTCCCCTAAAGGGAGGTTTTAGTCCGTTAGACGATGGAAAAAGAGACGGCACGGTGGAAAAAGGAAAGGCAAAGACAGCTCAGGGCCTTTTTCCTTCGATTCTACCGACTTGCGTGCGCTGTGAGTTGTGACTGACCAATAATTTCTCAGCTTTTTTTTCGAAAGAAATAGCTTTTTCGGATTAGAAATAGTTACGTGTCGCTTCTTGTGTCTGGGAACCCTTGGCCCCCTTCTTCGGGAGCCTTAATTAAAATTGTTTTTCGTGACTTCACATATTTTAAGACCCTCGGGCCTCTTCCTCATGTAATCTTGATTAAAAATGTTTTTTTTTGTGATTTCACATATTTTGAGACTCGGGGGTCTCTTCATCGGTTGTCGTGATTAAAAAATTTTACTTGTGACCTCACGAGTTTTGAAACCCTTGGGTACCTAATTAGGAGTCTTGATGAGGCATATTTATTTGAGACTTCAGAAGTTTCGGGACACTTGTCCCTCCTCTTCAGGAGTTTTAATTAGGAATATTTATTTGTGACTCCACGTGTTTCGGGACGCTTCGGTCCTCCTTCAGGAATGTATAACATTTTTTACAGTGCAATCATACTTACAATGGCTGTATTTTTATACAAGGTTTATTGACATGTTCGTCTTCAAGAATGTCTTTCCAAACTTTGTGGCTTTATTATTTAGAATTTTGGTTGAAATCCGAAATCTGTTCACTTCGGAACCTACTCTATATGCTAAAATGCATGCTTGTGTCCATATACCAGTAAAAACTTCATCATCTTCAACGTAAGATAAATGATTAAATTTGAATAATTTAGAAAGTAAACCGAACAATATATTATTTATCACGCGATGACAGGCAACTGTGTCGTACCGTCAAATTTCGTGTTTTCAAATTAATTGTTTCAGGACAATGAAATTTTAACCAGTATGAGGCCACAAGCGTACACTTTACATATTTATTATTATTTACATATCAAATTTAAACCCGCTCATACACATTTATTATTGAGTACGCATATCTCTATTACGTGTTTGTTAACACTTTGACTGCCATGATGGTCACCGGTGACCGACGCAAGAAATTTTACTGAAGATCCAAAATATTCGCAATGGGTAGCAATTATTATTTTATAAATACAGTTCTTATTAAAATAGTGAAGCGATCCGTTGGTCTCCAATACCTGCACATTATTTACATTTTGCATAATTCAGTCGAACGCTGTAGTATTTCATAGCATCGCCGTTCTATACAGTAAAATACGCTTGGCAGTCAACCTGTTAAGAAGCACGTTAAACCAAATAACTTCCAGTTAATTGCATACGGTCAATTTAGTCTCTTTGACTTATATTACTCCAACGCCCGAACGTCTCGGCACACAATACATGGCCGACCAAACTTTTAAACTCTCCTGCCCGACTTCAAAACCATCGAATAACAACGTTGAACATAAGAAACAACATTAACCATCTCCGTAGACTTTGTCCGCCCGCGCCAGCAGTCGATCTACTCGCGTGAGTTGCGCGCAAGGCAATTTCGGCGGAACGTTTCTCCGACGCTATCGCGTCGTCAGTGCGCTCAAATGAAATTTCAGGCGGAACAGAGTCGGGCGAAGTGATATTCGATTAATCGGAAAGGCGAGTAACCGTCGGTGAACGTTCGTGTTTTCGTGCTTCGCGTCGCATGGCGCCTGCCTTTGTCTTCGCATTTCTCTCTTACATCTCTTCCATTTGACCTTCCTCACCTGCAAGCTCGCTTTGTTTCGCGTCTCTACACACGCGTCGCGACGCGCGTGCGCGCATATGCCTGCACCTATATATCATATAGATCGGTTTCGATTGTTAGCATCAGAGGCGATGATTGATGTCGACGAGCTTGCGACGCAGGAAACAAAGCCTTCGATTGGGAAACAATGCAGCTCCGTGGTTGAGGCAATCCCGATCTGATCACGAGTGAAGGCTTGTTCGACTTCCGATCGGAAATCGATTCCTCTCCGCCCGGTCCCATTGTACATTCTTGGCTCGCGGCAACCAAAATCAAGGCGCGACGACTGTTTTTTCCTTCCTATCTGTTTACGTCGAGTAATCCGCTATCGGGGTCGCGACGGTAACGACTGCTTTCATAATTGAGTGAGAACTTCCGTTTGTGCTTACGTTGCCTTCGGGCTGTGAGCATTTATTTGATCCCGCGGAACGCGGAGATGACGGTGACGGCGTATTCTTTCGATCGACACGGTGGGAGGTATTTAAAGGCGAACGGATCTTTCTTCGTGCCTTTTTATGTATGTTGCGGCAAAGGCTATTTTGTTAACACTTTGACGTCCGCATATTTCAGTTAAATTTTTATTGCCATGAAAGTTTTAATTTTTATAGACGTTTTTTAGAAATCAGATGCAATATAGGTTCTAAGTGTAATAAAAAAACACTTAAACACCGAAGTTTTATATTATTACAAAAACGAAAGGCACAAAAGGTGTTTTTTTTATGGGTTTTTGGCCTTAAAGACAGCACAGGTTCGGTTCATCTGTTACTTTTCAATTGTAACAAAGTGACACCAATGTGGTGTCACCGGCCGTCAAGCGATATTTTCCGAATGACACCAATGTGGTGTCACCGGACGGCAAAGTGTTAAGAAGAGCACGAAAGCGAAACAAAGTGAGACGGACACTACTTATTTCTAAATACTATCTAGATTGCACTATTGTCCCACGCATGCACCTGATATTCATAGGCAGGGTAAACATTTGTTTTCCTTTCTGATGATCCTAGATGTAAATTTACAGAAAAATCGGAATCAATACGTTTATTCACCAAGTGTTCAGTCTTTGTTGTGTTACCCTCTAGGACTTTTAGGCGTCTTCATAACTCCATTCTCCTAATATTCCGTATTTTCCTGGATAAACAATAGTTTGGCCAACCAAACAAAATTTTTGGCGAACCCACTACATAAAATTTGTGTCATACCAACATATCTTGTTTCCCGACGCAAGTCAGACTTCATCTTTCCCGTAACAAACCTCGCATCTCCGAACACGTTGCAATTTATGTAGCAGTCACACGACCAGAATTTACAACTCTTGTCAGAATCATTTCAGAAAAACATTTCTTCGTCAGAGTTACGTGCTTAACATTTAAAGCCTTGTAGTTGCCTGTCGGGAAAATATTTATTAAACATACAGCCGGCCATGTAATTGGGCAAAGCCGAGGTGCGTCTGTTTGTGGCTGTTCTCCGCTTCTGCACTTTCCGCTGTCAGGGGCACAATATTTTTGATTCGCACGTTTGTTTCGGCACTACGGACAAACGTTGGTTTTTCAAAGGGACTTTGCTATGCAGGGCACATAGTATCATTTTGACCTCCGCGTGTCTCTTTCCAGTGGTCGCTCAATTCGAATACGCCGCGATATACGTATCAGAAGGGGACGGGAAGGACCAAAACGGAAGCGTACCGAATTTTACAGCGCTGCGAGCTGTCGGCATTCCATATTCGCCGCTCGGAGGTCCACAAAAGTCTGCGCTCCAGTTATTTTTCCCGGCGAAATGTCAATGAAGCCACGTTCAGCGCCGCGTCCATATGCTTTGCGCTATTTTTCCATTAAACTTCGAACCGGCCACTTTTCACTCTTTCAGACTCGGCAGTTTGCCTTATTGCGGTCGTTTAGCTGTATACGTTCTTTCCCCAACGGGAAATTTCTTTGGTTGTGCAGGGTATATTGCTAAAAATTTAGACTAACTTAGATTATAGTTATCTTCCTAAAAACTTGTTCTGTGGAGTCTGCTTTCATCGCCATTTGTAATATTTCTAAAGTGGCACGTGGTATTATCATTGAAAAATTTTATGCGTCGGCTTTCCCTCCATTCATATTCATTTCTCGCCTTATTTTCAACACATCGTCTTCTTTCAATTACACATTATTTATCCCTGTCCCCCACTCATATTCATCCTTCGTCGTGTCGGGAAAATATCGTTTTTTTTTCAATCGCTCAATATTCATCCCCACCGCATCTACTCACATTCGTTCTTGGCCGCATTTTCAACACATCGTCTTCTTTCAATTATACAATATTTATCCTTGTCCCCCAACTCATATTCATCCTTCGTCGTGTCTGGAAAATATCGTTTTTTTTCAATCGCTCAATATTCATCCCCACCACATCTACCCACATTCATTCTTGGTCGCATTTTCACCAGACCGCCTTCTTTCAATCACACAATATTTATCCCCTTGCCTCGCCTCATATTCATTCTTCGCCTTATTTGCAAAACATCATCTTCTCTCAATCGCCAATATTTATTCCTTTCCTCCATTCATATTTATTCCTCGTCATTATTCTGTCAGGTATAAAAAGCGCATATCGACAAAGTCCGGTGCGCATCCGATGCGAAACTCACCTGATCTGTCAAAACTGCACAACTTGTACACGCGGCTGAACCCCTGTTAACCCTCCGCCTCTAACTGCCAGAGGAGTCTCGTCGTGCGGACGATTGATAGTGCATTAATTTTCGTCGTCATGTACGGATTCACGGCAGACGATCAATCATGCCCGCGATTTGTTCCCACGACGACGTCGTACCGATTTCAACCCACCTACCCGCCCCTCACCTTCACTCTCCATCTTGCCCCGCCATCAGCTTCCCAGCTCTCGTGCATTCGTAATTGCGCAACGATTGCGGTACTTGTAGTGATGACACCTCCATAGTCGAACGCTCAGCATCCGACAGAAAAAGAAACGACGCGAGACGAACGATGGTCGTTTGGGAAACGTTTTCATTTTTTATACAATTCGATTCATGCGACACGAGGTAACACGTTGACTGCCAAGCGTATTCTCCTGCTTTAGAACCGCAACGTGATGAAACGGTATAGAATATGATTTGTGCAAAATGAAGATAATGCGGGAGTATTGGAGAAAGGATTGAATCGCTGTTGTAATTCAAATGCTTTTAAAAGATTGCAAATACTGGTGATTGCGAATGCTTTGCGTTTTCGGGAAGATTTTTTTTGCATCGGCTGTCGATGACTAGGGTGGCAGTCAACGTATTGGGGAAGTTTCCTTAGCTGAAGCCTTGTACGAAAAATCATTTTGTTGATAGTCATGTATCGTTAAATTCTTCTGTTCATTAATTGTACAAGGCGGTAAGTTATAATTGTATTTCTGCGGTTACACCAAATAACGCAGGAGAGTTATTTGCTAAAAAACGCGCGGTCGTTCATCTCATCCGTTGAAAATGGTGACAGCGGTACACGAGAGTTCGAAAAGATTGGCAAACGCATGCATCCATAGCGCCCGCTGATACGTTTTGCCGAACGCATATATGCGTTCACAGCACTCAAATGATTAAAGCCACGTAAGAGCACGTCCGGTCGCGCATACGCTCGTACTACTTTCTTTACTGTCTATTTCAAGCGTTTTAAAGTACTTGCAATAACACGCCTTTTTATGGTCGAAATATAGAACTTTTATTTGCACTAACTTTGTATTAACTCGACATGTTTCGGGATCTCACGGATTCCCTCCTCAGCAGTCTATATTTGCAAGTGTGTTAGTCCATGGTGGTTGTGTCGTGTTCGCATTCTATCGTATTCTAACTCACAATCTCCTTCAAGCCTCGTGGCAAGGGTGGAAACATATTGAGTTAACGAATAAAAGTTCCACACTTCTGCTATACAAGAACGTATTATTTCAAATACTCGTACTACTGTCACGCGACTCGAATATTTCGCCGTGTGCCTTCTGTGCCACTAATACTCTTGCTCTCTCATCGTGACTCTCTCGTTCTTTCTTTCTCTGTCTCCGCATTCCTCCCTGGGGCACCTCACCGGTGGTGTCTTGTAGTCCTCGTCCCCCTCGCGGACTTCTCATATCAGGATCATCTGGCTCGACGTTATCTGCACATGCCTTATGAGACAGTCGCGGATAGTAAAGTTCCCTGTACCGGAAATTCCGCACGACTTCCTGGCCGAAAAGGTAGTTCGTTTGCTTGCGGGTAGAAAATGCGCGCGTTTGCAGCAGATATTTGCCCGGACGATCACGTCGTGTAAAATTGCCGGGGAATGGGACTGCGGGGATCAATGTCGCTACGCAATGAATATAATGATGGCCTATAAATTTATTGTGTGCTTAAAACTGTAGTATGAATATTTCGGAAAGAATCACTTTGATTAATGGTAGGGACCGGTTGTAAATTGACTGTATAGATACAGTGTCGCTGGTATTGCGGTAAATTGTTATATACAGTTGATTGGCATACGAGTAAATTGTTATATTTCGAAAAAATAATACAATCAATATGGTAAATTCGGTAATCACATTTTATAAATACAGTCAATTCAGATGCGGTCACTATTATATCCATCGCATTCATTTTTACCTATAAAATTGTGCGTATGTGTAGTATTTGAGTCATTTCCATATTCATCGCATTAACATTTCCGTAAATATTCCAGCCACAATTTTACATACTCTGCTGTTACATACTGAACACGACCGCAATTTTCCATATACATTCAAAAAACGTATACGGCCAACTTTCCGCAGAAGACCGCGCGGTTTAATTTTTTCGCGCCCCCTTTTCGCGGGACGTACGATCTCACGCAAAATTCGATTAATCAAGCCGTACAAGTCCAGCCTCGTAGTGCCTTCGCAGGCGCGGCCAGAAAGAAAGTCCGCCGAAAAACGCTGAGAAGCAGCGGACACGACAAAAGCCTTGATTAACCCATCCTAAGCCGCACCCTGCTTAAGACAGGCCAAACGTATCAGCGCACCGGAACAAAGAGTCCTCTCTCGCGCCCATAATTTTTCGCTCCCCTCCCGCGATCAGTTCCTGGCGCCGGGGAACGTGCCCGCGGATAGAGACCGACTCAGTCACGTTCGGGTATTAAGGGGTAACATCTACCTTAAACTTTCGAAAAAATTTGTTTGTCTTATACAATAAAATTGTCATTATATTGTATTATCTATTTTACTATATTAAAACCGCAACGTGATAAAGTACTACAGAATATGATTGAATTGTGCAAAATGAAGATAATGCGAAGGTATCGGAGAACGAACAATTGAATCACTATTTGATATTAATTGTATTTACAAAATTATAAATGCTGCCGATTAGGCATTTATTGAATTTTTCATGAGACCTTTCGCGCCGGTCACCGATGACCACCATGGCAGTCATCGTGTTAACACGTTGACTGCCAAGCGTATTTTACTATATTAGAACAGCGAAGCTATGAAATAATGCAGCGTTCGACAGAATTATGCAAAATGTAAATAATGTGCAACAATAACAACTGCATTTATAAAATAATAATTGGTACCCATTGCGAATATTTTGGATCTTCAGTCAAATTTCTTGTGTCGGTTACCGATGACCATCATGGCAGTCAAAGTGTTAAAGTATGCACATTAAACGCCTTCAAACCAAATTTCGATATGTAATATCATATAATTAAAAAGAATTCCTAAATTTTCCCTATGTCTTTAGGCGTTAAGCTAAATGTTACCCCTTAATTTCGCAGAGTATCGTGAAAAATTAAAAACGCCGAGTGCACTTCCGCCGTCGCGCCGAATCGTTATCGGGTTCGTCGCGCAATTTGTCGGCAGCCGTCGCGCAGAAGTCGTGTGCGGCGCGCGCCGATCGAACATGATAATAAAAGGCAGCGGAATCCCATGTCGTTCGAACACGATGAAATGAAATCGAGCACGCGCGCCACCTTCTCATCCTCCCCATTCTTGCACGCCGTCCGCGTTCAACGCTCTTACATCCGCCATCACCACCTGGGCCATTCACGCGGGTCGCTTTCCGCGTCGCTTTCCGCGTCGCGAAAGGAATGCATTTCGCAATACTTTTTTTCCTCGCACAATGTTCAGGCGGGGCGCGCATTTGCGGAACACGAGGAGAGGGCGTCGAGAGGGGTGGCCGACGGGGTGTAGAGATGTGCCGCGCGCCGCTATGGGGGTGAAAAAGGAGGAGCGCATAAAGGATGGGCAGACATTTTCGCGAAGAAGCATTTCACGCGATGTGCGCTTCGGAATGCGGTTCGCACCGCATGCGAAATAACAATTTCGCTGGTCGCTGTGTGCCGGGGCTCGCATGAAACTTATGCCCCGCACCCTCTGTAGTCCTGGCCGCTTTTCCGTCGGCGCTCTCTTGCACGGTGCGGACCTGAAAGGAAGACGCCCCGGACGGCACGGGGCAAGGGGAAAGGTGCACGATCCATCCAAACCTCACCGCTGACACCTTTCTAGTCACTACTACTACCCGACTGCGACGCGCGCTTAGATATGGGGAGGAAGGTTTGCGTATTTACGGGCGGCACATTCCTTCGGTAGAGTGACGCCATTCGTGAACGTAGGTGTTCTGATATTTGACGGCGCTAATTTCGGCGTTCGGTGCAACGCTTATATTATCTGAGTTGATTTCGATACTTCTGATTCAGTCTTTTCATCATGGAACTCGGTTAGGGTACGTGGAAAATGCACGTAGCACAAGAGATCTCATATTAAATCTGACCAATGTGACCCACATTTCTATCAGGAGTCTTCTTCCAGCTTTGCATTGTATTCAGTGGTAAGATTTTTGTATTTACGGCTGGCACGTTGTATCGCTAGAATGTACCGCGACGCCATTCATGAATCTGGGTATTTTAATATTTGATGCCGCCAATTTTGGCGCTTGACGCATTGCCCACTGTATCTCACTTGTTTCCGATACTTCTGATTTAGTATTTTCATGATGGAACTCGGTTAATGTGTGTAGTCACATCAATAAATGGTACGGCAGCGCCAAAAATGCACGTGACACAAGAGATCTCATATCAAATCTGACCAATACGACCCACATTTCTATCAGGAGTCTTCTTCCAGCTCTGCATTGTACTCAGTGGTAAAATTTTCGTATTTGCGACTGGCACATTTTATCACTAGAATGTACCGCGACGCCATTCATGAATTTAGGTATTCTAATATTTGATGCCGTCAATTTCGACACTCAACGCATTGCCCACTTTACCTCACTTCTTTCGGGACTTCGAATTTACTCTTTTCATCACGAAATCTAGTAAGTGTGCGTCCCCGTGTCAACGAATTCTACGGCAACGACAAAAATGTATGTGACATAAGACGCCCCGTTTCAATTCTGACCAATGTGAGCCGCATTCCCGTCAGGAGTCTTCTTCCAGCTCTGCACTGTACAATTTTCACCGAGCCCCTCGCAGCTCGGTTCTTCTTGGAGGCGGTTCGCAGTGCAAATGACTTTGTTGCACTCGCGTACCAATGGGTATTTCGACTAAATCACGCCTGCCGCTGGCCTCTGTGCAGTTTTTCGCGCTCGGCCATCGTCCCGGCGAAGGCGAAGAAGGGTTTGCAGTTTTTTCTTACAACAATTCCGGAGATTGCATTGCCGGCGTGTGAATAATTCTACGTGCCCGCAGACGCGTACGTGCTGCCGGCAGAATGGAGATATGTCGTCCTGGTAAAAGAGTGCTTTGTTTTTTTTCGTGGACGTGCAATCTCAGAAACGTATTCGGCAAAACTGTTTCGGCGCAATCTACTTGGCAATCGATACTTTGTTTATGAGAAGGTGCTTTTCACTTCTTGCAGTCCAAATCGTAGTATTTGTGGCACAAGTGTAGGAGTCACGCTGTTGAACGAAGTGACACACGGCGTTTGTATTGTTATACAATTGCTCTCTGATAAATGTGGCTGACCGCTTTTGAATTTAATATGGCAAGATATATATTCTGTGGCTAGATACCGGCATTGAATAATTCGCACTTCGGTTGACGTTAAATTTGTTTTCTCTCCAATTGTTGAAATTTATGAATTAATTTCTCTTCTGGGACTGACACGTAAATATCAAGGAAATTTCGCCTGTGTACAGCCACAGAATGTTTTATCGTCAATACAATTTTTTCTTCCAAACTACTTTGTTTTCAAGTGCCAGCAAAAGAATCAAGCCCGTGCATTAACCGCCACACGAAAATCGCGGAGCGCAAAATTACACTAGAATTACGGATAACGCGAGCAAAATTACAGAAAGTATTACTATTACTTTCTAGCAACGTTCACTGATTTTCTTTAGTAGAACGATTAGGGCATATACCCAAATCGATTCTAATTTTTAATTTCTCTATCTCATACACTTACATATTTTCTGTTCTGACAACTCAAACGTACACATTTCTCCGTAAATCTAATGTTAAAGCGCTCCTTCGCGTATTTCCAATATCCTCTAAGTTTACATCAGTTTAATATTGGACAGTCACAAATCCGCAAGCGTCACACATGCTCCAATTTACTTATTAGCCGATGTCTGTAAAAATCCGAACCGCCGGGGCGACCGACTTAGGTGACCTGACCTTTTACAACTTTATCGGGCGCCCGGACAGTCTGGTGATAAATCACTAGTTTTCATTCCAGCCAGGACAAGTAGGCAGCCAGAACTCGCCGAAGGTAGAAAGGTGAAAGGGATCGCAGTCGACGCTTCCATTGAAAGTGCAACCGCTGAGGAATCCAGGCGTCTAACGAAACCAGGACTGCTTAGCAATAAAATTCGCCTTATTTGCGCGCACGCGCAAAAACAAAGCGTGCGGATGGCGAAAAGTCCGTATGAGCTGTACGAGGCACGATCCTATATTGATTTCATCAAATCGCCGAGAGAGAGACGCCGAGAATATCTTTTGCTGCAGTCCTGGTGTTCGTGGCTCTTTAACACGTTGATCGCCCAGCACAGATTCACTGTGATAACCTCATATCGATTTCTCTGTTTTCCAATACGAACAGAGCTGTTCGAGGAAAGATTAAAGTCATAAAGTTGAGGGGATTTTTATTCGAGGAATTTTCATGTCCTCAATGGCACAGAGCACGTAGTGTGCTTTGGAGTATAACATGCAGTTTGATAGTTAGGGAGAAGTCTCCAGCGAAGCCGATTGGGCGAATACTTATTTTTGTTGCCACATAAGTAGATAAACGCTAGATCGACAGACAACCAAAATAAATTCAGAAAAATTGTTGAGTGGTGTCTTGTTTCAACTTTAATACAAATCGTGAATAGCGAGGAAACTGAAATTTATTGCTTTGACTCCCCTCAAACGTGACAACTTTGCTGAAATCGTTTTTAGGAATATCACAGAAAGCAGTTGTAAGATCATAGACTTTTCACGTGTAAACTTCTAATCACTTGTATGCATTTGTGTGCGTTGTTACTCTTAAATGCCTTCGTCACTATGAAAAACCCTTCTAAATATGTGCTAACTATTTCGTCACCCATATTTGTGTGACTGGGCATTCGATGTGTTAATCAGCCGGTCGACTAAGGATGCATCCGTAAAACAGCAGGAAGAAAGTCAGAAATCTGAGCAGTCATTTTGGTTGCGCCTATCGGGCGCTCGTTAAATAAATTGAAAAAGGGTTATTCCCTGAGTGCGGCTGCACGCAGCGTCTCGTTAAACGGCGAGGGCTCGTCAAATTTTTATGAGTTCCGCCGAATTAAGCCTCGGAGTATCCGCGGGGCTGATGATTTAATAACTTTTTTCGCCCCGGCCCCCTGTGCTCTGACTTTTTCCTCGCAGCTTCCTGAACTTAGCCTTTTTATGTCGCAAATTTAACGTCGCCGACAGTGTGCGGCGGAGTTGACGGAGTTTAATTAACAATTTACTTTTCAGAAGTGGATCCAAGTTTACTCGTACGTACCTGTACACGCCCCAGGCGCTCGCAAGTACGATGTCATGCGGCGCAGAATATATTTGACGCGATGTACAAATTTATTGCGTCGTTGCTAACAACGCGAATGACACTAATGTTTGTAATAATAAGATAAATAATGACAGGTCCGCAATCTTGGCGAAGGCGGCAACACCTGCTTGGACTCGCCAGCCCGCAAAGCTGACTTGCACAAGCCAGCCGGACTTTATCCCTGCCATCGACAGGGCGGCAATCAGGTACAAACTGACCTGACAACTTCAAGGAATCTTAAGCAGGCGCACTTTTGCGTCACGTATGACCTGCTGTGCGTGTTGTGCTTGTTCAGTGTGAAACCGTGAATTCGATCGATACTTTTTCGTTCGATGCGTGTGCGGTGCCTTAGAGGGTTGAAGGAATGTTGTTCTGTACGAGTGGATACGGTTAGGTTAATGCAAGTATTAGGGATCTGAATAGTCTATCTTGGTGCTAGTTTGGATTCAATAAAGGTTTTGAAGATGTTGCATTTTTTTTTTTTGAAACGCAAAGAACGGAAATTCATTGACCCGAACTCGCGGGGCATATATAACAAGTTTATGGTAGCAACATATATAAAATAAGCAGAACGTCCGGCTGGCGTAATAGACAAAGTAAATCACGAAATGAGTGTCTTCCGAAGGAAATTTGTTAAATATCCAAGTTTAAAATAGGCAGAACGTCCAGCTCGACTAGTGTATATAAAATAGGTAGAAACTCCAGCCGACGCAGTAGATAAAATCCAAATTCACAATAGGCAGAAATTCCAGCCGGAACAGTACACAAGGGAAACCAGAAGATGCGTATCTTCCGCAGGAAATTTGTGAAAAATCCATAGTGCCCCTCGAAGCATAGAGCTCCTACAGAACAAAACCAACCCCTTCACCCCCCAGGCATAAACACGTCGAACCCCGCGTGCCAAATGCCGCGACACTTTCAGGACAGCAATCGAATTCACGTTTTCGCAGCGACTAATTTCTTAACGTTCCACCAGTAGTCGTGCTTGTCCGTAGCTGTGTTACTTGCATAGTGTGTTTTCGTTTGAACGTCCGTATGTGTGCACATTAGCGTGTCCGTGCAGCCGAGCTCCCGGCTCATTGACCTGCAAGTATTAGCGCAGATAGAAACAGTACACATAGGAAACTAGGAAGGACATGCGAGATACCACCGTGAACGAGATCGCAACTGCCTATGTCGCAGTGCAGCACCTCTGACCATGTTTGTTTCTCCTCCTCGTCCAACCCGCTCCTACACTCTGCCGGTAGTAACCGTGTGAAACTTTGTTGAATTTGAATGCAGATAAGACAGCTCGCTAGCGGCATATGTATAGACTCGCCAGGAAAACCGGAAGACTTGCACCAGCCGGTGGGCTTGTATCCCTGTCACCGTCAGGGCGGAAATCAGGTACACGAAAGTAGACACGCTCGCGGGGCAAGTGTGTAAGCGGGAAATTAAGAAAGCGGGCATAATGGCACGAGACGGGGCACGTGGTGCTGCACGCTAACAAAACCAAACTGCAATGCCATTGACGCGTACCTTTAACGAATGACGCCGTGAGCAGGCGTGGCTTGTGACAGCGATGCAATAATAGGGGTTGGGATGCGGAGTACAATTGTATATAAGGCCCCGAGGGTAGAGGTTTTTGGTTGGTGAATACCGGTCATTGGTAGTCGAACGGAGTTTAATTGTTTGAAGAGGTTGCGGGTAGAGAAAAAATCGATCGGGGGTTTGGGCGTTGTGGGGGTGCCGTCATTAAAAGAGAGAATTTTTTTTTTAATGAATTAGTCAGTCGTGCTGTTGTATATGCGGATATGGAGAATTAGATATCGTTTCAGTAAATATTTCATGTGTAGTGATATGGAATCGTGTTAAATTATTTTTAAATATTCGAAAGGAAATTAAAAATGAATTTGATTGCTCGGTACTGTGATGATCTGGCATATTTCGCAGTGTCGGAACACAAAGATAATTTCTTTTTTCTTTACCTTCGAATTTTCTGAATAACCAAACACTAGATTTACGGTTAAATATTGAGGTATGCGGCGTAAAGAATTTGAAAATTCTAAATCTGTAGCCCAAATGAATTTAGATATATGTCTGTATCATACCATCAGAAAAAAATCATCAGACATTGCCAGAAACCAATATTAACACTTTCTGTAATTTTGCCCGCGAAATCCGCGACCCGTCATATCTAGTGTTAATCATTTAATTTCGTTCCGTCATCAGCAATCGGTATTCGCCAATACCCAAAGCTCCGCTTGCATTTGATCGAACGGTCGAGAAAGCTGAAATTCTCCCATAAACCATGATTACACGTATGGTACTCATCTCGTGAGTTGCCAGACGGTTGGTGTTGGTGCGTAAAAATTCACGTCTCCTGTATCCTGGTGAAAGGTAACACTTTCGGCGCCGATGGTTTACCATTGACATGTTTATTAACCCACACGCGTCACAATGCACTCGCAGCCGCACGTTAACGTAACCGCACCGTGTTTATGCGGGATTTACAACCCGCAACTTTCAGGCCCTTTTGGCTCTTCTTCCCTAAATTAATCTCCGCTTCAATTAACACGTTAACTGCCGTCGCGATATATTTCGCGCGAAATGCAAAACATTCGCAATCACTAGGATTTCCAACTGTGCAAATGCAATTGATACTAGAATACTGATGCAATCCTTTCGTCTCCAATACCATGGAATTACTTTTATTTTGCACAATTCAGTCGCGTTCTGCAGCGTTTTATCGCTTTGCGGTTCTAGCCTAGGAAAGTACGCTCGGCAGTGAACGTGTCAACGAAAAGTGGATCGTGCGGAAGTTTCCAGTTCGCAGCAGCTCCGTCGAGCTCCGATGATATCGTCGGACAAGACATCGACGAATCGCCGGGCGCACGCCAACTCCGCAATAATCTCGGCCCATTTTCGGCGCAATTAGTAACGGCGCTAATCTGGCGCAGGCACTCATCAATCGTCGAGTCCCTCCTTTTGGCACGATGACCCGACCGGTGGGTCCGGCCTACGCAAACGTTCTTGCCGCGATCGCTTAACACGTTGAATGCCGTGGAGGTGACCGGCCACGCCACTATCAGTAGGAACACATAATTAGAGCAAATGTCCGTACTTAAACATTTTTCGGTACTATTAGAAACGCATAATTAAAGTAAATGTTCGTAGTTACAAATATATATCGAGGGTTAGTTTACCCTTTCTTCATTCGGAGTCTTTTAATATGACACATCGCGACGTTCGCTTATAACATTCTCGTATAAATATTCTGTATATATAAGCAAAACTACTTTTATATGTTCTATACTACATTAACTTCTTCGCATCGTTCTGTTAACGGTAATATTATCAATATATTTATAGTAGCAATACATAAGAAAATATTTAAGACGATTGCAAGAAATTGTACTATATATATATATATATATATTCGATTTACTACAATTTCTTGCAGTCGTCTTAAATATCTTCTTTGAATGTTTTGGCAACAAATTTTGAAAAACCGTCGCATACTCTTTCCGAGCTCTTTCCGGCATTTTTTTTAAATGTATGACGTTTTACCGGTATGCTTCGACACCAGTGTGCATTCAACGTGTTAACGGGTTAAACGCGAAACCGGTTTTATTTGATTTTCCGTTTAAGTGACTAACCTGATAAAACGCGTTCGTACGAGGATGTATGAAAAACTAACCGGACTGCGACCGGCATTCGTGCTCTAGCAGTGCAATAGTGAAGGTGAATTTGTGAACAGTGAAGGGTAATTTTGTTGACCTACAGAGACAACACTACCAGATGCAGAAGTGCATCAAAAGCTGTATGAAAGGTTCATACGTGAAAAAATGAAATTACATAAATCGACATTATGTGTTCACTTATATCAGTCCGGTTACTTTTTGACGTACCCCTATATCTAAACAGCGACAAGGCGCAGAAAATCTATTTTCTTTGGAACCCTCGGACAAAATCCACAGTACAGTGTAAATAAATGTTTAGATATTGATCGTTCAAGTATTATCGAAGCCGGCACCGTCGCCTAACCGGAGACTTTAGTGTCGGCCCCTAGGAACCGACATAGCGCTTAACGGGTTAAATTCAGCTTAATACCTGTGCAGGCGACAGTTGGCAACGGCAATCGGCCGGGGCTATCGCGTTTCAATTGCCGCTTTATTTCTCAGCCGGACGAGTCGATGCGTCCGCGGACGAGAATGAGAACCGCCATAAATCTTTCACGGTTAACGCCTCGATAAATCGTTTCGCAGGATATTGCGCCCGTCGGCACACGGCACGCGCGCGTTGCCTAATTCGTGTAGGAGGAGGCAGGCGTTTCGCGCGAACAGATATAAATATAAATGTAAGAACGTTTAGCGGGTCGCGGTTTGTTCTCGTAAATCCGCCCACGCAGCGACGATTTGGCAAACGCCGGCAAGGAGAGCGCGGTGGTGTAAACGAGTTTTGAGATGTAGGGCTCATGTGTTTCACCCCTTCGGGACAGGTGAAATATTAAAATGGATTTTTTCCGGTGGCCAGCAGGTTTCAAGGAAATTGCATAAAGTGATTTCAGTGTTTTAGGTACTGTTTCGTCTTGTATTGTTGCGTTAATAATTCATTTGGTAATACGTCGACAATTTTGAACAATTGTTCAATATATTTGTTTATTCTAACAACGGCGCATGCGTTTCTTGAACGCATTCGGTCTGTCATTAACCCTTTGAGTGCCACGAACGCGTTCGATAAAAGTTATATAGCCGATACGCATAGCCGAAAAGTTTAATAGCTGACCTACCGACGCACACACGCGTTTGTCAATTTTTTCGATCTCCTCTGCCGCCGTCACTCTCAATCTATGAGACAAACGTGCGTTCTTCAGCAAATAATTGTTTTGCGTCATTTAATTTGGCGTACAATTGTTACTTAATTACGGCACGTATAATTAATCGACAGAGTGACGCTGAAAAAGTGTCCCGCCGCCAGCAGGCGTCTCGGCTGAAAGTATTCGGCACTCAAAGGGTTAAAGGCCGGCAGAAACAGTCGCGCAGGTACGCACACGTCGCCGCGAAATCTGCCGCAACGCGCTCAACAACCGTGGTAGCCGGTTACAACCAAAAACACAATCAGTCGACGCTTGCTTAGCCCCCGCGTAAAGCGCGGCTTTAATTTAGCTATTTGCCCTCGCAATTAAGCCGCGGTTTCACGGCAATTACGCTTTCGGCTGACAGCCGGGGCGACGCGGGCGGAGTCGTAACCGCATCCGTGCATCGAGCAGTTCGCTGCCGGATGTCACATTCGAGGTGAGGAAAGCCTCTGGAATTGGGAGTTCCTGTGATGGCAAGCAGGCTAGAACGTAAACGAGCCATTCCTACGGGTAAGTAGGCTGCGCAAGCGTAGCATACTTGCCGTCCGATGGGTCCAATGTCGGATCGCACAGTACACCAAAAATGATGTGTCGTTCTGCACCCAACAGACGAGATTTCAAACTGTTTGAACGCTCCCTACGGCGTTCATAATGCAGCAGAACTGAACATATTGAAGCACTTTGTGCGAATGAAACACGAACCAGTTGTCTCGGATTGCAGACTTTTGAATGTCGCGCTTCGACGGACACAATGATATTACTCTGCACATTTGGAGCACATCAACAGATCCGTTTAAGCACTACCAACACGTTAGTAATGTAAATGATGAGGAAACTTCGGTTTGTGATGACTTGCGGGCATCAAAGGATTTTTCCAAGGCGCCGCCCGAGGGTGGTGCGCCAAACTTGAACATAGTCTAGAACGTAACTTGGCAAGCTGATATAGTGAAAGCCTCAGGTGCATCGCGCTCCCTCGGGAGTATAGTCCAGGCACTAAATGCCGGATGCCACTCGAAGAATCTGCAGAGGAGACTAAAGCTGCGATAATGCAGAAGAGACTAAAGATGCGATGGCCATGCGGTGAAATGGCACATGTTCAGTCTATCGACGGAATTGGGCTGGGACAGTTTGGGAATAGGGACAGTATCAGGATGCGCAGGGGCACTTTACGCTCTCGGCTGCCAACCGCAACGTTGCAAATAAAGTCATAACTGCATCTGTGCATCGAGCGCTTTGCCGGCGGATTCACCGAATAAACAGAATCAGACACGCTACTCAGGACGCAACGACTTACGAAAGACCGTGCACAAACGCCACGGCCATATCGTTTGTTCGAAGACACCGTCTTCTGACGTTAGTATCCATTCCGTAATGGGAAGGCAGTCGCGCGTTGTCAACTGCGCCGATCGGTTTCCGCGTGGGGCCCGGCGCCATTACGTTTGCCTCACGACGATCCCGGCAATTTGTAATTTTCGCGATATGCAGAATGGGGTGTAAGCGGCAATTTTCTCGCCAGAATTAAGATAGTGATCTCGTTTACGTGTATCGTAACATTCGACGTTTCCCTTCTGTTCTCCCTTCCCTTTGCACGACGCCGCCGTAGGTATAGTGGAGCAATTGCACGGCTGATAACACCTGATAAAGCATGCATACCACGAACTCCCACCCCCCGCTTCTCGTTATTCCGCCGAGCTTGTAATCCGTAATCGTCGTGTACGTTGAGTGCGCACGTGATACGCACTTTCGGCCGTGCCACGGTTCTGACAACAAATCACCGTCGTAATGCGGAAAAGGGAGCCGCAAGACGGCCGGGTTGCGTTATCTTTATCGTCCCGCATAAAACACGATACGTGCGCCTCCCGCCCTGCCGTCGCATCGTAACGATCATTGTGCGTGGCGAGGACGGCATGCGAGACGCGCATAAAACGCAATCTTTGGGAATGCACGATATTCGGGAAGAAGGGAAGTGCATCGCGAAGGGGTAGAAGTTCTTGTTAAAATACACTTTCTGAAGGAAAGTGTTGATATAGTGTCGAGGTGCCTCTCGTAGGCGCGAAACATGACTTGTATTGTTTTGAAGTTGAAATTTCGTTCTTGTCAGCCCAAAAAGGCGTTTGTCAAAGATAAAGTGCAGATTGATATGTAGAAAAGTGCAGGCTTTAAATGATCTGGTACGAACGATTGGACGGTGTGGTATGTTACGGAATTTCGGCGATTTTGGCAAACAGAGGCGCAAGACATTGACCGGAAGAATGTGAAGGTAGTCGACGCACTGAATGAAAAAGTTACAAAGCTTTAGCGTTAAATGAATTTGCATATATTAATGACAGTCTAGAAAAATTTCCAAATTCGATGTACCGAATTGAAAAATTAGAAGCCTGTGGTGAAAATAAATTTGCATATGAGAATAACAGTCAACAAAAATTGCTACAGAGTAACAGCTTCGGTTTCCTTAATTTACCCGTAAATGTATCGTTAAAACAATTTCACCAATTCTCCCATTGAAAGCAACACGACATTAATTATAACTATCCCGCGCCTTTCTCAATTATGCACAGTTCCTCTGGTCGACAGATGCGAACTTTCTCCAGGGAAATCGTCTATTCCAAGTACCGTGCTTCAATAATCGATAAGCGCGTACGGCTGCTTTCCGGTAAATTCCGCCGCTTCGTCAAGAATTTAAAAATGTTTTCCGAAAAGCAACAACGCTCGCCTCATCTGCGTTTCGCCGAGACTTTCTATCGACGGCCGGACGATTTGCGTGCTCCGGGCAAAGGCACGAATTCACAAAGTGATGCCAGCAGCAGCCGAGTGGAATAGTAGAAACGGGAACAACGGGGGCTTCGAGAGGTTAGGATCGGTGCAATTTCGAGGACCAATGGACTCGATTATCGACGATCGACGCTCATTAGCGGCGCGAACCGCTTTGACGCGCCTCATCTCGTTCAGTTTCCATATACGCTGCGCGTATCGCTCACGGAATAATAACTGTCTATAACCGGTAACCGACTACGTTGCATCGGAAATGTGTCCGATGCACAAGGTCAGCGTTGCATAATGTAACGTTGGCGTATAAATGTTAATCCGACGGAGGCACCCTTTGCACGCGGCACTTAGGCATTTTAGTTCCGGGGGTCTTTTTAAAATTACTAAGACTATTAAAGTAACGATTAGGATAGATGAACGTAGTTGCCGATGTCAGCTGGTGATTTAATTTAGCGATTAATCTGTGGTTTTTGGCACATTAGAACGAAAGTCTGTCGGTTCCAACGTTGGTAAAACTTGCGTGTATTGTCCAATGTCGCTATGCAGTTAAAACTTGCGTCTATCACTCGCTGTTGTTACGAAGTTGAAACTTTCTCTGTTATTTGCTATTGTTACGTAGTTGTCAGGCAATTCAATTTGTGTCTGTTACTCGCTATACCGCGCCCTTCATTCACTGTCGAAAAATCCCATAATGGAATTTGTGCGTAGCTTCGACATTGCCACCGAACGCTGTAGCAATTTTTGACACAAGACCTCAATATGAAACTGAAATAATTAACTTCCATTAACTTGTCGTGCCAGATGCTTGAGACTCATGACTGATGAAATACTATCATCGTCTCCTCAATCATAGAATCATCAGAAGCCATAACATCGGCATTTAAAGTCCGCCACCGTATATCAAATTTCGGTAGTTAGCTTGCGCTTCCAACAGCGTCTTGTACCTTGAGCTAAAATACGCCGAGCGACCCAAAATTTAAACGCCTGAGTCAATCAGGAAATCGTGAGTTCACATGGAAAGACAGACCGTACGCTGGTATTCAGATGCATTTAATCGCTGACGTACATGGCATAACGAATTAAAAGTTAGCATTTAACTTGATTTGCGTAGAGCGATTAGTGGGAATACGGAAAGGTGGGATAGTGCATGTTTTGTAGGACGTATTGATTTTTGGGAGCCGAATACACAGTGGGTTCTTTGGGCAGACGTGATGGGATCGATTCGATACGTTGCGCGTACCGAGTACATGTCAGAACCGTTGGTGGTGGTCGAGTGCGGGAGGCCAAGATCCTTGTGATATTAATCTTGATCGTTTGTCACAGTACTGGATGCTGAGCAAGACCGGTGAAATCCGCAGAGACGAATCGTGTTTGGATTACAGCGGTACCGACGTCATCCTGTATCCTTGCCACGGGAGTAAGGGGAATCAGCAATGGATTTACAATCCTCAGGTATGGCATTCAGCGCGTGACGTCTGGACACGGACGGCACGCATTAAACATTGCAATCGTGCAGAGACAGCAAGTGATATTAGAGAACGATCGTGGACAGATGGAAACTGATATCTCAACATTTGATTTATCCGCTGACGATGTAGCCGCGGGGTACGCTTGCTATTTTTTTCTATCTGGGGCGGGAAGTCAGACAGTATGGAGGATGCATGTATTTTTTATAGTTGACGTGTGAGTTGGTTGGCGAAAACTGAATTTGACGTTGTACTACTGTTACTATTTATGTGCGTGCGGTTAAATATAGAATCGCAAACATTTTTCTTAAACAAAAACGTCATAGGTTGTTGCGGGAGTAAGGTTTGTTGTACATCCACCGAATTGATGAGCCGTGCCAATCAGGGACATCTGATATAAAAATGTTTCGCATACAATGTATGTCATCGCGTTCTCTAATAACACATATCAATGCATATCATTTTGTTCTCTAGTATCACACATCAATGTATATCATCATCTTTTCTAGTAACACGTATCAATGCATACCAGCATCTTATCCAGTAATAGAAATCAATGCACATAATCTTCTTCTCTAGTAACATCAATGTATATCATCATCTCCTCTAGTAACTCAGTCTCTAATATCATACATCAATGCATATCATTATCTTCTGTATATGCATCATCTCCTCTAATAACATCAAAGTAACTCATCATCTCTAGTCTTTAGTAACACACTTGCTGTCTCTATACGCCCCCCTTGCGGCGCAACGCCACAAAATCCTCGTCACGCAACCCCTAAAAATCTAACCGCCTCTATTTCTTTGCAGTCGAAGCAGATAAGGCACGGCAGCAGCGACAAGTGCTTGGCAATCACCGAGAGTAAACAACGACTACTGATGGAGGACTGCTCCCAATCCGCAACCAGGCAAAAATGGTCATTCGAGAACTACGACCCGTCAAAGCTGTGATATCGCGTTTTCTCACGTCGCCAATCGCACAGTCTTGGCCGAGGTTCCGATCGCGCTGGATCCTGGATGTCCCTGCAGCGATACTCCGTTGCGAAGACGCGTTTCGGCAGATAGACGACATGACTGCAGAACCGCGCAAACGCGGGATCCTATCGAAACACGGCCAAACTCACGAGTCAGACGTCTGCGTGCGTGCAGGAACATGTCGATAACGCCGGAAAACCAATGCGACGATCGAAGGGTGTCTCTCTGTGATCGATCCGATCAATGCCTACCACAGAGGACACTTTCAGATGTGTTCGATGGCGATCGCAAGGGATCTTTCAAGAACCTTCGCTTGTTGCGACGGAGAGACTCCCTTCCTTCGACGTTTTTGCATCGGTGAACGCTGCGCGAATGTTCAGCGCGGGGTTCTGATGGTCCAGCGCAAAATACAGCTGATGCGTCGATCGGTCCTCGGACGATCGTGCGACTCGGTGAAGATTGGCCAGTGCCATTATTAAGCGGTGTGTCGTTTGTATGTCGTGACGAGAACGAATCGTTGGTCAACGAGCGTGCGGTGGGAATTATTCTGTTGCGTGGCTGCGTACATATCATTTTCCAAACGTTTACGCGTAGGTAAGAGGATAGCGACGAAGGTAAAGTTGGTCTTCGAGTCTATTTTCGGTTGATGGATATTTTCGTTGCCGCAGACGAACGTTTCGGCGGAGTGCGTAGACGAGAGTTTCGACGAATAGATTCTCGAGTGACTAGCGAGGGGAGGACCAGAGGTAGGGCTCACCAATTTCTTTCGAATTTTCTATAGAGCTTTTTTACCCGAAAAGGTTGGACACGCCTTTTGCCGAAAGTGGCGACACTCCCGCATTTTTTAAAAATTCGAGGTCGAACGTCGAAGTTTTACGATCGCGCTTAAATTTTGCAGACGTGTTCGAGATGGAGTATTGAGATATACGAGTATTTTTATTTTACACCTATATAACATTTAACACGTTCACGCCGGCGTGTACCACCGGTGGTTCACGCTCGACTGTCTCATCGGGCGTGAACATTTGTTTAGACGCCACTCACCATCAAAAATATAGTTCGTTTAGTGAGTGGACAAAATTGCCGTATAGTTGACAATTTAAATAATTGAAATGTAAATAATTGAAACAAGCAACAATCGTGTTCGAGATGGAGTATTGAGATATACGAGTATTTTTATTTTACACCTACATAACATTTAGCACGTTCACGCCGGCGTGTACCACCGGTGGTTCACGCTCGGCTGTCCCATCGGGCGTGAACATTTGTTTAGACGCCGCTCACCATCAAAAGTATAATTTCTTTAGTAAGTGGACAAAATTGCCGTACACTTGACAATTTAAATAATTGAAACAAGCAACAATCGTAAGCCACCAAATGAAGCGCTGCACGAATTCGAGCGCCGCCTCACAGCGAAAAACATGAAAATCGGCCCCGACATGAACGTGTTAAACAAATAATATACACTGAAGTACCATAGAATACATAAACGTTTTTATTGAAACATATTATCCGAGCGACTAATACGTTCGAAGACAAATTCCACTCTCGTACAATCTTTCACTTTGCATCGTAACATTTTATTATCCTTCCGTATACACGCTACGACCAAATTTCACGACAGAATTGGAGAATAACATATTTTTCATACAGAAAACCATTCCCGCATTTCGCACACTTCTGCAAACTTCGACCCGACCCGATTTGAACGTCGGCTTTTCAAAAATGGCTTGCCACTCTCGGCAACGGACGTCTCCGATATTTTCGACTAAAGGTCTGCGCAAGATATGAAAAGAATCGCTGAGCCGCACTTCCGGTCCTCTGCTCGTAAGTACTGTCATTGTGAGTATGCGCCCGAGCGCGTTTAGTGCCGATGCTGAGATACACGCCGATCGACGATTCGCCGTTCGCTCTTCCAACGAAGAGTAGTATCGTACATTCCAACCTCGCCCGGGCCGTTCCACGTTTCTCGTGCGATTTCTGAGTCAGACTCCTCCTCTCTCATCTAGCTTACAAGGAGACGAACAGGAAAGTAACGCGTGACTCGAGAAACCGCGGTCGCGGGCGAGTCTCTGTAAATTTGTGTAAAATAAGTATCCCGATGCCAGTTCGTTTAGGTACTGCCTAAGTAAGTCTACGAGATGTACGGTGATATATGTGCGAGAGTAATAATGCAGATCGCGTTAGCTTTTGCTTGCGTCGCGACTGTGCGATGTGCCACCGGCATGAAAGTATGAGAATCCTCCTCGATATCCGAACGACGCGGTCTGCAGACGTTTTGCGTGCCAACGAAATCGTGAATACCGTTGCCTGTTGCGTGCGTGTGAATGTACGCCACTTTTGTAAGTCACTTTTTCCGATAATAGCCATCGACCTCTCTGCGCGTCTCTTTTTATACTGTGTATTCTGTGTCGGTAATCAGTGCGGCTACTTCATACATATCTCCGTTGTCACCGGACGAACGAAATAGTCGTTGACGTGTGCATCACGGGATGCCGGGAGTGCGTGGCCAGCGGCGGCTCGTGGCCTGAAAACGTGCGAGTCCTGCAATTTTCGTAATATAAACATGCACGCTGCAACTACAGTGCATGCGTGTTCGGATCAAACATCAAAACATGGTAAAACTGAACAAAAAAGTTCACCCAACAGAGTGCTGTTTATTATCAACAAAATTATTGCAGTTTCGTATAATTCGGAGTTGCGTGAAAATGAAATATATCGTTGAACAATTTTTTCTCCATTGAACCCATCGTAAGTGCATTTAATCCACCCTGGTTCGTAGTGCTCCTCAGAAATGTTTTTACTCTCTTCGACATTGAAGAACACCGTTCGCGGCCCGATGTGGTCATGGGAACTGTCGAGAAAATGATTCCACGCGATATTTCAAGGAAAGAAAAATATTGGCATGCCGCAGTTCCCCAGTGCCTACGCACGAGCCGCTCCTGTGCATGACGCTGTCTATAAGAGAAAAAAAAGCGAGAACGAGACAGCCGTGTGTATGCCTGCGTTTCCGAGCTTCACCCGGGAAAGTCCGTACCTATTTTTCGACTAGCTCAGCGTACAGGTTTGTTTTACCTAGGTCGCCCTTAACTTGAATTCTTCAGGAAGACAATATCGTACTACCAGTAGCCGTAGCGTTAATTGACCGCTCGCTATGTCGATCAGAGATGCGTTATGTATGTATGTATGTACGTTACTGTCGCGGCCCGCGACAAAAAGCGGATTTGCGATTTGACGCGCGACTCTTAGAGTGCGCACGATTGACGCGTATGCAGCGCGTCGATTTAATTAATTACGTAAGAAACTTCGGTGGAGATCGCTCGCCAGAGGCACTCGGTCGCGGTGGGTGCTTAACTAGGTACGACTAATTAGCGATTTTCATTCTAAATAGTAAGGTGTAAGATCGACGACGCCGTCGAAAGATTCCGAAAATCGCGCTGCTAACGATCCCTTCCGAACACTTGTCCAGACTTTCTGTCGATAGATTTAGCACGGCCCCCGAAGGTTCTTTCATTCAGGAATACGAGCGACGAAACGGACACGCGTGAAATTCGTACGAGGCGACGTTTATACATATAGATATATACATAAAAAGACATTTTCTACATTTGGTAAGGATGTTGCATATCGCGGAGGAGGAGAGGCGAGAAGGAGAGATGAAAAAGAGTCGTCGCGTTCGTGAACGCACGTCGACGCATTAATTAATGTAATATCAAACGTGCCTTATTTCATGTATATATGAATATTATTATCATTATTATCATTACTACGACCTCTATCATAACGTGCAAGTATTTGTGTTGAATAAATCGATGTTGTTTTATGTTATCGATGCTTGCCGACAATTTTCCTCGCAACGTGCGTCTCTCACTTTGACGTATTCATCGTCACAATACAAAACGTATTAGTGTGTAATAATCCCTGCACGGACAGTTTCCGAGCGCGTGCGATTTTTCCATGTGACCAAATACAAGTGAATGATCCCGACACCAAACCAACATGTGGCGATTCTGTGCACCGTTTTACACGATCGCACTCCTGTTTTTACGCGTAACCAAGTGTCAGCATTTAATTTTCCTCCATCCTTCATCAGTCAACGCTTTGCAATATCAATTTCCTCCGACTCAATACTGTTCTTATCCGTCATTTGACGCGTTGCACGAATGCGATTATCGCTTCCAATTTTTCCGGACATCCACATGCTGTCTGCGAAATTCGATAAATCCATTTATTGTCGCAGCCAATTGTTCCCACGCAAGCGAGACCGCACATGACCCAGTTTTGGTCAACCCTGACCCATTTCGCGTCTACGTTCTCGGAATTGTTTCCTGGAAACGGAAATGACGTCCTCGATCGACTGTTCGTTTATCGAGACAACGAACGTCATTCCGGCATTCTCAGCTGATTTTCATCACGATTTCATCAGGATCGCGGCTCGATTAACACATTGACTGCCACGGTGGTCACCGGTGACCGGTGCAAAAGATTTTACTAAAAATACAAAAATTTGGCTTTTCATAACTCTGCATTACCTTTATTTTGCCCGATTTAATTATGCTCTGCAGTATTTCATCACATCGCGGTTCTGACATAGCAAAATACACGGTGACCGATGCAAATGATTTTATAAAAATGCAAAAAATTCGCAATGAAGCCCATTTGCAATATTGTAAAAGCAATTGATAACCGGACGGTGCTTCAATACTTTGGCTTCTAATAACTCTGCGCTATCTTTATTTTGCACGATTTAATTACGCTCTGCAGTATCTCATCGCATCGCGGTTCTAACATAGCAAAATACGCTTGGCAGTCAAAATGTTAAGTCCAGAAGAAGATGCGATCTCGCGCAAACGAGTTTCGCTGCGAATTTCTGAATATAAGAACATCGGTGTTCATTATGAAAAGTGCCGTTCGTCCATCGAATCGTTTAGCCGTTATCGCGCGGGCTGCTACAGAAACAGGAATGAAATCGCTCGTTATTCTGGCGCACGCGCGTTTCATGGAATGCCGTGCCTTCGGCGCAACTTGCTGACGCAGAGAGCAGCACGGATATAGGATTTTTATTATGAAATGGGAAAGACGTTTTAGGTCGGCTCCGTTAATCCGTTTCCAAGGTACGTAGGAGTTTGTTTGTAATTACAGAGGACACTTCGTCAGACAAGCAGTGCATTTTTATAGCACGTTGTACTGTTGGACTTAATGGATGATGTGGGTTTGTTACCGATGCTGCAGTAAAGACGCGTTTGCCACTGCTGATTTGCTTATATGTTTGCTATTGCAAAAGTATTATATTATTTTTATATTTCAATGTACCGTTGAACTTAATACGGAGCTTGAATTTGCCAACGATGCTGCGGTGAAGGTCTGTTTGCCAACTTATTTGCAAATTTGCTTATATATTTGCAGTTGCGAGAAAACTCTTAGAAAGTATTATTCTTATATCTCATTACATTGTTGAACTTAAAGATGCGTGGCATGCATTAATTAGGAAAACTGAAGTGAATTTGCTTGCGAAGTTATTTGGAGATTTGCTGATACATTGCATATACATTGCTTCTATATTTGGAAGACTTAAAAAATATTACTCTTATATCTCATCATACCGTTCAATTTAAAATTGCGTAATATGCATTTGTCAGCGATGCTGCAGTAGACTTAATTTCCAACTCGTTTTCAGATTAACTTACTTACTTACTTACTTACCTCTTATATATAATTTATATACTCTAGATTGTATTCTGTGCCTTATGTTTCTGAATCTGTTATTTAAGGAAAATTCGACATTTCTTTCAAACATATTCAAAATTCAACTTTCCGAGAATTTGTTGCTGCGAAGAATATAGGCAAGTGCGGGTGTTTATAACATTTTTTTTTCTCGAGCTCCAGTGTGGATGCTACTTGTTGCAGTGTCGGCTGTTATTGATTTACGGAGAAGGACGAGGACGCTCGAAGAGGGTGACGAAAGTTTCTCCACAGACATGAATGGCTGTGCTGCACGTAGCCAGATTTTGAGCTTGACCCGGATTCGCCACGGCGGAGTTCACGTTTACCTTCACTTTCGTCGGGCTACATTATAGTCGGATATCACCCGTGAAGAATCAATCAAATGATGTGCATCGATGCACATTATGTATCGAATAAATATGAACGTCGCCTGACGAATTGGTATCCGCTTGTAGCGGTTCGTAATTTGTCTCCTCCTTTTCTTGCAGACCGTTCAAATAGAACGAGAACAATTTTTGCTAAGGACATCATTTACAGGATTTAAGCTATCTTTGATATAAACGCTCCGGACTTAGTGACAACTTGAAACAATCTGAGTGAGAAACGAATGGAACTATAAGTTCGGTCATTAAATAAAATCTGCAGGACTACAAATACTTACTTAAACGCGGATGATATCCTTTCTAGGTAAATGCGTGGCAAATCTACTTTGCCTCTGACTTCAGGATATTAATGCGGATTTTGCTGCACATGTATTGCGGCCTCGGTCATTTAAGTCTGAAGTAGCCGGTTTTCTAAATCGTGTTAAAGAAAAGTTTTACGAAATGGCCGAGCTGCTCCTAAGATATAGAAATTTACCGGGCCTGGCGCTCACGCGCAAGTTCATACTCTTTCCACCCTATTCCGTCAGGGGTCTATTCTTTCACCCCTTCTCGCTCTCAGCAGGGCTTGGCAAGTGTTCTGACGCTTGCGCGACAAAACAGGGCCGGCTCAATAACGCAGCACCGAGGATGTCTGATACAACCGTACAATCCACAAATATTACCTTCTGCTTAAGAAAACCCAAAAACATCAGCATGTCCGGAAGCGAGTCAATTACTCAACTGCACCAGAATCTTCGGCACCCAACTTTCCACTCCCAAGAATATCGCCCAACAATATCACCTATCCAAAAACCTCCGCAACCCCCACTGCCCCCCATCAACAACCCCCTTCACTTGCCACATTCTACTTTGCGAGTGTTCTGGATATAAAGATCGGTAATGCTGGATCGGTTTAGCAAAGAACTTTATTTACACTGGCTTACACTTTTCACGGATCTTAACACTTTGCTGTCCGGTGACACCAATTCGGTGTCATTCGCAAAATATCGTTTGACGGCCGGTGACACCACATTGGTGTCATTTTATTACAATTGAAAAGTAACAGATGAACCGAATCTGTGCTGTCTTTAAGGCCAAAAACCCATAAAAAAACACCTTTTGTGCCTTTTTATTATACTTAGAACCTATATTGCATCTGATTTCTAAAAAACGTCTATGAAAATTAAAAATTTCATGGTAATTTCGCCGGCGCCAAACATAAAGTTTGGCTGAAATATGCGGACGTCAAAGTGTCAATATACGTAAGTTGCACATTGGGGATCTCAGAGAATACTACATATATGTCTCTTCCGTTCGGATTCGCCCTTAAGTATCCCACAGATAGGTAAATAACAGGAGGTTCGGTGGAAAGGGATGGTGTCCGGTGGAAAATTACCACCGGCAGGCCTAAGACAATTGAAGAAAAAACAACTGAGAACTCATATCGGAATAAATGCAGTTATTGTTAGAATAGCGATGCAATACTTTGGTCTCCAATAATTCAGTCGAACGCTGTAGTATTTCATAGCATCGCTCTTCTAATATAATAAAATACGCTTGGCAGTCAACGTGTTAATTATAATAAAACGTTACAAATAGTTCTATCCATAACGACGTACCAGTGTATGAGACATCCCGCTTTCCCCTCCGCCTACAATTTGGGGGCTCGTCCAGGATCTAAAAACGTAAAACCTCCACTACTTTTAGCAGTCGACAGTACCCTTCAAACATCCAGGCCCCCAGCGTTCCATTTCCGTCCCTGCCCAGCAGCTTTCGAAAGCCTGGCAAGTGGATCTGCGCTTGGCGGCCACCTACCCATTCACAGGTCCGACCTTTCGCCCGCGTCCTGCGCGTTGCCGACCTCGTCGCGACGAAAGCGTGCACGTTCCGTTTTGGTCCCTCAGTTCCTGGCCAGCCATTGTCGTCGTGCACGCGTAGCTTCCCGTGAAACAGCGAGTCGTGCGTCGGGCGGTGTCAGCTTATGTCAATTCAGAGTCTCGCCTGGCCAGAGTCTCGTCCTGCACGTCGGGCAGTGGGGGTGGAAGAGTTCATTGGCGAACGAGGGTAGCGGACTGACTCTGAGTTCGGTGTGCGCGGAGATGCTTTGAGCGAAGCGCCAGGAGCGAAAGACGGAGAGACGTGAGTGCGGATTATGCGTGAAGCCAGCGCGGAGGAAGGGAGGTAAAAGTGTTTTTTCGGGGCAAACGCAGCCCGGCGAGCGAGGAGGCTCCGGGATCCGAGCAACAGGTAATTCGCCACCTCGCGATTTCGCCTCTAGTTCGATGCTTGCGTCTTCGGTGTTGAGTAACAGCGGACGAAAATGTCCTGGGGAAGATACGGAGTGAAAGCTCGATTGTGCGAGGCGTGGTTCAGTTGCATTAGGTCTGGCAGAAGGTTCTGTCGAGTGATGTCATCTTAACACATTGCGTACGGGTCACGAGATTTCTCGTTTTAACGTTAATCGGTACGTTGCTGAAGTAATGAAGCCTTGCAGCAATTTTTGATAGTATAATTGTGAAGTGTTCAGGTGCATTAGGTCTGGCAGAAGGTTCTGTCGGGTGATGTCATCTTAACACATTGCGTACGGGTCACGAGATTTCTCGTTTTAACGTTAATCGGTACGTTGATAAAGTAATGAAGCCTTGCAGCAATTTTTGATAGTATAATTGTGAAGTGTTCAGTTGCATTAGGTCTGGCAGAAGGTTCTGTCGGGTGATGTCATCTTAACACACTGCGTACGGGTCACGAGATTTCTCGTTTTAACGTTAATCGGTACGTTGCTGAAGTAATGAAGCCTTGCAGCAATTTTTGATAGTATAATTGTGAAGTAAATAAATGTTAAAATGTTGAAAAAGTGCGAACATATCAGTCAGTATTAAAAAAACCTTGTATGTATTGTACTGAACTTTTTAGGACGCTAAAAATGTAAGAAGTCTGGATGAGCAAGAACGCCGTACGCAATGTGTTAAGTTGCAGCACGCTTGAGCATGTTCCTTTTGAAATGCATTAGGGCTGCGTGTGTTTACCACTGTATGATTACATATGTTCTTTAAACATACTGAAACAATGGTTTTGGCATCTCGGTATTATGCATTGAGAAGTTATTATGTTCTAATTTAAAAACAGACAGAACTTTCCGGTGGATGTAATAATTGTGTTTTCTATGGTCACGCTGAATTGGGTGATGCGAGAAAATTTTTTGCTAAAGAGGCACGGGCATTCTTTTCATGGAAAGAAGTATGGGAAAGCGAAAAGATTAGTGAAGATATGCGTTTAGCAGTCGAAGGTTTGATGGGGATTTTGGCTAGGGACAGAAGACGGCTTCTGCTGCAGGAGGCTTGGGTAATGGAGATCGAAGGCGAACTGCTGGGCGATTGGTCGGTCGTGGTTGAACACGGTGAAACTTTTTCTGGCGAAGGAAAGGCTGAAGCAGTTCAGACGATTTAATCAATTGTCGGGGGAAGAACAGATTTGCCAGCTTGAGGGAGAACACTTTGTGGAACTGTATGTTCTGAATGGAGCTGCTTAGCGTGGGCTATGACAATAGCATGGTTATTAATAAAGCAATATCTTGTAGCGTCGTTTTATTCATTGTAAGCCTTTTCGAACAATGCTCCAACACGCGCAGGACCTTTTTATGGAAAAGAAATAAGACTTGGGCATTTTAAACGTTCAATCAATGGTCGATGTGATCCGCAGGTTTGCTAGATTGAAAGTTTCACTTTATAAAAAGGTGTATTTTTAACGGAACTGCTTATCGTGAACTGTGATAATAAATTTTAAATAAATATAGGAAGACTGTTATAGCCATACTTTATTCATTGCGGGTCTTTTCAAACTCTATCATGTTAGAATAAAGTATGCCTTGGGTAGTTTAGACTATTTCATCAATCGTCGATGTAAACGACAGATTTTCCAGCTTGAAAGACTGCACTTTACGGAACGATATATTCTGAATAGCAGCTGCTTATCGTGAACTATGATAATAGAGTTAAAATAAATATAGCAAGACCGTTATAGATTTATTTCATTCATTGCAAGCCTTTTTAAACAATGCCCTGACACGCGCAGGTCTTTTATGTGAAAAAGAAAATACCGTGTAAATATGCATTTATTTCCGTCCGTGGCGTGAGGGGCGAACGGGATCATTTCGCGCAACTAGGTTAACTGCACGGTAGATAAGGGACCTTGTTACACAGAGGCGTAGTTAAGTCTTTCGTCAGAGGGTAATTTATTCCCGGGGTCACTGATTTTTTCGTAGCGATAAAAGAAGGTGCAGTTAGTTCGTAGATTGTTGTTTTAGTGTTTTACGTGGCGTGCAAAAACTGGCTGTATGCGTGGATCGATTAGGCAGTTTATTTATTTTCACGTGTGCACTGTAAACTTAGGAAAGGAGTATCGCATTACGGTTGTGTGCAAGGGTTTCCGAACGCGTGTATTACTTCATGCTTTCATACGCAGGAAACAAGCTGGAAACATTGCCTAACACCTTTACAAAAATAACTTACATTTTATTCCGTGTTCTTCTATAATCTGTCACGTTCATGGCTAAAGCTGAAGATGACCTTTCGAGTTTGTAAGTGTTATAAACAGTATTAACAGGGCGAACATTTTTGCAGTGCACTCCCCGTTTGGATTAATATACGGGCGAAAATATTGAAACTATTTTGTATCTTTATAAGTTTACCCTATTATTCGGTTTGCCAAAGATTTCGTTCGATTGACCAAATCATTCTTTATCCAGAAAGACACAGAATTTTGGGAGAATGGAAATATGAAGATTCCTAGAAGTTGGCAAAAGGTAAACAATAAAACATTGAACACTCGGTCAATCAAGATATTAATGACAATAAAATTCATCTCTTCTATTTTTCCACAAAAAACCGTACCAACATTTTTGACCAACCCAACATTTTGGCCGCCCATCTTGTTCAGCAAATAATTGGTCCTCTCAATAAATAATTACATTCTCCGTTTCCAGCATTTCATTGCGTTCAGACTGAAAAACCACATACTTTTAATCTTACCTCATCATTCATGCCTAACCAGTTTTCCTTCCACCCTCAATATTATTTTCGTTAATATTAGCGAGACATGGTAACTTTATAAGCTTGCCTACTTCTGCGTGGCGTTGTATTTGAAGTGTAATGAGATGTAATCCGTTTTCAGGAAAGCACGGGCTCGATGCCGGAAGCTTCGGGGTCGGGGGTCACCGACGAGTCGGATTATTCGACTTTCGAGAATAAGACCGGCCTCGCCGAAGACATGAAATTCCTTGCGAGTATGCCGGAACTCTGTGATGTGACGTTCCTCGTCGGTGACACGAGGGAACCAGTATGTGCCGTAAAGGCAGTACTAGCGGCGAGGAGTAGGTGCGTCATTCTTCAAATAGTTTGCTTTTTGCTACGACAGGAGAGACAAGTGAGCGATTCGATAATGTATGCGAATATTTTAATACTTTGACGCTGTCACGGTTGCGAGTGGCGAAAAAAAATGAAATATTGGGGCGATGTCAATGAATGCAACTGAATTTGTATGATTAGACTGAGAGTATTATGTACTCGGCCAAAAATATATATAAACATAATGCAACTGATTTTGTATGAGTAGACTGAGAGTATTATATACTCGGCAAAAATATATATAAACCTAAAATGACTATGATATGCATGTTGTACAGATGATGTATGAGGATAAAGGTTTTAGAAGAGTTCTGAGAAAAATCATACCTTTTCAAACATAGTTCACTCAGCCACTTAGATATAGTGTAAATGTAGCCAACATCTAAATTCCTTGACCGCAAGGCTAAAATAAAAAATGTCAGTCTCAAACCTTTTCATCGGCAAAGCGTTAGCGCATCTTACTCGCATAAAAGTTTATTTTGTCACGGAAAGAATCAGTTCGAATGGCTCAATTATTTTTCAAAACTTGTGCCACATCCTTATGCGCGATCATGCCGAATAATTCGACCCAGAAATTGATGTCTGCACTCGTCTCTTTTATTCTAGAGTGTTCCACAAGATGCTGTACCAGGCTCCGAGTCCGCAGCGGAAAAAAGAGCCTCCGGCGCGCGAGAATAAAATCCGCCTTTTTCTGAAGAGGAGCTCCGAGCCGCTGTTGAATCTGCAAAATGCGGCGCAACAGGTAATTAATCGACACTAACTAACGGAAGCCCTCATTTTCCGCTAATGCGGCTTCCTCTCTATCTCCTCATTGACGGAAACAGTGAGCGTCGCGCATTGTATATAGTCGGAAGCCAGCGCATTCGTACCGATTAGCTTACTTATGACTCCGAACCGAATGTGCTGATACTACCCCCAGGCGCCACTTTACAATGTCTCCAATCTGCACTGTGCGTTATTCACGACAATCTACGTTTCCAGTTGAACATACCCGTCATGCGAATGAACAAGTTAGAAGCCGAACTGTGCAACACGTTCTTTCGTAATCCTTAGTTAACACAGTTCTCATCCGATGATTAACGCCGCGCATACGTGCTGCGCTTCTTAACACTAGATTTACGGATAAGTGTGTATGAGAAATTAGTCTGAAAATGCATTCGTATGTTTCAATTAAGAAATTTCGTACGAGTTGCCAGAAAGTAGTAGTAATGATATTAGTTAACCCTTTGACTGCCATGGCTGGTGCCTGCCTGGTCATCGGTGACCGGCGCAAAACATCTCACGAAAAATTCAAAAAATGCCCAATCGACAGCATTTATAATTTTGTAAATGCAATTAATGTCAAATAGTGATTCAATTCATCGGTCTCCGATACCTTCGCATTATCTTCATTTTGCACAATTCAATCATATTCTGTAGTACTTGATAACGTTGCGGTTTTAATATAGTAAAATACGTACGGCAGTCAAAGTGTTAACACGTTGACGAACGGATTTTGCTGTATTAGAACGGCGATGCTATGAAATACTACAGCGTTTGACTCAATTATGCAAAGGATCGCATCACTATTCTAACGATAACTGCATTTATAAAAGAATTATTCCTACTCGTTACGAATATTTCGGATCTTCAGTAAAATCCCTTGCGCCGGTCACCGATGACCATCATGGCGGTCAAAGTGTTAATGGGGTAGTAGTAAAAGAAAATAATAATATACGATATTATCCGGTGTGAATATGTCTCGTATATTTTCTAATGAACGTCTTATATATTTTCAATAACACAAGTCAACAGGAGTTACCAGAAAATGATAGTAAGTGTACGCATAAATAATAGTATACGGGGTGTTTTTGAAATCAGTCAAAATAATAATTTCTCATATTAAATTGAGTCAAAAATACGGAAAATACGCCCGTCAAATTCACATGTCCCGTAAGTCTAGTGTTAAAAATATTGACATGCCCCCACATTTGATGGCGCAAGATAGTCAGTTATGCGAATTCCGTGATCCCGCAGCCATTGGCGTCATTCGATAACCCATTAGCCGGTATGCAGTGTACCAAAGGAGGCACCAGAGTACTTAGACAAGGTGTGCTGGGTGTTCGACTAACGTCCGACCCTGCCTCACTTTATAATTGATGTAACGTCACATGCCGATCCAAGAATATCCCGAAGGACTTTGTTCCATTATAATTCGCTTGGCGCAGTCGATCAGTCGGCATTTCAATTACGAGACCCGTCGAATAATGTACAAATTATACGTGACATAAGCCGTGCTCGCTACTGACATGAGAATTCCCGTTACCATGAACTGAAATAGTAAGTGTGTTAAGTTTTGTTATGGTGTCGTGTAGCGGTCAGGGTTCACGCAGCAGTTGGCCCCCATACAAGAGGTACTTTTGAAATGCCAATTACATACATTGTTAATCCTTCACTGTATTGCGAGTCTGTCTACGAGTATTACGTATCAGTAATTACTTCTTCTACCTTATGCTCTCGCTGTCTCTCTTTCTCTCACACTTTCTCGTCTCCCTTATTTCCGGCGTCACGTCGACGCTCGAATGGAAGTGGCGGACGACGAATTTTCGTTTTACCTGTCGTAGCTTCTATTCGAATGTATTGTGTGCTTTCTTCACTGCCTCTGGATATTAGACGCGGGAATTCAATTTTAAGATACGTTCATTATGGATTCATGTAGTGGCGGTATTATAGCTTTCTTTTTTTTAATACGTTGTACTTCCGGTATCACACAAAAAATTATTATCTCGTCAGTGATGAACTGCTTTTTGGTGTATAATAAATATCGATGGTAATCTATTAGCAGATTAGTTGAACATGAACTTTGGAGTTTATCTCAAAATTGAATTCCTGCGAATTTTCTGGTTCATCGTGTGATGAACGTCACTAGTATATCCGCACCGGCGTAAACGTGCATCCGCAATTGTATGTAAGATATCTATTAGACGAATTATGTGAGAAACTGGTGGAATTTCAGTGTTTACTTGCATGATTAGCGGACACGTCGATAGCGTAAATTAAAATAAAAGATAGACTTCTTCTTTTGATCAATGATGTTGAACAATCTTCAAATTACATAGGAGCAAACTGTTGCGTTAATATATGTAGCACCGTTTAGCGGGTTTAATGACTGAATGTTGTCACAAATAAATCAGCTACAGCACTGTCAACTGCTATAGCAGCATTGACAGTTATTTATAATACTCTGCAGCAGCTATACTATAAAAGTGCCTTATTCATTGAAGTACTTTTCTGTTTGACATTTGAAATTTCGACGCACTTTTCCTTACACGCGATGTTGAAAACTTCTGATTAATTTATGTCGAATGGTCAATAAGCCAGAGGTAAAATGAATTTTACATCAAGCCCGAATATTAGACCGCCCTTTAGTGAGCATGTACTTTAATATGAAACGGTGGAATAATTACGTCTGGGTAACTCGTTACGACGTCATATGTTTAGATACAAATGTGTGTGTTAGTCATAGACTAGGCACGTACTTTATATCATAGTGATTCTTGTCTAGTGGATATTGCGAATCAACTTTCTCAGGGCACTTATGCACTTTGCTGTACACGGTGTCTTTGTCGTATGGCATACACGATATCGCTAAAAAGAGAGGCTTTTTAAAATCAGCAATTTTAGAGGTGAGACTGAGTACTAAATAAATACAAAAGTGACGAGTAAAAAACGCGGATCACAACATACATAAAAATCTCTTACTTCCAGTGATTGCTTTTAGCAACATTCATATAAGTTCATTTTGACGCCGTTACTAATTTTTGCACATGTTACATTTTTGCGAAACTGCACCATTGTTTGTAATTTCATTTCGTTTACATTTTTCTACACATTAATTTTTATTCTGAAATTACACAATTCTTGGTAATTTTATAAATAAAATTGCTTGTATGTAGGCTTCCGTTTAACATAATGTTCGAGCTGTTTCCACTCAATTTCACCTTGAAAATGGGTTCAATTTTGAAGAGGACAAACTCTTTGAGCGATAGCGTAGATGTAGATAATTTACTTATGATTATAATGGCGTCTCATGCACCGTAGTGTCGCATTTGAAGAGTTTGCACACGTGTTAGAGATACACGATAGACACACGCCTAAAAGACACTATTTATCGGGCAGATATAGTATGTGCGTTAGTCCGCGTCACTTCGCAGGAAGCAGCTTAGCATGGGTTTTTCTATTGTCTCCTAGTCTTCGGATTAATGAGATGCAAGTACTGTGAGACAAGCAGCGCAAGTCCATGAATTTACCGAATTTTACCTTCCCGTTTCATGCAACAGCCGCAATCAAATCAACACCACACGCTGATCATCGAGGAATTCGAGCCTGACGTCTTCCGACAACTCATTGAGTACATTCATACGGGATGTGTCACATTGCAGCCCAGGACCTTGCTAGGTAATCCTTTAAAACTTCTTGTTAAACGTTTATGGTCAAAATTGATTTTTGATGATTGATTTTAAACCGCTTCCTAAAGCAGTCGTAGAAAACGTTTACTCAAGTATAACGTGTGCTCATTACTTATGCTTGACAGAATACATAATCATTATTTCTTTCAAAATTTCTAAATCAAATCGTATTGCACACGAAATTAATTATTCATCGTTAAAAAATACGTAAACCAATCTTTATTGATAATGAAAACTTATGGATTTAATAATGTTCAGAATTTTTGTACGCAAAGCAACTACGTCTTTTATACAGTCTGCCCGTAAAGAATAACGCGTGATAAAATGGATACATAACAAAATTCGGTACTCGACCGTGGGAAACATTTCAGTTATAATTGTCATCATATCATATACCTATATATCATACATAACATATATATCGCGTGCTAATTAATTTCTTGGCGCCTAATTCCTGTGTTCTTCAAGTTCGACTATAGAGGTGATGTTATAACAATTGTCGGAACACTTTAATGTGCAGGTGTAATGAATGCCGCCGACTATTACGGTCTGGACGAGTTAAGACGAGCTTGCGCCGGGTTCGTTCAATGCTGCATCACCGTTGACACGGTCTGCGCGTTGTTAGCATCAGCTGAGCGCTACATACAGTACAAGTGCACGAAGTCATTGGTTCAAAAGGTAATCAACGATGTTTCCTCTATGCGAACACATAACAGCCACTCGACTATTGCCACGTCTGATTACATCAAATTAACTGTGATTTTATCGGGAGCGAATGACAGTCGCGTCGCTATCACAAATGAATTCGACATTCCGATAGTTATTTAGGGTAACCCCAAGAAGACCGGAAATTATCTAAGTAATCCCGTGAGATAAGAAAAAAGGGCTTGGCACATACGTGGGCTGAAATCGAATTGATAAAACGGTTTAATGATATTCGCCGAAATGGGTCACGCTATTTTTATCGAATACGTCCATTCCGCTGTGAACTGGGATATTTTATTCGAAGGTGTGACGTGTGATGACATTTGTAATTGTCGTTTGGCGAATATTAAATTATTTTTGTTAATGGCTGTCATCACGTCAATAATAAATGTATGCCATCGCTAAAATTCTCGTATATTGCGATGCATACTTTTCGACGAAGCGTGAATCGACTAATATTTTTCAATACATTCTTTAGGTGTTGGAATTCGTCGACGAACATGGGAATGAAGTATTGAACCTGGGATCCTTCACTCTTTTGCCGCAACACGTTGTCAGGCTAATTCTTGCGAGAGAAGAGTTGCGCGCTGATGAATTCACAAAATTTCAGGTACATCATACTTTATACAGAATATTTATCTCTGAACACGGATTATCCGCAAATTCTAAAAAACAGAAGGAATACTTATAATTACCAACGGTATTATTTTATAACACTACAATAAATACGTAAAAAATACATAGAAATATGCACTGCGATATACTTTCCGTCATTTATACTAGCGGTACTGTAGTAAAATAACGCAGTAGCTGCGAACTTCAAAACATTCCCAGAAAATATCGAAATATGCACTGCGACATACGTTTTGTAATAGACACTGGAGACACTCCAGTATAGTAGTAGACGTAGATTTTTTATTTGCTTCATGAACACGCCATAACATTGTGTTTTCTTGAATAATATAGGCAGCACTGATGTGGAGTAAAAAATACTGCGACAGCAATGAAAATACGCCATTAAAAGACGTGATTGGCAATTTCCTCGAGTACATCCAATTCCATAAGATTCCGGCGAACGTGTTGATGCGTGAAGTTCATCCGTTGGGCTTGGTTCCATACGGCATTATCATGACAGCCTTAGCCTACCAGGTGCGTATTGCTTTTGCGCTCTTCTATCTACAGATAAATCGTTCATTCAGCAAATGATATTGCGAGTGGATTAATTAGCGAGTTAAATGATCGATTAGCTATTATCGGTGATAAAGTGGTTTAGGCTGATGTTTCCTTTTACGAATCAGCCGCCAACGCTGTGCTGGCCTTAAGTTCGCTTACTGCGTAGATTCAATTGCGATCAGATGCTTGCGAGTATTAAGAGATTATTGATCGAATCACTTATCGGCGGACTCAAGAGTTGTCCATGGAGGGTAGATGTTTAGTTTGGTGGAATTCGATTACGTTATGAAAAGACGTGCTAAGACACACGAAGTATGTTCAGGCACGTGAATAAATGCGATTCGAGATAAAAATATGATTGTCGTATTTGGACAAACTGTACGTGTATTATGATCGCAATGATTGTAATAACAGGCCAGCCGGAGTTGTGCATTTAACTGTTTCGCGAAGTTAAATATAAATGATCCTGTCAATTTCTCGCAACAATTAAATCGTAGTCAGAAAATGAAATGAATCTATGTAAAACCTTAACTGCATGAGAATATCTCACTGCAGCAACAATAAATATCTTATAACACGCGCTTAACCCTTTGCATGCTGACGTCGAATCGTATTTGGCAATTGTCGATTTTGGAAAATGCTTGTTGTGCATTTTCCCCGCAAGGGTTAATCGCTTGTTTTGAAAGTTAGTGGCGTAGCTTGAGTTCGGGCCATTCGGGATGGTCCTTCAATTTACACTGCGGTATTTAAGTAGAAAATTAAAATTACCCATAAAGAAAAATGTAAATAATCTCTTCACAATTAAATGTTTTAATAAGATATTAGCTTCCGGATGGATATGGCGGTTGAATTCAGCATCGTGCCGATGTTTCGCAAACGTTACAGTTTGCATCATCAGGACTAGGGAGCTTGGATACTGAGTTCCTTGGTTCAGGTCATGATTATATGTGATTGATTAATGTTCCAGTTGATTACACCAGTCAATCAGGATGTTTTTCAGCTGATCAGGTGGTCAATTAAAAACCGGGAGAACGGTGTACCAAATTGGTTTGGTCTGATAGTCTCTGTTTCAACCGAGGGTATCAGTACGTGCGCTTTTGTTAAAAAAACGCAACATCCGCGTAATCTTCAAGCCACAAAAGAAGATAATACAAATACTCTCAAACCCGAAAGAATAAAAATTACACTTGAGTGGTCTAGAAGTATACAAAATACCTTACCTATGTAGACAAATGTACATTGGAGAACTGTGCATTCAGATCAAAGAATATTAATGGTATTTCGAATTGGTCGCTTTTCCCAATTAGCCTTGGAGCATATTATCGAAACTGGACATACCATCAAGTTCCACAAAGTTGAAATACTCGTACACAATTCGACACACCCTCAGAACCTCCATACTGACAGAGATTATCAAACCAATCCAGTTTTTAACTGACACCCTGATCAGTTAAAAAACACCGGCATTGCCTCAAGCAATCAATCGCAACGTTACCCAGGAGTATATAATGACGGTCATGAATCCAGGCAGCTTCAGTATCAAACCCCCCTAGCCTTGTTGCCGCCACCGACAACATTCGTCAGGCGTCAGCACAATGCTACGTTCAAACCCCTTATCGACTAAATCCCTGCTGCCAGAGCCTTGGGAGGGAAACGATTCGTTCAAAGACCGCCGGCCGCGTCCGCCCTCTTTCTACGCCACTGACGAAAACGCTCGTTCGGCGCCGAGCATTCAAGCATTATATTTCATTGCCATTCTAGTGCGAAAGTACCGACGTATCCAGTGCGGATCAGTTACACCGCGATCTGGAAGTCACTTGACCGAAGGGTTGTTGCAGGCAGACCCGACCAGTGTCGATCCCGGGAAGCTCTCCCCCCACAGAGTGAGGCGACAGGGTCGCAGTATGTCGGTCCAGTCTTCACTGGACCCGTACGGCAGCAATACAACTTTGAGCTCCAGTGGCTCTGACGCCGGGTCGGACCAGAAACAGCACTCCGGTAGCAACTAACCTCAGGCTACGGCCGCACCGATCGCGGCCGTTTCGGACGAGTCTCGGCGTGAGACCGTTTTCACTAACGGCGAAAACGAGCACGCGCCCGCCAATCACGAGCCCAAGTACGCTGGTGCGCTTTCGGAGACGGTTACGGAATGTCAGCAGCTGCTGAGGCAGGCGAGTCAGCCGTGCAACGAGCTCGAACGCCAGGAACAAGAACGCTTGGAGCAAGAACGCCAGGAGCAACAGTGGCAGGAGAGCATTGAGCAACAGCGGCAGGAGAGAATTGAGCGGCAACGACTCGAGCAACTCCAACGGGTTGAGCAGCAGGAGCGGGAGGAGCAGTTGCGCAAGTTTCATGAGCAGGAGCTCAAGAGGGAAGGATCGAGGAAGGAAGCCTTGAAGGAGGAGGGGCTGAAGAAGGAAGGGTTGAAGGAGGAGAGCTTAAAGAAGGAAGGGTTGAAGGAGGACGACTTGAAGAAGGAGGAATTGAAGGAGGAAGGAGTTAAGAAAGAAGCATCGAAAGAGGAAGCATTGAAGAAGGAATCACTGGAAGAACGATTGACGGAGGAAGGCCTCAAGAAGGAACCAGTAGATCAACGATTGAAAGAGGAAGGATTGAAGAAAGAGTCGGAGGAGGAACGATTGAAAGAGCAACCACTGCAGAAAGAAGTTTTGAAGCAGGAACCACTGGAGGATCGCCTGAAAGAGGAACTGAAGGTAGAACGATCAAAAGAACATCCAAAACTGACGGACGAGTGTCCGCGACTAAGTGAATTGCTAGACGAGCGCCAGGTTCAGCAGGAACAACTGGAGCAACAGGAGCAACAGGAACAACAGGAGCTGCAACTGCACGAAGAAGAAGAGAAAGTGCGTTTGTCCGGCCAGGTGCCGGCGGAACAAGAGGCGGAAGAAAGCGACGCAGTATTTGGGAAACGTGAATTGACGGAGAGCAGTCGGATGTCGGGGCAAGAAACGGGGGAGGGTGCTCAAGAGGAGAGACAAGTTGGGCAAGAATCGCCGCAGCAAGAGTATGAACAAGCGAAGCAGCGAGAAAACATCGATCCTGTTCAGAGATTACATACGAGCGGCCTTTACATACGATTAGTGTTAAGGCAAGAAGGACGAGCGAACTTGGTGTGGCTGTACAAAACGCACATGTTCTAACCCCTGTTGCCGTACCATTTCAGATTTGTTCAGTTCACCGGCGCAGGGAGGTATTTATTGGTCGTTAGTTGAAAGATCGACTCATTCGACATGAGCATAATTAAAGTTATATTCACGCGTAGCTGTGCTACGGCGTCGTTGAGCGATGGCGATTCGTCAATTTTCGGTTGGTACGATGAGCTAGATGCAGTATTGTCTATAGCCTTGCGAGAGGAATGCGATTCTTTCAGAGAGCACGCGTTTCAAGTGTTAAACGATTTATGTATGTCGACGCTACATATGCTTCCGCTATGTTTATACACGATGACGAGCTGAACTAAGTTAGATACGTTATGAGTTGCACGTATTTACGTGTGTCGGCGTGCACACGTTACGCGCATGGTGCCTCGATGGCTCTTGAAAATTATTTTCGCCACCCTCAGGCGTAGTATTCACGTTTTGAGTGAAAGCAGCTCCGTCGCGTGTTACGTTACGTTCTTGTTCAGTGAAAAATCTCGCGTTACAGTGTTCTTGGATACCTCCTGTTGTTCTAAACGTTGACGTCATTTGCGCGTATTGAAATGAATATAGCTGTTGCGCGATCCTACCTACGCCATTGAAGCTGGAATTGGACAAGCTCAGCGCGATACGTTATTGTTGAACATTTTATTATATGACATATCCATCGATTACGATAACGATGTCACAGAATTGCAAAGATTCACATTATATACATTCATACATATATGTATATATACATGTATGTATATATACATACATATATACATATATTTATATATATATAAATAGATACGTACATACATATGTATTTGATACTATAGTAAAGCAGCAGAGTACGTTATATCACTAGTTCACGGCAATACTGTCGAGGCAGCCGTTGCCATCGTCGATGATTTGACAGTGATATATAATCCCTCAGCGAATTCTTTCAACGACGCCCCGAGGGAGCAACCGTGCATCTAGAATTGCCGCTTCAACTCATCCTAAATTCCGTTTCGTCCGTGTCACAATATTGTTTCGACGCGTAAGCGTGTTCTGTCGTCGGTGTAACGTGTCAAGCAATCGCGAAAAATCGGGCGCCAGAAAAGAGGTTCTATCGTTAACGTCGTATGTAACTCGGGCCAATTATCGGCGCGAGGCGATGTATACAGAATTTAGACGTTACATATTAATGACGACACCATCATGTTCGTTGCCGAGTTTCTAACCTCGTTGACTAATTTTTATCCGACGATCTTTATCTCATTGTTATCGTTGCGTAACGCGGGCGCAACAGTCAGAGGTTTAACGTTAATGCGACATGCGTCTCACCCCTTATGGCGATGGCAGGCGCCGACAATGAACAACAATCATATGCGCAGACTGTACAAAGAAACGACAGAGTCTATGCATTGAGTTTCGCCGGTTTCCGAGGAAGGCTGGGAACAATCGTTCTGTCGACACGTTGTCAGTAGTAAGAAGAGAGATATTTATATATAACGGTATCAAAAGACGTCGCCGCGCGTCGGCACGCGACATTTCGTGGATTGTGCTCCGATTAAGGATTATTCTTGATATCTCACCCCCCACTTATCGTACATCCCTCGTTTCGGCCCCGCACCGTCGAATCGCCTGGGGCAAGGCTGACTTCGCAACAACAAACGCAGAAACAACTTCGAGATTCGTTCGGTCGACTACGGATCGAGAGTACCGCCGGTGATCGTTCGACGCTCCGTTTATTCCACGATGCACTCCGACTCGTTTCCTGACAAATCGCACTGCGATGCGTTCGTCTGACGAGAAGGGTGGTGTAGATGATTTTCGGGCTATGATGCTCATATGTGTTCAACACTCCGAAATCTTGAAATGTTTTCTTCGGGAGAGTAGTTTCTAAGAAAATCGCATAAAATGATTTTTATGTGATGGTTTTCTCGTAACGTAACTCAAGTTTTTTTTACTAGAATATTTTGTTGACCGCCGTTTTTGAAAGAACTTTACACGTTGGGAGGCTTATCTGGAGTCCTATAGATTTTTCACGAATTTCTCAGGGAAGGTTCTCATCCTCTGATATTCTTTATATACAGTAGACAAAGAGTTTCTACGGAGTTAAATAAAATGCAAACAAAAATTTCTATGTATAAAAAAAATTAATGGAATTTCGAATATGAAACTACAGCGTCGCTTGGAATTTACTTACTTAATTAGAAAATGGCATACAAATACTTAAGTATTTTTCTGTGATTGCATTTTTATAATTCAGACTTTTAAAAATGTTCAACTCAACAGGGCTTTAATTTTTTTTCAACTACCGACCGTTACAAAAAATATTTAGAACCACATATGTTTCGGAACGTGGAATACTTGAGCACCACAGCACACGTTTACACCTGTCCTCTTAAGTACAACAGCCCGGGATCGCTCCGAAGCTCTTCATCATTGGCCAAAAGTATTATTTAGCGCTCTCCCGATCGATCGTTCATCACTTCGGGACGCTCACGTCGAGTTGGTTGCTACCGATCGTAACAGTCTGACGCGGTTTCCTACTCCGTCCGAGTATGACTTCGCGCGCAACAGGCGGTGCACATAAATTATGACACATCGTTGTCAGCGCGGATGCCGCATCCGACGTCGATTGCAGAAGTCCGAGACACTTCGCGACGAAGTGCCGCTGTTTCTTTGTCTGCCTACATATCCACGCGCAATTCTTCAAACTATCATTCGAACGTGCGACGTTGTATATCCACGTTCGACGCCTTCGTAGATACTAACCGTTTCAACGATAGCACTTGACGCAACTGCAAAAATCAGGCCGCTTTGACGCAGAGAAACGCTATTCCTTTCTCGCGGCATATTCGAATTTCGAACATTCGAAACGCGTGGCGCTGAAATGGTTAGCAAAACGCTATTTCTTCCTCGCGGCACGTTCGAATTTCGAACATTCGAAACGCGTGGCGTTGAAATGGTTAGCAAAACGCGAACGGTCGCCAACACAAACGCAAAATGCCAAGCGGACTTCGGCGATCGACGATTGTGCATGTATTGCGTAAATCGCACGCTTCTTCGAACTCGCGCGTTTCGTCGCATCTCGCGGACACCGAAGAGCAGTCGCGGGAGAAAAAGCAGTCGGGAGGGTAATTTCGCGGGTTCTGCCCCCAGCTCGTCTGCGTTTTGCCGAGGAAAATTGACCGCAGACGCTTCCGTTCGTTTACGAGCGTACGCGTTTCAGTGTCCGCGGTGGCGAGAGGAAACGCGACGCGTCTGTTGTAAATAAACGGAATAACGAGGAAAGAGATGCGTACGGCTTGAGCGTCTTCCGCGAAGACGCTAAAACTCATGCTTGACGCTTGCGCGTACGCTGCTGTCGCCATTGAGCTCGACTGCTTTTAATTGACCATTTCTTACTATGGCGGAGTCGCGGTGCCGAGGAGAGTCGAGGATAGTCGAGGATAACGGGGACCGCGGCTAACGGCCATGCCTTCACAAGAAAGCTCGGCTGGCTTTGTTCGCGAGCGACGTGTGCTTGCAAAATCTGTACATGTGGTGGATCTTGAGATCGCTGATCGGAACGGTGTTGCGAATGCCGGTATTTTTCGGTAGCTGATTTCGAAGGAATGCGAATTCTGAAGATACTGATATGAACCGGTCAAAGTGATGCTATACCGATATATTTTCGTATAATACTGGCCAATATTCTGGGAAACGAAGTCACCGATATTAGAAAACGCTGATATTTTAAGGTATCATTTTGTTAGACCAAAAGAATTCTGAAGATACCGATATGAAGCTGTCAAAGTGATGCTATACCGATGTAGTCGTATTTTTATATAATACCGGTAAATATTCTGGAAAAAATGTCACCAATATTATAAAATACTGATATGTTAAGTAGTCATTCTGTTATCCCGAAAAAATTCTCAGAATACCGGTACGAAGCTGCTAGGGTGATGCCTAACCGATATAATCGTCTTTTTGTATAATACTCGTAAATATTCTGGGAAACAAAGTCAGTAGTGTTATAAAATACCAATAATTATTTTGTTATTTTGTAGTTTTGTAGTTTTGTAGTAGTTATTTTGTTATCTCAAAGGAATTCCAAGCATGCCGGTATGAAGCCGTGAAAGTGACGCTGTACCGGTACAGTCGTATTTCGCTATAATACCTGTATAATACCAATAAATATTCTGTATGTCAAGTATGTCAAGATTACCGGACATTTAAACCTGATTTGTCGATTTCTACCAGCCAGGGTAACACAGAAATGGAGATTCAATTTACTATTTGTTCCTCAAATATTCTTCTTTACTTACTTGTACATTGGTAAATGACTCCTATATTCTTCCAAAATTATATTCTTCTCTCTAATACCAGTATTTTACCATTATATATTTCGACATAATTACCGGTTTGGGCGTCAACCAGCGTTAAGTACTCTTTGAAAATACATTACAATGATTTTATACGAAAATACCGGCATAACACCGACACCACAAAATACATCCGTATTCGGTCTCTGCTTGAGAGTGTCGCTTCACTTTACGTTATGTTCAGCGCGACTGACGGCGTTGTTCGTCTAGATGCTTAGATGTTCATACGTCTAAATGTTTAACCAGCGCTGCTGTCCGGGTAACGGAGTTAACAAGTATCGATGTGACTAACTAACCAGGTGTCTTGATGTTCGAGTATTTGCACGTCTAAGTGTCTAGATTTAGCGATATGCAGACAATATATGATTTGTGCGTTAAGAGTGACCGAACTGGCCGCGATAATGTAAGCGTAAGTAATAGCCGCGATGAATGTCGGAAGATCAGTACGTGTGACAGCACCTGTGCATCGACGTAACAAAACGTTGCATAGGTTTTCTGAAAACTCGGACGCTCGGAAGTTTCGTAATGTTTCGTCACGCTTGGTCAACGGTATTATCAGGCAGAATGCGTTAAGATATTACAATGGACCTCCTGCGGTCGGCCATCGTTGTTTGTGCCTTCGCGAGCGCGTTCATTAAATCTCTGCACCGCGGACGATACGAAATGACAACATAATATGGTTGCGCGGCGAGTGGTGGAAACGATATTTCGTAATTGGTATCGATAATAGTAAAAGTCGTTTGTCACAACACAGAAATATTCGATGGTATCGGTACCAAAATGACATCCACTTAGGTGGCCATCCCGTGTGATTATCTTTTCGGTCCGATTCGTATTGATACTATCACAATACCGCGTGTGATACCGTTTCTTAGATAGTCTTGTTTTAAAAGGCATATAATGTTTCTCGAAATACTTGAAATGTTCGATAATATTATTTCTAGCTCCTGTGATTTAACAAGGAACTATTTACGATTGGAAGGATAACTTGTTTATGTCGGTAATCAACCTGATCAACAGGCATCTTTATAACATATGCGCATATATAAAGCGCATGAATTAAGATAAATCAAAAATTGCAGTTTTAATTTGTATACGCCAACACTAGCGTAATTACGACTTGATTGCCACGCCACAAATTTTATTTTGCAACTCATTCTGTCAAATCCACACGTGCTATTTTAATTTGTACTCAAATAATTAATTAGCTACTCGAATACCACGTGATACACTTTATTCTGCCACATAGCGAAAAGTCTCAGTATGAAATACTGACCCCGTGTACCTGAGTCTTGCTGCTCGTCAGTACCGTTGAACAAACGTGACACAATCCAAGAACTACAATACTATTAAGAGCCGCATTAGTCCGACGACTAAAGATGACCACGTTCTCGCAGTCGACGAAATATCGACTCGGCAGCGATGACAATCGCGAATAACAGTTGCAACAAACGACGGCCGTTGATTTTGGCGATTTTGTTACCGCGTCAAGTGACGTGCAGCCTCTCGATTGCGTAAGTTGCGTAAGTGTCAATGATGTATTTATAAATGTGGCATACCTACTTGTGTCTATGTACTGTCGTCTGTATGTGGGCATCGGTATTTCTATCCTTTTGTACGTAAGGTGTGCATTGCGTAACGTTAACCCATTCGCATCATTTGGCGGAATAATCCGCAAACAAAAACTGACCATTATCACCGGGAGCGGATAAATCCGCACACAATAATTTTTGTTTTCAGCTTATCAGCAATCGTTAAAGAGTCTGTACGATAAACGAACAATAAGCAATTGTGTGTAAAATGTTATTCTTCTTACTTCTCTGGTTGTAAGTTCAAAATAATAAAAAAATGAAAAAAATAATAGATAATAAAATTTAACAAAATTAGGTTACCATAATTAATTACAGTTCAGATTCGGATTCAAGCATAGAAATGCAAATATCCCGTAAGCGTAAACGTGCCATAACTCTAATAGATAGAAAACTGGAGATTTCTTATGGGAAAAACGAAATTGTATGCGAACATTACATGATTTTACTGCCGTAAGTGGTGCAAACATAAACGTCAATAGAATGTCCAGGCGCGATGTTTTCGAATTATTTTTCAACGTGAAACTAGTCCACAAAATAGTTCTGGAAAATATGAGGAATATACAATAATTTGAATAACCCTATAACACTATTTCTAATGAGAATAAACACTAAAAGTCTTCCTTGCGCATGCTGGTATCGGCAACGTTTAGCTGCGCATGTCGGATTTTTAAGTAACATTGCGGATTTAGAACGATGATGCAAATGGGTTAATTAACAAGCCGTGAAGCAGTCCGATTCCGCCGACTCTTTCGTTCCGTCTCAATTCGATCGGGCCGAACGTTTTGTTCGAGGCACTTCTCGCTTGTCGATGTCAATGGAAATGCTGCCAAACCGTTAGCGGCCGTTCGCAGCGTACCGGTGCACCTCTTCATACGTTGCCGTCAGTCTGTCCGTGTGCACGATCAGAAGTGCCGATGAAACGCTCGAGTTTACTCATTAATTCGCCGACGATCGGCATAATTCTACCTAAAGTTCGATCTCTATAATGTTGTGATACACTGTAGCCAAATCAGTCCGAACTAAATAAAGAGTGGCGCGATGCCAGAGATCAATGGGCACTGTCGTTTCATTTTTCGTCATTCCACGTGACCTTGACACGCCGACCGCTCGTTACGCGCGTCAGGTGGCGAGCGTACCGCCGGCAATAATTATATTAACAGCGCGGCGATATTTATGTCGTGAGCTTTCGCCCAATCAGCCCGATGATAGTTTATCAATCCGGCCATCTGCCATTAAGACGCGTGGAGACGTTAATCGCCCCATTGAGCAATTCTTTCGATCTCGTTAGGTGTCGTGTTACAGCGCGTCGGCTACAAATTGGCATATGCCGTCTGTCAAATTATTATTTCAATCGAGCCCACGCGACCGCGGGGGAAAATAATGAATCGCAGTCGTCGGCACGTTCCGAATAGAACGGCACCAATTGTTTCGGCATGCGAACCAAGTATTTACAAGTTGCTGCTCAAATTGCAACTTGAGTGAAAAGTAAACTATGTTCGTAAATAAGATGAATGGAATGTTTGAGGCAAAGACGAAATAAAACGGATAAATGAAAAAATATGAATAGTTATTTTGTAAAGAAACTATATAGTGTAGGGGTTGGATTAGATTATGTTACGATAATTATCTGTAACTAGTTGTTTTTGATGAGTATACTTGTCATGAAGAAATTGTAATATTTTCTGTTAGGACGTATTTCCACGTTATCCGTAAAAAGTAGTTGCAAGTTGCTGTTTCAATCGCTATTTTAATGACAACTGAAATATATTCATATATTTTAAGATGTTTTGAATATTTGGAGGCCGAGGCGAAATCAAGCGAATAAATGAAAAAAAAAGTATATAAAAAATTATTATGAGACAATGGTATATAGCGTGGGAATTAATTCAGATTTATTGATTAGGATAATTGTCCGTCGTACCTCTTCAGTTCAGTAATCTGTCATAACGATACTCTTTAACAAACAAGTTTATCTCAAACAAATCCCTGTTTCACACATTTGTGAAATTAAAAAATTAAAAAATAAAACAGTAATTTCATTCCAACTTAATTCTATATTATAACAGACGCTCTGTTTGACGAGTATACTCGTCATCACTTACTTCTTGCGCCACATTTTAAGTGCACTCTTTTTATAGACGTCACAACAGCTAACTGGTTAATACTTACTCTTTCCGTATTTTCCACCTCGGACATCCACTATTCCATTATTTGACGCTTGTTATTTGTCAGTGTATGCCCACAGCCATATCGATTATGAACGACCATCCGACGTATATGCCCTGTCCTTCGACGGGATGACAAATGTCATTGTTATTGCAGTAGGGTAAGATACCATCTGTAATTGCGCAGAGTCGTCTATTGAACTATATAGACTAACACAGCGCAGTTTTCTATAAATTGACCGACGCCGGTGCAACAGAATAGATCAAGAACACCGGAGGCAAGCATCGCAGTCAGGATGTGGCTTACTGTTGTTTCTTTCGTTGCCTTATTGGCGGCAGCTTCCAGCCAGAAAAACCCACATTATGCCGACAACCGGACAACTATGGTTCATTTGTTCGAGTGGAAGTTCCGGGACATCGCTGACGAGTGTGAGCGGTTCTTGGGCCCCTATGGTTATGGAGGAGTGCAGGTTCGTCTATAGAATAGATACTGTTTTCCAAAAATACAGTGCAGCGCGAAAGTTCGATTTTTCCCTGGAAAGCCCTTGGCCTTTTTTGTAAAGGAATATCGCGTATTGGTTAATACTGAAATAACTCCTGATAATTATGAGAATTTATTGAATTGGAAACTATTCAAATAGACAAGCTTTTTCTGGGGGAAGTTCTGTCAGTATAGAAACATACTCCTGCAAAGGAGGCCCTCGAGGGCCTCAAAACATGAGTTTTAACAGAAAAACGCAATGAAAAACCTATTGAACAAAGTGCGTCCACATATTTCTTATCACGTTGACTGCCACGCGTGTTTTGCTATATTAGAACCGCGATGCGATTAAATACTGCAGGGTATGATTAAATCATGCAAAATGAAGGTAAAGCAGAGTTGTTAGAAGCCCAAGTATTGAAGCACTATTCCAATATCAATTGCTTGTACAAAGTTGCAAATAGGCTTCGTTGCGAATTTTTTGCATTTTTACTCAAATCTTTTGCGCCGGTCACCGGTGACCACCGTGGCAGTCAACATGTTAATGCATATCAGTATTCAATATCAGTCCCCCATAGATAATTATTCAGTAATATATCGCCCAATTTTCTTTCGAGTCTAGTCGAATCGAATGATTCCGTTTCTCCAACTGTTTCACATATATTGCCTTCGACATTCATCAAATAGGTTTCACCCATCCATGAGAACATGATACTGGATAACAGACCCTGGTTCGAAAGATACCAGCCTATCTCATACAAGATCGCGACCAGATCCGGCAACGAAACTGAATTCCGCGATATGGTAAGGAGATGCAACGCAGCTAACGTGAGGATATTCGTTGACATCGTGATCAATCACATGACGGCCGATAAATCACCCGCGATCGGTACCGGAGGATCAGTCGCAAACACAGAAGCACGCGACTATCCCGCGGTTCCGTACACTATCGACGACTTCCACCCTCAATGTGCGATTAACAACTACAGCGACCCCAGCAATGTACGAAATTGCGAACTCGAGGGACTCCACGATCTGAACCATCGACGGGAAAACGTCAGGAACGCAATCGTCGAATTCTGCAACCGGGTCATCGATGCCGGTGTCGCTGGTTTGCGGTGAGTTCATGTTCAGTAGTCAGAATTCTATAGTAACTTCAATATGACAGAAAATGTACCGTTCAAGATTGGTTGACTCTAAATTTATGATTAGAGGTTTTTTATCATTTCTCTTTTGCCACGGTACATTATAATTGATTGTGACATGGAAAATAATAGGGGTTTCGCGTTTGATTCGTATTTCATGTCATCGGGCGGCACAGAATTGACGGGGTAATATGAAATTTTACGAGAACGATAACTATTTCGATTGCTACTGTTACTGTTGCCATAGCCGTCGTACATTGTAATAAGATACTCAGTCTAACGTGATCAATATTTGCCATATTGAAAAAATTGTCCGTTTATTGTTCCATGGAGTGTGTTAACCTGCTAACCGATATTTCATCGTCGCAAATATGATTTACTGAAAACGAAATGTTGACCATCATATAATCATAGGCATTTGTCACATTCAATTCATGCAAAATACTATTTTTCATTGAAGTCGTCAACGGCAGGCACTTTCTACTCCACACCAGTGTTCGGTCATTCGCGTCGTTGTAGACACTCTATCCGATGACATGCGTCTTCCTTTAATCATTGCGATTCTTCGCAACTCTGCTCCCAAGTGACCAACACCGCAGTCGTCGTTAAATGTCTTCCCCCGAACAAGCGCGGACCTGAAAGTACCTCGCAATTAAATGCACCAAGCGATGTTACGGCTATCAGTTCTTGTTGCGCATCGATTCGCGCGCACCTGCATCCCGTGTTACCGCGAACTCTCAAATCTACGTCCTCGCGAGATCCTGCGAGACAAACTTTCAATCACGCGCTGTGTTACTTGTCAAACAATCGCGCTCTCCTCAACTACACTCGTGCAGCTACAAACGTTTCAGTCGGGACGCCGAACAGACTCGCTGCGGAAAAATCGTCGGCCGCCGTCCGATTGAGCCATCGCCAGCCGGTAATTACCTCGCTATATGTATATCGGTGAGGTACCCGCCCTATCAAAGGACGATTTACGAGACGATATACATTCCGTAGCATAATATGCAAATGAGACATAAACCTGAGGCGTAAACTCGTCTTGCGCGGCGATGGAAGCCGAGCCGGGAGGAGAGAAGTCCCGAGACTGATGACGTTTAACATTAAACCAAACGAGCGCCGGGTGCTGCACGGCGTCAGAGCGGAGAAGCACTCCGTCGGAGGGCATTAATACACGAGAGACATCAGCTTTTAATTACGCGCCCCGCGCGTAATTGTAAGCCGCAACGAAAACGTAGCGCTTCTTTCTCTAAACGTGCGCGTCGCTTCTCGGAATAGTTCGTAGTTTGTGTGATAGGCGTTGCTGGCGATGCTTTGCGCGTGCCATGAATATTTTCGCTGATTACGGTCTTAACGGGAGTCGGACCTGCTGGGCGGCGGACTGGCTACTTTCGATGGTGTTAAGTTGTTTAACACTTTCATTGCTCTCGACGCATGTGCGTGGACTATGGGTGCGTATACCAGCTTATCAAGCTTTTCGATCGTTACACGTACTGCAGTCGCAATTCTCGGTGTATGTTAATAATTTTTGTGCGTGTTCTGGTTGGAGGAATTTATTTAATTCTGTGCAAGGTGTATATGTTTGGCCGCCCGAAAGATACTCATCGCTTGATTTATTTTGTGTAATGTTTCGGTGAGATTTTCTGACTATTTTATGTACGCTAATCAGGCTGAACTTTTTGCTACTTATTTCATGTGCGCTAATCATGCTGGATATTCTGCCTAATTTTAAATATATCTTCGGAGATATGGGATGAGTATGCCTGTGTTCTACAATAAATACCTACATGGCATTATTTAATTTGGCAGAACTGTAGAGTTACAAATATAACATAGTTGCGCCTTGTATAACTAATCAACAAAATACCCATACAAGAAATATTAAGCAGGCAAAGGGATACACACCAGTGGTCCATGTTGTATTTTTGATATAGCACTGTATTAGAGTATAACTGTTGCAACAACAATTCGTTATTCATGTACTTGTTTTATGCGTAGACGCTGTTATAAAAATGCATATCGTTCTCGTCGAATATAGATATTAACCAGTTGCACATTCATTCATTAAACAGTTCCCCGTAAATGACAATACACTCTGTTTCTGTAGTGTTGACGCGGCAAAACACATGTGGCCACAGGACCTCAAAGTCATATACAGCCGCATCCACAACTTGAGCACCGAAGCTGGCTTCCCGCCAAACTCTCGCCCCTTCATCTACCAAGAAGTGATCGATCTCGGCAACGAGGGTGTCAGCAAGACTGAGTACACATTCGCAGCAGTTATCGAGTTCCAATACGGCATCATCCTTGGCAGCATGTTCCGCGGCATGGACCATCTCACCAGACTGTCCACCTGGACGAATCCACATGACTGGAACCTGCTACCCCCTGGCGACTCCCTCGTCATGGTCGACAATCACGACAATCAGCGAGGTCACGGTGCTGGCGGCACAACCATCTTGACGTACAAGGACCCCAAGCAATACAAGGTACACGCGTCGACCAAACAATCCACCGCCGACCATTCTCTCGCGCCATTCTAACTCCCCATAACTGGCCACAACTCTCAATACAATTCGGCACGCTGCACCAGCCTGCCTACAGAATACTCGGCACAACTATAACGAGCACACTCCGCGCGGCCTATCTCAAGCGATGGAGATTAATATTCCGTCGAAACGATATTTCATAGATGGCGATAGCCTTTATGCTGAGCTACCCGTACGGAACGCCGCGCGTAATGAGTTCCTTCTATTTCGACGACCCGTCGCAAGGTCCACCGATGGATTCGAACCAGAACATCGTCTCACCCAGAATCACTGAGAACGGTTCCTGCGCCAACGGCTGGGTCTGCGAGCATAGGTGGCGTGAAATCTACAACATGGTCGCTTTCCGCAACCTGGTAAACAACGAAACCCTGCAAAACTGGTGGTCCAACGGCGATAACCAGATCGCGTATTCGCGAGGCTCCAAGGGCTTCGTGGCATTTAATGTGGATGGGGATCTGCGAGAAACTTTGCAAACTGGCCTGCCAGCTGGAACCTATTGCGACGTCATTTCCGGTGAACCCAATGGCGACAAATGCACCGGCAAGATGATCGAAGTGGCTTCCGATGGCACGGCGCCTATCGAAATACTTTCAGACGAACCGAACGGCGTCATTGCCATCTCTACTGCGGTGAGTACACTGACAAATGCATAAATACAAAATGGCTTAGCGTCGAAAGATGCGAAACGTAAGAGGCGGGAGGAGTTGCGAATTTTGTGCCATTACGTTTGACGTCGCGTAATATCAAGGCATGGCTATGGATCTTTTTTGGTATTAAGGGGTAACATCTAGCTTAACACTTTAACGACCGCTAGCCGATTAATCGACTTTTCAGTTCCAATTGCTATTTACCGGTAGCCGATTAATCGGCTTTTCAGGGGTCAACGATTATATTAGATAAAATAAATATCAGATGATATTATGGCAATTCTAAATGACAATAAAATTACACTGCTTTGAAACCAAAGGATTCTCAACAACACATTCGGTATTTTTCAGTTATACAGCTTTACACATAGGCACATACACAATTCCTGCGCGATATCCGAAACAGAGTCAGAAATTTGATTGAAAGGCGTTAAATGTGCATACTGTAATGTATAAAAAAAAAATGTCTTCTGTTTTTGCTTCAAAATGACGGCGCTGAAGCTCTCGAAGTAGAAGTGCATTTTTAGATATGGCCTCCGCGGCTTGCAGCAGAAGTGCCGTACACACTCACTAAGCACAAAAAGCAAAATTTTTTCGTAATATAATTTCGTTTCGCATATTTTCGGTGGAATCTGGATTTCGGTTGGTATTATGTGCCTTCAGAACCTTTAGAATCGGTACCATGTACTTTGAACCGCTCCGAGGCATCACGACTTGCTTTATAAAATAAGCTGTAAAACCACTTTAAAAAATATTTTTGCCTATAAGACAAATTGCACCTTATTTTTAAGGCTCTAAAGTATCATATAAGACAAACAAATTTTTTTCGATTTTTTGAAAATGTAAGGTAGATGTTACCCCTTATGCGATGACATTGTTTGCAGGCGAAGCTCTAAAGCTGACTTGGGGAGACTAGCAGACGGACGCCAAAGGAGTCGAAGTGCACGTCTAAGTCTAATTGCGTTATTTCCGTAGCGATAGCAATGTTATTTCAACACTGGAACGCTCAATAAAATTGTGCTGCTACATTGGGAAGTATGTGTGGACGTTCTTTGAAATCGTCGGCGTACGTGCGCTGGACGCGCAGCGTTTAAGAAACGTGGAGTATCTGTGCGTGCAAAGTCCCTCGCGTTACGCAGTACGCTTTAATCATAAACAAAATTTATCGACGTTAACAACTCGTGACTGGAATTGATGGTCGGTAATATTTACTACTGGCGTAATAGCTTAGCGGGAAGAGAGACTTATGGCTCGGGGTACAGTTATCGCGTTAAAAAACGCTCCTGACAACAACGCGGCGGTTCGCAATAATCATATCGCGATTTTTCCGCGTACGTCACGGCGCACAATGTATCGACTGTGAAATCGGCGGATTAGTTGTCGCTTTGTTCGCGTTAATGAATGATTCATAAGCGCGACACGCGGCGACCTATTTAAAAGTCGTACCAATTTCGCAAGCACTGAGTCGACGAACCACATCTACACAGTGAGAAAAATTAGAGTTACTCTGCAACATGTCTCAAATCACATGCCCGAAGACCGTTTACGCGTTAACGTCTATTGATATCACGTTTTATTTCTTATTATCAGCCAATTAATATCCGTTAATACAGCTTTACGTTTGATATGACTGCGGGGTAACATTAAGCTATTTCGAAGTCACCAAATAACGTCAGTTTTAAAGCACGCGTTAACAGACGCCATTCATTGACTCTGAAGGATCTATCGAAAAATTGTACCAACTTCATAAACATGAAGTCAACGAACCAAATTGACCTAGTGAGCGAAATTAGAATTACTCCACAGCATATCACAAATCACGTATACGAAGACTATGTAGGTGTTAACGTCTACTGATATCTCGTTGCATTTTTTATTATTGGGTAATTAATACAGCTCAGTGTCTGATATAACTACGAGGCATCATTAAACCATTTTGAAGTCATCAGATAACAGCCGCTACACAGCACACCTCAACAGATGCTATTAATTGACTCTTAACGATCTGTTGAAAATTATACCGACTTTATAAGCACTAAGTCAATTAACCAAATTGATCTATTCAGCAAAATCACAAGGTACCATTCATATATTTTGCAGTCTCCAGATAAAGTCCATTGCAGATGCTACACCTAGACTATATGAGATCAACAAACAAATTATTTTTATTTCATGAGCCCTGGGTCAATTAACCAAATCGACTGCTTCCTCAAAATTGGAGTTCCTTCACAGCACATTCTTTGCCACATCCACAATAATCGACTAACAGTCTTAACAACTACTAATATATCTCAATGCATTTTTCGTTATCTTATAATTAATATTTGTTAATACGCTCTACTGGTTAGCATGACTACAAGGCAACATTCATCTATTTCGAACTCTCCGAAAAACGTCCATTATACATGATATTTTCTGATCCTGCGATGTCGATTAACACTTCGACTGCCGTGCGTATTTTACTATATTAAAACTGCAACGTGATGAAGTACTACAGAATATGATTGAATTGTGCAAAATGAAAATAATGCGAAGGCATCGGAGAATAAAGAATTTAAACACTATTTAATATTAATTGCATTTACAAAATCATAAATGCTACCGATTGGGTATTTTTTTAATTTTTCGTGAAACCTTTTGCGCCGGTCACCGATGACCACCATGGCAGTCAGTGTTCGAAAAATTCCAATTTCAGGAGCACTGAGCCAATGAACTAAATCATCTGCGTCATCAAAATCACAGTTACTCGACAACGTACTCTCCACGGCGTACACGAAAACCGATTAAAACTGTGAACAGTTACTGATATCTCATCGCTTTTCTTATTATCTGGTGATTAATATCCGTTAATACGCTTTAGTGACTACCATAACTACGGGGCAACATTAATCTATTTCGAACTCTCCGAATAACGTCCGTTACGTAGCACACCTTAACAGATGCTACTCATCGCTGATCAACGGAAGTGCGACTGACCTTTGGAAGTGCGCGAACGATTAGCTCTCAGGAGCCCGGTTATATATTGTGAGCGAGATAATTCGCTACATCACACTTCAGTATGCTGCTAGTCGCTGCCCTGTTAGCACTGCTGTCAACGGCGCTCGCCCACAAGAATCCACATTATGTCAGGGGCCATGGGACGATGGTGCACCTCTTCGAATGGAAATGGCTAGACATTGCCACGGAGTGCGAAGAATTTCTTGGACCCAAAGGCTACGGCGGTGTTCAGGTAATATCTTCTTTCTTGAAAAAAAAAATGTTTTTACTTCATTGTAAGTGACGGTTTTTATAAGTGCTTAATGTGCAACGGTAAAACGTACCTCGGTAACTTATGGTGGTTCCTGAGTATAGGCGGTGGCGAATGTGGAAATAGGTGACGAGTGAGTAAATGACGATGGAAAATGGTCAAATTCGAGCTTCGGTGCGCTACGATCATTTAAAAAGGTTTTTTTGGTTTTATTTTGATTTTAACACTTTAACGACCGCTAGCCGATTAATCGACTTTTCGGTACCAACTGCTATTTACCGGTATCCGATTAATCGGCTTTTGAGTGGTCAACGGTTATATCAGATAAAATAAATAACAGATGATATTATGACAATTCTAAATGATAATAAAATGACACTGCTTTGAAACCAAAGGATTCTCAACAACACATTCAATATTTTTCAGTTATAAAGCTTTAGAAATGTGCACATACACAATTTCTGCGTGATATCCAAAACAGAGTCCGTCGTTAATGAGTGGCATCTTCAGTCAATAGCGATCGGTAAAGTGTTAATTTTATTTGAACAACCTAACTTCTCTTGTAATTTGTATAGCTTGTACTAATTCGCTAATGTCGCGGCAGCCTGCGTTTTTTACTTTTCAAAAGCAAGTCTATTATATAATACCTTGCATTTATTGTATAAACGGTCACAATGATTACGAACGTTACATCAACGTTTTCATAAGACTCTTCCTGTTTACTCAACATTACCACAACGGCAGCATTGCCACACATCAGACGCACGGACAAAATCCATCTTCCATGGACAGCAAAATGCAAAACGCCAACTGCTTCTTTACGTCTTGTGTGCGTGCGCTTTTGTCACCGCCAGAAGCCCAACATTTCTTTATCGCCCCCAAATCGATTGATAAACCCACCGACTACTTTGTTGTCTGCCCACAGGTCTCGCCGATCCAAGAAAACGTGATTCTGGAAAACAGGCCGTGGTTCGAGCGCTATCAACCTATATCGTATTCATGGGACACGCGTTCCGGCACGAAGAAGGAGTTTCTCGAAATGGTGAAGCGATGCAACGACGTCGGCGTGCGGATATACGTCGACACGGTGATCAATCACATGACAGGCAATCATAAAGTGGCAATCGGCACCGGCGGTTCGCATGCGAACACCTTTGCGCGAGACTATCCTGCGGTTCCGTACACTTCTGCGGATTTTCACAGTTTCTGTCCCCTCAACAACTTCACCAACCCGACGGAGGTGCGGAACTGCGAATTGGTCGGTCTGCACGATCTCAACCAGACGAGCGAATATGTCAGGCGGAAAATCGTCGACTTTATGAACGAGGCTATTGACGCGGGTGTGGCTGGCTTCCGGTGCGTATGGTGTTCGTTGCCTTTGAAACGTAACCAAAACGTACTTGAGATATGACGTGCACGAGCTGCGCGTCTTATCGTACGTTTCCCGCGTACGTTTACTGCCGTTGTGTGCCGCTAATTGTGTTATCGCGTTGCGTACACATTTCCCGCGTACGTTTAGTCGCGTTGCGTGCTGCTAATTGGCTTATCGGAGTCGGCGCACATTTTCCACTTTCAGAGTTATGATTCGCGGAGATTCTGCTAATTGCTCGGAGCGTTGTGTGCGGATTACGGTTGACTCGCGTTGCTCTAATTTTCTTTCTTCGGCGATGCTTGAAAATAATTTTTGATGAACTCGTGCCATTGACGAATGCGTAATTGGGTTAAAGTTAAATTGCAAGTTTTGATAATGTTAATCTATGCTATAGTGAAACGGAAAAATGTAAACATTTTTTTTCATTTACCCCAATTAATTGTCACGTTACAACCGATTAAATGGCAATTATTGATATTTTTTCCAGGATGGATGCGGCCAAGCACATGTGGCCTAATGATCTGAAAGTAATTTACTCTAGACTGAAGAATCTGAATACTAAACACGGTTTCCCCGAAAATGCGCGTCCGTTTATATTTCAAGAAGTTATCGATTTGGACGGCAAAGGTATTTCGAAATATGAATACACCGGATTCGCAGCGGTGACGGAATTCAGATATGGCAATGAAGTGAGCAACTCGATGAGGGGTCACAATCTTCTGAAATGGTTTGTCAACTGGGGTGAAGCCTGGGGTCTGATGCCGTCAAAGGACGCTTTGGTATTCATCGATAATCACGACACCCAGAGATCTGACGAAAACAGCGTGCTTAACTACAAATCATCCAAGTTGTACAAGGTGATGATCACGAATTTTATTTCATCGTTTCAATTTAGAATATTACGAGTTTTTCGTCAATTTTTCAGACCGGCTTAGTTGTAACCATACTTTATAGCATCATGTCGCAGATCAGCTAAGTTGTATTCGGTGCTGATTCTTAATTACCGATTAAAAATTTTAGTCACTCGTTTCGATTAAGAATATTACAAGTTCTCGGGGCCCATTCTCGAGGTCTCTTTGCTCTAGGTATTTCTGTTCAAACGCCATTACCGCAAGCTTCCTTTCATTTATTCAGTAGAACTCACAACTCCCAAGTCCAATGAAGACGAAATGACTGACATTCGTATATCAACGATTACGAAAATGACGAATTTTTTGCCCATTCCTCAAAAACTACTTCAATGAGCTCTGTTCAAACGTCTTTGCCGCGTGCTTTCTCTCGCTCGTTCTCCGAACTCACGACTCGCGCAAGCCCAATCAAGATAAAATGACTGACATTCGCATAACAACGAATTCTTTTCCACACTGTCTAACAACGTCAATCATGCACGTCGCCCCCTGTTGTCCCGAGCATCTCCCATCACGCGACCGTCTGCGCATCACCGCGTGTGAATTCCGTTCCATATTCGGCCAGCCAGAAATGATACAGCGTCTAATAATAACCCAATAATACATTCGCGAAGCGCCACAAATTGGAATCTGCCAGGAGCGAACAATCGGGCTAATATCCGCAGATGAAAGACAACTAATTACGAGGTGATTGCATCATGGCAGCGAATCGTTTCCAGATGGCAGTCGCCTTTATGCTGGCACACCCCTACGGAACGCCGCGTATCATGAGCTCCTTCGATTTCCGAGACTTTAATCAAGGCCCGCCGTCGGATTCTGAAGGGAACACTCTGTCGCCGATTATTCACGACGACGACACCTGCGGCAACGGCTGGATATGCGAGCATCGCTGGCGTCAAATTTATAACATGATGCGCTTTCGCAACGCCGTCAACGAGACGGAATTGAACGACTGGTGGGATAATGGCGGCAATCAGATCGCGTTCTGTCGCGGTAACATTGGATTTATTGCGATCAACGCCGAGGGAAAGGACCTCAAGAGGACGTTCAGCAGCTGCTTGCCACCGGGAGTCTACTGTGACGTCATTTCCGGAGATCTCAAGGACGGAAAGTGCACCGGAAAAAGTGTCAAAGTCGGGGATGATAGAAACGCTTACGTTGAGATCCTGAATTCGGAGGAGGATGGGGTACTGGCGATACATCAAGGGGTGAGTACTTTTCATTCATGTCAATTTAACATGATCGTCGTCATTTCGCCCGAAACTAAGTGAGGCCGTTTTTTCGACATTCACCGTTTTCGTCATTCATTTCACACCCATTGTGTCATAAATCAAGGGATGACCTGAAGTATTTTTTATTGGTGCGAATTTAAGACGCTGACCGCCATGTCACTCAAAACTGTCTTACGGCTGTTTTTCCATCACTCACGCTTTTATTTGTCCAGTTTAGCAGTATTTCACAACTAATTCGCAATAGCTTTCTAGTAAAGACGCGGCGAAAGAAAATGTATTCCGAGAATTAGAGTGTGCTATATAATCTATGCAACACATTTTCCAGTTTCATATGTAACATATCGAATTTTTTTCCATATCCAAATTCACTTTTTATTGCGTTGAAATTCTTGTTTCAGGCAAAATTGGATTGAACGAGACTGACTAGTGCACACAAGCTGACGCAGCGAATACGTGCCGAATATTATGGAGGCATGCAATTTTATATAGCAAAAATTAGTAAACTTAGTTAATACCATATGAGATATTATACTTGCGATGACTGCGATATTTGTATTTTGTATACCTTGTATCAGATAAAAAAAAGAAAAGAAAGATTATGTGTTTGTATCTGTGATTTATTGTAATAATCCGACATAAATAACATCATCTTAGAAGATAGGTTTTATACAGTTTTCTGATATTTTATATTCGTTTTCAGAAAATGACGAGTACGACTAAATTATGATACAGAGTTAAGACACGAACTTGGCATTTTCCACGAATTAATGTGCAATGAAATGTACGATAAATGTTCCACTTTCTTGACTACTCGATAACTCTACAGTACAATTCCGTAAAAAAGAACACAGTAATTCGTCGGTGTCGTTCGACATACTTGTAGGATCGTTTGGCAGGTAATCGAATCGGCAAGTATCTATTTTTCAACAAGTTTATTTTAACAGAAACAATGTACTGTTTTTCTCTTTTCACCATTAATTTCTACTATACATATTATATTACGACAGTTAATTATAAAATAATACACGACAGACTTGTGCCTGAGAAATAGAAAAAGGGGAGGAAGTGAGAGATGGAGGTGGTGAGCGTGGATATACAATGCACTGTACGTAAAATGACATAGAGGAAAGAAAACGGAGGATGACGGAAGTGGGTAGAAATTGAAGTATCACAAAGTTGCCTTGTCGCTCGATTTCTTCTTTTTTTTCACCATCCTTTCTACATGTATATATCGCCGTTCGTTAGATCGCTCTCTCGTAATCTAGTTATGTCCCGACCCATACATTTTCCTCCCAGGATTTTCCTACTGAATCCGAACGATCCTGCTGCTGCTCGAAAAAGGTGGTGTGCGCGTGATGCAGCCCTGATACTGCACAAGTGATGATGTGCGTGAACCTCAGCTATTAGGCTAAATAAAATACTACGCTTCCATTCGTAAAAGCGACGATATAAATAAATGCTTAATCGTTATTATGTACAGTGATTTCGTTTAAGTAAAAGCCGCTAACTTCTGTTTGTGTTACATCGCGTCTCCCATGTCCGTTTCCGCGTAATTAATTGAGAAAAGTGCTGTCGAACGTTGCTGCGATTCAGGACGAATCGTAGAACACTTTATCTTCGAACGTCACCGTCAGAAATCAATTTGCTTGCCCATAATCGGCGTTGATTCAAAATAAGAAGTATCTGTTTTCTCGTAAAGTCAAATAAACGGGTTAATTTTTGTTCTACGCGATATTTCACCAATGTACGCGTATGCGAACACGTGTATGTATGTATGTGCGCGTGTCGTGGGTGGGTGTATATATATATAACCGTAAGTATATAATTTTTGCAATACGTTCAGGCTAATGTAAATCTAAAAATACTGCTCGTCCGTACGAAACGATCATCTCGTCTTTCCCACAAAACGGTATATAGCGCTATTTCATATCCCGACACTATTTCCGCACCTTACGTATTAATTGATACAGCGAATACAATAAAGCGACAGGGACTTTATCTCTAAATAAATAAACATCTCCGGCGTACGTTGGGAAGAGAAGGAAGAAAATGTACAATTATCTAACGTCTACGTGTATCAGCCGCTCGTAAACACTACTTACTCTTGGCGCTATATACTGTGTCTCTTTCTTTACATATATATCTATATGTATATATATTTATAATGCGAGCGTGCGTCTCGCACTCGCATATTCGTGAATTTCCTTTTTTTGTTTGCACATACAGCGTTAGCAAAAATATAATTTAGTATATGTATCATCGTAACCATCCATATAAAAACTTTGTTAAAATATATAAAAGAAACAACGATTTGAGCAAATACGTATCCACTATGGTTAAAAGTATCGCGTCGAAACGTGTTTATTGTTATTGCACATAATTCTCGCTAATTAGGTCGTCTCTCTGCTTTTTGCTCTCGAACTCAATCATCGTCTCTCTCTTCGTCGCTCGCTTTGACTCTTCGCTCGCAAATCGTTCGTTCATACCTTCCTTATGCTACATACGTCCACGTATGTACTCACGTGATCTTACTTCATCGTTCTAAGTTTAAAAGCTGATTGAAGCGCATAACTTTACTAGGTCATACCGTCCGCGAGGCACTGATTTATGTTGTTGATGCGATTATAAGAGTATTGAAGTGATAAAACTCACGTTGGAAGACTTGTAGTAATTAGGCACTCTTTTCATAATTGATTTTTGCTTCACTTCTCGTTACTTCCCTGCCAATTCCAATCTTCACACGCTCTGTACATCTTCTGCACGACGCTATGATCGTAACATCGAGCGGATGGACAGCAATTTTCGTCAATTATGAACGATATTAGACGCAACTGCGTGAAATATCTCAGTTGCACAAATTTCGCCTGCCATAGCATGGCATCCATTTTACACTAAGAAAACCTGAGTACTATATTGCTGAGAGATCTGCATGACGTTATTTGCGGTCAATTATGTGTTTCTCTGACGCGGCAACCAGCTACTCTCTGAATGTGCTTACCCACTACATTGGTTTTATGTTTAATTCGCGCGTACGTAAATTCAAATACCTAGATCCGCGTTCAAGCATGGTCATCGACACATTGGCATCGTTACGAAAACTGACTGCGTCAAATGAAAAATTCCGTAAAGACTTCTATCACGCATCCAGTAGATCGAAACGTCAGATCAACTTGCAGCCTCGTGTCTCCCCACCCTTCTCCTTCCCCAATTCCTCCCTTCCGTAACTAAGCTCCTCTACCCTTACTCTCCGTCGAACTTCCCACCGTTCCACGTCAAGGCACGTAATCGTCTACACTCAAACACGTCTGTCCCTGCCAAACGGCACACTCGTCGAGCGTCACACATCCTCCCGTTCGTCTTTCCATCGCACTTCACACGTTTCCTGTTCTCCAGGCGAAAGACAAATTTCGTGAACCGCCCCCTGCTAAGCTACATCTCGCCCCGCATCTAGTTCAGCGGCGCTAGGTACGTTACACCCCCAACTTCTCTCCCGACTTCACGCCGCGGAAGCTCCCATCGCGAACAATAAGTACTCTCGTATCTCAGTAGTATGTCATCGACACACCACGCAGACACTCGTCCGTTTCGCGTCATCTCAGTCTCGTCGCCCGCCTACGGACCCCCGCGCGCGTCGTTTACCACATCCTCCAGACATTCTCCTTAGGTACATAGGTACTGACAAAAGGCGGAGTCTCCGAACTCCCGAGTATAATACGAGTATCGCGCTATGCCTATCGAAACGATCGGCGTCAGTCTCTGCGCATGTCGTCGCTCGCAGTCCTGCGTACGCAGCGTTGGTCGTTCGGCCGTCAAGCTTGTGTCACTGCTTGATCGGCTTCTTGAAGACCACCTCCGGCTTGCGCACCGGACGCGGTACGCGCCGTTCTATCCTGAGAGCCCGGTTCGGGTCCGGGGTGTCTGCTGCGCACGCCGCTGTCGCTGCCTCGGGCCCTAACGTGGGAGTCTCCGCCAGTGTTTGTCAGTTTCCGGTGCTGCTCGGTCGTCTGCTAGGCGCCTGCTGTTGTTGCTGCTGCTGCTGCTGTTGCTGTTGCTGCGTCGCGGCTGCGGCCGCCGCACTTAGTGCCGGAAGCGGCGTCTGGTGGCAGTGTGCACAGTGCAAGCACACTGTGCAGGCGCCCAGCTTCCGGGCGAGGAGAGCGCGCAGCTTGAGAGCAGGCCCGAGCTTCATGCCCATCGGACCCGTCAGGTGGTCCTCCGACAGCAGAGGCAGCGCCGCGCCGTCGATGCGATGCTCCCGGAAGTTCTGCAAGCATAAAGGATGCAGCGGTCAGCGCGGAACGTTTGCGGACGTGGGCAACGTCGTTAGCGACGTGAACGATCACCCCACGAACACGCTGCACGGGAGGTAATGGCTCGGTGCGGTGGAACGGGTGCCGTTGCGCGGATGTCTAACGGTCGTAAGGTCCGTGCGTTCGAGCAAAAGCACGCGCAAGAGGAGGCGCAAAAATACGCGCACCGAGAGGCGCCGCCCTCGTGTCGAGGCTGCTCCAGCCGCGGAAGAAAGACGCCTGACCTGCGACCCGCAACGCGCCCGAAGGTCGACCGGCGCGTTTCACGGCAGCTGCAACCGCATCACGCGGAATCCCGTGAATTCGTCTCGCGGTGCTGCTACAGGCAAGGTGCATCATCGGTCGGCACGATGTAAAACGGCGCACGGGCCATTATTTCCCCGGCATGCAAAAACGACATCGAGGTAGGCCACGGTCCGCGGAGGAACGAGAGGACGGAGAGGACGAGGAGCGGGAAGAGGATGCGGAGGATGGTGGAAGAAGGAGGCGGAAGAGGAAAAAAAGAGGGACAGCGCGGAGTTTCATTCACGGCTCCGGGGGCCGCGAACGTAATTGCCGGCAGGATCGGCGGCGATGCTAGCGTGTGTATGTACCTTAGTAGGCATGATCGTCGTGCACTCTACACGTTCGCGGAATACCGCGATAGGCCTGGGCCCCGCTTTATGAATGAAATATTCAACGGCGTAATGCGACTCGCGCACGCAACGCCGGACCGGTCTGTGCTCCGTGCACGCGCGCCGATCTCAATCCGCGGATGAACGATAGCTGGTGGTTGTGGGATTCGGTTCGAGGCGAGCCCCCGGGCGGCGAGGAACGTTCCGACGTCCCGGTGGTCTTCAATGGTTCTCTAACTACGGGCACCGGACGCAATGTTCGAGTGTTCTGCTTGAGACAGATGGAAGAGGAATGGTGTGCGTGGATCTGCAATGCACTGCAGTGTGGAAAGAGGACGCCTCGGAGGAATGCGGGTGTAATTGGTCAGAGTTGAACTAGCGTCAAATAGAATATCTACATTCATGAATGGCGTTACGGTACATTCTGTAGTGAACGAATGTACCCACCGTAAATACGACCCCGGCTTGGTATGTAGTGTGCAGAGCTGGACAGAAGACGCTTGAGAGGAATGCGGGTGTAATTGGTCAGAGTTCACGTGGGATGTCTTATGTCACGAGCATTTTTGGTATTGCCCTACGATTCGCTTATGCGGTTACGCACAGTAATGTGATAGCGTAATGAAGTGAGTAAATCGGAAGTACCGAAAACTAGCTAGCGATGCGTCGAATGCCGAATCAATGGCGGCGACAAACAGAATATCTTCATACATGAATGTAATCGTAGTACATTCTTGTCATTATAGAACTTTGTTACTATAATTTCCAGTATGTTGCTGCCCGAAAAACACAGCTACTTGTTAAATAATATACCACGCTTCCATTCATTAAAGCGACGATATAAGCAAATGCTTACTCATTATTATGTACAGTGGTTTCGTTTAATCCCATTTCGTGAACTTCTGCTACGTAGTGCAACTACAGAGACCAGATGTAATATCGGAGTACTCTAGTAGACACAGATGGTTCCACGAACAGCACGGTATATAAATCCGCAGCTATTGGTTGCAACATAATATCTACCGTGTGCTCTCGAATCAACCAGTTTTGAAGGTACATCGTTACTTTTGTGTTTAGTTATTTACAAGTACCCGTATAATAATCGACCGAACGGAATTTTAAAAACGTTTCAATGGTGTGTATAAAACAAAAGAAAAATATTTAAATTATTGTGAAGCGTTTACTCTTACGATGAAACGGTCGATACAAACTAGTCTTACATACTCTTTATGGAAGTCATAAGAATATAATTTCAGTAACAAGAGGGTAAACGTCAAAAAGAAATGTAGGAGAGATGTAAGTCAAAAAATGAAAGATGAACGGAAGAAGGGTATAGGTAGAGGAAGTAACTTGCCAGGATACGGTCGACATTGTTTGGTCTCGATTTACACTTGCGATTATAACGGAACCAGTATATTCTTGTGGGTAGCCACGATGCGCCATGTCTCTTCACGGTCGTTTCACGCAAACGTTAATTAACTAACTCGTTACACTTGAAGGAGACGTTCGTGCTTATATACGAGCTACACCGAAATTACCATTATTAGACGTGCGTAAATAAGAGACCCGTTTCGTGCGATTGCCCAAAGAGCGGCTTAATGATGCATGCCCATGAATTATCCTTCAAAACAATGATTTGGTCTAGTCCAGCAGCGCACGCGAGGATTGCGCCACGAAATTACCCTGTTACCGGTTTTCTTCCCGTCCGTCGTCTATTTTCGAAAGTCGGACCCGTTACCGCAGCATTCCGGTCGTTAGAAATTCGGATGTATCCTGCGCGCCGTAAACACATTTTTACCGTAACGCTAAGACGAAATTGGCCAGCACACTTGCCTCAAGAGCGAGCACGCATACGGTAGCCTCACGTTTCTCATCGCTCGCATAAATGCCGCACAACATTATTACCACACCGCGACACTCGGAAATGCACGTGTTAAGACGCACAGCGTGATTTTTTCATCCTTTGACAGCACACAGTAGCGTCTTGCACACAGAACGGACAGTGGTACTTTTTGTATAGCGGTACTCGTACGTTAAGCCCGTTGTGTACGAAGAGGAAGTGCAGTCAGAAGTCTCGAAATCTCACGAAACACCGAATGGACCGTGCATCAAGACGTATATACGTTCGGACGGAGCCGCAGCTGCAGTTGCCGGGAATATATCATCCTCGTGTTGCACCGCGGGCGACCGTGGGTTCCAAAGGCCGAGCCACGAAGACAACCTATATTTTCTCCACCCAGTTCCAAACTCTTAAGGGCAGACGCAATCTCTTCCGGGCCCAGCATCAATTATATCCACCGCGAGCCTCATATACTGTGTACACAGTATACGCGCGCGTACGGAGTATGTCAAACGTGACCTTTATATCGCGAGAAATCGGACTTTTACAAATGACCGTCTCGTCCGTTCTATCGAATCTGTCCGAAGGTTGCAGTACACCAAAGTTTTTGCACGTGAATTCAACGTTTATTGTATATTGACATTTGTATATTATTTCGTTATATTATTATCATTGAAAAGAAGTAACATTACAAACGTTTTCACACGGTACTATACCGATTTGCAATCGAACCAAGAACGTGGACAAAAGACTGCATACAAAGGCAGTATCCTACACAAATGACATACATGTACATGTTGATTTGCCTTATTTGCGCGTGCATGCACGCTAGAAACCCGTCGTTGACGAGACAAAGCCTATGTCACAAAGCGAATGACATTTAAGACATAACGCAGCTGGGATTAGCATTCTCGAATGAGCTGCGTACGCGAGTAATTACGTGCAAACGTCGATCGCAGCACTCGTCAGCTGCTGAGAATTTCGGCAACGGACCCGTGCGATACTGAATCTCCGCTGCGCGCGAATTTGCTCCGACGGGAAAAAAGGAAGGTGTTCGTACGGCCGAGTCGCTGAGGCGATTGGCGGAGTAGCATTCGAGCGTGACCTGGGAAAGGATCGGGGATCCTCGAAAAGTAACGGCCCCGTTCTTGCGGAGTTCGAATTCCTGACCCGAAGGATCCCAGCGCCGCGGTTATAACCTCGGAAGAGCATCGAATCGGAACCGCGTCACGTTGTTCGCTCAGAATGAAGCCGAAGAATCTTCTCGCGACGGATCGGTCGCTTTCTCGGGAATGGGCAAAAAATGCAGGTGCCACGGCATGGCCCGTCAAGCTACCAGTTGGCGCTAAGCGATCAACGAGTACCACGGAAGTCTCTTCGTTAGAGTTCATAACAGTACCTAGTTTGGTCTGCTGTATTGGCTCCACGGCGAAGGACCTCGTTGTGCGCTCACTCGTGTCATTCGCTGGCAGGCACAGTTAAAAACTGCAGATGTACGTTGAGACCCAGATTGCGGTATTAAGTATGACAATACGCGTTGCGATGGCGCTCGCTTGAAAATGTGCCGTAAACTTTATTTGCGAGCAGTGTACGTAGGGCAAAGCTAAATAAACTGCTGTTTCATGAAGACATTTCGCGGAAGACAAGAAGGTAGCAACTGTCCGCGCGAAGAAAATGTTTCGGTGAGCTTAGAATGGATGGTAACACCGATGCGGTCGACATTTTTTAGCGTAATGAGAGGCGTGGCACGCATAAGTGGGGTAGAGGCGATAGATCTTTGCATACTGTCATTAGAAAGCGATACGCAGTTTGTTGAACAACAGGTTTCGTGGGCGTCACGTTTCATAATGACCGAATGTGGCGGACGAATTGTTCGCGAATTGTTCAGGAGCTTTTGCCGAAATATGGCATTTTGCAAGGAGAGTTTCTGTACGTGCGTGGATCGTTCAAAGGACGTTGTTCCAAAGAACAATATTTCGAAGACTACGTGATCGATATTATGTTATCCTACAGAAACTACTATTCAGCAGCCCACAAGCCTCCACTTCAGGAGCACTATGGTTTCCACAAATTTTTCATGTACATCGTTCGCTACCCGTAAAGAATAAACAGTAGATGCACAAAGTGCTTGACATTTACAAGAAAATATGGAATTTCCAAGTAACTTAATTCAACCATCTTTTTCCCTGTGTCAGTTCGCAAACGCTATACCGCCGCTCCCAGGCTGAACTCGCAGTCTCCGACAGCGCAGTCCGGCATGCAAAGTAGCGCCCATCCTCTGATTATTCAAAAGCACTAAATCAAGGCGCATCAAGCAAGCGCCGTCCGCGTGTCAATTCCTCCGTTGCTCGGCCATAAAAGTCGCGCTTTCGCGGTGGCAACTTCCGACTACCTTGGCCATTATCACACCTGTCGTGTTACGAAATGGCGCGGGTAAATACGCGCGTCCCCGCGAACAGACGGGTTTGCATTCGCCGCAGTGGCGCAAATTGCCCGGCCGCGCGTTAACGCTACTCTGCCGGCGATTCCGCGTAATCGTTGCCGCGGCGCGGTATATCACACCGGAAATATTTCTATAAGCGGTCAGCCGGAGTTACGCGAGCGCACCGACGACAAGCTTCGCGGGCTGCACCGCTGGGCGCGGACTTTTGCCGAGCCGCGAGATCGACGTTATCGCGGACAAGACATCGAACCGCAAGGCGGCGGTGTATTTTATGACGCGCATATATACGCGTCGCGCGTATATCCGTTCATAATGAATAATCGATGTTATCTCGTCGCCTGGCATGATTCAAGCGGTAACCTCGACACCGCACGAAGTAGATCTCACAGGTAACGCCGGTTCGGTCCGCGTTTCCGTCACAGGGAACCCGTTCATTGCCGCACGGCTGTCTGACATTACGAATGAAGTATTAACTAATAAGTGTGTAGTGCAAGTGACGCGGGAGAGACTTACAGCCGTGGCTGTAACTTTTGTTGCCGCTACCGCGTCCAGCTGCCACATTTTCCCCGAGGCGAGTGCTCGCCCGCGCGCCGACTCGGCAGGAATTGTTTAGAAAGCGGTGCTTGTGGTTTACTACTGGGATTACTGGGTGCCCAGAACTTCTGCGAGTCCTGGTATGCGGATACTCCGCACAATGTCCAGATTGGATGGTGTCGGGTCTGTTGGTGGCTACTGTGCACGCGAAGTAGACTGGGATGCGCACTGCACGCGTTGCCCGAACTGCGTTGTCTATCTGCGATGTGTCAAGTGTCTGCGGTAGGGTTTACGCACGTATCTTTGGGAGATTAGCCGCTGGAAGCCGATTTATAGCGAACGCTTATCGAATGATGCCTATCTATAAATGTAATAATGATATGACGGTGACTGTAAATCACAATAAAATGCCACCGCGACAAAGCGAAAGAAAGCAGAATGATACGACACGGGATTAGTATGTATTTAGAACTACGTTGCTGGAAGTGCGTCGTTGTCTATCTACGATGCGTCAAATCTCTGCGGTAAAGTTTACGCACGTACCTTTGACAGTTTATGCACCGGAAGCCTGTTAATAGGGTTTGTGATGCAAACGCTTATCAACCGGCGGGTTTAATAACTATAATAATGGACGGAGCCATTTAACGACCGGAAGCCGATTAATAGCGAACGCTCATCGATCGATACCTATTAATAAATGTAATAATGGTACAGCGATGATTGTAAATCACAATAAAATTACAATGGACATTAACGACACGGGATTAGTGGGTGCCCAAAGTGTGTACAATGTCTAGATTGGATGGTGCCGGGTCTACTGTTATCTACTATGCAGGCAAGTTATACTGAGATCCGCGCTGTACGCGTTGTTGGACGTGCAACGCGTCAAATGTATGTAGTAAACTTTACGCACGAATCTTTGACACTTTATCCACCTGAAGCCTATTAACAAGTTTTGCGACGCAAACGGTTACCAACTGTTACATCACTAATAACTACATCATCGCTATAATAACGATTCTGAATCACAATAAAACGACACTGCCGCACACCGCAAGAGATCAGAACTAATTCAACCCACCCTATTGCCAAAGTACATTGACCCACCGTGCTCATTACCACACGGCCACCCCAATCATCTGCGACACCTCTCTCTTCATCTAACTACCAAGCCAAAATCAAGCAGCCGCCTCCCCCACATCCCCTCTATGAGAATGAAGGAATAGATATTCACTCCACAGAAAACTGTCCGTCGCCACCCATCTACCCAGCACACCACCCACCCCCGTTTTCACCAGCAGTCCTCTTACAACCTTAATGTCTGCAAAACATCAGCACGCAGCCATTTTCACACAATTCTTCCCGTTCCCCCGTATCGAATTAATCCCAGCCATAGTTTTCCGCTGCAATCCTCCCTTTCGAGCCTCCCGCGCACGTCTACGCGTGGCTCGTCCAAGCGAAATACGCAGATGCAATCGGTTGCCGCTATCTCGGATCGGGAATCACTTGGCATGCAACGGGAACATGGCCTGAGCTCGGGGCCCGTTCGATCGATCGCTACGCCACTGTGCAAGAGCGAGCGAAGACCGGTGACCTGCCACGCCCTGTCGAGGTCGTCGCGCGCCTCTCTCGCCAGCCGACGACCGGCGTACCGATGACGACCGGCGCGAACCGACGACCGCTGGGCACCGGCCTAACCAGATCAACATCCCTCCTTGTCGTGTTCCACACAAACACCCGCTCACCTACACGATCAAGCGATTTCTCATTCCTTCTCGGACCCGCCGGTAGCTTCCGTCTTTCTCCTGCGCGACCGCACTCGATCTCTGCTGCGTGCCTTCGTCTCCTTTGATTCTCCGCGGGTACCCCTTGCCGCTTACTACGCTGCATTCTTCGTTTCGCGCGCTTGGAGGAGGACGACATATCTGGCGGCGACGTTTTCCGCCCGTTTTGCACTTTCAGGGTATTTAGTTTTGGTGGCGCCGATTGATAGGGTTTGGGTTCTGGCTCGTTTAGGCGAAATTTTATGCTTCTGGGTGCCGTCAAGTACGAGATGTGTGTCGACATTTTCCAGCAGTTTTGGCACTCGAGGAAGCGCAAATTTGGTGATGCTGCTGCGTTTTAGCGGAGGACGACATATCTGGTGGCAACGTTTTCCGCCCGTTTGCATTTTCAGGGTATCTAGTTTTGGTGGCGCCGATTGATTGGGGTTTGACGCTCCGCGGGTTTCGGTTCTGGCTCGTTTAGGCTGGATTCTGTATTTCTGGCTGCCGTCAAGTATGAAATGTATACCGATATTTTCCAGCCGTTTTGCCACTTGGGGAAGCGCAAATTTGGTAATACCGCTGCGTTTTCAAATTTGAAGCTCCGCGGATCTATGTTCTGCTCGTTTCTGCATTGTATTCTTCATTTAGTGCACCCGTTAGAGAGTGCGACACGTGTGCTGGCAAAGTTTTCCGGCCATTTTGCACTTTGTGGAAGCTTACATTTTCTGAAATCTACAAATTCTGCGTTTTTCCAATCGTTGCGAAACGTCAAATTTCGTGGCGTCGCTTTATTTGCGTGTCCAGCTTTTGTGTTTTTCTAGGTTGCATTCTTCATTTTTGGCTCCAGTCTGTCCAGTCGTTTTGCACCTCGAGGAACCTCAAATTTAGTGGCGCCGCTTAGTCTGGATTTGACGCTTTGCGTGTCTACCTTCTGCCTCTATCTACGCTGCATCTTTCGTTTCTCGCGTCCGTCAGACTACGACATGCAGGGTATTATCGGTTGCCAGCCGTTTTGCATCATTATGCCAACATATGGTTTTTGCGGTGCAATCGAAGTCTCGCTATCTGGCGTGCGCTTGATGGCGGGAGAGTTGACATCAACGGTGTCCTGTATTCTGTTGTTTTTTGCAACGTGTTGTCTGATGGGCTTGTTCGTGGACGATGTCACGCAGACGCGAAATTCGTCCGAACAAACCCGCGCAATACTTGCTACTGTCCTTTAATCGTTTTAGTGGCACGCAACGCGATCGCGCTGTTCAGATTTCGAAGAAACGCGATTGCACATGCATTTTTTGCAATTTGACGCGATTTTTGAAATGACTTCCACCATGAAAACTGTTAACTGTCTCAGTTTAGGGTCACAGAAAACAGACAGTGCGCTCGCTTTTATGCATAGCACGTTGCACGTGGAAACAAGGAACATATTGCAATTAACACGTTGACTGCCACGGCGGTCACCGGCGCAAAAGATTTGACGAAAAATGCAAAAAATTCGCAATGAAGCCTATTTGCAATCTCGTAAAAGCAATTGATATTGAAACGGTGCTTCAATACTTTGGCTTCCACTAACCGCGTTACCTTCATTTTGCATGATTTAATCATATTCTGCAGTATTTCATTGCATCGCGGTCCTAACATAGCAAAATACGCTTGGCAGTCAATGTGTTAAAGCAAAGAAGCCCTATCGTCAGCAATGTGGCACTAGCCGTCACGAATTTAAAAATGATCCCAGCAGTAAAGCGCCTAGACGTACCCAAGTGAACGTCAGACGTACACCGATACAGCAACGTGTTTCACTCCTTGAAAATGCCCTTTCCGCCGATTTATCGTGCCGCGAAACTCGGGCAATAACACGGCCACGCCCGGTTTACTGGCCGCTCGTGCATCAACTCGCGTCCCGCTCGAAATTTCTTCTCATTACAGGCGTAGTTTCTTCACCGCAGCGTCGCCGTCGTCTCAATCGCTGGTTTCTCTCAACCCGCTTCCTGTCTTCGTCCTCCTAGCACTTTTCTGCCCGACCGCGTAATATCAAACTCGTTCCCCGGATATTAGCGCACATTCGCATTTTTCCATTATCGCGCCATCGCGATTGGCATAAGCCAGCGGCTGGCCCGAGACTAATTGAATCGTAAACTGCGCACCGCCGCGCTTCCACACTCACGTTTCCCGTGGCTACACCCTCATTGAGATTCAATATTAACGACCGCGAGGAAGTGAACCCGGGAGCATCCGCAGTTTGGCGCAGAAGAGCCGCGCGTTTTCATCGGCTGCCGTTAGTGAGTTAAATATGGAACCTTTCCACGGTTGAGAAATATTCTATTCTTCTTAACGCACAACTTGTCACTTCTTCTTAACTTACGCTCACAACAGATGTTCTGTAATAAGAAAATGTTGAGTCAGCCGTTCAGGCAGCGTTGTGATTCGATGAGACAGTTATTTTAAGAATTTTGTAACTCTAGAAATGCGGAGGAAGTGTAAAACAAGTGAACAGAGCAACGGTTGTGCAGATTCTGTGTTCGTTGAAGGAGAAACTTATAATGACGACAGTACAGAGAACACGGAAGCAACATGAGAGATATATCACACTGTTGAAACTAATCTACCGTACAAGAGTACACGCGTCGCTATAGACAACTGTGTTTTATTTCAACATCTCCTCTGCCTCAGACGATCTTTTGTTACCTTCTCCTCGCAATGCGGTGCAACAAGTAAACACGTTCCGTGGTTCCTCGCGTTTGAATTATTTTATACCATCAGTTCCAACACACGCGAATATTACACAAGAGAAAATGATTAATGAAACAGAAATGTGCGCTGGCAATTTGAAATGACTATCGCGACAGAAGCACAAGTCCATGGTGTGATTAGTTTCGAACAATTCGCCTGCAAAGGGTTAAAACTTTTCGTGTCGGACCGATTTCTGATACGCTACCGCTTTTATAATATTCATTATCAGACAACAAAGCGACAATTTTCAGTTTCAAGGAATTAGCTTAACAAACACGTGGTTCTACATTTACTCTTCTCAGCAAGACACATCGACAGATAGACACCTTTGATCTTACTTTAGAAATCCTCCGACCTACGTAAACACTCGCTCTAATTAAGCAGCAACCCCGGTTTCAAAGCACACGCATAAACGACCGAAACTCAATTCATGGACTTTCAACAAAAAGCCACACCGCTACGTTAAACACGGTATATATGACACTAAGATACCGATACTTGACTTTAGAATAAATTATTAATACATTGCGTACGGCCTCCTTGCTTACACAGACATCGCAAATTTTTAAACGTCCTAAAAACTTGAATATAATACATAGGAGCTTTTTTGTAATACGGACTGATACGTTTACACTTTTTTCGACATTCTAACATTAATTTACTTCGCGATTATATTATCAAACATTGCTGCAATGTTTCATTACTTTAGCAACGTACCGATCAACATTAAAACGAGATATCTCGTGATCCGTACGCAATGTGTTAAAAAATGAAAAGCGTAGCCACACGCCACGAGGTTGATCAGTCGCGCGCTTCGACGTGCGGTATAAATGAACGTAGGCCTGTGGAAGGTGTTATCGCGGGTGACGAATGCCACCGCAGCAGCCGCGGGCACATAAGCGGCCTGGAAAAAAGCGGCGAGGGGCGAGCGGAAAAAGCTCGCGGCTCAATCTCGATCGGCCTGGCCTTGCGTCGGACGACGTCGTGTCGCCGTGTAATTGAGAGACATTCAGAGTGCATTAGCACTGCCGGCCAAGGGGCAGGCAGGCGTATTAATTGCTCATCAGCGGTAATGAAGGGTTTGTAAGTCGATATTAGCATAACTAACAGGTTTCCCGGTAATGAAGCCACGCTCACGGCCTCGATGCGCGTCTTTATGTCTCCGGCCTCGCTGACTCGCGAGTCCCACGGAGCCGACGAGCCGGAATAGAACGGGCGCCGATCGCTTCGAGCGACGTCTCGAACGGACGCGCGACGTTTCCGCGATGAAAATCGAACGTGCATAACGATGCCGAAAGGGACGCGGCGTCTCAGTTATCGTACGCCTGTCGCTGCGTCGCGGAAAGTTCCGAGCAGCGGCGAAAAACGTACGCGGCAAGCGGACGGAAACGAGAACTGTCTGCGTTTGCGTGCGTGTGAGCCAATGCACGCTGATGGGTTAGAGGAGGCGACTTCAATGGTACGGGCATTTGTCAAAGCGCAGGCACGGGTGGGAATTACTGAAAGGATGCTGGTTAAAGGAGCGAAATCTGCATTGGCGCACATTTGCCTCGGGAAAAAGGGATGCGAGTGATTGACGCTGCGACAAACGCATGAGAATGCGCATGCCGCGAGAGGCACTTCGATTGTGTTAGCAGATGTGTATTTGTGCTGAGCGGATGAATAGTATTTAACACGGATTAGTTGAGCGAGAGTACAGAAAGTTTTACTACTATTTTTCCGCGGTTTTCGCTGATTTTTATTATTGGAATTATATGAAAGCATACCCGAAAGACTTCTTCTGCAGGTTTATAATTTTTTAATTCTATGCGTTGTAAATGTATATATAGCTCCGGCAAATGCTGAATACCTACATATTTCTCCGTAAATCTACTGTAAAATGCTCAACTTTCTCATCGCATATATCAGTTTTCTGAAAAAGTGCATCGGTCGTCTGCTACTACAATATGCTATGTGAAATGCGCCAGCATAGTCTTCTTGAAGACACGCAAAAATCACTTCATCCGCAGCACCGCTCGTCCAGGCCACACAACAGAGGTGTGCGCTTTCTTAACGATTCATCCGCCGCTCCCCTCTCCTCCTCGCCAATCTATCTTTTTCCCATGCGATCTCTTTTCTCGCAATACGCCGACGTTAATTACTGCCGTCTCTCAACGAGCGGCCGAGAAAGCACCCGAGCTAGGCGTCCGATCAGGAACGCGCGTCCGCACACGTACACAACGCCCTTCCACGTGCAACGTAAGTCGCCGCGGCTATCACGATCTCGTTATCGACTCGACCTTTCCTGCGTTTTTCCTGCACCCGCGCCCGATACTTTCTCCGATTGTTCTACCCGAGGCACTGGCTGATCGGCTCTCTCATATAACAATTTATTCTGCTCACGTGGGTCGCCTTATCCGATTTCTCGAGCAGGCGTCCGTTTACGTAAAAAGCCCACACGCTCGCACGTCGGCGTTCCCGAAATCTCGAAGGAAACGCCTGATGTCGCGTTATAAGGCTTCGAAAGGCAAAAAGGCTCGCGACGCGGGAGTGGGAGAGAGAGACGGCGGAGAGGAGTGGAGGCGAGTAAGACACGTGGGTGGTTACACTTTATTATCGGGCGCGTTACAAATTGCCGCCTCCACGCATTGCCCACGACCTGCCGCTTTCTATTATTGGCTAAATCCCTGATAAATGCTCGTCCGCGCTTGCGACGTCGCCGCCGCCGTCGAGAGAGTTGCACACAGGCACAGAGCAATAACTCGCCATTAATGTGCCGGCCGACCGATAAACTGGCGCCGATAAATCGACGCGATTCGCCGCGCTCACAAATCATATTTCCGCGGCGAGCACCGCGCGCGGTTCTGCATTTGCGTGCTCCCTTCTACAAAACGCACCAACGGGAACCCGTATTCGGGAGGTCGATCGCCTGTTGAAAGCTTGACACGGAGAAAAAGATGAAGTGGGAACGGGGCGGAAGAATTCGTGTGCGTCGTACAACACGCCGAGCGATGCCGGGTGGAAAGAAACGAACGCACGGGAAATCTATTGTGTGACAGGCGTGTCGGCACGTTTCTCTTTTTAAAACACCGTGGTATCTAGGAGAACGTTTTTTGCGACGAGTGCAATTTATTCAGCCTACTGAATGGGTATGAACGATAATGTGCCAATTTAGGTGTTTAAAATAACGTGGCGGCTAGAAGAACTTTTCTTCTAATGAGAATAATTTATTGTGTCTATAGAATAGTTCGGTCCAGTAATGTGCGAATTCGTGTATTTAAAATAACATGGCATCTGGGAGAAGTCTACCAGAAAGCTCTGTCAATTAACACGTTAACTCCCAAGCGTATTTTGCTATGTTAGAATGACGATGCAATGAAATACTGCAGAGTATGATTAAATCGTGCAAAATGAAGGTAACACAGAGTTGTTAGAAACCAAAGTATTGAAGCATTGTTCCCATATCAATTGCTTTTACAAGATTGCAAATAGGCGTCATTGCGAATTTTTTGCAGTGTTAGTAAAATCTTTTGTGCCGGTCACTGGTGACCACCGTGGCAGTCAACGTGTTAATGCACCAATTTCTGTATTTAAAATAAAGTAGTAAGAAAGTTGGATGAAATGGTTTCATCATCTCAGTATTATGTATTGAACATATATTATTTTCTTTTAATTCGAAAACAGACAGAACTTTCCCGTAGACCTTATTTCAGAAATGTCAGGTACGTACAAGTATATGTCGAAAAGGTGAGAAAGCTTTCAGCCAATCGTCTTGAACACAGGCATACCATTTCTAAACCCCGGCAAAAGCGCGGATTTGCATTACGGATCGATACTGAACATCTTGCAAGTACGTCGATTGCAATTTCACGAAGTGGGGTGCTTTCCAGGTCTATACGTACCAAGCCATACAACCGTTTGTTTACACTTAGAGGCACCAATTCACTCTGATACCTCTACTACCGTAATTTGTACAAATATTGAATGTAATAGTACTCGACTGAATGATACGGCAACTGAAATATCCCCGACGTGAAAGGACACTCGAGCCTCGAGGCAGAAATAAGAGCGTGTGGACTTCATGTCGACGTAATGTCATCCGCACTGACCGACGTCCGATATCGTATTGCAGCTCGCACTGGTTTCCGCAATTCTTTCTGTATAATATCTATCAGATGGCAACGTCTGTGTAAGCAATTGCACTGCAATTTAGACGCTCTTTTCATAACGTGTTGTCTATCATTGCGTATGCATGCGTATAAGCGTTGCAAATGCAGATGGACTAAGGTAGACGTTGCGTAGACATTTCACGCAACAGCAATCTATTACACAATAACATACTCAGATTGACCGACACGAAATATTTGCCTCAAATATCATATTTTGCAGGCTGAAAATCACGATATTCGCGAACACAAGAATCCTCATGCTCGTCGAAAACTACATTAAAAATGTCACAAAAATAGTAATTACCGAATTCGTAAAACATGCACCCACGGCACTGTGGATATTCCGCAAGAGACGTATTACACGTTTCACGGTTCCTTAATTCTCGAAGGCAACGACCAACAGCCTCCTTTTTCAATTAACTCTGCAGCGACGCTCGTTAAACTTTTATGTTTTACTCAACGAGCCGCTGCCCGTACATGCACATACGTACAAGCCACGGGACAGAAACGGACGTTTCAAGCGCCGTGGACCGTTTTTATGTCAGGCTCATTCCTCCGAATTATAGCCGAAACGTTTGGGGAGCGCAAGCGTGTTCCGCTATCCTTATCGGCAGTGGCTCAGCAATAAACTTTCATGCCAGTGTAAGCTTCTCTTTAAGAATCTGTTTATCATGCCTTATACGATTGCGTGTAAAAAGTATTTTCCAAATTATTTCGTCGGGAGGTAAGAGGATGGCATTCTCGTTAATGAGAGAAATTTTGTCGAATACGTACACGATTGCAGCTATAAAGCTTTTTCCAACGATTTCCCCCAAAGGTAAGAAGATGACATTCTCGTAAATGAGAGAAATTTGATCGAAAACGCACACGATTGCACGTATAAAGCTTTTTCTAAATTATTTCGTTGGGACATAAGAAGATGGCATTCTCGTAAATGAGAGAAACTGTGTTGAAACGTAGACGATTGCGCGTATAAAGTGTTTTCCAAATGATTCCGTCTAGAGGCAAGAAGATGACATTCTCGTAAACGAGAGAAATTTGGTCGAAAACGCACACGATTGCGCAATCAATTAAAATGACGCCGGTAGCACCATATGGAAAATCATCAAGTGTGCAATGTCCATGTTTGCACGTGATTGTCGATGAAGGTATTTTAAACATGGTGATTTAAAGGCTGATTAGTCAAACGTTCGAGCGGAAGCCGTTTTGAAAGTTGCTTTTCCATAATCGCCGCTTGTTTCTCGAGCACGAATTTTGATTGCCCTGTAAACGTGCGCGTACGCACGTACCTGCGTGACCCTGAACTTTCTAAGCTAATTTAAATTCTCAACTGGCGCTCGAAGGTGCGTCCAGACCTTTCGTCTCGACCTCGCCTCGTCGCTTCCGCTGGAAACTCTTGCCGACCTCTCCTCCCTGAGATCGAATCGTTCGCTTTCCGCTGATCCGCGCTTCTCGAAAAACTTCTTTCCTCCGTTTACGCGGATAACCCGACTAAAGCGATTCGACTAAATACTCAACACGCCCTATGCGCTTGAAAGCTACCCGCTCCGACAGCTCGCACGATTTATCAAAGCACAGAAGGCGTGCTCAGCGATACAATTACTACTACTTTCCTCAATTTTATTATTGGAATGCGCCTGCAGGACATAATTTTTAAATGCTATACACTTCATATCTACATACTTGTACTATTATAAACCCTGAAACTCATCACCCGAAAAAGAGCGGTTGCCTCCAGAATTTGCAGTCGCCCGATATACCCAACACACGGTCCATCTACTGGAAAACTAGCCGCCCCGGGAGCTTGCACGATTTCTCAAAGTACAGGAGGCGTGTTCAACGATGTAATTACTACTACTTTTCCCAATTTTATTATTGGAATGCTACTAACACACGTCCTATTCCAATTTACTTCCTCCTGATAGACATAATTTTTAAACGCAATACGCTGCATATCTACATATTTGTACTAAACCCTAAACTGATCAGCCGAAACAGAGCAGCTGTTTCCAGAATTTGCAATCGCCTAAAATGCCTAACGCACGGTCCATCGGCTGGAAAACTAGCCCCCCGACAGTTGGCGCGATTTCTCAAAGTACAGAAGACGTGCTTAGCGATACAATTACTACTAATTTTCTCAATTTAATATTGGAATGCTATTAACACACGTCCTGTTCCAATTTACTTCCTCCTGAAGTTCATAATTCTTAAACTCATCATCCGAAAAAGAGCCTTCAGAATTTGCAGTCGCCTGATATACCCAACACACGGTCCAACCATTGGAAAACTAGCGCCCCGAGAGTTGGCGCGATTTCTCGGAGCACAGGACTCGCGCTCTGCGATCTCGCGCCATACCACCGTCGGGCGTGTACGCTCTCGACGTTGGCCTCTTGCTCCGGGTACAGGTAAGAGCATACCAGGGTGATCATATGGGGAAAGTGGTCGCCTCGAGCAGAGGTTGGCCGCGGCGGCCTCTTCGAAAGGCAACCTTGCAATGACCTCGCGTGAACCCGGGTAACAGCGGCTCGCCGCGTAAGCCACGTACGGCTCGTCCGTACACAGAACACAGCGGACTCGGCCGTTCGATAATCGCACACGCCGGAGCCTGGGCGCGCGCCCATCTACGTACGCGTACATGCGCGTACATGCGCGTCATGCCTTCAATGCATAATGGCACGCACGGACGGAGCCCGTGCATTATATAGAAATATACGCGCAAGCACGCGAGCAGAGGGCGAGTTCACCTATGGCCACCGGCGAACCTCCGTGCCGTCGGGAGTTATCTGCAGGAAATCTACTCTTGTAGGCATGCCACGCGAGGGGAGCGGAAAACGACGCGAAGGAGAGAGGAGGAGAGAGAAGGAGAGAGGAGAAGAGAGAAGAGAAGACTGCCCCGCGACGCCCTCGGCGTGTCCGACGGTGGAGCCAGCAGCCGCCACTGCGCTCCGCAGGAGAAGAGTGTCTCTCCATGGACCGGAGGAAGAGAGATGAGCGCGCAGGCGAATGGCAGTGCCGCGCATAGAGAAGAGAACACGCTGCTACCAGCGGGGGATCGCTGCGCCGATACAAGATACTGCCACGTGTTACACGCTGTTCGCCACCAGAAGAAACCTCTCATGCTCTTTTCTGTCCTCCCACTGTCCCCGGAGCTCATGCACGCGCAAACGCTTTCCGACCTCCGTGCAGATGCTGCCGCGCCCGTGCCTTTTCTTCCTATTTTTCTCGGCACGCACGAATGGGGGATGGTCAGGGGGTAGGTTGCGGCCGATAAGGAACTTGGCGCCGGATGGCGGGGCTGATGGTGGATGGGGTGGATGGTGTTTTTCGGAATGGCACCTTGGGTGCAACGCACGATTGTTTGCGTTGTGATAGATGAAAAATGGGCACGAATTGCGCGTTGACATCTTGATTGCCGAGAGGATTTTACTGTATTAGAATGGTGATGCTATGAAATACTACAGCATTTGATTGAATTATACAAAATTTAAATAATGTGCAGGTATTGGAGACCAAAGGATCGCATCACTATTCTAACAACAACTGCATTTATAAAATAATAATTGCTACCTATTGCGAATATTTGGGATCTTCAGTAAAATCTCTTGCGCCGATCACCGGTGACCATCATGGCAGTCAAAGTGTTAATGGTTATTTGATGGATTCGTCGGTGTTCTCTTATCTTTTTCCAATCCTCGAGTTTGTTCGTATCGAGGACACCGACTCTCGCGTATATTTTTGCGCTTAGTGGCCATGCATACGAAATTCGTATTATCAGAGATGAGAAATGCGCGGGGGATTTTTGTTCCGTGGGGCAGTTTGCGTAGAATGACTTAGGAAACGCTTGTCAAGTGTGTTTGCCAGACAATCGACAAAGAGCGTAGCAGGGATAAACAATAAGACGGTGGTGCAATGCACAGCGATGCAACTATTAATGGTGCAAAGGAAAATGACCAGAAGCTGACGTCATTATAGTTTCATTCGCCGTGAGTGTGCAACTACAGGCAATCAAAATTTCTTACGCAACATTCGAACCGCAGCAAAAATTGTCCCCGCGCTGACGTGAGTCGCCGCGACAACTTATTCGTGGATAGGGTATCCAAGAAAGTTAACGACTCAGTTAAGCACCGGTGGAGGCGAAAAAATGAACGGACTGTGTTGCTTCTCAACGTTGTGGCGCGTAATCAACGGTAAGATTGGAAAACGATACTTTCACGTACGTCTTAATTTTCCTGCACGCGTTCTTTTCAAGCATCAACGCGACATAAAATAATCAACTATGGAGACACATTTTTCGGCGGAATGCTTGCTTTTCAGAGCTTTTCAGAGTCAAAAGTATAATTCGTAACGTGTGCAAAGTAAGACTGCGTAAGACTGATAAGAAACGTAACTTATAAGCGGTCAGAAGTAAAAGTGTCTATCCGGTCAACTGGAGTTTGGTAGACATGTCGCCAGTCGTGTGGAAATGAAATATTTCCACACATCGTAGTAATGTTTCCACTAATATCGGTTGCCACCGACTGAAGAACCTCTTGCATTCATTATTCTTAACCTTTTTGTAGTAGGTTTCTTCCTTTCTCTTAAAATGTTCTTCACTGAATCATTCATCACATTTAATTTCGACTTCTGACCGACGATAAGCTACGTTTCTCCTCACTCTGAGACGCGGGTCCTTCTCTCATCCTTTCCCAACTGAACATATTACATTCCGCGGTGGAGGATCCACACAAGGATCGAACTTTGGTTTGACGTTCACAAACATGTGATGAGGCAGAGAATAATTTCTCTGTGACCCAACTTTACGCCGACACCTCTCCGAAACCATTTCGAATACCGACGGTCGTAAAAATATCTTTACTTTTACTTTAAACGCAACACTGCGTTTTCTGTCCAAGTGACACTGTCAGCTTTGAGAGATATACTTTAGCAATCATATAACATTTAAACATTAATTTACTACTTACTTACTATATCTATTACTTTTCAGGGATTTTACTGAAACGTTTGAGACGAGATTAAGATTTCCTGCTCATTGCCTCTTATTCGTTTACAGACACATTTTCTGCGCTTACATGTCGTCTATTCGACAAATAAACTCGGCTCCGCGTTTAATGTCAAACACCAAAACAGATTCCGCGCTTCCAACTTTCTCCTAGCGTGTACGCGACGACTCGTCATTATTTCGTCGCCGCGATCGAATTTCTCAGACTCGTACTCCGAGCGGCGTAAGTGAATGGGCGCGCGATTTCTTGCGGATTTCTTGCTGCGCTCGATCCGCGCACGTTATCGCCGCGCCATCGGTATATCGTTCGCATAAACGCAGCCCTGCGCTTTCCAGATGCCTTTTAAGATTATGCAAATGCCCGACGCTCGGAGCACCGATCAGCATTTTAAAAGGCGCTGCGCGGCGCAGTCGACTCTCTCAAATTGAGATATTCGAGGAAGAGCGGATCTTATGGCGACGCACGATTCCCCTCTCGACGCTTTTTACGATGCGCCAGGAACGCGCGCGCGCGCTGCCACTGAATCTCCCTTCGAATCGTCCCCGCTGACAGATATTCCGTATAAATTTCACGCTCATCTACACGATTTGTCGCTTGCCGACGGACCGAGTTCCTCCGATGGCATTTGCCTGATAGATAGTGCTCCCGAAACGCAAAGAAGCGTCTTGACAAATTCGCGCATGTGCGAAGTAATTGCATTGGTGCACACACACTTTTTTTCAAGTGAAACGACACATTTTGGGCGGAACTTAAAAGTCTATTATGGTTGCATTTGCATTGTTTGTGAGCATCGCAGCAGCATGCGGTCGGAAGGGTAGTTTTATATGGAAAGCGTTTTGATGTTTTGAAGTTTTATATGGAAAGCGTGATGATACGAGCAATATCATCGGAAAGAAAGTACCCTGGCAAGATATCCTATTAACACTTTGACTGCTGTGATGGTCACCACTGACCGGCGCAGGCAATTTTACTGAAAATCTAAAATATTCGCAAAGAGTATTAATAATTATTTTTTAAATGCACTTATTGTTAAAATAGTGATGCGATCCTTTGGTCTTCAATACTTGCACATTATTTACATTTTGCATAGTTCGGTCAAACGTTGTAGTATTTCATAGGATCGCCGTTCTAATACAGTAAAGTACGCATGGCAGTCAATGTGTTAATCATATATAGTAGAATATCGTATAACGCTTAATATGTTGCGCCTTCTTAGAGTTGTGTGAAATTGCAAAGAAAACAAATTTGCTGCTTTGGAAATAATGGTCGACCACAGTAAACGATGAAATCCTTTATTTCACTATATAGCGTATTGTATGAGAAACGTATGATATGAAAAAAAAAAGTCGTAACATCTTTAACGCGTTACATAAAATCACATTATACCAACGTCTACCGTATAGAGTAGATTCTCGCATAATTCCGTTAATACATTACGCGTTATACAAAATTGCAAACAAACTCAATTGCTTGCGTTCTACATAACCAGCTATGTCACGGTCGACTAGAGTAACGCTGACATTCTGCATTTTATTGTATCGCGTTCTACGAGAATCGCGTCATTTGAAAAAACTCGTAACATCCTTAATGCGTTGTAGGAATACGCGTCGTATAGAATCACGTTCTACATTACGCGTTGTGCGAATTCCGTGAAATTGCACAGAAAACAAATCAGTTGCGTCGGGAATAATGGTCGACCACAGTAAACGGTGAAATCCATCATTTTACATAGCCCATTGTACGAGCCCATCATCCAAAAAAACTCGTAACATCTTTACCGCGTTGTATGAAATCACATTACCCCGGCGCCTACCATATACAGACTCTCGTATAACGCCCTTAATACATTAAGCGTTATACAAAATGATAAAGAAACTCAGTTGACTGCCTTCCACATAACAAGCTCTACCACCGTCGACTAACGCTAACATCCTACACTTTACCGTACCGCCTTCTACGAGAATCCTGGCACATGAAAAAACGCGCGATATCGTTAGCGCATACAGGGATGCTTTATGCAAATAAAGAACCGTACCCGCCAGCTTGGCCACGCCATCCTGCGAGGATTTCCGTGGGTCGCAAGTAGACGTATTTCGCGACTGCGTTCTCGGTGCCTACCTCTCGCCGTCTAGCCATTCATGAAATCGCACGGGACCCTTGCGCGTTCGGCTTCCCATCGAGGCCCGAGGAGGTGTTTTATAAGAAAGCCCCGGTTGAAACGCGGCTACGTGCGGCATCGATCACGTCCTTTTGAAAGAGTGACATTTAGTGCCGTGGGTGGTGGGCGCCACGCCAAGGGAAATGTCACGGGGCACAAGTGAACAGTGCCGGTAGGTGATTCGACGTATATGCACGTACAAGCGTGCGCGAACGTGTGCGCGAGTGAAAAGCGAAGGAGGCGATGCAAATTTATCGATTACATCGCTCGCGCTAATGTTTCTTTGAGGCGCGCTGAGACGCAAATGACGGCGGTTCGGCGCATAATTGCCGATCGAGTTCGCGGGTGCGCACGACTCGCGTTTCCAGCCGATTTCAGACGGCGCGAAATTGCATAATGAGATACCAGCTTGATCAAAAAGTTTTAGGACCGGCCGTCGTATGGCGATCTCAGTCACTCGATTGAAATTGTTTTTTTTGTTAGGTTGCCACATCTGTTTTAACGTTCCCACCAAATTTCAGCATCATAGCTTGATATTTGTAAAAGTTAGACCGTGTTGAGTACATCTACATCTACCTTTGTGCGTGTTTTCGATTTTTTACATATTTGAAAATGGCATCAACTTTGGATCAACGAAATTGCATAATGAGATACCAACTTGAGTTGCAGCACTTGGAAGGATCTTATGGAAAAATCGAAGACGGCTCTGATGGACATACCAAAAAATGAATACCAGCGATGTTTCGATGATTGGATCAAGCGCTGGTATAAGTGCGTTACAGTCGATGGGGAGTACTTTGAAGGGGACGATATCAATAATAATGGATAAACTTGTATTTTCGATTTTATGAATAAAGCCCTAAAACTTTTTGATCAAGGTGGTATTGCGTGCGTTGCGCTGCCGGGCGGGCAGGTGGGAGGTAGAGGGTGAAAAAGGAGATTTTTGGTACGCGAATATTTGTGTGCAAACGATAGGGAATGCGAGATGCCGCGAGTGAATTTCGGAAATTACACCTAAGGACGGTGAGCGAGTATGAACGAGAATGCAATGTGTCGCAGCTAGTAGAAGGTTGGCGACAAGACGCATTGTGCCGTAACTTTGCATCGCGGATTCATTTTGCAGATACGAAATCACTCGAGTTACACGGCAGTCTGGATTGTCGGACGTTATTTTTGCGCATACCGCTTTTGTGACGTTATGATTTATTGCGCTGGTAGGATCTGAATGGAGTCTTTTCTGTATACACGGGGAATATCAGCGAGCCGACGTGTCGCTGCGTGTATTTTACTGCACGGCGAGCCGCGTGTGGGTTTGCCAAACACGTTCGGGACCGTGAAAGATTATAACTCGTGGTCTTACGGAGTCCCGGTAAATTTTCGTAACGTGCAATCGCAGGATCGCCTGCTAGCGCTGATCTTTATCAATTTGTCCGTAGATCAAAGATACCTTTTATAGCATCCGTAATCTCAATATCATTTAATTATTCAACAGTTTTTCGCTTGTCATTTTGCTAACACACTTGTCAGACCATTCTTAAATTCAAATGATTTATGCGTATCCGGCAGTGTACTTAAAATGTCATCAACCATTTTCAGTTATTATTAAATTCAGTGATTAATATTCCGTTATTTCAATCTCGGCAACCATAAAGATACTTGCTCAGATTACTATGTCATTATTTTGTTAGCTGAAGGAGTTGACCATACACCTACACTCTGCTCATGATCAACGAAACGTTTAACACATTGGCCGTTATCTGTGAAATTTACGATGCTACTCTATAACTCGTATCCCATTAAAACATACATTTACATTTTTTAATGTGTCAACTTTCAGAAATGCTGCTTTTTCTAGAAATGCTGCATTACACATTTCTAACATATCAACCTGAACAAACACTCACACGCCATCAAAAATCACTGCCAGCATTTTCAATAAAATCACATTCCCCTGCTCCTTATTACCATTACTTACCCACCGACGCATTCCCAATATCTGCACTCCCCCAAAACGGGCAGTCGAACAAAATCGCCTCCGCATTGAGCGCATCAACCGCATTCGCACAATTCCGCGAGATCTTCCAACCTTCCACAAGCCATCCTCCCACGCACTTCTTCGCCGCGCCGAGGATCGCCGGCCACTTCGCATTGTCTTCGAACTCGCAAGCGCTCGGGTTCGATCTACCGTGAACCGCGCGATACCAATTGGACAGTTAATATCTCACTTCGGTGGCCGGGCTCTTTGCATGTCTGCCGCTGCGCGGCACGAGGGATTGGAAAGGTGAGTTTATGTATTCATTTCTCGCGAGTCTCACGTGATGTATGAACGTGTGTGGGAGCGGGTCGTTACGTCATCGTCGGCTGTGCAGCTGTGCCGTTCCGACATACTCGTAAACACTCGGCACACACGCGCAAGAGACGTGTGGAGAAAATTCGTGAGTCAAATCGTACGCCCCCGCACGCGGTGGCGATCGAAAACACGCGCGCGCATCGGCAAGGCTGCTCGGGGACAGGAAGGGGGTGGAAAGAAGGCGCTGCTTGATATAGTAAGTCCGCGACAGAGCGGCGCGGTGCATAATGAATGTGCATGCGACCCGTGTAAACGTTCATTGTTCAACAATGTATCGGACCCCCCGCGGCGAGAGCTACCGACTCAACAATGACACGGCGGCATCGAGCTTCACAGAAAGTCGACGCGTGTACGTCGCTAAGTTGCGGCAACTTGTGACAGCCGGGGTGCCGCTGCAATTGCAGAAATGCGGAAAATGTTGACAATATGCCGCGCCAGCTGTTTTTCCACGTTCGAGGAGCAGGGCCCTTCGCTGCTTTGGCCGAAACACGTAATAGAAACATTAGTAGCCAGTAGGGGTGGAAAGAAAGCGCTGCTTAACACGTTGGCTGCTGTGGGGGTCACCGGTGATCAGCGTAAGAGATTTTACTGAAGATTCAAAATATTCGCAATGGGTAGTAATAATTATTTTATAAATGCAGTTATTGTTAGAATAGTGATGCGATACTTTGGCCTCCAATACTTGCACATTATTTGCATTTTGCATAATTCAGTCAAACGCTGTAATATTTCATAGCATCGCCGTTCTAATAGGGCAAAATACGCACGGCAGTCAACGTGTTAATATAGTAAGTCCGCGACAGAGCGGCGAGGGGCATAATGAATGTGCATGCGACCCGTGTAAACGTTCATTGTTCAACAATGTATCGGACCCCTCGCGGCGAGAGCTACCGACTCAACAATGACACGGCGGCATCGAGCTTCACAGAAAATCGACACGCGTACGGCAACTTGCGACAGCCGGGGTGCCGCTGCAATTGCAGAAATGCGGGAGCTACTGACGACATGCCGCGCCAGCTGTTTTTCCACGTTCGAGAAGCAAGGGCCCTTCGCTGCTTTGGCCGAAACACGTAATAGAGACATTAGTAGCCATTCGGCGAAGAGGGAGCGGCGGTCCCGAAATGGATTGAGTTACAGTAATAAAGTTCTGTAGGGTGTAGTTTCAACCGAAAAGGGCTTTAGATGCCTTAATCACAGAAGCAAATGCAATAGGACTTAAATCTATCATTAAGTACTGTAATTTCACCATTTATGCGGATGGAGTTTAATGCACTTGTGCTACCAGATGCCAGGATGAACAAGAGTAGTTTTGTATAAGTAACGTTAAATTACGGAAACAAATGATAGTAACATTAAAAAATGTGTTTTTGATGGGAGTGAGTTTTTACAAACTAAAGCCTAAATGCAGCCGAGTGCATACGCCAACGTTTAATCATTACATATCGCGTTATAACTGTTTTCTTCTCTCTACACGTCAGTTACCGATTATTCCGTTTACTCTCCCGAAGCATCTAACGCACATCATAGTATACATTTCCTCCAATAGCTTCTCTACGCATTTATTCACGTCGTAACCCCATAACTTCAAGATCGTCCAACGTATCGATTTTCATCGAATCAGCCGCGCGTTTCGATGCACGAAACCCTCGCATCCTGTCCGTAATCACAGAATCGTCAGCAATCGTTGCCTTAACGTCCGTGCACAAAGTCCCTCGCCGTCCGTCAAACTTCACGGTCGTTAGATGACGCTTCTAAACACGACTTGAGTTTGCGCTAAAATACACGGAGCAAGACGGCGTGGCGAGCGAAGGCGAACACCGAGCAACGCATCATTCATCTACGTTCAAAGGCGCTTTTTACGAGACGCGCCGACGCACTCTCGCGGTTACACTATGGCCAGTATCGGTTTCTCCACAAAGCGGCGAGCAGAGCTACACTAATGAGACAGCTGCCCTTTTCGCAAGCGAATAGTCCATTTCGCGGGTAATAAAGCTTATGCCGTGTCGCCCCGTCGTTAATGACCGCAATGCCACAGACGCACTGCTCCCACGACGACCTCAGAATTGGAAATGATTTTAAGGCCGGTTTGACGGCGTTTAAGCGTCATAAATCACGCGTCTTCGGGAAGAATTCTTTATACGTGCCAATACGTAATTGTGGCCTATGTATACAACGTTGCGTTTCCATGATTTATGTCCCGCGTTGCGAAGGGATTCAATGAAATAAGTTGCGGGGGAGATGCTGGAGAGGTTCGATGGCATGTAAATTACGGTTGCGGCCGATGTAAGTGCTCGGAGAATGGCGGGTGGGGACACTACTTAATTGCAGATTGCGCGCGAAAATGGAATTGTGAGTGCGATGGTATTGAAGTATCTTAGTAGGCCGTTTCTCGATCTGGACATCGTTTGGGGTGTATGTTGAAATGAATTGACTTTTTATATTTAACACTTTGACTGCCATTGTGGTCATCAGTGACCGGCGCAAAAGGTTTCACGAAAAATTCAAAAAATACCCAATCGGTTGCATTTATGATTTTGTAAATGCAGTTAATAATAAATAGTGTTTAAATTCTTTGTTCTCCAATGCCTTCGCATTATTTTCATTTTGCACGATTTAATCATATTCTGTAGTACTTCATCACGTTGCGGTTTTAATACAATAAAATACGCACGGCAGTCAAAGTGTTAATTGTTCCTGAGATACAAGTACAGAAATTGGTAAAATAGAACCTCTCAAACGAAAGAAGATACACGCTACTAGTATAAAATATTTTTTATCCTTATCACGAAATTAGCGATAGCCATACTTTCAACGAAACACAGACTCGAATCATCCCAAATTTAATTGTCCTAGCGCATATGTAGAGAAACCGTAAAAATAAAAAGTCTCATAGGAAAGAAGGCACCCTCTACTAATATAAAATATTTTTCGTGCGTATCACGAATTTAGCAACAGTCATCCGCAGACATAAAACCTCTGAAATAACCTCTCCCTTTTTCATCAGCACTAACCCTACCTCGCGCCGTTTGCCGGACTCCTCTATTCGTGTAACTGTAACACGTCGAAGTTTTTGTTTCAACTAGGCACTTCGGAAGCCGTCTCGATTTATGGTGCAGTCGTCTGTTCATCTTCAAAACCGCGGAATGCAGAGGTCCGCGGTTTCCCGTCAAGCGTAGAGAAGTCGAAGCCAGTCTTCGCCACTTCTGCTGCCTTCCCGTTCCATCTCTTCTCGCTATTCCGCTTGCACCGCCGCGAAACCAATCCTCTCGGCCAGCTCGAGTTCGCGCAAAAAACGAATAAGAAACTTTCCTTCGCGAAATCGCGAGTGGAATACGTAATTTTGCGGTTACTACGGCCGGTAGGCGAAGTGTTGCCAATGAAGCTTCGACGACATTGTCGCAATCGATGCTAGCTAGGATCGCGTTATTGGGAATCCAGTTTGTAACGCACGGTAATCGGTCGGCACAAGAAACGTCACATTCTAGCCACGATGTTTTTTGACGGAGCATTCCTTTTTCTACTTATATGCAGCTACGTGCGATTCGATGGTTATGACTTCAATCCGGCCTGACGCTTTTGCGTTGCTCGAAGGAAGCGTCGATATAAAGGCAGAAAAGAATGCCGCTGAACACAGCTAACATGGTTGTATATTATAGTTAGACAGCATCAGACAGTAAACTTCCACACAGATCTGTCACCGATTTTGTTCATATTTGGTATAGGGCTTCTACGTTTAAGAATATTAGACACCTATTTTGTAATACACGGAAAGTTTTTAATGCATCCTTAAGGACACTGCAATTTATATGTGTTTCAACAAAAGAGCCTTTTAAAATTTCCAAGGGGATAGACGGTGGATTGGAAAACCGCAGAAAATGAGAACGTGCCGGAGGGTCACTGAAGACGAATGTTGACCCAACAGAAAGGACGGAGAAGCATGAAAACATAGAAGTCTAGAGAAAGCGCACAAGGGTTCGAAGGTTCACGGCACGTTCGTGTCGCCATACATCGTCGATCCAATAAAAGCATTAGATTGAAAGGCAGGCAGGTTTCATTGGAACGAGGGAGAATCAGCGGAAGAGGGAGGGAATTTACGGGATTCGTTGATTTGACGGATTTCGGATTTCACGCGCAAAATTAAAGAAATTATTACTTTCTTGCAAATTTCGGTGACTCTCATTAATGAAATGATACAAGTATATGTTTCCAGTAATTTCCTCCGCAGAAAAATGTAAAAATCTAGAGTTTGTGTTGTCATGCGTCGTCGAGCCAATCGAAACATCATATTGAAAGGCACGCAGATCCCATCGCAATTTACAGGATTGGTTGATTTGACGGGTTTCGGACTTCAGCAAAATGAAAGAAATAATTCCTACCATTTTCTAGAAACTTTCGGTGATTTTCACTAATGAAACGACATGAATAGATATCCACCGTAATTTCCTCAGCAGGAAAACGTAGAAATGCCGAAGACGCGCACGAGGGTTCGAAGGTTCACGGAACGTTCGTGTCGTCATATGTCGTCGGTCCAATAAAAGCATTAGATTGAAAGGCAGGCAGGTTTCATCGGAACGAGGGAGAATCGGCGAAAGAGTAAGAGCGACGGCGAAAGAACTAAAGGAACAGCGACTGCGAAAGAAATGACAGGAGTGGGGAGGAAAAGAGTGAGAGAGAGGTAGGGAAAAAAATTGAATCGAGCTCCTCCATTACCATACGTTATTGGCCAGCTTCAGGCCGGTCAGTGTTTGCCATAACTCCAGATAAATAAACCCAAGGGGCAGATAAATCTGCGTGCGCACCGCGGCGTGTATAATGCAAATGCAATCATGTCCGCGATCCGCCGGTGCCATGCACCTTAAAACTTGGACGTGGCCCCTTAAGAGCCTTGTCTATAAAGGGCACGCAACCGAACCCTTCACGAATTTACAACTCAGCCTGAAACCCAGCGCTGCTCGTCGTATTCCTGTACCTCGAGGAAGTACGAAAAAACGAAGAACGCGACGGCGACTCACGAGACGGCGGCGACGACAATCCTCCAAGGGAAGGAAGTAATTAAGATAAAGGCGAAAATATCGGCGCGGCGGCAATGAACGAACGCTACTGTCTCTTCGTTACTCGACAAAATAACGTCACGACGATAAGAACGCAGCCGCGCGTGCATAGAGTCACGCGGGGAACCTTGACGAGCCGGTTTGACGGACTATTTCAGCCGGCAGCTCCTGTCGGCGCTTAATTTTGCGCTTCATTCTTCCGATTTATTTTCCTCTGAATTCTCCGCCAAACTTCGCGGTCAATTTTATGGTGAAAATTGCGCTGAATTCTACCTTCAATTTCTACCGAACATTCCCACTTAATTTTCCGCTGAAGTCTGCGTTGGACTTTGCGCTGAATTTTATGCTGAATGTTGTGCCAAAATTTTGAGCTTAATTTTTCGCCGCATTCTACGGTGAACTCTCTTCTACCGAAAATTCGCACTTAATTTTCCGCTGAAATCTGCGCTAGACTTTGCGCTGAATTTTATGCTGAATGTTGTGCCAAAATGTTGACCTTAATTTTTCGCCGTACTCGACGGTGAACTCTGCACTGAACGGTTGGCTAAATTTTGCGCTCAATTCTGGGTGAATTCTACACTGACGTTTGCGAAAAATTTCCCGCCGCATTTCTTCCTGAATTCTGCCCTCTGTCCATTCATGCGACACCCATTATTTCCACGTGTCGCTTGGCAAATGTACGCTAATTAACCCTTCAGCCGCTGAATACTCTCGATGATAACACTCCGCATGAACCTACGCGGTGAACCTTCTTGATTGATCATAGGAGGCGCAACTAACTTATAATTGCAGTGCTTCAATTACGTCGAAGTAAATAATAAGCAAGGAACGGAATCATTGAAAGCATGATAACGTGAGACGCATGGAGCGTGGAACCTGGAGCCGCAGCCCACACGCGACCGGTAGCGGCAACTCTCGATCGGATCGATTCGCGGGACGATTTATGGCTAATTATCAGACTGCTGGCGGACGTGGCGTGGCAATGCTTTCGATTATGCTGCCAAACGAGGGGCCGCGCGTTGTGCAATGGAAATGCAAGCGAGCGAGTAAGCGAGTTGCCTCGAGATTTGCCTCGAGAGTTGCTTCGATTTCTCGGCCAGCAACAGCAGCGCAACTAGCTACTTCGTGCACATCCCGCGAGACCACCACTGACCTCTCTTCCCCGTTCTCTTTTACGGTAGCTCAAGTTTTATAAGCCACCGCAGATTGATGCTAGAACCCGATCTATCATTGCCGCAACGCTTGTTCGCTCGCCTTTGTGTCTACTCGGGAATTAACCCTTTCGTTACTATGGGCGAGTATAGTTGCCCGATCAGAGTTCACCGCGGCACATTTACCGTGGACCTCTTGTTCCGTTTGAAGGGGTTCTGTTATTTGACGTTTTGTTTGCGGGATTCGGAGTTTCGATGGATTTCGGATTGGACGAGAAAAATTATGGAAATTATTGCTACGGGTTTCTAGCACTTTTGGTGAATTATTACCGAAACATCATCACCCGTATATCTTTACCGAATTGGTACGGACATATATCCAAATTAATTTCCGCCGCAGGCTTCTAATTTTCAACTTCTGTACGTGGCATACCTATATATGCTTTCGAAACATGTCGTATACTTATATATTTCTCCGTAAAACTACTGTTATAATCCCCAATTTTCTGATTAAAACGTATTACACCGAGTAACACATATGAATATATGGCCACATTAATCTCATCCTTACGCCCCTAATTTTGAAATTCTGTATTTCCATTCCAATTATTCCTTCTCTGGCTTCGTATTCTAAAATATTATCTTTTCATAAATGTACAACATTATTACACACAACAACTTTCTAAATTCCTAAAAAACGGTTCCCGAACCCCGCAGAGATCATTTAGTTCGGAAAACAAATCAAAATTCCATATATCGCATACCTACATACCCCATAAATCGCGTCCTGACGAATCGGCGAGTGTACAACAGAAAATGACAAATTTCTCCCGGTTTCCCAGGACCTCTTCTCTTCCAATTCCCGACTCAACCTGCCGGCCTGTCGCGCTCACATCAATCTCCCCACACTTATCAAGAAATAACAGAAAATCGTCCTCTCGCGCAGCAAATGATTTCGCGGAACTGCGCGACGACCGCCATGGAGTGTCGCCAGAAAAAATGGCCGTCCCCACCCATACACCGCCGCGTCCTCGCCGTCCTAATCACCCGATTACCGCAAATTGAATCCTCGCCGATCGCCAACCTTTTCCGTCGCCATCCGCAGTCACAATTAAACGTAATATCGCGCGGCTGGTTTATCGAAGTGATCGCGCGGCGCACATCCCTAGAAGGCAGCCTGGTTAGTGGTTTATTGATGACGTTCTTCCCCGTAGCCTGCGCGCGTGGGGACGTTATGTACACCATAATGACGGGAATAACGATCGCGCTAATGCACATAATTAAGGTGCCCGCGCATGTCGGCGATAAAATGTGCTCGCCGGCGCATTGGATTCTGCCGCGGCACCGTGCAAGTACGGACGAGCGTCGATCGATAACAACGGCGATGTGTCTCGCGCGATTTACCGCGACAATGCGGCGATACTTTTCTGCGACCCCCTGGCTGCCCGGCGCTTCAGCGCTTTCACTTTCGCGTGTCCTACCGTAATACGTTCCGCTAATGTCGTTACCCGGTAATTCAGTTGTACCGAAGAACGGCCCGCTGTATCAATTATGTCAGCTGCGAATTACTCGCGGCGCTCGTCAATTTTTCGACGACGCCGCAATCTATTCGGCCAGATTGAAGCCGCACGCGTCCGCGTTATTAATGTTATTGTGGTTTATTGACGCTGCCGCCGGCGTCGGTGGCTACTTCGGCCAGGCTAAGGCACGATGGCATAACGTGTTAGGCGAGGAGCCGTTCGATTATTAACTTTCGTCGTCCACCGTAACGCGTCCCGCCGACGAAAGTTAATGTCAGCTGAGAGCGGCTGATGAATCGGCAAGCCGATGGAGTTGCAAAAGGGAAGAAGGGAGGCGTGAGAAAGTGGAAGTGTGTGTGTGGAGACAGGAGAGAGAAGTGGTTGGGTTGTCATGTTCGCTGAATGAGTCCGTGTAATGAGTACGAGGATACTTGTGTCATTGAGACAATACGGCTTTCCCCTGTGTTATTAAGTCATCCCGAAAGTAATGCAATGATCCTTCACTCTAGAATACTCATCAGTAGCTAAATGTATCGGTTAAATGTTTTTCAAATATTAGGACGATTTTGTGTCGGAATATTGTACGCGTGTACGAGAAATATGAAATAGATGGTTGGAAGATTGAAGTGAATTTAAAAAAAAATGTGAATATTTGAATAACAGTATTGGCAATATACCTGAATAATTAATATTTGGAAATAATTTTTTTCTGAACTGGAAATAAACGTTGTATGTGTGAGTAAATAAAAAAAGGTATTTAATATAATTTTAACATTGAATACATATCGATTCAATATTTTGTGCTTCAGGAAACGAAACTTTTATGACATTTTGCTGACTCTTATGCAAATAAGTACTGCAGCACATTTACTTTCGATAATTACAGAAGAAACCTTTTTATGACACATGATCTTAAATTGGTAGTTTAACTAGTATTCATTACGGGCCGACACATGCCTACCACTTTCGCATCGCTTTATAATATGGTAATGGAAAACGGCATTACTTACAGGATAACTTAATAATTATACGATACGCTGAAGAACTTTGCTCGGCATTTGCTTACGTGCTTAATCACTGGACATCTGGCAGGTTTCTTTTAATGTCATTTATGCTTGTCTTTTTTTGTGATGCGTTAATTCAGCTCGTGCAAAGTGACGGTAACTTAAACTCCCTGTAAAGTTGTGTGTATCGCGTGATCGCCATTATCAGTCAATGCCTCCGCGGATATTATCTGATACCGCAGCGCGCTGGCTAAAAATATACACGTGCGTTGTTTATGCAACGTGATACATGAATTAAAAGCAATCAGCACGTTTCGCCTGGTCGCACGATATTTCGAAATGTTTTTGCGTCGTTTAATACTTTTGCGAATTACTCAGTATACGTTAACAGAAAACTGTATTTATACATGTCGGAGTTGACATTTATATTTACCTGGTTGAAAATCCATAGATAAAAGTATGAACGGTCTCAATACTAGACTTACGGACAAACATGCAAGTATACGACATTCAGAATTTAAAAATGTGGAGCCGGTAGAAGAAATATCTTGAACATATCGTTCCATTTGCTTGCTAGACAATAATAGTAAGAGTTTTGGCACCTGCGAAATTCTAAGCGCATGTATTTGTAACTGAATCTGGTGTTAAAGGAAATAATTAATATGATACTAACGTCACTCGCGTCTCCTGAGGTGATTTTCATTATGTTGAGCACCACGGACACGGACTTACCTGTAACAGAAAAAGAGACACGTCCGTCAGATAAGGTACACGAAGACAAAATGCCTTCCTGTATTTAATGGCAACTGACCGTTTCTCAATCGATTATCGCAACGATACAGAAAGACACAGACGAGAGATAACAAGAACTCGCAGCGAAGGTGGATAAGTTTCGAAACTCGCTCAAGGCGCTGCTTCGTAGACGATAACGATACATTTCCTCGGCGAGCAAAACTTCCATATTACTGAAGTTTCTAGGCGCGCATATATAACTACCGAGAAAAGTCCGCCGCTATTTTTCCAGAAACCGGCTTGTACTTCATCGCTCACTGCGAACTATGATATTGATCCAGTAAGCGTAAAAGGTCTTTATCAGACGTTACGTAATAAATACGTTAGACCGCGAAGCCACACGCACTCGTGTGATCAATGCAACCTATCGCGTCGACTGCAAAGAATCTCGCAACGTTATTCCTCGTTCAGCGGAGGCATCGAATTCGGCCCTGAATCACGGACCGCGCAGAATTCCATTAAAATAGCGTTTTTGCGCGCAACGGGAAATTCCGCGTAGCGTCATTTCTCGAGGAAACGCGCGAAGAATGCAACGCGCGGCCGCGTTGTTCGAAAAAAACGCGGTGCAGTGCGCGCAAGCATCATTCATTCCATTATTAATGTCCACCATTTTTATGTCCGTTTTTTTATGAATGTCTTTTATGTCATCCTGTACGTGCTCTACATATTTCGAGGCCCATGGGCTTGCTCTTCAGGAGCAGTAGGGATTTTTCAGAAGTTTCCTGCGGGACGAGTCATCGTGTGAAAAATTTTATACTGTGACATGTAAAATTATGTATACGGTGACACATCAAATTATTTAGACATAAAAGAATGAGTAGGATACTCATTCTCTGATTTACTTTAAACTCCGATATGTACAATGATTGGAAAAATATTAGTCCTCTCATTTATATTATATTCTGATACATTTAACCCTTTGACCTATCTATCGGCCCTCGGTTCCTTTGCGAAAACTGCTACTGGCCGACATCTTTAATGCATTTTTGTGAAAATAACTTTCCATGCATACTTTATATAATCTAAATATAAAAATTTACATTATTTATTATTAAATACTTCATTTCACTAAAATTGTATTCAATATCTTCTAAGTTTGAAAAAAATACATTTTAAAACTTTCCTCCAGGAAATTGGCATTTTGTTCTTTATAAAGCAATTCATAGAAGTGTGAATATCAAATCTGGCAGTCTTTGCGGGTACCGCGTAGATGGGCCTGGCAGTAAAAGGGTTAACCAAAAACAAGAATTAAACTTATTAGTGTCAAGGAAAAAAAGATTGAATTCACAACATAGTTAATCGAATTATTAAAGTCCGGCCGCGATCGTTTGAAAATATTTTAGTTGATGGTTGAGAGTCGCTGGCTGATAGAATTTGCGCGACCGATAAGTGCGGGCATTCTTTAATTAAAAAGAGGCAGCCCGGAGAGAATGTCTGACCGCATTCATCCGCTATCGTTGTCCGTGGAAACATCTTTAAGAGATTGGCAAGTCTTTGACGAGGCAAAAGAGCTTCGCATGAAAGGTCACGACACGGCTTCCTTCCGTCTATAGAAAGGTTATTCACTGGCTCTCTCTTTTCGCCTCTTTCTCAAGTCTCCCTCAGGTCTCGTCTTGCTTCGCAGATCCGAACCATATCTCGATCTCGTCTGACCCTTCCTCCATCTCTGATCTTTGGCGACACCTTTTTCGACGATCTTTCGACGATCTTTCGACGATCTTTTCGACGAACCGCTCCGGTGCACAATGAACATGAATTTGGATGTTTAGTCTGAATGATCTCGTCCGCTTTGAGGTTGCAGCGCGAGATGTAGTATGGTATGTTTTGTGCGACTCGATGAAAAGTGATCTTGTCGAAATGTAATGTTCAATGGTGTTTATTTTCGATATCCTATTTCAAAGGGAAGTACTTAAATGGTTAAGGAACATAAAGCCCGTTTTTGCTTGAAATGCTGATTATGGAACTTCATTGCTGTAACTCAATACGTTTCGGGGACATTGCTGGTTACGAAAATGGATGTGCGTTGCAAAATCTGGTTCTTTAGGAGATATGTATAATGTAAACTTACGAACTTGCGCGTGGTAATTATATGTTATTCTTTAACGTTTAAATCAATTAGAATAAGGTTTAACTTAAACGTCTAACGTAAAATCGTCCAATGTTTCGAAGAAATTGCACAGTTCCCGGTTCGTTGTCGACGAAATTAGCATAATTTCCATGCGCATTAAAATTATAATAGTTATTCAAGTTCAAAATAAATATTCAATTCGTTATCTTTCGTTGATTTATTTGTGTGCAAGCATTCTGTCACATGATACGCTGCGAAATATTTTGCGCGACTCGATAAAAATTGATTTTATGGAAATTTAATGTCGACCGGTTTATTTTTGGTGATGCTTCGTTTCAACCATTTTTCCAACGTAGAATAATCTATTATTTCAGTGTAAACGATCTGCTTCAAGATTGTAATATAAGAGGTACTCTGATACATTTTACGTTTTCGCGCGGTGTTTATTTTTCGTGATACTATCTTTCAACGATAATTTCCAGAACACAATCGTCCCAAACTTGTATGTTTTAGTGGGAATTATCCTCTTAATACTGCAATACGAGAGATAAGTAGCGATACATTTTGTGCGACTTGATGAAAAGTGATTCTGTCGCATTTTAACGTCGAGCTGTGTTTATTTTCGGCGACATCCTCTTTCATCCATCCTTTCCAGTGCACAATGAACCAAAATTTGTACGCTTTATTAAGAATTATCCCGTCGAGATCGTAACGCGCGAGATACGCCGCGATATATATTGTGGGACTCGACGAAAACTGATTTTGTCGAAATGTAATGTTTATTTTATACGGTACCCCTTAGTTCGCGCGATTAATGCTATATTCAGCGCTGAGCAGATTCCACTTTATTACGGCGGACATTTGAAACTACCGTGCTAATATTTAGCGCGCCATTAAACGGAACCAGCTTCACGTCGGGGCACGAGATAAACGGGATACATAGCGAGCGAAAAGGAAGGCGAGATGAGAAACGTGGAACATTAAATTGGGATTAGTCGTTGTACAGCGTACAATTTGGATGATGTCACAGCTGCGCGCCGTTTTCAACGATAGTCTACGTCCTTTCGCGTATTTCATTGACTCCGTTCGCCACTAATGTGGATGTTGTATTTATCTGAGACATGCGCTACGACGATAAGACAGTGCGATAAATAATCTATAATCAAACTACGCAGCACATCGCACGTATAGTATGTATCACGTAATACTAACGTGGGCCATCCTGCGTAATAACATGATTACATATCCCGGGTTACAACATATGAGATATTTACCGAAATGATATGTAATTTTCTATCTGCACGTATACAACTGCAGGACGGATTAGTTAGTTAAAACGAAACCCTTCGTTCGCAGGGGCACGCGTATAGTGCCAAAACGTCAAATCAATTTTTTCTTTAGTTGCAACATTTCAAATTATTTTATTTCGTTCAATTGTCAATGATCGATTACTCGCCAATAATAATGCTTTGCTTTCATTTGATTAAACGAGTAGTTTGATTAAACACATAACGCCACGAGTGTGTAGTGATATTACAATATTTTCACGCATTCGGCCAACTAGGTACCTAATTTTAATCAGTGCCGAAAGTTTATTCCTTTGATAGTGGCCCTTATCTGATGCCGAAACGTCAGGCTATAATTTAAAACAAATCAATTGACCGTATGCGCCTAAAGAATTTCAATATCGAACTACACGAATGAGCTCGTAAAAAATAGGAACACGTACGATCCAAAAAAATATGCCCATGCCTCCCGTTGAGTAAATTGGCTGCAAACGGATGTAATATGAAATCTGTAGGATATCGGCCCGGTCACATCTACAGGTAGTTAAAGCCTAAGATCTTTTAGTGACAACGCTATGCCTTCAGTAACTCCTGATGAGCAGTACGGCATCGTTGCTGACGCGAAAGAGAAGGTAAGAGGTATCGAGATCTCGACGTGTGTGGTCGCCTTTAAGGATGATTTAAAACTCGAATTGGGCAGCTCGCTGCCAGTCGAAGCGCGCGCACATTTTAGCGCATGGCGTGCATTTCACGCGGGGCAATCTTGTTTCGGGACAAGAAAAATAACGAAGCAAATATTGGCCGGCGAAAGTCTGGCGAATTTCATGGGAGGTCGGATTAAAAGCGAACCAGAGAAGTTGACAACGATTTCTCAGTGTGCAGTGAAATTTTAATCGACGCGAGCACGGGACGAATTTCGTGTTGTCATCTTACGGATGGGTCTGGTTAAATTCAAGGGAAACGGGAGAATTGACTGGTAGTTAGTAGAAATAGTTTGTTTTTAGTAGTCATTATTATTTAGTCACGTTTATTAATGATATATTATGTATATTATTCATTTGGTAGTAGTTAGCAGAAAGAGAATAAATATTAGTAATACAGAAACCGAACTTTACTCCGACGCCTCTTCAAATTTAATCACTGACAGCCATAAAACTATGTTTACTTTACAAAACGAGAAAATGTTGCTAAATGCACAATTAAATTGATTTCAGATACACGGTGTATGATTAAAATGATCTATTGGTCACAGCAATAAAAACACGCGATGCCATTTCTACTCATAACCATATGGTTCTATACATAACAATGATGGTTTCATTTCAAATAGGATTAAATCGGGCATCGCGTGTCTGAAGTGAATTGATTCAGCGCGATTTAACGTTTGTCGGATCAGCAGCTCAATTTTCTCCAACGTCTATTACACCCGTCCCTTAATTTATGCGGCACCTTTTTTAGGAAAGTTTTTTCACGCGGCAAATTATACCTCTACCTAAGTAGCACTTTCTTTACGCGGCATTCATTGACGCGATCTCAATTTACGCGGTCGGATTGGTTTCGTTGTCAAAAATTTGTTATAGAATTTATTATATATCAGAGTGATGCGAGATCTTACCCGAACGTATCAATTGCGTAACGCCGATACTTTTCCTGCCGTGATAAGGTTTAAAATTGGTCGTACAAGTGATATAAATTTACCTCCGTTTTCTGAAACATCATTATTTCTTTGCTAAGCTATATAAAATATATATATGTACATGTTTCCAAACAAAACATGTAAAACAAATCCACGTGAAACGGATACCCCGCTTAAATTGACGGACAGATGATTTTCAAGCAAGATCTTTTTGTCTACACGTAACAAATTGTGATTGTAGCTGTATGAGTTCATCTGCTTAATTTCGTACCCAATGCGAATGAATTTCCTCGCCGAGTTCCTCTTTCTGTCTGCTTCTTTCCGTTCCTTTTAATGTTCCGTTCTATCAATGTTCTCTGCCCTTTGCCATTCATCTGTTTTTCTTCGATTGCCTCTCTCCGGCCGTTTCTCTTTCATCAGTGCGGCGTGACGAAGTACCGCGCGGCATGCACATGCTTTGCATAGTCACCAGTCATTACAGCGGAATTAAGATTTCATTGCGCCCATGCAACCGATAGTTCCCTTTCGATTTTCCGCTCTATTTTCATGCCCGCCACCTGCAACGGGTAACCCGCTTTGCAATTCCTGTTCTAATAGCCGCTAATTGATAGCGTGGGCAGTAAATCGTTCGCATTGGCGCGCTAATATGCTGATGATCTGATTAATGGCGTCCAATGTCTGGGTTAGATTACAGATTACGAAGCTACCGAACTGAATTCCGTTTTGGGTAGAATTTAAAGCACCGTGTATGTGCGTGCTGTATTATACTCCTGATAGTTCTCTGCAATATCCACAAACAGACAAAACCACGGAAAAGTGGAATTTTGCAGTATTGAAGTCTGGCCAAAAATCAGTAAAAAGTATCAAAAATTCTGTTACTCCGCATCAGTAACATTCGATAGAGTAATTTGAAAACCTCTTTACAAGTTCTTTCAAGTTAACATTTTTACTGCCATGCGTATTTTGGTGTATTAGAACAGCGATACTATGAAATACTACAGCGTTTAATTGAATTATGCAAAATGCAAATAATGTGCAGGCATTGAAAACCAAAAAATCGCATCACTATTCTAACAACAACTGCATTTATAAAATAATAATTGCTACCCATTGCGAATACTTCGGATCTCGAGTAAAGTCTTTTGCGCCGGTCACCGGTGAATCACGGCAGTTAACACATTGACTGCCACGGTGGTCACCGGTGACCGGTGCTAAAGACTTTACTAAAAATGCAACAAATTCGCAATGAAGCCTATTTGCAATTTTGTAAAAGCAATTGATATTGGAACGATGCTTCAATACTTTGGCTTCTAACAACGTTTATTTTGCACGATTTAATTATACTCTGCAATATTTCATCGCATCACGGTTCTAACATAGCAAAATACGCTTGGCAGTCAAAGCGTTAAAGTGTTAAGGTATGCTTTTAATATCTGAAAGGGTATAAATAAACAATATACATGTGAAAAATGCACTCAAAACGCGCACAAACGTACAAACCAGCCTTACAATCACATTCCATCAAAAACCCTAAAGGCAATACCCTTCGCCCTCGCCACTAGCCTGCCCTCCAAACACCCTAACGCCTCCCTCCCCATCTCGAAAATGACAGTCCATCCGCGCGTCGAGTAACGAGGCTGCCAGCTCGTCCGGCATACTTTGTTCTGCGACATAAACACTCGGCGCATGAAAGGGTAGCCGCGTGCGCGGATCTTTGATTTTGCATGCAGATCGGGTGTGTCGTGGGGCGCGGCGCCGTGGAAGGCTACGTCCCTGGGGCTCTCCCCCGGCGCGATTAATGCCGATTAAAAAGGCAAAACGTCCCGCCTCTGATCATTATGGCGAGCGGACCGTCGGCGCTGGTAATTCCGTGCTCGAAGTAAGGTAGCCGTGGCGACCCTCTCTTATTCCGTTCGTTTTTTTCCCCGCGCCCGTCCTGTCTCGCTGCGCTCGCCGGCTGATGTTCCGTTGCTGCCGACGCCGATGCTGGTGGGGAGCCTCCGGGGGCAAGTAATTACTTCTAGTCCGGCGCTGCGCTCCGCCGGCGGTTCGATAGCCAAACTTATAATTTAATGGTTAATTATATAAGGGGTCCCCCGCGATTCGACGGAGCCACTGGGCGGACACAGTGACGTGCAGGAATGCCTGCACTTTTTGATCGAAGCATACACACACGAGACCCCTCCGCCGAGACTCGCCGCCTGGACTATCATGGGATCCTCGAACTTCGTCTGGCGCTGAATCGATCATGTGTTCGTGGGCTGCGCCGGCCGGCCGAAGCGGACGAGTCAGCGGAGGCCAATCAGTGCGGAACTGCTACCCCTTTTTTAGGCGGTCAAGGCACTCGTTGAAATGCACAGTCAAGGAGACGGAAGAGGTGGGAGAGGAATTCGAACGGAGCGGCTGCTCATCGCGGTAGCGAATTCACCCTTGCGCGACGCCGAACTTTCTACCCTTCAGGAAAAAAGGGGGATGTTTCCCATTTTCCGCAGGTTCCGCAAAAGAGATAATTTGAAATTTGTACGGGTGACCACGGTCACCGGTAATATACAACGAGCGTTCTACGGTCGGTGACCATAGTCACCGTTAGCGGTGAAAGGGTTAATTGCAAATAAAACGCAGAATGAAGGAGTTGGGAGAGGCTTGAGTTGAGTACGATCGGAGCGATGCGCGAAAAGTGTCGCAGGCGGCCTGGTTTGCGAGTTGCGTGAATGCGTGCGGCGGAGTTGCGGGTCAAATTAATTATGGGTTGAGAGCGTGGCAGAGACATTGTCTCAAATGGGACGACTCTTTAATCGATGGATGCGCGCAATGACCGCTCACGAGGCAGATTTAGTCAAGAGGCGGTGTGCATAAATTTATAGCAGTTTGGCTAGGCTGTTTCGGTCGCGGTTCATTCATATGTATAACGTTGCCCGATTATCCGTTATGAATATTGATAAGGAGATGTGCTGGACGCTGGGACTATCTAGTGAACTAGTCTGGAACGCGACGTATGTAGCTGGAACAGATTCAGATTAAATGGAATTTCGAGGCGGTCTGATCTGGCTGTAAACTAATGGCTGTATTATCGTAGCAAGACTGCTTCGTGGAAGAAAGCGATGACCTGTAAATGGGTTCGTTCTGCGGAACTAGTCGCAGGTAATAAAATGGAAGATATTTAATTTGTTACGCTGATGCGCTTACCGTTAGGCGTATTTAATATTCAGGCATTGCGAGTAGTCGTGTTGACGAACGTACGACGACAGTTCATTCTGCTGGCTGAATTTTTTTTCCTGTCCGCCCAACTGAGAGTGTTTTAGCGGGCCGTGGGTTTAATGGGAAAACACTCTTGACATTTAAATGTGATTTCTCTTGCACGGATGCGAACGTTTCTATCGAATCAATCGAATGTTCGTGCGGTTGCCGAACGAAACGTGCATTTCACTGCAACCAAACTTTAGCGCAGCATACGTGGCTTGACTTTCTTCGTGTGAACGAGACATACAAAGTCGCTACGTTCGGCGTAGTCTTGCATTTACACTTTACAGACTCACGAGTAATGATTATAATAATTGCGCATGACATTTTCTGTTGTGCAATTTCATGCAAAAAGTACATTTCTGCGCAACAGTCAAGACATATATTGTAACCACCCTTGGCAATGTACTTTTAGCAGCATCTCCCGTATATACCCAGAAATGTAACTTGTATTTAAACATAAAATTATTTAACGAAAATAGAAATTGAAATTTACTATTCAAAAACTTTAAACTACGAAAATACACTGCTTTGCTAAGGACACGCATCTAGTATTAAAACACCGGATTCCTTGAATATAAAATGTTAACATGTTAATTAGTAGATCGGTACACCCCAAATGTATGTAAATTGATATTTCGATACTGGATGCGTGGCTGCAGTAAAGAAATTAATGTTTGTAGTTGTAATATTTTTAGGTTTCTCTGAATATTAAATTTCTAATTCCACCAACAACAACAGTCGGACCTACAGATGGTATTTACATTTCACATTTTGTCACATTTCATCACTAGATGCGCACCCTTAGCAAAGTACTCAATGCATGCAGTTGTAAAATAAAATTTGTGCAGTTACGTTTCTATGAATACTAAATTTCTAATTTCACCAACAAGACCCTCGGACTTACATCCCACATACACGTATAACCTTATCTGACATCAAATAATTTAGCTCCCGACAGTCGTCCGACGCATTTCTACACGCCCAACAGCACAGGCCGAATATCGATGTCAAGCGGCCAGCTTGGCATAATTTAGCGCGGTCGCATACGTGTTCACGTACCGTCAAAAGCGATTAACCGTATCTCGTGGCGTGACGTTGAAGGAAGTGCCGCGAAGGAATAGGCACGGAGCGGAGAAATAAGAAGAGGACGCCACGCGGTGCGCATCTGTCCACGAAATCGCAGAGTACATGGGCGTGTGCTCGTATCGAGATCACGACTGGCGTTGCCAGGAGTATAAAGGTGTCCGGCGACGGAACCTGACGGAACACGAGGAATTCCACGGCGAACCTGTAAGTCGTTCCGCGTCCTCGCACACTAGGCGTGCCTGTCTCTTCTCGCTCAATGCCGCCCAAAGGAATCGTCGATCGTCAAACAAATTTCTTCCCGGGGTAATGCGCTGTTCGCACATCCGTGAAAATCGACGCGCATGATCGATCGTGCAGCGTGCTCGCGAACCCGTCAAAACTGATACGCCCGCGATAACCTCGAAATTTGCACGGCTGGCGATCGATGTGTGACGGTGATTAAATTGGTAGGCTGACGCCGGTAAGGCCTTTCTGTCCGCTGTCGAGTAGTTAACGCGTCGACTGGCTCAAAGCGTATCATTTGGTAATGTAACAAATGTTAGAATAGCGCTGGAACGCGTTGGTGGCCAGTGCCGGTGCGTTATTTTTCTTTTAATGACTCGCGCGAAGTGTATCATTTGGTAATGTAAGAATGCCCGTGATTTTCATTCTGGCGTCGTGTTTCTGGGCGCTGTCGAAAAGTTAGCGCATCGACTGGCGCAAAGCGTATCATTTGGTAATGTAAGAAATATCAGGATAGTGGTGGAACGCTTTGGTGGCCAGTGTCTGTAACTTACAACCTATGTATTAAATGTACATGCAAGTTCGTGAAGTTCACATTTGCCGTAAGTGCAAATCATGTATAGCTCTTATTTGCATCACATATTGCGAAACATTTATCGGAGTCTACATGCTACTATCGGCCCTGCCTTCACATTCAATTTCGCTTTGCGCGAATAAATTTCAACTAACATTGTAGCGCCATCATCAAACGTCCTTCGATCCAATTTAACACGCGACACCAGAATTACCCAGAAATACAAATATCCCAGAATACGAGGTTCCCCAACGCGTTAAACACAAACGCAGACACGAGCACGTGAAGTTCACATTTTCTGTAGATGCAAATCGCGAATAGCTCTTATTTGCATCTCCTGTTGCGAAACATTTATCCGTGTCCACATACAACTATCGGTCCTGCCTTCACATTAAATTTTGCTTTGCCCACGAATAAATTTCAGCCAACATTGTACCGACATCATCAGACGTCCTTCCATCGGTTTTAACACGCAACACCAGAATTACCCAGAAATACGTATACACCAGAATACCAGGTTCCCCGTTACGCGCACACGCAGAATGTACATGCAAGTTTGTGAAGTTCACATTTTCCGTACGTGCGGCAGGAGAACGCCACCGTTCCTGGGAAGCCCGCGTTCAGCCCATAAAACGTCAGCAGGTATCGTTGAGCGTCGTTGACAGCGTAATTAATAACGTTTCGTTTCTTGACACGCTCGCGCGTCGGCTGTCGGCAGTCATTATAATTTACGTTGTATCCACTCGCTTTCCCCAAAGTGGCGAGACCCCTCGCGAAGACCGCGAGGTCAGCTTAGAGCGACAGGTGAATAGGCGGGAATACGAGCGAAAAATAAGCGATGCCACCGGGCGATCGTAAATAAGACGCGCGAGTCGCACGAAAGCGCGTAATTAATCGTTGGGCAAAGAAAAACGAGCTGCCGCGGTCGTCGAGTACGACACGTAATCGAGGTTAAGATGAGGTACAGCCGGCTGTGTTTGTTGCTGGCCGTTTCCCTCCTTCGCGTTAGATCCGCGAGCACTACTAACCACAACTGTTATTTCTGTTTATGAATAATGCATTCGCGATTGGCAGAGTTGATACCGAACTCTCTACGTAATTACGATCGGCGCGGGTGCCGTGATAATTGCGAGGAACGCGAGTCGAGATTCAGCGATGCAGGGTTGGGCAACGATCTGACACCCGACAGGCTCCCGACAGTTGCGGAGGGAAGAAAAAGAGCAACGAAGGGAGATGCACTGATAGACGGAGAGAGCAAAGGCGAGGAGTACAAACGACATTTAGTTAAACGAGTTTGTTGATTAGCATCGTTAAATTCGTGGCGCGCTGTATGGCGGGATTAGTATTTTCCTGTGCCACTGCAATCGACGTGTAATTAGGTGCGGCGTAACGTAGGCGCAAGACGTTTCGAGAAGCATGTTAGATCGGAACCGATGAGTTTTCAATGTGTGATTCGCATTACGAATAGACCTAGTATTTATGCTTTAAGCAATTAGCTGCTTTTAACAAGCACAATCGTAATGCGTACAAAGTAGTTGCAAATTGCTGTTTAAACTGCAAATTTTGTGACAAGTGAAGTGTCTTCACAAATTTAAAGATGTTTCCAATTTTTGGCAGCCAAGACAAAAGAAAACGATTGAGTAAAAAAATACACACAATTGTACGGATTGGTTTGAATTTACCGTTTTAGTTTTCGGGCCTCACGGTTTAACAGCAGTGAGGTCCACGTTTTCCAAGTGACTATGGAGAGTTCAAGCGTCGTAAGGGCCAGTGCTCTCGGCCGGACTAAGGCACCACTCCGGGGTGGATCGTAAAAAGATAATGAAGGAAAGGCCGCGCGCCTTATCCGAATCAATCGTGGGGCCGATAAATGGGAAGCCGAAATGCCCTAATTGTCGACACAGGGACCCCCTATTGGCCACGCGGTATGTATAATTACAAGGGAATGACTCGGCGCGACCTCGACGCCGGAGAGACTCGTTCTCCTGTTTCTTATCGGGGCCGGCAGCGTTCGCTCTCGTGTGGGCTTCGGCTAAAGTCATTTAATCGCATGACATCACATGGCCTAACCTTTCTGTGAGAAGAAAAATCAATATGTGTTGTATATATATATAGAAGACAAAAGAGAGAAATAGGAAGAAGGGAATAGACAAAAGAGAGCACATAACAACAGAGTCCCTATGTAATAAAACAGTATCCCAGGAGAATGATATATGTGTATGTATATATTTTATATATGACATACATACATGTGTGCGAGAGCGTTTGTGCAATTTTTATGGGACACTATTTTTTTACATACATAAGAACGAAAATGTTACGTGCTGTCTTGTATCTGTCTTTTCCGTGTGGCTTCTGTTTCGTATTGAGAGTCATTCTGTCAAGACATTTTTTGAAATACATTATTCTATTATAATAAATGTTCAGTTAATGTGTGAAGCCATCGGTGCAAATCCTTGACAATATTTATTTATTAATCTTTTTATTCGGCTAATAACTCAGGAACTGAATTAATTTTTTTTTATTGTGTCTTCCTTAAGACTGTCCTCTAGCGACGTATCTATTTAGTACCGTTACGCAGATTTCAATACTTTGGCCAATTCAGAACCAGACGTTATATCGCGATCGTTGAATGGCAATGGTTAGGTCTAGTAGCTGCGTTCGTCGGTATTAAATCCCTATGCGTTGCTTCCGTGCGGTCGTTTCTTATTCTGGATATAGCCACTTGTCCACACCTCGTCAATTTATCAGGGTCTTTCCGTCTTTCAATGTATTGTTCCAGAGTTCTTTGGCGCGTGGTTACGCTGTGTCATTCCAGTACAGTTTTGACGTCTTCCATTGAGTCACCAAAGGGTCCTCCACACACACTTTTGACACTCACCCATTGCTTTGCACGATTTACTCTAGCTCAGTGACGCAAACGCGGATCCACAGTATCTTCGGAAACTCGAACATCTATGATTTTCCTGAACGCACCCTTTCTAGTCCAGCCATGAAGCGCCTAAGGGACAAGGAGGGGGTGCAAATACCGATATTCGCCAGCGAATCTCTGCGCTTCCATCGAAACAGGCCTGAGGGGGACCAGTCCCGATCCGGTATAAACACGAGGCGAGGTCGGCTAAAGGCATATACCAAAGCCACGTGGCGTGCGCGCTTCTGTGATTGCAGAGTTCGGCCCGTCATTACGCGACCCCGGCATGACCTTTCCGCGAGAGGCCTTCGGGGTCCGAGGGGTCCCTATGCATGCAGCCATACACCCAACACAACTACCAAATGGACCGCCAGAGGAAGATATTTACAGCGCAGCTGATATTTACAAGTACCGCGTTGCGCTCTACATCGGACGGATGCTTGACGAATCGGTGTCACACGATCAGAGGATCGCGGATGGAAGGTAGAAGTACGGAGAGGAGAGAGAACGCCTGTGGTGGTTGAATGTAAAAATTTAGATAATAAGATAAAATTATTTAAATAGTTATTCAGTGCAGTAAGTTGCATCCTTTGATAATGGTACACATGTAACGCCGAAACGTTAGGATATTTTAAAGTTTCAAGCAGATTAACTGACTGAATATCTCAATTGTATTTGATATATTTTTAAATAATAACTTGTGTATTTAATAAAAGTAAAAATAACGCCACCCCATTTGTCATGGGAGAGTATTGAAATTCCCACACATAGTTCAGCACCGATGCAGGAAACTCCTTTCACCGTTCCGAAATACCTACGCCCATCAAATATTTCCACAAAACCCAATTACCGATAAAAACATTCGATTTATCAATTAACATTACGATTCCTTCAATGAACACAAAAATTACGTTCGATTTACCAACAAAAATAAAAATTCCATTTATGAACTAAAATCAATTAAATCCGAAATATTACCTACATCAGCAAGAACGTTCGGTTTACCCAACACCGATTTATGAGCGACTAGCGTTTCTTCGCGGGCATTAATTATTCTCTCCGCGCCGGAACTTCATCTTCCGCGCCCCTCGGTTACCGCGTTAGCGGAAACGTCAGGCTTAATTTTCCGACGGCAAGAAATTCATTGTCGGCCATGACAACGTGGTAGCATAAAACTCGACGCGCAGTCGAGTTATTCCTCGTAACATATCAGGGTTGCACACTAGCCCGGGGAGATGAGGAAGGGAGGAGCCAGGCGGAGTGGGGGAATTAATTTCGTGACCTCGTTCAGGAAGAACGTGCGGAGAATGAGGTGGAGACTGAGGTGAACGAGATGAAGGCAGAGAGGCGGAGAGGGGTGACGAGGGAAGAGGACGTAAAGGTGGATGAAGAGGAGTAAAGAGAGTCATGAGCTCCCACAGGGGCTGACCCCCTGACCCTATCAGCCGGGCCCCTCTCTGGGATTGTTTATAGCGCTGAACCGTGCACCGACCACGGGACCGCCATTGTTTCACGAACGCTCCATTGTCTGTTGAACGCTCTTTTCCTCTGTGCCCACGAAGCCGGGCTCGCCACCGTGCCGTAATTTACAGAGATATAAAGCGCGCGCCTAATTATCACCGAGTAATTGCTCAATTCAGATCAGCCGCGGCGTCAATAAGACGCCACCTGTGCGCGGCGGCAGGTGAAATGCCATGAAACACTGTGAAATGCTGGGCAATGGGCTGGAAGGTTTGAATTCGAGTGACCTAGGTTTTAGCATTTATTTTTAGAATGTGGATGCAGCGGGTGATGGCTGACTTCTTTCCACCTCTTGGTTTTCTGCCATTTTTCGGAATTGCTGCAGCGGCTGATGGCCGACTTCTTTCAGTCAAACGTGATTACTGTGGTCAAATGTAGTAGCGTATGAAAAAGTAGAGGTTTAAACTCTTGCGTTTCTTAAAGAAACAGATTTTCTTTTTGCCTCGTCGTTTTCAGCAATTTTTCGCATTTTCGCCAGCGTCAAACGATCGCAAAGAAAACCTCACGCGTCGCTCCGACGACGTGATCACTGTAATCAAATAAGAACCGAACGAAAGTAGCCGCTGACACGTCATACACTCCTGAAAGGAACGGACCCTTCTTCCTACCTCTCTGTTTTGAGCAATTTTCAAATACCCCCTGCCATTCGCTTCGGCTCGCCTATTGAGCCGCGACGAGATTCACCGCGCCTGCGTCCGCGACTATCAAAGCGCGGAGAGTAGGCGTGCAGAGGAGATCGGCGCAATTTTTCGCAGGATTCACGCTAATGCGACAGTGCGTGAAGTCCGGCACGAAAGGAGAGAGAGACACTCTTGCACAGACGCACAGCGCGCCGGCCGTGTGTCGGTCATCGACGACGTAATCACTGTGATCGGAGTGACGTCGGGAAAAGTAGAGGCCATGAGGACGACTTCGCCCCGTCTTCCTCCAGGGGGATAGAGCGAATCCTCCTCCTCTCGCTCTCCCCTTCCTTCGAACTTTTCCCACCTACCTACCGTCCTCCCCTTTCACCCCCTTCGACTCGAGGTGCTTTTCTTAGACGACGCGGCGGCAGATGGTGGATGCACACGAACCACCTTCTTTCTGGTACGAGCCGGTATCAGGCAGGGTTCGACCAAGTGCCTACCTCGCGGCCTACCTCTAATGACAATGTAGATGTGGATCAGGGTAATGATGATGGCCGGCTTGTGTCGGCCACGGTGCACGATTCACGGTTGTGAGCGCATCCGTGCGTAAATCTCGACGCTGGTGACGGCCGTGGTGACGGCGGCGGTGACGGAAACGAAAAGCGCGTGCTGTTTTGCGGCTTTCTGCACCGAACCGCGCGGAAGCAGAAGACTGGGTTTACTAATAAACGAAATGGTTGCGCTTGCGGGACTCGCGGGATTTTTTGAAGAGCACTTCGATATCTTGTATTTGCGCGAATGCGGTAAAGATAATAAGTGAATGGGCAATTAAATTAAATTTTCATGAACCTCGTATATAGATAAGATAGGTATAGATTTTCATAAATCTCACATATAAATAAGGTAGATATAAATTTTCATAAATCTCACATGCAAGCAGCGTCTTTCCCTTACCCATTAGCGTATTAGTATTTTTACCCGAGTAAATTGATAATTACGCCAGCGATGCACTGCGCCGATATTTTGATCCGATTTACAACCCCTGGGCCGCTAGCAACGGAATTCCGCGTTACGTCAACAGCGCCTGATGCACGACCCCGCGATGTGAAGCCATTAACCCGGGTAGGAGTGAATGCGGCCGCGGCAGAAATTGCGCTTTTAGTTTAATTGCGGTGAAAGTTCAGTGTATATATACGTATACACGTCCCTGCAGAACCCGAGTCTACCCGCGAATCTTCGTAGACTGCAGGTTCGGCCGGAGGATGCGAGCTACGGCAATTCCTCGAGCTAGGCTTGCCATTTAATTGCGATCGTTCCAGTTTCAGGACGCGTTTTCACCGTCCGTCATACTGAATTCTCGGAATGCGCAACTTCAACGGAAGGGATTATCTGGAGAAACGTCACCGCCGATGTTCTCGGCGGCTGTCGACGGCATACGTCGTCGGGGCCTCGAGCGATAATTTTCCGTAAGCAGAATAACCGGCGCGGCGATATTTTACGGCGATTTATGCGTCAGCGCGCACCGACGTCGGGGGTTAATTAAAAAACGTCAAATATCGTGCCCAGGCGCATTAGCACATCAGCGAGCAGGCTTAATTAAATCTGTATAGTCGTTGCCGTCAGGTAAACTGATAATGCGGTGATTTACGGACTGCCGGATGATGGCAGGCGTATGCGAGCTTCGGGGAAAACGTATAGTTATTCTATTCAAATGAATCGAATATTATCGCTCGGAATCTCGTTGTCGTGATTTGGTGAGAAACCGTTCGCAGCGCGATCGAATGTGGCCAGATTGAAAGGAAACGTCGTTCGTGCGCATCTATTAAGCGGTCTGGCGTTCGTCCGCGCCACGATTCAAGATTCGAGATTAGATGCGGCGCGGTGGCGATAAATTTCGGTATTTACGGTTCGCGGTGTCACTTCCAGAATAATTTTAGGTAAACCCGGGGCGAATCTTGCGCGCAGACTCTCGACGTGACTAATCTCGACGTTAATCGCGGGTCATTTTCCTTTATCTCGTTGGCCGCACGTTCCTTATTGCCCACTAAAATCAATCATTCTTTTTATTGGCAACACTCGACGCGCTCAGTGGCCTCTCAATGAGTTTTTCGCCGGCATCGAGAGTGGCGCTTCGCTACTCTGCACTTTTCTCCCGACGGCGCATCCGATGCCTTTCTTTTGTTTTCCACATTCCGCGCGACCACTTCTCATGCTTCGTCCATTACACGGCAATAACGATCACACGTGGCCCGCCGTATCGTTCGATCGCCCGAGCATTTTGTGTTACGTAAACACCGATACGTACTTATCCGATCGCCGCTTTACCATCAAACTATTTGAGTTTAAGGAATTAGCGTTTTTGCGTCGGGCAACGGGAGAATGTAGTTGTGTAATCTAACGCGAGATGACTAACGGCGATATACAATGCTGCACGGTAAAACCTGCGATTCGCGAACGCATCGTGCACGCGGTAAAGTGCGTGACTCGTAATCGCGCCAGAGCTGAAAAATGCATTGTACAACGGATCTCTGCGGCAAATATTTCGCGCTGCGATTCATTTCGCAGCGGCCTCCTTAGAGGCATGTTAATTATCGCATACCCTCGCATCGTACGGCAAACGAAAGGACGTAAGCGTAAATAAAACTTCTCCAAGAAATTCCGCTTTCAACCGAAAAAGGCTTTTTACTCATTATTCGCGAAACGAAAGAATGTATTAATGATTAACAGGGATATTGTGCGTGCTAATGTTCTGAAAGAATACAGCAAACTTTCAAATTGTCCCTCCTGGTCCTTCCTTTAGAGCGTCCTACCCGCAATCCTACGCCCTTGTAAACATTCCTGCGTTATATTCCTGCAAACTGTTCCAATTCCACTTCAACCAGAGAGACAACGTGAGGCATTTTAACTATATACGAAGAACCCTGGTGTAACATTTTTAACGCGTTCTATAAACTCATGTTGTGAGAATTAGTGTTACATAGGAGTCTACTGTATTTATACGAATCAACAACCCTATACGCGCCACGTTCGAGGTCTATCCGACGAGAAATTCTATGTGTCGCGAGGAATGCATGTATTTCGTTGCCGTCATGTCCGTGCCTTAGAAACCACCGAGAATCAGTAGATCGTACCGATCATAGGGATACCGTGCGAGATTCACTGCAAATGGCGACCAGTAGGACAACGTGAGCAATCTCACTGTACGATCAAAGGAAGTGTGCGCGACCGCCATCGTTTCCCGAGGCATCAAAAATCCTTGAAGCCACCCGGCTGGGCATCGTCCGCAAAATTTCACTCCGCGCTGTCCGCGAAGTTCCCTGCTAGGTTCCGAAAAAAACAAGCGGAAAGACGGATACTACGAAGATGTCGGGCGGAGAGACGAACGGAGAGACGGGCGGATGCAACGAGCCAAGGGATAAGGCAGGCGAAAGACGGAATAAGAGAGGGAGGTGATGTTCGAGCTGGACGCACGCGCCGGGGGCAACCAGAGGCTCGCGCTCTGTAATCACTTCCCTTCCTCTCCCGTCTTCAAGCATACCGAAACGCACGCGTGTGCGGACGGAAAGGAGGAGTGAAGCCCAGGCGGCGAAGTAGGAAGGAGTCCTGAGGTCCGCGCGTGTGCAAGTGCACGCACATTGGAACGCACGTAGGCACACGCAGGTACGCAAGCACGTCGCAAGCACGACGAAAGTAGACCCCGTCGCGTCCTGCGTCTGTGCATGCTAATTCCGGCTGAACGCTGTGTGCGAGAGCAAGTAAGCAGGCAAGTAAGCGGGCAAGTAAGAAGGCAAGTAAGGAGGCAAGAATGGCAGGCAAGAATAGCAGGCAGGGCAGGAAGGCAAGGAGCAGCAGGGCCGAGGAAAAGAACTGGCCACTTCGCTCACGCGTCCTCCACCAGACACACATCTGCGTAATTGTCCCCGCTGGCAGCGTCCGGCCGTACGGCGCTCTGTCGGACACGGCCTTATCGTACAGTTCCACACAAAAGCACACTCGGAAGCGGCGTCGACTGCGCCTACGCGGATCCGCGCGACCCGCGCGTAGGCGGGATCCGCTGATTGATGGCGACTAGATTCCGCGATGTTGTTGCACGCGGGCCCACCTCATCCGTCAGGCGAGCGCCGCCGCAGAGACCGCGAGCGTTTCTTATGAACTAACGGTCAAGCCAGATAGCACCGGAATCTTATCGCGCACGTCAACCGATCTGCGTTTCGGAGGATTATATTAGCGACGCACCAGATCACCTAGCTCTGGCGATACTGCCTTCGCCTGTCTCAATTCCTGTCTCAATGCCTGCAGCTCCTCCGCACGCGGGCGGTGCCGGCGGACCGTTTTCGCATGTTTGTCATTAGAAGCGGCGGGCCAATTTGCGTACGATCATGTGCCGACCGCCGGAGGTTGGGCAGACTCTTGCCGCGCGCCCGATACCACCGCAGGATTTTAGAACTTCTGACCCGTCTGAAAGACCAGTTCGCGTTATCGAGCCCCAGGTATACTAAACGAGTTTTGAATTCTCTCGCGCGTATTCGCTAGTGTCCGTGGGTTGGGTAACTACCGACCGTTCGCCAGCGCACGGGCCTGCATAATTCCTCGGAGCTGTGTGAGGAGGTTGAGGAACAGGAGGAGGTGGAGGATCGGGAGGAGGTGCATAAACAGGAGGAAGCCCTGCTGAGCACCCCTTTCGCCTGCCCTGCCAGCTAGCGCCCTCAACGGAGGCAGCTTAACAGTCGCCGCGGTGTGATTTATTTTTGAAAAATAGCTACATCGACGCGCCGCTCTCTTTCGACAAGAGTGACGACGATGACGATAATGAGACGATGTGGAAGAATGGAGAGCGGATGAGAGATGCGAGGTGGGGTGGGAAGTCGAACGATTTGACGGAGATGTTTTCGGCCCGGAGGGATGATTACGAAACATTTTGCACATTTTAACGCAGACCCGAGAACCGGGCGATGCTGCCGGTTTCTGGCAGAAAAGCGTCAAGCTATCGTCTTCGCGAGTTAGTCTAACGATCAGACGTTGTTATGAGTTTCGTGTCGATCACGGCGTACGAGCATGGCTGGATATTTTATGTTTGCATTTGTTCTGATGGCGCTATAGAGAGGTTTATTGACGGTACTATTAATGCGCTGAGAACTGAACAATTGGAAAGTAATAAGCCATTCGCTTACGGTGATCGAAACGGTCGATTCTTCAAACATAAAAAGCGCGTCCGGCGGCGATAGTATCTCGAGGTAATGAATCCTCAATGCGTACTGACTGGCCATGCCTAATCAACGTATTGTTGCAGCGCGCCGGCGATCAAGTGTACCGTAAAACTGCATTATCCTTCTCGCGTGGAAAAATGCCCGTTCCTACACATTTCTCTTCTTTAACTGGCCGCGCGCAAGCACGCATCAAATCTGGCCACACATTGCGCACGAACAGGTTGTTTCACGGAAAGCGTCAGAATTACGAGTGCACAACGACTCGACTTACGGTCTACAAGCGGATTCACGTCGAAAGACAGAAACAGCTGCTCGTATCTAGAATGTGCGAAGATCTTCCACCCACCGATTGCCTCTCGCCGTGTTTGTAACATGTGTTACGATTTCGACACAGCCAGGGGCCTCTCGCGTTCGTTTCTAAATCACAGTGTCGCCGTCGCCGTTTCTGCAGCGATATATCTACGTAAACCGAGAACGCAGCCCGCCGTCACGATTACCTCATTGTGTTCATACTAATGGGCTCGAAATAGCATTACCTTGTTCGCCGCATGGTACGCGCATATGTCTGCGGTGCCGCTTATACACACACACAGGCGGACGCGTGGCGGGTGTTGGTCGCGCTTTGTGTATATAAAGGTGTTATGTCGTATATCGGCGCGTGTACGTGTGTATATCGAACCGCGTGCCCGTTATCCGCAAGTATTCTTCGGCTGTATCCCTCACCTACGGCGGGCGCATAATAAGCCGCGGAGAAAGAGATACAAAAGAGTTATAGCGGCGTCAAAGATGGAACGAGAGAGAATGAACGAGATGAATAGATCGGGAGAGGAGTGCGCGAAAAAGAGACGCGGAGAAGAGAGCTCATCGACTGGCCGACGTTTACTCGTTGGTCTGGTTACGTCTCTCTGGGAAAGTCTGCAACTCGCCTGGCGCGACCGACACATCGCGGAGGTAATAAATCTTCGGCACACTCGGAGGTGGAGAGACCCGTCTTCTATTTGGCCCACCGACTCACTCCGGCTCGTCTCATCTCGACCAGACCGTTTATGACAATATGTACTACCAACGCTTGAACAACGTTGCCGTATAAGAGCGCGACGTGTTCGCGGCCTATGAATGCGCGATGCGATTAGGGAAGGTGCGCGCACACGGTTTATGTGCGTGCGACGCGCCACTGTGCAACTGCAATTTCAGCACACGCGCGAGTCGGCTCGCGTCAAAAGACTGCCGGATGACGAGTTTCAAACGGCGTCGGCGCTCGACGCTTTTCAATTAAAACTGCAACGTATTCGTCTAATGATAAATTCGCGGCACCGTAATCACACGCGGGATACACGCTTCACAAATAATATACTTTTGCCCGTTTCAGACGGTAAACCATCCCCGGACCTCATATTTGATTAAGTACCATCACGTTAGGAGTACTACTTAACTAGCTGCACAGGATCATAAACACAAGTTCGAATTTTTTTCGCTGCCACGGTAAACGTGTACTTCGGCGAAGTGCGAGTACTATAACCATTCCCGACAGGATTCGAGGCTGGTTCTTGCATCACGAGAGAACCGAGCAACGAGCATACATAAACGGGCTCAAAGAAAGGTAATTTCGAAGAAACGAGACAGACGGAACGACCGTGACACGATATCTTTTACACGCACATGTCCAAACGATCCCGATACCCTCATTCGTTGACTCGCAATCGCACCAGGTTCGCACTTCTTCGCTTAACTCAGCCCGTGCTCCAGGAGCTTGGCAATATGCTGATGTCCCTTAAGCGCGTTTCACACGCGGCAACTAGATGCAGCGACTGATCAGTCTAACTAATTGTCCTGTACACGAAAAATCTTCACTCGCCTCGACGCACTGCAGTTCTGCGCGACTGAAGACTGAAAGCCACTGAACACGTCTGAAGGCGTCGGAAGACGACTGCGGCCCAACTGCAATTGACGCGCATAAAAGCACGCTGTGAGGTCCTACGTTAACCTCCTCGGTACGGTAATCATCTGCCAGCCGTTACTGGACAGCCGAGAGCAAGTCGATCGGCCGTCGTATGTATTTGCGGCTGTCGACTATAGTCGGCGCTCGGCCGCATGTATGCATTTCCTCGCCAGCGACTAAAATCGTCCCTTGTACCGACGGTTAACACTTTGACTTTCGCTGTCACGTAGACGAGAATTTTTTGTCGACAATTATCCGCTGGTGTCCCGCAGATATGACTTTGCTTTATCAAAAATAGCCAGCATGCGATAGTATAATGCCGGCGACAGCCAAAGCATTAAATGAAGCAATGACTAACAATCGCCTCTGGAAAAATTTTACAAATGTGGGACTGTCAGAGTGATACTGTTACTGCAAAAAATGCAAAACAATGCGGTTAAGCTTCTTGCATTCCATGTCCATAGATACGCTAAACAAATTTGAGCACACCAGCAACAAAGCCTTGCCACTGGACGCCGCAGCAATTTTTGACACGAAACCCTAACATTTGGTTGCTGTTCGTGGGTGTGTTTCCGATTTGCCTAGAATAATACACCTACCACAGCACATGCTGGATGTCGGCACCGCGGCATTTGACTATCGTGAAACGCGTGGGCGTCAAGGTATTAAGAAGGGACCGGGCGACAAGTTGCCGCGATCGGTTGCCGCGATCGGTCGCCGCAACTGGTCGCCTCGTGTGAAACGGGCTTTAGAGGATCGCGTTTCTTGCAACTTCGTCCGGCCGGGGTTATAATCGGCTCACCTGACCCAACCTGAGGGTTCTTCGAACCCGAGAAAGATCCTCCGCAGGTACCGTTCGCCAGGGTCAACACGACGAGGAGAACCGGAACGGTAACGCCGGAGTAGGTGACGTTATTAATTGGTTAATGGGAAGAAAAAGAACGAAAATACGAAGAAGAGGATGACCGGAGTAGATGAAGTGAACGAGCGGACCAGGAAGAAGAATAAAGTACAAGAAGAAAGCCTCCCGGCTGACCTCAGGCGCCTCCGCCGTTGACCGTCGTGGTGTGTTCGGCTGAAAGGAACGGTCCCTGGTGGATTAATTATCATTACCCTTGTACGCGGAATGAGATCGTGTCTACCCCACCTATTCTTACCTTCGCCGTGACTGGCTACCGCGCCCGTGCCACGACCCACTTCTCCTCACCCAACTATAACGAGAAGTCTGATTGAGGAGAAAGAGAAAAAAGACAAAAGTAGCGGCGCGAAGAGGATAGACAAACGGCGCGCGCACGGCAAAAATGAGCAGCAAGAAAGGCGAAGGTGAAGACTAATGCAGACTGGCGAGTAGAAGTTACTGTTCATCTAAGACCTGTTTCTGTCGCTCGTGAAATCGGTCATTTTACGTGGGTTCGGCTCAAGCTTCTGCAACTCCGGGTCCTGTGCCTCGCATTACCGGCGTCGCCGATGAATGACGTCAAATGATCAGACTCCGGAAGCGCGAAATGTCTTTCCGTCGCTGGCTTCCTCGTTCTGCACGTCCGTCCGCAGGTCCCTGCGAGCTTTACTCTCGTGAGCGGCTCGAGGGGTACGGTAGGAGATGACGATCGTGGGACGATTAGTCGGGACACCCTGTACGTACAGAAGCTATGCCAGATCACGTGCTGGACGCGCATCGATGTCTTCTCGTCTCGTTCATCAGAGCTACTCCAGCAGTCGATCGCTGACTCGCTCTGCTGCTTGGGCTTCTTGGGCTGCCTGCACCGCGTCCTGACACGCTTCGTTCCTTTACGCGAACAGCTAACGATGCCCATTAGAGCACGAGGACTTCGAGTCTTCCTGACTAATCGGCAATGCGCACGACTCCATACCTCATACAGATCGGCTATTCGTCTTGGCGGTATCCTCCAGTTTGTCAGCCGAATCGATTCGATAAAGATACCAGCTGTCTATGACGTCCGGCATTAAAGCCGTCTTCTCGCGTACGTGCTTCTCGTTGCCGACGGGAGCGACGAAGGAAGGAGAAGAGGTCCTCCTCCTTTCCGCTGCATTTCGATGTGCGACACAAACGACCTCCGCGTGCATGCATGCGCGAGTGCGCGTATGTATGTAGACCAACGGGGAGGCCAGGCAGCTTGGAAAGCCTTTAAAGGAAACGCCGCGTTCGTTTACCACATTTCCAGCGCGCCTCGCGGTACGTTCCCAATGGGCGCCCGCGGATCGATGGCTTTTAACGAGACGATGATTGAAACGGAGAGCAGGCCGATGCCCGTCGAGAAAGCACCTTTCTCTGTGTCATTATCCGCAGGTTGCTTCTTTCTCACTCGCTCGACTGCGAGCAGACGTCGCGATGGAAGCGCTTCGAGACGGAAGGAAAACGACATGGGACGACGCATTGGCAACCGTTTAGATAATGGCAAAGCTGTCAACGGCGAGCCGGGTACCTTGGCAGCGTGGAAGGAAGAAGAAGCGGGGATCAGGCACATGCGTGTGTCAGGCATATGGTTTTTTGATAATCCTCGAAATTTCGTCAGTCCAGAGATGATATGCGGCGTCAGGAATTTCATGATGTGCGTTCGAATGCATTCTCATATCTGTCAGCATCGAATAAAAGAGGTGCGCAGATGCAAGCATCGGGCACATGCCTTTTTGATAATCATCAAAACTTCGTGGACCCTCAAAAGGACTGCGCGTCAAGGACCTCATAATTTTCGTTCGAATGCATTCTCACGTCACCCGCTCAGCAAACTTCAGCGTCTCTAAATTCCACTCCGCTGACAGCGTCGAAGAAAAGAGCTGCGAAGATGGGAGCAAGTATATGCCTTTTTGATAATCATCAAAATTTCGTGGGCCCTCGCAAGGTGTTAGTGCGCGTGAGGGATCTCATGATTTTCGTTCGAATGCATTCTCACGTCGCACGCTCAGCAAACCTCAGCGTCTCTAACCTCCACGAACCCACGCCGCCATCCAACGAAAGCCATTCTCCGCTGACGTCGGCGCGTCAGTCTCGCATCCGCCTAATCGTTGCGCATACCAGATCGCAACGAGTATAACCGCATCATCCAGCCTCATGGCTGTTTCATTCCACTCCGGAGCCGAATTAGCACTAACGAAACGGAGAATGGTTATTAAGTACCTAAAGACGTGGTGTCGCAAGCGCAGCCGGCCATGCAAACTCGAGGAAGGAGAACGGCGCAGGAATATATCGGCGCAGCGTGCCTTCCCGCTTGCTTCCTTGACGATGATCGACGTGGATCGGTTCTCTGGGACATGCCGGTGAAAATGCCACGCGCGCCACTGCTCCCGCCGGCTAAACTCAGGTCTCGTCGATCCCGCGGGAAGGAGAGCGGCTCGAGCGAATTTCTCGCAGCACGGAAAATCGCGGGAAGCGAACGAAGAAGAAGACGAAGAAGAAGACGCGATGGGAGACGAATCTGGGAGGAAGGAGAGAAACTGACGGTGACGTAAGTTCAGGCAACCCAGATCTGTCACCGATGGCGCACGACGACTGCGAGGGAGGATCACGTGTTGCGCGGCGAGCAACGGCGAGGAGTACGTGGATGCGAGAAAGAAGGAAGAGACAGAGGCGAGAAAGGAGGGAAGAAAGAAAGATGTAGATCTGGCCATTCATCAGACGGCAACACGGAGAGAGGCGCATCGGGAGAGTGCAGAAAGAGAGATGGAGATTGCTGGGATGCGAGGCGCAGATATTAGCGGCGAGAGAGAGGAGTGGAAGGGTAAAGTTGAGAGGAAAAGAGCGAAGTGACTGCGTCGTCATCGTTTCACGATTCCAGGCCTCATCTTCGCGCAATCACAAGCTCAAAGAGGGCCGCGCGCCGCGCGGCGTTTCGTAATCATGGTTAAATGATAACGAGATACGTGTAGCGAGAACGAGACGAGTGACCTCGCTGCGAGGAAAACGGGGATGGATGTGAATCTATAACTGACCGCTCTGGGTTAGAGTGGAGATGTACGTGCGAACGACGTGGAAGACGTCGATCAGAGTTTCTAGGGAATTAAAGGGTCGCGGTGAGGGACGACGTAGAGATATTGAAATCAGAACTAGGTGCGCTAGACCAGATATTATTTTGCCCGTTAGTTGCGCATTGCGCTGTCATCAATTATGAAGAGACTTATTATAACAATAAATATTATATATTTAATTTGCGTACTTGCGAATGATATGCGAGATATCGATTAAAGTTTCTGGGAAATTAAGGGTTCGCGGTGAGAGACGACGTACATATATTGAAATGTACGGTAGATATGTATGCTAGATGAATTAATGCTTTGCACGTGATCAAGCGCGTTACTTGCGAATGAAGCTGTCATCGGTTGAAAAGAGATTTACTAGCGGAATAGATATTATATTTTTTATTTGCATACCTGCGAATGATGTGAAAGACGTCTAGCCCAGATTCTGGGAAATTAAGTGTTCGAGATGAGCGACGGCATAGAGATATTGAAATGAGAACTATGTATGTCAGACGAGTCACTATTTTGCGTGATACTTGTGAATTAAGCTGTCACCGGTTATAAAGAGATTTAATAGAAAAATAAGTATTATATTTATAATTTGCGTACGTGCGAACGATGTGGAAGACGTCGGTCAGGGTTTCTCGGAAATTAAGGGGTCGCGGTGAGTGACGATGTACAGGTGTTGAAATAAGAACTGTGTATGCTAGACAAGTTACTATTTTGCACATTACCTGCGAATGAACCTGTCATCTGTCGTAAAGAGATTTACTAGCCAAATGAATAATATATTCTTAATTTGCGGACTGGCGAAATACAATCAATGAATATGAAGGAAACATATCGGTATGCACGATTGAAGTTGCAGCGGCTTCGTTAAAAAAAACTGCGCCAAAGAACCACATAAAGTTGTTTCCAGTCTTAACCGGTTTAACGTTTCGACCTTCACCGGGAAATCTCTTTTTTACTAGCACTATCATTTTGTCGTCAAATATACATAATATGCAATCTGCACACGTTGACGTTCCTGCAATCTTTACTATGCATCTCTACGCGCACGCGTACAAATCTATCAAATTCCCTGTGATTCACCAGGATTCCCAAGACGCGAATACATTCGTCATATGCAGACATCATGCACTTTGAATACGACAAACTAGACCGACATAAACGTTCAATCGTTAAAAAAACGAAACGACAGGGACGCCCCAGCAACGCATAGCGTTGGCCGTGCGTAAAATCAAACCTGTCCCCGAAGAAAACCTGTTGCCGCATCGGAGATCAGAAGTGCGATAGGCCCGAAAGTGGGGGTGGAATCCCGCCCACGAAGCAATTAAGCGTTGACCTATAACGAGGTATAATTAGTCATAGCCTAACGAGCCGCATAGAAATCAATCGATGCAAGTGCTGATACGGCGCAGATACTCAGGTTAAAAGAGCCACCGCTCTCGAAGAATCGCGACCCCCTGCTCTCTGATCTGGCAATGTTTATAAGATCCCGCGCAAACGCGCATCCTCGTAGGTACGTTGCGTCGAACGTCTCGGGCCCCCTGATTCCACGCTCGCCGCTACCGTAACAGGTTGCGTGAACTCAATGGCGCGCGGACTGGCTTTTAGACCCGGTATTGGAATCACGGCGATGCATTGAATGGCGCCAATTGTGTGCCGAGTAAAGCAGCCTATAATTTACGCCTCGCGTAATCGTCCCGGCGGCCGATCAAAAATCCGGACCAGCTGGCGAACGATCGTCGTCTCGCCGCTCGATAAACGGAGGCAGTGACTCGGCGCTTTCCGTCGAGACTCTATCGGCGCGATGCACTCGAATCCGCAGTAACGAGAAGACGGCGCAGTGACAGTAGCCGGAAGAACTACTCACCGATCATTGCCGAAGATGGGCACCGAGAGTTACGGCCAAAGACACGCACGGCGAAACCAATAAGGCGTTGATTACAGCTCGTCTTCGGCGTTGTCAATATAACGTGCGCGCGTGTGGCAAGATCCGCGGCTTCTATTCACTCCGCTCCTTCTCCATCTCTCTCTCGCTCTTACCGTTTCCCTCCATTCCTGTCCGTCGCGCGCGTGTTGTTAGCGACTGACCGGAGATTACAATGTCCATATGTAACGGCGTGTAGGATGTGTGTTAGCCTTAGCTGGTCGCCCGGCATATGTGGTAACCCGACGTTACGCCGGCGGGGCTCCGCGGTCTGAACCACCACGTAGAAAACGTGAGTGATGGCTCGCAGGCCAGCCGCGCTCGAACGCGACGACGATCGTTATAACCAGACAGCGAAAATCAGGGGAAGAACGGCGGAAAACGGGGGGCAACAATCGAGCTTGCGCAACCCGCGAACGGAGGCGCGTTACAGTAATTGGCCTCCGTAACCAGCGGCAATCGAGAGAATATTTGTGTCCGTCGCACCGGAGGACGTCCAGGCGAACTTCGAGGCGCGCAGCCATGGAAAACTGAAAAGACGCTTTGCGCAACGTCGGCAGCATCCCCCCGTTTCCATTCCCATTTCGACTCGAGCAACGTAATTTATTGACGCGCTCGCGCACGCTGGCTCTTTCCCAACGACAAAGGTCTCTACGTTTGGTTATCACCGCGTGCGCCACCGCTGCACGATACGGTAGCGATTCGTCAGCCGCGGACACATTAGCGCACGAACGCGGTCTGCACATGCCTGCGCGCCAGTGGTCGGCACGCACGAGGTCGCTTACTTACATATTTAAAGAGCCGTCGCGGGAGAAAGCGTGCACGTGGCCTCCAGGCTAATTAACGTTCTGGCGATTAGGCACACGCCGCGTTAAAGTTGCGCGGCCACGTGTGTCCGCTCGTTAGATCGACGGATCAGTGGAAAGGCTGCGAGCGCTTTTCTGCCCGCGATAACATCCGCTTTCGCGCGGGTCGATTCCGATCGGACGCGCCTCGGGCGACCTTATCGGGACGCGCCGATAAAGAGCGGCGATTAAACGTCAGGCGCGGATTCTCGAGTCGTATTCTCAATCACCGGGCTGGCAAGGCGCGTCACCTCATCGGGAACCTGTCTGGGATTCTTACGCGAACGCATTGATCGGTGCGCGGATCTCCGATCGACGAAGCCGCGGAGCGCCTAGAAGAGGAATGGATCGGAGTCGGTGCGAGCGTTCGACAAGTTTGATCGACGAGAAGGAAGCGATCGGCTGGCGGGATTTTTAGGCGGCGGGATCTGGAACGACTCGCCAGCGAGAGCATTATTAGCGTCGTCGTGCGATGGGATACGTCCGTGAGCGGGGCTGAGAGCGGGGCCGAGAGCAAGTGAGTGGGTATTATCGGCTATTAATGATTAATTGACCGCTCCGTACGTGTGTGAAGGTGCTACACGTTGGCCGCGGCGAACGAAGAGGTCGCGTCGGGTCGGATCATGCTCAGCGCCGAATCGTTAGAAAGCCCCTCCTCGCCTTTCCTTTCCGCCGCTCTCGTTTGCGTCGATTCAGGCGTTTAGCTACCAGCGCCGAGGATTCCAGCTAGGGAAGAACGATGTGCACAACTGATCCGCCGTTTCGATTGCAGCGGCGGGTCTGGCCTCCGCGCTGGTCGCCGTTGTTACCAGCAGGTTTTCTTATGCGTCTGTCTCGACGGATGTCAAATTCACGCATAAATGCAATCGAATATTTTCATAAACAGACAGCTAATCTGTACTTTCTTCTGCAACGCAGAAACCGAGAAAAAAATGAAACTTCTAAGACGTCTTCATACCGCGAGGGCAACTCAAATAGTAGGGTACTTTCTTCTGATACTTATCGCTTTTCGGATTTAAGCGTTTTCAACGTGAATGCGAAGGTAAGGACATAAGCAGGTACGCAGTGCCAACCACTGCAGATCTGAGATATTGGGTTTACAGTACCTTCGCTGCATTGTGTGCACTTACTTTTTCCGGTTACTTTGTAAGGACTTCGTCATTACATTGATGTTTTTTCTACAATAATGCTTTCGCGTGGAGCCGACCTATTAAGATTAATGTCCAATTTACGAATGCCTCAAAATGACACGCGTCCGTAGAAATAGGTATATCACATAAAGAACTTCGATATTAGAAGGCTTGGGAGGATATTCATTTCAAGATATAGCAGTCTTGTCAAATGGATAAACGTCAGCACGAATATAGGAATGAAATGAGAACGAGTTCTGTCACTTTCGTTGAGAAAATCGAAATGTGCCAAAACGACGTGTCCCGTAAACCTAGTGTTTGGATGAGAAGAGCTCGCAGCTCTTCTGTGCGCGAGTGGTTCGTTATGCTGAAAAAGTCTTACGCAATCGAGAGTGTCTTGCGATACGTTACGATATGCGGTTCGACGTATAAATCGACGCTCTTCGTTCCTTACATGTCCCTGCACGACGACGAGAAAACGACGGCTGAGTATACGCATCAACCGCACGGGACTAACTAAGTCCATATATAACTCTTTCCCTACGTATCCCGCCAATCTTACGCCCCTCTCTCGCGATGATCCTTGGCTACTTGCAAAAATTCGGATCATTCTTTAGTTATGACACGTTTCAACCCCTTTATTTCTAATAAACGCACGCGACATTTTTTCAACCTTCTGCCGTGTTCCTTGAACTGTAACTAGCAAATGGACCCAATACGAAAAAATTAATGCAGAATCTGAACACCAAGAAAAACCAAAAAATCGTTAAGCGCCAATCATCATCATCGCCGTCCCCTTTGCGCGGCATTACTGAGTACCTACACAAAAATTCAGGTAATTTCTTATTTAAAATGCGTCTTGACCCCCTACTTTATAATAAACATAAGGAACATTACTTCAATCGTGTCTTATATTTAGGCATGTTAAACATTAACACGCAAATATACCTGACACAAAAAATGAATGCAAAATCTGAATACGTAATCGTTTTCAGATCGTTATAGATTGAACATCCAAGAAGACACGGAAAACCAACGAAATCATTGAGCACCCATCATCACCCTATCAAGTCAGTACATAATCACTTCTGCTTCTAAACCTCGGACTATCCATTCTGCTTCAAAAGGACCCGGCTGGCCCCACAGAGACCAGCGTGAGGTCTCAGTACTGGTTCTGAATAGTGGACATGTAGAAGACCAATAAAAGTCGCAGGACAAGGGAGTGCGATAGAGAAGCTTGCATGAAGAGCGAGCGTGGGACGTGAGGACACGATATCTTCGTGTGCATCGCATCACGGAAGACGAAGTACGAACCGAAGCGATCTACATTCATGACTTTCTAACGATCCAGGTCCAAGTGTGCTCGGTAGTGTAGGCAATGTGTAGATGTTCGTGTATTTTCCCGTTTATGTATGGGTACGCCCATATCGGTGTAAGTGCGGCGTCTTTAAACTCTCTCCCCCAACGTTTCTGCTTCTACCTCCCTCGAGCAGGTCGCTCGTCTCGCGCCACTTCGATATCCCTTGTTACCATAAGTTACACCTACATGCTTATTAGCGAGTCTTCCTACTATCGGCGACACACCGGTAAGTGGATATATTACAATTTCTTTTACTCCCAACGATTGCATAATGCACGCTAGTTGGCGGACACTGCAGGGTATGTACCCCGAGCTTAAACGTGTATCCGTGGCAAACGAGGTGCCTCGATCGAACCTCTAACGAAATCCATATATACGTACTGGCGTTCGGCACATAACTGGAAGTTGACTTCTACGTAACGCTGGCGGCAGCGTGATGGGCACGTGCAGGAAAAGTGTTTATGGCTGCGCGAAAATGGTCAACAGAATTTGATGGGTTGATACTGAATTGCCACGGTTATTGGTCTGATGCGTTATGGCGTGCACGATCAATTAATAGTTGAGTGTCAGGTGGAACGATATACGCGGTGAGCAATTTGAAGATTATTCTGTCATTTGGCGAAGACAAATAAAATCGGTTGAACCATGTGTTCGCGAGGCGGTTAAATAAATAATGTTCCTCCGGTCGAGACTCGCTTTCACGCGGTTCGAACGAAATTGCGCATCCACCGGGAAGATCGTGAGCGGCACGCCGCTATTGCGGAATTAGATAAGGATCGACGCTATAATTTGAGACGATCTACGTAAAAATCTCCTGCTGTTGATTGGTTCGTGGTATCTTCTACGAGATAAGCATCGGTGCCATAATTTTGAGACGAACCGTCTGCGTTACTGCACGTAATTCCGCTTCCACCAACAAGACGACGCCGCATCGTCTGCTCCTCCCTTCCAACCCTCAGCGGCAACGCGCAAAAAAGCTACAATTCCACCTATCGGCACGCAACACACTTTTCAAACATCACCCCAAAAAAGCATTTTCATCAAACACCCTGTCGGCTAACCTACCCGTGTAATCGCATTCAGTCTCCGGCGCGTTCTGCTCTCAGTCGACGGTCAATCACGATACTTGAACATTTTCGGTTCATCTCCTCCACTCTCGCTCTCACTTTCTTTTTCTCCCTCTTTCTCTCCCCTCCCCTCCCGCGCCTCTTCACGTGTCACTTTCTTCCCGTCCGCATCTCTCTCCCTCGCCCTACAGCACCTTTCGTTCGATTACGTCCAAGTATTCATGAATATGCATGACGGAGTGTGCGACCGCGCAAAAATTGCGGCCCTGACAGGCTGACGTTTCGAGGACCGCGCGACCGTAAACGAGACTTAACGATATCCGAGGATAATCGAAGCTGACAGCTCTCGACGGTGTACGAAGCCATACTGCTTCTCGACAAGTGTGTTCAACGGCCCGCAAGATCCCACGGCGACGTCTTTGCCGCGTCCTTCGTAGAAACAAGACTGTTATCGAGCGGCGAAATGGACGCGAGGAAAAATAATCGGCGAGAAACGAAACGAGAATTTAAGGGGGAAAATTGAGTCGACGGCGAAAAAGATGCGTGAACGATGTCGAACCGCGTCATGAGCATGCACCGAGCGACGATCAACGGCATGGAAACTCATCGCGGCGACAACGGTCCTTGGTCTCCGGCAGACATAAACGAAGAATGCATCGGGTCGGACACTTACTGCTGCCGAGACACGTAGTCGTCCTTCGCGGCATGCGCTTCGCGACTTCTCAAAATTATCCGACTAAAGTGACGGTATCAAAAGCCATCCGATACCGCCATTCGCAAAACAGTACAAATACCCGTATGGCTGAATGTGAGGAAAAATGGAGAGAGGCCACACCCTCCCTGACGTTCTGCGAAGGCGCATAATTATAACCGGCGATCGGCTGAAAGCGAGTCGTTTCAGCTAGCAGGGCAATTTCACCTTCCGCCAAGAGAGATGAGGAGAGCGGGACAGTGAAGGAGACGAGCGTAACCGGCAGGGAAGGAAAAAAGGCGCGGTGGGGGTAGAAAGTGTGGACGGCAGAATGTGCAGAGAGGGGTGCAGTGAGGGGTGCAGGGTCGATACTTGCTTCGAGGGGTCATTACAGAGCTCTCCTAGCGAAGCGTGCCAAGGCACAGTCTACGAAGCGACGCTCTCTCTCGCTCGCACTCATACTCCCACTGATGCCCGACTGTCTGGATTGACTGATGCCAGGTCATTCAAAGCCCCCTAGATCTCCCTTGTTGCTTCACTGACGTGTAGGAGTCGAGAGGAGGCCGAACGCCTGCAAGGATATTGCGCGATGAACCTACAGAGGTGCGTCATTACGAGATCGACTTTCAAAAGCAATTAAAACGATTCTAAACTTATTTAGCGCGTCGTCGACCGGCAGTCCTTTTCGGCGGATACCCGGAAGCCTGTCAGACGGACGACGTTGACCCGCGCACGGATTGGCTTTGTGCGCGCGAACGCTACACATCCGGCCAGTCATCTTTCACTGGAGCGCGTTCGATGTAATAATCAGCTTCTTGTTCTTTCAGGTCTCGTTAGGCCGAGTCACGCAGGAATCGCATACCGTAGAAAGGTAGAGAGGTATTACGCGAGCGTACTAGCGACGCGATGACGTAAGTCAGTCTCACGACGTGCTACCTTGAAAATGTGCGGCGAGTAAAAAATGCCGGTGACTCACTCACCTGTGCGTACTCGGCGCAGATGTCGATCGACGAGACATAGCTGACGACGTCCTCGATGGTCCAACGATTGACTGCTTGACCGTCGCCGCACGGCATGTGACCGCAGAGAGACGGACACCTGACCGGCGGGGGTGTGCTGGGCCTCGGCGTGGGCTTCGGTTTTGGGGAGACGCTCCCGGATCTTCTAGTTTCCGTCCTTTGTCGCTTGCGGGGCGCAAAACCGCCGGGACTCGACAGGTCCAGGGGACTTGTCACGCCTGCGTCTCTTTTATTCGCACCTGTGCGTGAAACGACGAGGTCACGTCAAGCCATGTAATCAAGATTCCGTTCGGCGCTATATACTGTTTTGGACCTTACGAATGAATACGGCTAAATAGCGTGACCGTAATTCTGTGTATGCGACCACGGCGATTTTCTTATTACTCATTAATCGTTTCTTTTATCGTGACGTATTCTTTGTCATTCGTGCTGTCATTTCAATGTTCAGCCGTATTCACCGGTGACTGCAGTTAATAAATAGGTCTGAGCGGTGGTATTTTTATAATTGCGTTTTTATCGGTTGATCGTACGGGTGTGAAAATACTAAAATTTATTAACTCCCGCGTACTACCCGTACGAACGTAGTGCCGGTATTTTTACAATTGCGTGTTTATTTTCTGATTGGAAATTTATCAAAATATCACCGCTGCAATAAAATTGGTAGTGCAACGAAGTTAATGAAAAGCACGGTGAATTTGTTTCGAAATATTTGTGCGATTATCTGAACGCTTAGAAGCAGATTGACATGAACCTTTTAGATACGTTTCCAGCTCGGCGACATTCTGCGCCGCGTTGGCAGTTCGCACCATGTGCAGAAGGGCCTGTGTGGACGACATGTCGAGCATAGGTGGGAAGACAGGACTACCGAAAAGACCGTCTTGTTTTTGCTCCTTGGGATCCTTGGTGGAAAGTGGCGATGTGGTCGGTACTGTTGGCGGCTGTGGCGCACCAAGTGGTGCCATGAGACCGACAAATGGCGTCGCGGCGGTTTTGAATGCCGGAAACCTGGGATCTAAACCAGGAGGATAGCCGTTCCGGGGTGTGCTGAAGTAACTGAAAACGAAATTGTCCTCTCTTGTACGTGCTTCTCAATAAACGCGAAATCGAAGGCGCAATAATGTGTGCATCATTACACGTCTGCGCAGAAACTAGAGTTACTGTGACAGTTACGATAGAAGACATGGCAAGAATCTTCATCAAGTTAAAACGGCATGTCACAGGTCTTAGCATGTTTACTTAGAAACGGATGTATTCTTTACGTAAATTTATGCCATGAGGCGAACAAATGGCGTCGCGGGGGCTTAAATGCCGGAAACTGGGAAGATAATTATTCCGCGGTATGCGGAAGTAGCTAAAAACGAAATTCTCTCTGGTACGCGTCTCTCAATAAACGTGAAATCGAAGGCGCAAGAATGTGTGCATCATTACACGTCTACGCAGAAACTGACGCTGACAGTTGCTATAGAAGGCACGGCAAGAATCTTCACGTTTAAAGCCCACGTCACTTTTGCTGAGAAACGTGCGCGCAAAAAATGTTTATATATATTCTTTGCGCAATTGTATGAAACGAACAAATGGCGTCGCAACGGTCTGGAATCCCGGTCTGAAAACCCTGGATTCTAAACCACAAAGATCACTATTTCGGGTTGTGCCGAGGTAATTGAAAACGAAATTCTCTCTGGTGCGAGCCTCTCCACAGTCGCGAAATTTAAACTTCAAGAACGTGTGTATCATTGCACGGCCACGCAGCAACCGTCACTGAGAGTCGTGAGAAAAAGCCGGCAAGAATCTTCCCGTCCCAAGCGCACGTCACTTTCCCTTGGAAAGGCAGATGCAAAAAATGCCGATACATATTCCATGCACATTTTTGAACATTTATATTCGGCGGGATCGCGCGCAACTCTTCCAACCCCAAGCAGGAGGGCCCCGCGTTAAGCAATCCAGAGTCTTGACGCTCCGGTCCTATCGCACGTGCTCCGACGGGACACGGCAATTTATTCAGCGAATTGGAACGAACTCGAAGGCGAGACGGACGGGAGAGACTTTCTCCTCGAAATGGCAAAGATCGCTTGCGCGCGCGGGGGCATGTGCCGCCGTGTTGAATCGCGCACGAATCAGGGCCCGATGTCTGATTGATCGGCAGCGCGCGGGTTGATACCATCCGTCCGCTCCGTTCGTTCGACGCGGGTCAGTTCCTGGCTCAGGGGTACAAAGTTGAGAGTCAACGTGCACGCAAACGTGTAACCGGTTTTGCAGGAGCGTCGCGATATCGCCCGGCAGTTAAGCGCTCGCTCACGGCCGATCCCGATATTTTTCCCGCGGAGATGCGGAACATCGCGCTTCCCGTTGCGCGCGAACGATAGGAACCTTCGGTGGTTCGCGCAAACGCAAGAACGTACTCGTTAGGGTTGGCGTTGTTGTACTTGGCGGCGAGGCTCCTCATGAAATCGCTGTAGTTTCGTCCCATCATCTGCTCCATATGCTTGAGATGATGGGGTGGCGGCGGGCCCTCCGGTCCACCAAGGGGCGTAGCATTTGGTGGCGTGCCTGGATGACTGGACGATGACGGTGTCACGCTTCTCGACGACGTGGAATTGTTGTCCGGCGTGAGTCGTTCCGTTTTCACCTGAAGCAAGAGACGACCGGTTGACGAGGAGTGATAAGCCGTGCATGCGCCGAGAGCTGCGGGCAGTTACGATTAATGAGCCGCAGCGATAAAAGGATTAACGGTGCGCGAGCGTCGCCCTGTCAAAAGGTGCGTTGGCATTGAGTGCGCGGCTGCCGTGCCGCTGGGTGGGAGTAAGAGTGATCGAGATACTCCCGGGTACGTCCCCGTGCGGTTTCACTTAGGGAAGATCCCTGCGAGTAGTAGGAAATATCTCGGTGCATTAATTCTCGGGAACAGATTGCATCCGAGATATGGTAATGAAGGCAACGCGTGGCGTAAGAGTTGACTCCTTGCCGAGTGGCTCGGCGTGACACTAAGAAGAACGAGAGTCGATTGGCGTAGAATAGGGTCCCCGAGGAGTCCGGAGGAGGCGCTCCATGAAGAGAGCCACGGTAAATCTCTTTCTCGCCTCGAAACCTCTTCCTGACAAGGGACCGCTTCGGGGCTCACGGCGTAGACACGATCTCGTATATATGTACGTTTCGAGTGGCTTTGCTCAGTCCGGGCGAGCTGCCAGCAGAGAAAACAGGCCCCGGCGCAGAAGATCGCAGCGGTTCGGTAAGAAGGAGGATTCGCGAGCGCCTCCAACGGCGGATGCTCTGTTGGTTTTTCGCGCTGCCTGCATCCTACCTTTTTCTCACGTTCAATTCGTGATCGGGTGGCTTATCATTTTTACATCTGCCGAGATGCGATCGGGCGACGCTTGCGCAAGCCTTCAGATCTGGGTTATGGGAAATTGAAGCATCTTAAATGGAAGTCAAATATTTTCGTGACCGTCTGTATTCAGGTTGATAATGAAGAGCTGTCGGCGCAAAATTCGGGCCCTGGGAAGACATTTTCTCCTTCCCGTCTAAACGTCATTCGGTGAAAGGGAGAATCTTGCCAGGGACCGAATTTTGCGCTGCGACCTTTTCAATATAAAATATTCGGTCGCTGGCAAGGTATTCTCATAAGAGCGGTGAACGAGAAAATATCTTAATGTACTGAGCATGGAAATTGTGTACGTTGATCTTAAAATTTGCTTTTTTCTGCTTCTGAATGTCTACTTGAGGGCTCATAAGGCTTCCAGGTGAGTCCTGTGTAGAAACGTTCGGTGCCTGAAGAAACGGTACCAGACACGAGGAATTTTTATCTGTTACCGAATGACTATTTCATCTACGGATGACCGTCAATTTTTATTCCGTCTCTGACCTGACCGGTCGCCGCCACCAAATATATCTCCATCCGTGCCGTCGCTCAGCTTAAGAGGCTTACAGAAGCGTCGACCGTTCCGCGGATGTCAGCGACAGGATGACACTGCGTGTTTTTTGACGTAGTTGACATCGGCGTTACGACGCGTCCGTTCAAATTCGAACGGGACTCTAAGTGTACACGTGTACGAAGCTACTGGCTCTATCGTCGGACAGGAGACAGGCATTCTCTCCGTCTCTTTCTCCTTCTTTCTCTGTGCCTTTAAGTTTCTACCTCTGTATTCTTCTATTTATCTATGTCAGCCTATATTATCTTCCCTTCCCGGGGCGAACTCTCGAACCTCTCGCACGTGGTTCAAAGCGATGCGAACGTGATCAAACACTTCAGTACACTGGCAGCGAAGCGGGACTCTCGAAAATTCGTACGAGCGTCGTGTATTTGACTTGGCGTCTAAACGGTGGGGGCTTCTCGGCTTCTAGAGTCGGCGATGAGAAAAACGAAGGGACCGCGTGGTAGTGTGCTTTATTCCCAGCCCTTACGATGACTCAGATGACTGTATTTATCCGATGCGTTGGTTTACAGCAAGACTGCGTTATGCGATTGAGATGATTTATAGCTTTTTTTATCAGTTCTCTCAAAATTCTCCTATATTCAAATAACTATTTAATGTCTTCACGCGCGTACTGGAACATGTTGAGCACACGTACTTTCAAATACCAACATTTGTATTCATCCTTTCTATTCCTATTTGCAGTCAAATATCCCTTCAATGCATTCATACATGTACTGAATTATGCACACGTAGTTTCATATACCGACATTTTCAACTTTGTATCCATTCCTTCCATACCTATTTGCAGTCGAATACCCCTTCAATGCATTCATACATGGACATTTCCACCTTTGTATCCATTCTTTCTACTCCTATTTACAGTCAAATACCTCTTCAATACATTCATACGAATACTGAATCATGCACACGTAGTTTCGCACACCGGCATTTCGCTCTATTCCAATTTACAGTCAAATACCTCTTCAATACTGAATCATGCACACGTAGCTTTGTACACTGTCATTCCCACCATCCCTTCAATTCCTATTTGCATTCATGTACCCCTCCAATTCCTCTTGACAGACACCGAATTATGCTCACGTACATTTATACACCATTTCCATCTTTGTCCCTATATTAGAAATCCCATCCATATCCAAATAGCCCTTTGTCCGTACACGCATGCCGAATCACGTTTGATAAAACGAGTTTGGCACACGTCATTTCGCAGGCCGTCATTTCCACCTTTGCATCCATTCTTTCTATTCCTATTTACAGTCAAATACCTCTTCAATACTGAATCATGCACACGTAGCTTTGTACACTGTCATTCCCACCATCCCTTCAATTCCTATTTGCATTCATGTACCCCTCCAATTCCTCTTGACAGACACCGAATCCTCATTCTTTCCCATTTCCATCTTTGTCCCTATATTACACAGCCAACCAAATGGCCCTTTGTCCGTACTGTTGGATTGGCACACGTCATTGCGCAGGCCGTCATTTCCACCTTTGGAACACAGCCAACGACTGTTGGATGTGGGAACAGTGGATGACGGTACCCACCTGAGTAGTGTCGAGACCATTTTGATTCTGCCGCCTCCTGCCCCTCGGTGGCCTGGGAGTTGCCGCTCCTGACAGGTGGGCGCCGTGGGGGCTTCCGCCCCTTGCGTCGACTGCTGTATTCGCTGCCAGGGTGGCCCCGTCGTTGTTTTCTGTATGTGTTCCTAAATCCGCCGCTTCTCCACGATCGCCGCCACCACGTGGTCCCGCTCCCGCGGACACGTTTTCACTTGACACCTCACCTGAAACATACCCAAAACCGCACGACGTCAGAGAAAGCAAACAAACACGCAACGCGACGAAAAAGTTTAACTATGTGCTTCGTGTAATTTAAGTCGTTTCGGGGTTACAGAACGAAACTTGGCTGTCACGGTTGAATGTGCTTCACTTGTGGTTTTGGGAAGGCGAAGCTCTACGAGTTTCAAGGCCCAGGGGCCTTCTGGTCCAGAGTTCATTATACCGGTTAGAAGAATGTTATATGTAGAATTGAGGGAATTGACGAGATGTAATGCTAGTTCACGGAATTTACAGATGGAGATTTCGTTCAACGGCAACAAGCGTTTAACACGTTGACTGCCAAGCGAATTTTGCTATGTAAGAACTACAATCCGATGAAATACCGCAGAGTATGATTAAATCGTGCAAAAAGGAAGATAACGTAGGGGTGTTAGAAGCCGAAGTATTGAAGCACGGTTCCAATATCAATTACTTTTAAAAAATTGCAAATAGGCTTCATTGCAAATTTTTTGCATTCTTAGTAAAATCTTTTGCACCGGCCACCGGTGACCACCGTAGCAGTCAAAGTGTTAAGTTTCATAACAGCAGAGGGTGAACAAAAATGCAAACGCGTGCAACAGAATGTCACTTGGCCATAAGTGCTTGCAACTTCCAAGCATGCCATTTGTACCGGCTTTAGGTAGATTCGCATGACTCCCGTAATGCAATTGGAAGGATCGCCAAACAGTTAACACACGCGCCGCCAAGCTTACGTCGCGACAGGAACATAACCACCCAGCAGGGCGCGTTTATGAATCCACCTCGTACTACTTTCCACCCACCGTCCGTCGAATCTTCGCTCAGAAATGTTGCGTCACATCGACTTTCGGCACCGGGCGCCTCAACAAAATGCACCATACTACAAACGGTTGATTACAAGTGATGTCATACGCACGGCGTGTCTACAATCTGTACAACGACGCGAAAGACCGGGGGGTGCAAGAAGCGAGTACAAGCGCGCCGTACAAAAGCAAATAGTAGCAGGAGGCAAGAGACGGAGATGAACGGAGACAGAAACGCAGACGGAGATTTACGCCCAATAAATGGGCCCCTCCTGGCGCCATTATCTGCCTCCTTGATCTGAGGCGCGTATTTACCGGCGAGGACGACGGCACGGACAGGAGAGGAGATGAAAAAGAGGGGAAAGAAAGGGCAAAACGAGCGAGGATTGGATAGGCAGGAGGGCTGGGGAAGAGTGCGACGACTCGTGAGGGTCACTGTCCACCGCGACTACCAAAAATATCCAATAAATTCTTGTCATCGTTAAACGCCTGGAATTTTATGGAGGCAGTAACTCGTCTGCACCGCCGAATTTGCTGGCTGATACGATCGACTGCGCTCTCGACGATGTCGGTAGTTTAACGTCGCCAACGATTGCGTCCCTTTGAGTAGGTCACACCGTGGAATCGTGCGCTACCTTACTTTGGCGGTCTTGGCGTGTGTGACGACAGGGTGAAATGTACGGTAGAAGTGTCCGCGACGTTACGTTTGCCGTTCTTAGCGCGTGTGATGAGTTGTTATCAGTGAAGACGTAACACAATGTGTACACCAAGATGTATACTGGTTTTCCGATATAAATAAAAGTAAACGGATATTTCACGTGGGATTATTACATGGGATTCTGCTGCGGATAAGAGTATTTTTTGTAATAATTACTTATTTATAAATCTGACATTTAACACATTGACTGCCATGGTGGTCATCGATGACCGGCGCAAAAGATCTCACGAAAAATTAAAAAAATACCCAATCAATTTTGTAAATGCAATTAATATTAAATAGTACCTTCGCATTATTTTCATTTTGCACAACTCAATCATATTCTGTAATACTTTATCACGGTGCAATTTTAATATAGTAAAGTACGCACGGCAGTTAAAGTGTTAAACAAGCCCATATTTTATTTGTGCTCTGATTGTTACGTTAAGAGATTTTTGTATTGTCGTCTTTAAATTTTTACCCTACGACATTGCCCAATAGTTACGACACGAACTAGTCAGCACAGGTCTGGCTAATGAAAAATACTCAAAGCAATCTGAGCGGCTTCATCACCAACAAAAACTAGTCAAATTTCTGTTCATTCCTCGTCCGACACGTTAAACCCACTAAAATATGTTTTGATTTACAGCCGCTGCCTGTCGGCTAATAAAAATGTCATACTCTGTAAAGTGTCTTATTCCGCATGGTCATAAACGAATCAAAAGGCGCCAGACAAAATCTAGGATCGCGTTTACGACACTTATCAGCATCCTGGGCCATTTCGACAGTCGTCGAACACCGATTCAGTAGATTGATCGAAGTTTTACAGCCTCAAACAAAACCCGGGTATAAAAGAACTCTCGTAAAGACATCTTTACTGTAACACACACCACCAAATGTACTCATTTCAACTGTCGATGTATTTACAACTGCCATAAAAATAAAATTCCATAAAAATTCCATTAGACACTGTTTTATCAGAAACAGACGTCTTCTTCATAGAAGAATTTTCTTTTTACCGCAGTCTTATAAAAGGGCCTAGCCAAAGGTCGATCGTTCATTTTAATCATCACCGACGAGGTGGATCGATAAAATCTCACTTTTCTCAGTTTCTACATGTTCCTTCAGACGCCGAGACCTTAATCATCCGTCCCACCAAACTCAAAGTCGCACGATCAAAAAGTAGTCTGGCACGAGCGAAGCAACCGCATATACTGACAGGTTGCAACGTTCATGTTTATCAGTCTGGCATTCCTGAGCCGTCGCGATAATCCATATTCGTGCCTTTTTATGACACGTCGGTAGCATCGGCGGCACATACGACAAATATCGTAACCGGATTTATCTACACTGACTCCTGAAGACACCGACACCGCTGTTTGACGATTGGTCGTCTTAACGGACGACACGTCGTTGACATATTTGCGCAGGCCGAAAAAAATCGTTTGTCCGCGAAGGCAGTTAGGCAGATCGTGCTGGCGGCGTGCAGCGTCTCGGGGACAAGTTTCCACGGCACGTTTTACAGCTCGTACCTACGAACGATCGCGGGCGAACGACGATACTCTTTGTCCTTCTAATGTTACGAGTACGTGTAAGGGAAACGTCGCCAGTGATTTCTGTTTGACTCGACGTCACGCGATAACTTTGGTTCGTGCTTAAGTACACACGCACGGTTTGCTTCGTTTACTCTGGCCAATAACTGAGGTTTTTGAACGGAACGCATGAGCGCAGGCGAGGTGTACGGGAGCTCAGGATTTCGTTTGCGCTCTGTCGAAAACCAAACCTGCAATAGCGTTGCTATCGTCAATAATTATGCAGTACCGTTTGTGTTACTGTGAAGTAATGTATGTACGCGTAACTGAAATAAACGTACAATTTTTTTGATGATCAGATTATCAATAAAGAAAACTTCAGTTATTAAACGATATAACGTTAGTATGTATGAATGAGAATTACTACCCTCGAATTGGAAACGAATGTGCAGATCAACTTTTTGGTTATTAATGTCATTCAAGATGATGGTAAAATCATAACAAATTGGTTCCACAAAAGAACCCAGTCTAGGGCACGGGATACGCCAATTGAATTTCCGATATCAGAACGCATGAATAGTATCCACTAAACGCATTAAGCGAATCAACCTCTTACGTCGATCATGCGATATCTATGATTTGCACAAGCATTGCGAGATCCTGCTTTCAGAAAATGACACATTGACATTAAACTGACAGACTCGGGCAACGTATAACAACTATCAAGGAAGATGCGTTACCTGACGATATTTAAGATGCACGTTAGACCGTTTTAACACGTCATTACGACATTTCACACTCGCGCCTAGTATTGTTGAGAGCGCCGGTTCGAGTAACCTGGTGCTGTTAACCTCTCGCATTTGTCCCGTCGCTGAGAACGTAAAAGACTCTTCGCAACACGTTTGTAAACATATCCCCCGGCAAGCTTGTCTGCTAATTAGCACAAAAGGGAACTTTCCGTAACATTTTCTAAACCGAGACGGAGCCGACGAAAATAATATTATTGACTGGAGTCGATCCAATCTTATGGTACAAATAATTGATGGTGCACGTAGCATTTAGTACATAAGTATGAAATTGAGTTATTAGAATCTGCTGAGATATAAGGTTTAAGAAGAAACAAATCAACGAAATGCACATGTCAGTTTGTACACATCAATGAGTACATGAATGGAAATTTAATAAATGCGCGTTAGAACACAGAGAATTCCAATTCAATGAATCATGAAAATAATATTGATTTGTTAGAATATACTGAGATATAAGGTTCAAGAAGAAATAAATCAACGAAATGCACATATCAGTTTGTACACATCAATGAGTACATGAATGGAAATTTAATAAATGCACGTTAGAACACAGAGAATTCCAATTCAATGAATCATGAAAATAATATTAATATATATACTGCTTGATATATATGATATATGATAGAAAATAATATTGACTGATAATACTGAAACCACTAAAGATGCCCATACCACTACTCACTTCCAAGTTTTACAAATTTATAACGTGCATTGAAAACAGTATTTACGAGTCCCTAACAAACAGCCTTTACACATCCCAATAATTCCTTTCGTACACTGTCTAGCATATATCCTTCCGTTAGGCTTTAAACATCGTGCCCAGAATCCGGAATCGTGAGCTGCGCACATGTCGGAAATGAAAATGCGTAGCGTGGAAGTCCCGTATCAGTTTATCTGTACACAGTGCGCAACAGTTGAAGAAACTTGAAGGCAGCGACCGAGAAGGGACACGAGGAGTCGCGGTGATAAGTGTTGGGCATAAATTATGGCACAAGTTTGCCGCTAAAACGAATTAACCTCCGAGGTCGTGAAGAGACTAAAGGCGCGCGACAGGAATAAAGATGGCACTACCGCGTCTTTGCGCCGCTGTTAATTATTCCTGCGTTAAGAGCCCCGCTTGACAAGACAAAATCCGCACTTCGCTCGGTCTACCGCGTCGTCGGGGACAAGCAGCGCAAAGACGAAGGAGAAGAGGGCGACGGAGGAAAAAAGGAAGACCAGTAATATTACAATCAAACATCTGTCAGAATGACGACGGGGACAACGAGCGATCATCGCCAGCTGTCACCTTTTCTCCGCTTGGCGAATGTTTTGTAACGTGTCGTTGTTGAGATTGCAGGGTGAACGTGTGCCAGGCCAAATAGCGTTCGGACGCACTTATGTACTGTATCATTTGTTGCGATGCGATGCCTTGTTGCGATTTCAAAATGTTGCGGGAAAATACGGAATGTCGTTAATTACCGATCATTACGTTGTTGGAAATGCTGGTGACGGCTTGTATGTAGATAAGGTGCAGAAGTAGAACTATGACCCTGTGGGAGTTTGGGTCTCGCGGACGAAGATAACGGTTTCGCCGAAAATTGAACGAAACAAAACGCATTGTATGCGTGAGAAAGGTGCAAATGTAATATTAACAAATATTTCTCGATAGCACTCTGAGATACTTAGAGGAAAGGAAAATGACGGAAGGAGACCTTCGTATTTTTGCCGAAAAATTAAGGTCCTCCAATTTTATTGCCCTTTTACTGTAACAAAGAGGGTCTAAAACGATCGCGAAAAATGCAAGACGCGTCTCGAAATTCACAATAGTTCCGGAGATATCGCCAAAAATATGTGGAAAAATCGTGAAAAACGCGAGAAAAAGACGGGTTTTTTTAGAATCACCGGCTGAAAGTAATTCATTTGGTTTGCTCACCTATATGACATCAAAGGGTGTCGAAATAGGTTCGAAAAAACGAAAACCGGGCTCTAAAATTCGCAATAGTTCACGAGTTATGAGTAAAAATAAATGAAAAATAGCGAAAAATGAGCTAAAAATGGGCTAAAATAGCGGAAAATAATGAAACTTAAGCTCCGCATAGAAATAAAAAATAAATGTTATCCAACCGACTCGACCGTTTAGTCATGCAAAGAGAGTGCAAACGAACTTCGAAAAACGCAAATCGTAATTAACAATTCAAAATAATTTGCGAGTCATGAATAAAAACCGGTAGAACACTAACAATAAGTACACGTAAAACAAGTAAAAATAAGTAAATAATATAGCGTACGATAAGCTCACACAGGTGATTTCTTCATATTCGAGAAAGTACAGAGAAACGCTCGCTATAATGCTAATGCCGCGTGATGTAAGCGAACCTAAATAGAGTCGCATGCATATGCATACGTGTCGTTACCTTTTGACAGAAGCTTTTTGGCGTCAACAAGGTTACGCGCCGCTTGTTACAATAGACAACGAGCACGTGTATTAGCCAATCTGCACTTTGTGTCCCCAACATGCGGAAAGGCCGCGGAACGTTCACGCCGTCAGTCATGTTCAGTGCATGTCTCGATAACCTGACTTAATGAGCAACACAATCTGCTCCGCGTATTGTGCGACACGCAGTGTTCTGCGTTCTATCATTATCGGCTCCCTAATATGACGAATGGCTATCACTTCCTGCACATTCGCGTTTCCGTCTACACGGATCCGTTGCTTTCGCGAGTCTCAGCTTAGTTGGAGGCACGCGAACGCAGTGTCATTGATTGACGAGATGCCAGACGTTTTTGGTGAAAGTAAATTGCCGCCTACCAACTGACAAAACACACCCTCCCGCCCACGGCTTGAATACACATTGCAATCGAACTTTTACGGAACGAAGTTTCACATACGTTGTGTGGTGTGTTATTTTCAACCTCACTGATAATAGTGGATAATGAGATAAAAACAGTTTTTGATTGAAAATTGAAATCGTCCGGGAACCTCAATTTGAACGTCTCTATATGTTTAGTAGAACGTCTTTATTGTTACTATAATAATACAGTGGATGTTAATGTAATCTTACCTGTGGGGATATTTTTTACAAAAATGCGGACATTCGGTTATCAAAGTTAACAATTGATGTCTACTTTCAACTATAAAAATGCTTTTACCGCATTATCCACTGTTATAAAAAAAGGCTGAAAATAACACACCAGTCGGCATATGCTTGAATACGCACTGCAAACAAATTTTTATGGGACAAAATTTCCACGTTGAGTGGTGTGTTATTTTCAACCTTATTAAGGATAGTGGATAATGAGGTAAAAACCATTTTTTTTTAACCCAGTCTTTTACCTCATTATCTACTACCTATCAATAAAGTCGAAAATAATACATCAGTTTTTACTTGAAACTCTCTACACATCACTATAATAATACGCTATGTGTCATATAATGTTATGTATCGGTGTATTTTCATAAAACTCACAGCCGTTCGATGGTCAAACAAGACTTCCTACCGATTTCTATTTTCATCCAAAATCTCCCGTATCCCGTTATCCTCTGCAGCTTCGCATATGTTCATCACTTTCCCCGGAGTTCCTAGATTAATCGGCAGCACGACACGCGTACAACCCGCGATTGACTTTTCCGACACTCTCTAATTTGACAGTGATCCGCACGCGGCTCACCTCGCTTTCCATCTCTTTCTGTTTACCGTATTAATTACATCGTGTTACGTCAACGTTTCATTACCGTACGCGCAAATGCCCGTTACAGTCGCCAACGGTAATAAATGTTGCCGTAACGACCTTTAAAGGCCGCGCGTCACGGGAGGAGATCAGGGGGACAGAATGAGAAAGGACACGACGGAGGGAACGAGTCCACGCAGAAATCAGAAAGAAAGGACGCTTGGAACAATGGACGCGTTGGAGAAGGACAATCAAACAGTCAGCCTTGCGCATAGGTGGCAAGGCGTGTAGCGACAAATAATGGATCTACCGGAAAGTTCTGTCTGATAATGTCATTACAGGTTTCAACACGCAGGAACGTGTTCATTTGAAACATACATTTTTTTACTATATGTATGGAGGCAGGTTATAATAAATATAACACTCAGCGATGTTGTTCGTTGGCAACTCATTTTATGCCTAGAACCGATTTTAAAGTCAATTTCCTAAGTGTCTTCGTATGCGGTCCCCAGCTCATACTTTTTACTGTAACGTTTGATTTCTTTTTTGGCGATGTTTATTTTGAGATCTCTGTGAATAATTAAGTTTGAAGCATGGGTAGTCATTGCTCTAAAGGTTTCGAATTTCAGTCTCTGGAGGATCTCTGTATTCGAGTTACTAGCTGTCTCCGGGAGTTGGAAACCATATGTCCATACTGATTTTAGTATCGCTTTGGCGATGGTTAATTTATTATACAACGATAGCTCAGAGATTGTCCGGATAAGTTAGTACATTTCGTTGGCTGATTTGGGAACATATACAGCCGCTTCTATTTACCATTGTACTTTCACATATCTTCTAAATGATGTGTGAGAAGAAAAATCAATACATGTCGTATACATACGTCATTTTTATAGGATCCCACATACTTATACATAAACACATACTTGTTTATATACTCTCTTTTATCTACCTTCTTCAGACTATTGCATTATCCAACGCAGGCACGTCGACGTCTGCAACATGACCTTATTCTATTAAAATAAATGTTCTATATCTAAAATGATCAGTGCAGTCGAAACATCCGACAGCCCCATGCACTATCCTCCTCGTCTCAATATTACGTGTCGCAAATATATTTCTCTTAATTCCCAAACGTACCTCCGACAGACCCAATCGAAGAACTACTAGACAGAGAAAGAAATATCGGTGTGACGCGCGCTAACACGATCAGCGCCGTCAGCGGACACGAGATCGTCGTTCCTGGATCACACCCGCTGTAAATCTGCCGTAAGTTATGCGCGACTGGAAGGGTCGGCCGCGCCATTAAAGCGGGTTATGCCCATTTCAAGTGGAAAATCATAAGCACCGCAAATACGCCGTTATTACTATAGACACGCCACGAGCTCGCCACTTACTTTGTAATCATGACTAATGCATAATGCAGTAGCAAGTGTGCGCCGCGTATGCACGTACGTGCACGGGCACGACGAGTGTGCGAGCACACGCCTACGCATTCATGGACCCTGCGTGGCACGCCGCCTGCTCTATGTACAACTGCGTGCGTCAGACATGCTCTCGATGAATGCGATTCATCGGCGTGCTGGCATGCAACAGCCTCTTTGTTGTATGTAGGTGAAGACACTGCGAGAGAGCAAATCGTTACGAAGATCAAAATGTAGCGCGACGATTGTTCCGTCGAGATAACCGAAAGACGGGAAGTAGTGATAACATCATTTTGCACACTGTCGGTCTCGAGAACTAGCCTTCACTTTGTCGCAAATGTATGCGTGACGATACCGATAGCCAGTGTACGCTACCTTGTATGCAAGCGTTGTATTATGAAAGCAGTGGACAGCGGAGTCTACATAATCCCGAATTTTCCGCAATTTCAGCAGTCTGGGACAAAAGTTAGAACGAGTGTGTTAGCATTATTTTTGCAACACAGCTTTGCGAGCTTTTACACGATTCTACATATCATTTGTTGAAATAAAAGCTAATACAATTAAAGAGACTTTCGTTCCACATTGGATTTGCAGAGAAATGTGTAGGTATACGACGTATGAGATTCGAAAATTGGAAGTCTGAGGAAATAAATTTGGATATATATTCGTATCGCTCCATTAATAGAAGTCAGAAACGTTGCTACGAAAGAATAGTAACAGAACCTGTTATTTTGTTAATTAAATTAAAGCCGTTAACACCCATTGACTTATTGAATCTAACGCGTCAATGTTTCGACCCACGAAACGACGGTGACGAGTGAAGTATGCGATGGGGAAGGTTAATGAATGTTGCAGAGGCAGGAGATTCATTAAACGTATAAAAGAAGTTGATGCGGATACAAAGAAATTTTGATAACTGTCAGTGAACCCTTTGCCGTTCAACCTTGATCGCATAGCAAACATCAGAATCAGCTGTTCGCTTTGGATGAGGCACCGTGGTGCACAATAAGCACTGCGCACGATCTTTTATTAGTCCTTGCACAGCGTTGCGTTCAACAAAGATCGGGCGTCAAAGAGGAATTTATTTAGCGGACGACCAAAAAAGAGCACTGTATTTCTTGGTAGTCAGGAACGCAGCAATGTGCTGTCAATTTGCCATGGATTCGCCTCGAAGGTCATATGACATGCAGAGGACAGCGTCTCGCGAAGAAGGCCGCCGTATGTTTGACTTTGCGTCGGAATGTGTGCAATGCCTACGCGCCAACGCATTTCTGCAACTAATTAGCACCCATTGTAAGTATCGTAGCACTTCACACTCACAGGGTCACACACGGCTTTCAGTCGTTCTCCGTCCATCTTCGGCCTTTCTTCGTTCCACCTCTCAATGTTTCTTCCCGAGACTCTTGTCCCGCTTCTATCCCTTACTGTCCCTCGGCTTTATTCTTCGCGGTCCATTCTTTCCTACCTGGTACTTTGCCTTCACGTCTCTTTCTCGGCTTCCACCTATTCACTTTTGTTTTCCGTCTTTGTTGCCTCGTCCTCACTTCACTTCTCATACTTCGGGCTCATTATGGCAGTTCGCGCCGACGAAATTGCGAGGACGGTCGCGGTGACATTGTGTGTTCGTCAGGGTCGGACGTTTATAATGGAACGCGCGGTTTCGAGACCGGCATCTCAGGATACGTCGGCGATTATCATCTTTTCCCCAAAATTACTGACACGCATCTCGGTGGATACGTCGGTGGCATGGCGTGTTCAAGCGAGTGGTTCGGAATGTTTTACTGGGTGTTTATGAAAATGTTGTTGGGTTTGATTAATGCGACGACTGACAGGCATGGCGTTATTGAAATGTTTCCGAGTAAATTAGTGTCCATGAATGACCGTTGTTAATAAGCAAAATACTTGGTTATTTGGAAAGTTACGTGGAAGCTATGTGACTGAAAATGATGTGCTTTTCAAACGTTCAATTTCAGTTGATAAATCGTCTCTATGCGTTTCGAGGCTACCTGAGATATTTATCAAATAAAATTTGAGTTAACTTTTCAACCAAGAAAATGCCACATTATTCTTTACCCACTTTGCTACAACATTCAAAACCATGTCTTTTAAAATAAACGGCCTATGGCCTTCTCTTGGTCGAAACACCAACCCAAACTTTATTTGACAAACCACTTTACATGTTTCGATTTTACTAGACAGGTTTAACAAACGGCCATACCTCGTTTATTTCAAAACCTGCTCTTTTGAACCTTGTTGCAAATTGAACGAAAAATAATATGACTTCTTCTTTGCAACGTAAACTCAAATTTTATTTAATAACCCTCTCTGGTACCCCTGAAACACACACCGAGGTTCATCAAGCAAACCTCGCGTGTACGCTTCAACCAAGAAAACGCCACATTATTCTTCATCCAATCCGCCACGACGTTCGAAAGCACGCTTTTCAAAGTAAACAGTCTACAGCAAGTCTCCATTACACTCAACGTCATTACCCGGTTCCACAGACAACAGCAGCATTATCTAAGCCCCCGCGAGCGCATCCATAAACTCGCGTCCCTGCCACGCATCCCGAAACCGCAAACCCGCGGCGCAGGAAGGAAAAAAGCCGTTCCTCTCTTGGCGCATTTGGTCCGGTGCACGAAGCGTCCCCGACCTCCGTACCCCCTGAAACGTAGGAAACGGTACAGAGAGGCAGAGGTCGGGTCGCGCGTAAGAAAACGGCGCAGGTAAAAGGCCTCGCGACAGAAGGAAGATGACGACGGGAGAGGATGAAGACGACGTCTGGTGGCGCAGATGCGAGGGAGCAAAGGGGCGAGCGGTGCGTTCCTGCGTGACGTAGCTTTCGCAGGCCATCACGCATATGTTACCCTCCGCGAGGGACCCTTACGCGTTTACAATGCGACACGCGAGGTCATTCCACCGTGTGTGCCTCTCCTCTCGGCCGACTCTTGCCTTCCTCGCGGTCTCCGTCGTTGTCGCACGGCGAGTCCTCTTTCCCTTACCTGCCTGCTCCCCGCACTCGTGGCCTCCATAGCTCGGCACACGTAGGAGTGCGGCTCATACTCACGCCTAATCCTCGGCTGGGGTCGAGGTGAGTGCCAAGGCGTAGGTGTCACGAATGCCTGGGCGTGACTCTCGTGTCACTTCGCCGATATCGGCTATAGCCTGCGGGCTACCAGACGTCGTTAGCGGATGCAGAGATTCGAGGTGAGAGGGTCGAAGACGGAGTGCCGCGGGTCAGGCGGCTAATTCGACAACGTGTTGATAAACTAGGCCTTGTCCCATACTCGGCGGTGACGAAACTGTACAGGTTGTGACGGAGAACGGTTCAGCGGACTTACAAAATCGCGCCTGGGCGGCAGTGAAACGACAGAAAACGACGCGTCGGCGCGGTCTATCTGGATCGACGCTCTAAATGGCGGGCGATACGTAAGCGATCACGTGCGCAACTCGTTACGTACCGCACTTCCTGCTGCGAGAATCCGCCGTTGCTGGGATTTTCTAAACGCCGCGGCTAATTGCAAGGATCCCACACGCGGCAGGCCCCTCGCGTACTCTTTCGATGCAGACCGTCGGGACGTTTAAGAGCCTGCTCCCTCGTCACACATGCATCCGCGCGTCTCAATTGCGTCTCGTTCTCGCGGCAAAGCTTGCGCGCGTTCCGTCAGCCCGACGAATTGCGAGCGCGGAGCAAAAACACCAGCGCGTAGACTCGTGAGTGAGAAACGATTAGTGTGAGCAATTCGTCCCCTTCGTGCACGACGTGAGAGCAGGAAGAGAAGACGCAGGCGGATGGAGCGGAGGGAAGCAGAGGACGTGGAGGATGAGGAGATGTAAAGGGGGGACAGAAATGATGCGGAGAAGGAGTAGAAGTCAGGTACGTGGGTCGGGCAAGGGTCAGAGTCAGACCACGACGAGTCACCTGCGGTGTGACCGATGCGAGCCGCCAGCAAACGCGCTCGCTATCATCTCACCGAGTCCCTGGCCTTCTTCGTCATCGTGCCTAATGCTAACTGCTCAGTAGCGTACAGTCTCAGGCAAAAGCCTCTGTCCGTCGTTCCAGGCAAACGCGGGTTTGTAGCGTGTACGAAGCACGAATTGTAGAAGCTGACAGACGGGACGAAACGGTCAGTTTTGCGATGTTGCCGTCACTAGCAGCTGGAGGCACAGGGGTCACTGGAAAAATCTTGTCGAGAAGCACCAGGTGATGGGGTTCGTCTAATTTATGTCGAAAAATATCTAGCGATGCGATAGCGTTTGTGGCTATTGAATAAATGTAACTGAAAACAACGACAACAAACGAGCTATGCGAACAATACGTATCAGTAAAGTTGCCCCGCGTTAATGTCAATCGCGATCAAACGTAATTGCGCTTTTTGCATGAACCGCGAACAGCCTGCGATTTAAACCGCTAAGCACCCATCGAATTTTCGTATGGCCTCCTAGACGTCACGTTTCATATTTGTTTCGTTGCGTCAATGACTGCACATAGTGACATGAAACCGCGCGCAGTAGTCGTGGACAGTGTACAGTTGAAAAAATTATTCTGCGTAATTTAGGCGTTACGTGAGCCGATGATATTTATAACGCAGCCGAAGGTTGGCTGGCGTGACACTACGTCAAACGTGCGATGCAGGCTACGTGCAAGCGTGCAATAAAAGGTTTAGCTTAGACACTATTTTTGTTAGTGTAATAAGTTGAACGACATAGTCATAAAATGACGTTTAACAAGCTCTACGACATCTATCGACAACTCGCTGATATTTCAACGGATACCCTTGCTCATTTGCGATATCGCGGATCACCCATCGCAAATGAAGGCCAGATAGACGGTGTGACTCTTGCCCCCTGTAAAGTTAATGATACCCGCGATACGTTGATCCTTATATAGACGCGGGATGCGTAACTTTTCACTTGTATGTTCGTCAGCGCGCATCATTTCGCGTGATGTATTACTCACTGAGTGTCATCGGGAAACGGTTATGTGACCCTTGACGACTTCTGACGGTCAGGGACTCGGTCACAGAGTGTACGCTGTAACGTCGGTGATGAACTTCGAACGGTCGGCAGGAATTCGTTTATTGGAGCCACACGTCCAAGCGTTGCCGACTAGACGTTTTCGGATCGTCTCGCTCGCCATATGTACGACCTTCGTCACTCACATAGGCAAAAAGCTCCTTAAAACACTAATTTTTGGGACGAGGCATTCTGAGGCATTCCGGTTTTTTCAACCAAATTGACAGAACCTGCTGACATTCCTTGTTTATTGTTTGTTCTGATAAGACTGCTATGTATCCAAATAAACATCCTCCCAAGCCTTCTAAACTAAAGTCCTTTAGATGGACTATCTTTTTCTATGGATGCGCGTAATTTTGACGCAATCGTGAATTGAGCATTAATTTTAGAAAATCAGATTTACCCATAAAAGCACTACTTCAGAAATAAATATCAATGTAATGAAGAAGTTCTAACAAAGTAATCTTCAAAAGTAAGTACACACAATGGGACGGAGATACTGCAGATCCACTATCTCACATCTGCAGTGGTTGGCACGGCGTACCTGCTGCTTATGTTCTTACCTCCGTATTCGCGTTGGAATCTCGTAATGCCGAAAAGCGATAAGTATCACAAGAAACTACGGACCTCGAAAGTTTCATTTTTTCCTTCATACCGTGCATTGAACAAGAAAGTGCAGAACAGCTGCCCATTGAAGAAAAGCTTGGATTTCGTCTATGCGCTTTCCCGTACGGACAGGTACCCAAGGAAATCCGCAAGCCTACTGTCAAACGCTGCCTCCCAGTTCCCGCACTGTTAGATTAGCCCAACGCAATGACGACCTATTTGTTTTGCGTCGTTTAAACTTGCCCTACAACCTGGCACCGGTACCAGCACCGTCAACACTCACAATTACCGCGCCATTATTCAAAAGCACCTAACCGCGCTTACCCTCTCGTGTACACGTAGGCCCGAACCATGCATATTTGCGTCCGCGGCACATGGCCGTATCTTCAGACCCACTCATCTAATAAATCTGTCTGCCGGGCACGAGAGGTGCACCTGGTCGAATAATTATCCCGCCGCTAAACGCCGTCACCGGGCGGCACACATTACACGTCTCCCGCCGCCATTTCCGCCATTCCGCCATCCGCGAGTGCGCAATAAACATCGTTCGACTCGCGGGTGTCGTACCGTTTAATTCCCTGCCGATCGTCGCATCGTCGGAGCAGGGAATCGTGCGGTCGTCCGTCCCGAAAAGCGTGACCGATCCAACCGATTACTCTTTCGTTCGGTGATGTCGTAGTCCCGGCTAATTAATCGCGAGCATGTCGCGGCGTCCGATGCGCTTCGATGCGCGGGGAGACAGGAGAAAGACGATACGAGATGGCGAGGGACGCGGGGAGAGAGAAAGAGAGAGACGAGGGACTCTCTGGATGAGGATATATCGTTTCAGTGTGCGGACCGACGATCTTCAAGGCACGGCCACCCACGGCAGGCCCTCACGGTATCGTCGACAAACGTAAATTAGCAACTTATCGGAGCGTGCTGGTCGTTAGGCGCCTCGCGGAACGGTCGATGGACGAAACAACGGAAACGCCGATGCGGCGTCATGCGAGTCATATGGCTAATGCTGTTCGGTGTTATGCTATTAGTAGAACTGCTCAAAAGCTGCTGTAATGCGATAATAAATGTTTCGGTCATTTTGCGGGTGGAATAATGGAAAAGCCGGAGTGACGCATGGTTAAATGGTTAATGCCGTTTAGTTTTGTTCTATTAGTAAAACTCAACGAAAGTTGCTATAATACGATAGTTATTTTTTATATATTTTGATGGTGTTATAACGGAAAAGCCGATGCGAAGTGATGCATGGTTAAATAGTTAATACCATTCAGTGTTATTCCATTAATGAACTAATTCTCTGGCGGAATAATGGAAAAGCCGGAGTGACGCATGGTTAAATGGTTAATGCCGTTTAGTTTTGTTCTATTAGTAAAACTCGTCGAAAGTTGCTATAATGCGATAGTAATGTTTTATACATTTTGATGCTGTGATAAGGGAAAAGCCGATGCGGAGTGATGCATGGTCAAATGGTTAATACCATTCAGTATTATTCCATTAATGAACTCATCGAACATTGCTACAATGCAATGGTAATAGTTTTTGCAATTTTCCTTGCGAAACAACAGAAAATACGAAGCAGCGTGATTCACGATCGTATAGTTAATTCCATTCAGTATTCTTCCATTAATCAAACTCGTAAAGAGCTGCTAGAATACAATAGAAACAGTTTCTGTAATTTTTTAAGTTTCTGAATGAGATTTGAAGCGATGAGTTATGGAGTTGCATGATTTTATCAAATGTTTTCTATTAGGGCACTTGTGTAATCTGTACAATAGAATAACGAAATTATGAATTTCGGCCAATTAATTAATATACTAGATTTTACTACTGAAAAAATCCTCGCGATTCGACACTAAGGGTATGCAAATTTGACGGTTCAAAAATGTTCCCCCTCAGTATCGAAACGTTAGGATTTATTGAAACACCAAAATTCATCAGATTAATTAATTGACCGGCACCCGCCAAACAAACTTCTCGTTTCATCAATAACCACGATCATTGTAATACATTGCATCTCAACAACACGACAACATAATTTACGCATATTTCTTACTGGAAGTATAAACATACCTACTGGACATACTTATAACGTTAGCCGCACAAAGGTGTACAACTCGTTAACTGCCCAGTGAATTATGGCGAAACGGTCGGACAGACTTTAGCGTACACCCAGTAGAAAAGTTACCTGAACCTCCTCCCGTACTGACCCCGAGAAGGGACCAAAGGTCGACAGACGAGGAATGTCGGGCCCAGATATACCTTGCTAATGAACTCTCGAGTCTCGTCTCCGTCTACCGATGGATGTCTATTCACCGGCAAATCAAAAGGTCTGCCCAATCGCGGCTATGCCGATTCTATTGAACGCCGGGACAGTATGAACAAAGGAAGCAATATGCCACGGACAATAAATAAACAGCTCAATTGCAGGCAACCGCGTCTGCTACCACATAAAGGAAGATGCGAAGGCAAAAACGTGAAAAGATGCGTCAGCGGAGAAACGAACTGTTCAAACGCTAGGGCGTGCCGCCGGCAGAATTCTGTTCCAGTCTACATCCGACTGGCATAGTTCAAAACACAACTCAGTTCAACGTCGATGCGATATTTTTCTATGTATTCTGGTACTGTTAATACCAGATTTACGGAGAAATATTTAGATGCACATACACTTTTATCAGAAAAATATGAAATGCAGCATACACAGTTTGAAACTTCGAAATCTGAAGAGGAAATTGAATATATATTAATACTATATTATTGTAATTTACTCGGGGAATCCGCGTTACTTTCTACAGATCTTGGAAAATATTGTTGGGTGCAAACGAAATTTCAAACGGGAAAAAAAATTGAGCACGATGGAAATAATAATCAATTACAGTAATATAATATAAACCGCGGCATCTACAGTGTTGTTATTCAATGCGTCTCCGTTCTTTCCTGCCATACAACTGATTTCTTGTCATTTGGATTATCGCATCTTTTAACCCGTTGATCTGGCTGTTGCTATGCGCACGAACAGTGAGCTAGGAATCGAGTATATTTTTCACAATAGTAGCGGACAAATGTTTAGTTACCACGGTGGAAGCTGTGTTCAGATAAGATTAATTTGAAATTAATAATTCTAGATTGTGAATCTCTAATTGTACTCACTATCGTTCGCGTTTGTGTCATCGGAAGTGGTCACGTAGCGATACGGTGAACTGATATCGTTCACACTGATATCGAATACGACATTAGTTAACCGCGACCGTGGATTGCATCAAGACAGATTAGGAACACCGCGGAGTTGTCAAGCGTGGAAACTGGTTGATTCATTAACGTCGGTACCGATTGTGCTGCCGTACGAGTTTGTTCTGTTAATAAATCGCACGACCTTTTACACGAAAGCTCGCTTACAAGTCGCTAACTGAAAAAGTACATACATAAATATGACGGAGAAAAAAGTGTAATTAACCTTATTGGGCTTTCATAAAAGTTTTAACATGAACAGTGCCATGTAATGCCTGACGTGTAATTGATGATATATTACCAGCGCACTCATTAGTGATGATAGTCCTCATAATCAACAACAGTTTTGTAATTCTGAACCGTGTGAATTGACTTTCTTTAGCCAGCTCATTCAGAATATACTGTTTTACACCACATTTCGTTTATGTCGCTATGAAAATATTTGACCGTCTCATTTAATCGATACTTTAAGCATACTCGTGATAAATGCCGCATTTCCTGATCAAGTCTTCAATACCGTTTAACGCGTCGATCGATGTATAACCAATTAGCAGGGAGATCAGAAGTGTTAGTTCATCGATATACAATCGATTGCCATTTGTATGTGTCAGCGTATCGTGTCAGCGCAATAGTCTCCGTTAACAGCTCTCATGCATAAACATCATCGTCACATTGAGAGTTATTACCGTTGGAAAGAGGCAGCAACGCGAAACAATGCGTCATTATAATAAACACAGATTCTCGCTATTAACAGAAGGCAATCGAAAAAGCTATCAATGAAAGCTTAAACAGACAGTTACTTTGATGTCGCAGAAAGAATATCTGCACGGACAATCACTACTAATGTAGAGAGCAAAGAAGTAGAATCCTTTTTCATCGTTATCGGCCTCTTCTGTTTCGTAGTTGCCTTGTGGTTGTGATTGATTCTATGTTTCTTCGGTTAAACGGCACAACATTTGTACCAACATCGTGGCAATACTTATCTCAAACGTATCACTTTTGAATATCCGCGGTATGTAATAAACACTCCCGTACCCTATGATTTCCTGTAACCGCATCATGCGGGACTCTACTGTAAATGAAAAATTCAGGCACAGCTGCTAACATATACTACAGTACTACAAAACTCAAAAAGGTGTAGAATAATAAGCCCTTTTTTGATAGAAAATACAACTCGACCCTTTCATTTCCCCATAGGTGCTAATCGAAGTCGAATTTCGGTATAATCCGAATTTTATACGAACGCGCTTTCGTTTAAACACATTTTGTACCGTACATATTTCATCATTACAGATTCCTGACGCGGGCCATCAGCGGTCTTAAAGTTGTCCAGGAAATATTAAATTCCGTAATTCTGCAATAATAATTACCTCCAAGAGCCTCCAACAATATTTATAACCTCGCGTTACATTATGTTAACCATTACTATATTCCGTTGTGTAACATCAGAGAAATTGCTAACGACCGAAACATATCCTGGTCCAAACGTATTAGAAGCAATGCCTTTCCGCCTCATACCGCCATTGCCGTTATCGCGCTTAAACATTATCCAATCAAGTCCCGACTACATTTCCGAGCAATTAAACAGCCCGTCGCTCCCCGCTTCTGTATTACAAGGTTGCGAAATTTATCCTTGAATACTGCAAAGCACAGCCATCGATCTCAATTAATCCAGAGAGCGTTGCGCCTGAAAGCGCGTCTAACAGGAAGCTCGCCGCGCGGCAACAGGAACGAAGAAAAGCTAACCTAAAATGAAGAGGCAGGTGCGAAGCCACAGCGAAGCGTGAGGCCGAGAGAGTCAGAGAGAGGAAGTCCCGACGCAGATTCCTCCGAGAAGTAACAGGGAAGCGACCCGAGCGATACACATGTGCACACACACTCTCTCCCTCTTTTTCTGTCTTTCTCTTACGATGCAAATGAGAGACCCGAAGGAAGGCCTCCACATGCGCGCCCGCCGCGTGTATCGCTGGTAGGCGAATGAAAGCTCGAGCAATTAAATTCTCATTGGAAGCCAGACACGTGTTACTGCGTGTCTGACGCGTGGCGGTCACGGCGATCGCGACCTCGAGATCGTTGATATCGTCGAACTACGCGACAAATCGTCGACCTTCGTTGCCCGCAACGATGACTGCCTCCGTCCCGCGTACTTCTGGCGAAGGATACGTCGCTCTACAGGTAGACGTGCAGCCGACCGAGTTCTACGCGTAACGTGCCTTGCACTATCAGTTGGACCGCGTTGGCAAAAGCGAGGATTGATGGGCGCGGGTGGTTTTGGCACGCGCCAAGTCGGGGGTAGTTAGTTGGGATGAAGCTGTTCGACCGAGTATGAAATGGCACGGTTTGACACCTGGCAGTGTGGATTTTGGCGACTGGGTGATTGAGCACCATATGTTAGCGTCATTGCTAGTTTTGTTACTGACGCGTGGTATACGATCTACAATAAACGCTTATGGGAATTTCTAGAGCGCGCTGAAGGTGTTACGAGGTTTTGATAGGATGCAATGCTCGTAGAACGCCGTGTAGAACGAAATGTGGAATTCCACTGATTACTCAAGTCGACTGTGCCACTGCTTGTTAGTGTATTAACGGCATTACACGGCCGTCTAATGTATGTAGTGATTTCATACAATGTGTATTCCTGCAACGTATTAAAGATGTCGCGACATTGTCTTGATATGACGCAATTCTCGTACAACGCGCTATATAATAAAATGCGGGAATTCACCGTATGACTCGTAAACATGAATCTACTGTACACAGTATGCACTTCATACAACGCGATTTTATAAAACACGTAATGTGTGAACTGCGTTACACGAGAGTGTAGCATATTGTATGCAACTGCTTACTTATATTTGCACCCACATAATTCGTGCAACGTGGTTCCATTCAACGCGTAAAGTATCGACCGCCTTATACGAGACACGCCTATATATTCGGCGACAAAAATCCGAGTTATCCGAAAATAGCCATGAAGTACCAGAGCCGACAGTATCTGATGGTCGAAAAGCAAAGTTTCGCCCGCATCATATGCGCCTACGCGGCAGCTGACATATTCAGTCCCAAATGCACTTTTCCTCGCCCGCTAAAGTATTTACCCGAAAATCGGCCGTATGAGAGAGTGGAGCTCGCGACCACCTTATTTCCGTGAAACGTTCTTGGTGAACGCGCTCGAGTGCCGCGCATCGGCGAAGGTACGTTTCGCCATATCAGCAGGCGAGACTCTTTCGCCGAGTGTCTTGTCGCTTAAAGGAATTATCACGACACTGTGCCGACGTGGACGATTAATCTTAGCGCTGCGAAGGTGGCTTTTCGTCGTGCCACCGCCTCCCCCAACTTCCCCGTACTCTCCCGGGACCCCGTCATCGGCCGCAACTTGCCGTCTGCCTCCGTCGTGCTCAGGAGGCGGCTGCCGATCGAGAGAAGGAAGGCTCCGCTCGGCTTATCTCGTCACGACGATCTGCCGACAGATACACCGCACGCCTTGACACGTAACAATGCATGCATGAATTAATAGCGCCCGCTGCCGTGCTCGTACTTCTCGCTTACAGGGAGATTTACATCTTTATCGCGGCTTGGGAGGTGTCGTTAATGCTGCCGAGAGAAGATTCATCTCTCGCCGTCCGCGGCCGGACCGCTCGCACTCTTTTAAACCGACGCCCGCTTCCGCCGAACGTAAGGATTCAATTTGCACGCGGGCAATTATGCCGCACTGCGACGAAGAGGCAGGCAGTGAAGCTGTTTCGCGCTACGGCGGAATCCGCAGCGCAAACCATGACGACCGGACCGCTCGCACCTTTTTACACCGACGCTCGCTTCCTCCAAAAGTAAGGATTCAATTTGCACGCGAGCAATTATGCCGCACTGCGACGAAAAGGCAGGCGGTGAAACTGTTTCGCGCTGCGGCGGAATCCGCGGCGCAAACCATGGCGGCCGGACCGCTCGCACACTTTTAAACCGACGCCCGCTTCCGCCGAACGTAAGGATTCAATTTGCACGCGGGCAATTATGCCGCACTGCGACGAAGAGGCAGGCAGTGAAGCTGTTTTATACTACGGTGGAATTCGCGGCGCAAACCATGGCGGCCGGACCGCTCGCACTCTTTTAAACCGACGCCCGCTTCCGCCGAACGTAAGGATTCGATTTGCACGCGAACAATTATGCCGCACTGCGACGAAGAGGCAGACGGTGAAACTGTTTCGCGCTGCGGCGAAATCCGCGGCGCAAACCATGTGTTCCCACGTAAACGGTGCGGGGGGTGCGGTGGCCAAGGTAAGAGAGAGAAATGGGGAACACGATCCTGCATAAATGATGTGAGTTGTGTGCAGAGGTGAAAAGAAGACGCCCGGCGGAGGGATAAGAGATCTTTGCATGCTCCACCCAAAGCCTACCCCTGAGACCACCGTAGGCAGTGCAGCTGTGACGTGGCGCTGATATAGTAGTGAGATTTTCGTATTCACGGGGGGCAGATTCTATCGCTAATCGTGAATGGCCGTTTGTGTCCCAGGGGTCGTTGAGGAAATCCTGTCGGGAAATAGCAAGCGGCGCGATGGGGTTTGTTTTGAGTTGTGTCGAAAAACGCAGGGCGGTGGGGTGTGCATTGGAGGCTTTGAAGCATGCTGACAATTACTTTGATAAAGTTCTATAGTATGTATGTAGGCATTCTAATATTTGACGCCGCCAATAATTCAGCGTTCGACGCATTGCACGCTTTCCCTCACTAGTTTTGGCACTTCTCATTTAGACTCCTCGTCACGGAACCAATTTAGTGTGCGTGACTGCGTCAGCAAATGGTACGACACGCCGAAAATGCATGTGACACAAGACGTCCCAATTGAACATTGACCAATGCGACCCGCATTCCTGTCAGGAATTTTCTTTCCACCTCTACATTATACCCGACGTCCGCCTATCTGCTCAGCGGAAGAGTATCGGAGCATTTCATTCGTTTATCCGCTTTTTTTGACGCGCCCCACGATACTGCACTTTCCCAGAATCGAACGCGAGTCGCTATTACGTGAGGTTATTAGACGTAATCGTGAAGCTAGAGTTCGAGACAGATCTGGCGGTTTGAGAAGGAGAGTTTGCTGAAAAAAGGCGAATCTCGTGAGGAGAATCGTATGAGTCGAGTCAGGGAGAGTGTGCCGCTCGCGGTGAAAACGCGAAAGGTTAGCGCTTCCATAAATTCTGATGAGCGGAACGTGCCGTGCTCTCGATCGATCTCCTCGTTGTCGATTCGCCGAAGCGGCTAGTGCCCCTAACGAGCCCGTCGAACGAGGAATGCGTGGAAACGCGATATTAATGATACACACGTTGTTACGAGGTTAAATTACATTGCCTATTAGGCCCGCATTTCAGATAAAGTGATTAAGATGCACATTATTTGTCGGAGGCGAGATTTCACGGGCGACCCTTACGAAGCAATCGCGTAATGCATCATTTTTCTAACGATCGCGACACTCATGGTCAACGAACTAGATGCTGTCGTGTAAAAGCTATGCGTTGCTCTGAATGTGACCGCGATTTTATTAGGCCTGCTGGAAAATTCTGTCCGATAATGCCATATCAAGTTTCAGCACGTATGAACGTTTGAAACGTAACATGACTGCTTCTGTTTACTAATGCATACCTACAAATGTACTCTTCGAAATGTAGCGAAACGATGGTTTCATCATCACAGTATTATACATTGGGATTTTATTATTTTGTTTTCCTTAAAAAACGCACAGAACTTTCCAGTAGATCTAATATATGAAACGAAAGTGAATCATCAAGTACACGAGTTCATTTTTTACCTGTTCAAGAGCAATTTTTTTATAGATGTTTTCATACTTTCAACTGTATAGCAAGGACAAATGTTACCATTGCAGTCGCACGATATTCGTACTTCAAGTTGCGGAATTCAATAGCGAATAATTTACTATTGAATTTTCATTTTTTCGCCAGTGAAAATAATGATAATTTATAGAAACGTACGCATTTATGGCAGTGTGTTTGAAGAGGTTAATCGGCGCTCGCCTTATCGGTCGCAACCGCCAGTCGATCTCTGCGCATTTTTCCCGCCGGCCATTTTCCACTCAGCCTTGCGAGCGTATGTGGCTCGGCGCGCGATTTGATAAGATCGACTCGACAACGGAATGGAAGTCGGAATAAAAATCGGGTGCACCTCATCAGGCGATTTAAAATCTTACACGTCCGCGCTTAAGCGCGAAAGGTTAACGGTTCCATAAATCTTTCGACCTACGTGTCTTTAGGCGCTCCACCTTCGCGCGTGCACGCGCGCTCGTTCGCACGTCGTTTCTTTCGAGATTTCCGCGTGAACGAGCACGCTGAAAGGTTGAGAATTCCTCCGGGTCTCTTCGAAAACATTTTGCATGACGCGAGGATACGATGTATCGCCGAAATTATGCGGGAATTGCTTGTATGACGCGTGGAAATTACCTTGCGCAAGACGTTCATAAGATGGCTAACCATTCGGACTTTTCTCACTGACGCTCGGTTGAGATGTGTTTGCTTACCTGAAACAAACAATGGAAACATCAGCACGATTGTAGAACATGGATTATAAGCATTTGTACCATCAAATAAATAATCTCAAGTCTTAAAAAATTAATGTCGAAGAGGTGTCGGCGCAGAATACGTTTCGATCCGTGTGTGTATCCTCCACAGCGAAAACTAATATTTCAAAGTGGAAAGAGATGAAATAAATGAAAAGATAAGAGTAAATGTCTATTGCAAATCATTCGACCGGACCGTCCGTGGCTCCTTCCCCCCAGATACATGTAAAAATATTTTCACTTTCAACGAAAAAAATGCATCTGTAAAACCACAGAAAAATCTCAGAAAATGAATCTTCAACCAATGATCCGCCATCCGCAACAACTGAACCCGAAATGCAAAATAACCGCGCACCATCATTCTCTACATTGACCCCCGGTACCGTCGCCGTGTTTTCACGAATTCACCGCTCGCCCATTAAGAAATTCATGAGGCGAGCGACACGCCGCGCGATAAGTTAACTGCATAAACGAGAGGGTAGAAGTGCGGCGCTCTCGAGGGTGTCTCCGTGAAGAAATACTAGAGTCGCCGCTGCAAGAGAGACGGTACCGGCGGAAAAGACGGAGAAGGAGATTCACCGAGCGCACGTTGACGTGAATGACGATGCGTACGGCGGTCACGTGGGCAGGAGACACAATGCAGGGTGCGGCTTCACCTCTGACACGACGAAGTCACGACCTATTCCCATACACGCGCGGCACAACTACGGATATCCACGCGCCGTGCGCCCAACCCACGTGCAACGCCAACACGCTCGTCGAACTTCTAGGCTCCGAGCCTCGTTGGAATTTCACCGCTCCGGGAATAAGACAGGAAGGGCCGACAGAGCTGGCGCGAGGAAGTTTCCTGCGCGAGGGCATGTGCCTGGGTGATGAAGAGGCGCGCGCGCGAGTGTGGCCGATTTGATGATGTAGAAAATTGCCCGCGAAGCAACGTGCGAGCGGGCTAACTTCGAACTGAAAAAGAAGATTTATGCTGATGGGCGGGAGGGGTCCGCACCGGCGTAAAGTCCGCGAGATTGCGCGGAATATTTCTGCTGACCGGCGAGTCCTCCGGGATCGGAGTCTAACGGCCCGGCTGCTTTGCGGCATTTTTCAGGCGCGTCGGTTAAGAAAGTCATTTGAGCTGTTTGTATTGTGCTGATGCTAATTATGATGCAGGAGACGCTGTTTCTTAGTGTGTCAAATGGTTTAGGGAGAGAATGTTAGTTGAAAATCTAAGCGGTATACAAGTAATACTTGACAAGTTGATTTTTGTATTGATGGAGTACTCCGGAGAAAGAAAGCTTATGAGAGAGAAAAGGAAAGACAAAGTATACAGACACACCATCAACCGATGCCTGTGTTAGAAGTGGAGTATGAATAAAAACTATACATGCCAAAATAAGATAATCCAGTATGACCTCTCTGAAGAAATACTTCACATCCGATATCAAGGGAATCAGTACACTGAGTGCACAGGAGGAAGAGTTCTATTGGCTGTTACCATCTGTCTCCCACACTACCGCGGATGCGCTATGCGTAAATGCACTCTCTCACCCCCTGGGCAATAAAAAAAAAACGAGGAAAAGAGAAAAAGTCTAATCGCCGGCACGATGAATCGATTGTACACAAACCGCGGTTCTTGTTAATCGAGCCTGCTGGCGCGCGACTATCGGGGAACTAACGTACGTCGTTGAAGAATGTACGCTGGGTGTTTCTTGCGATGGCGGGAAAGAACGCTGTCATCTGCCGCCGCCTCGTCGTTTTCTGCTCTTTACTTGTGACTCCGTGGCGGAGGTTAATACGGCCGAAAGATGTGTCCAGCGGAGACGGGTATGCGTGCTCGCGAACGCCTACGGCCGTTTCATATCTCACGGATGAAGTCATTTACGACGATCCTTCTTGCACGCGACGCGCACAGCGCTCGAGTGTTTTTCAGCGCACCTTGGTAATACTCTCCCTTTCTTTAGTGCCGCGCTCGCTGCGTGCGCTTCCGCGGTACCTAGCATCGCACGTGTTAACGTACCAATGGCTAAATGCGCCATTAGACTAATTTACGAAGCACTTTTGGACGTAACGCGAATAGGCGATGTTTAGATGTTCAGCGATTGGTGTCATGGCGACGTGTATCGAAACAGCGATATTGTATGTGTTAGATTATTGTTTGGATGTAAAGAAATTGTAACCGGTATATAACCATAGGATACATATATGTCTGTCATATTAAATAATAAATATTTTAAAATAAACCTTCCCCTAAAAGTTGTTGACTTAATAGAATTGTTAATGACCGACAGACTGCAAACATTGTTATTATAACAGAAATGCCTTTCACATAACAGGAGGCTGTCGCGAAAATACATCTCATGTTTTCGATACTAGTCAAGATTTTCTCTGAGCGGCACATTCTTGTGCAATTTCCCACGTGGTCAAGAATCCGCATTCTGCAAAAAACAATTACCTATTCAATCGATCGTATTACAGAACACTCGTACACGTGTTTGACGTTTATATATGTACTACGAACTTTGCCATAGCAGTCGCAGGTTACTCAACACCGTCCATCGTCCAGCAACTCATCCTAACCGACTGAATAAAAAAAACCGTTTATGCAACCCATTTGAGCATTTTCCGATATCATGATCGCACAAGAAAACGCTCAACGACCAGTTTCTTAGAAGCAACGCACGCGTACAAAAAATTAATCTCTCAAATCGCCTCAAATTCGCATAACGGTCATGTCAAATTTAATTAACAAAACCTTTCTGCTTGCGTCCCGTTGAGGCGGACGATTACATCTATGAAGAATTCCGAGAAGGGGGCAACATTAAAGTGCGAGGTCTGCGAGGGTCGGCCCGGCGAAATTTAGGATGAAAAATTTCGGCCCGCGGAGAGATGTACGTGCTTGGCGATACGCAACCGCGCGCAGATTAGTCCAGCTCGCGAGTGCCAACAAGCTGTTTCTTATACGATGCAACACGTCGCAAAAGTCAGAGGTGACGTGTTACCGAAGGTGACGATTCCACGGTTTTCTGTTGTGCAACACTCGAGAAAACGGTCGTAGGCGCACGCGAGTGAGCGAAACAGCCAGCCGCGCGATCAAACGTGTCGTCACTGCTTTTCGACTTCTCTCTTCTCTGGTAAATCGAAAACATAACAATAGGACCGTAGAAACAACAAACGACGATATAACAGGTGTCGCAAAGTGACATTTGCGTTGACAAACAAAGAAGTTTGTTTATGATAGTGGTATTGGTTTACATGGATGCCTATGCTTACATCGACGCTGTTACGGAAACAGGCACAATTGGATGCAACTCAAGAATATAATGATCAGCGTGGAGGAAGTTGATAAAATGCGAAGGTGCGGACATTTTATACGTATTGTTTCATGCTTTTAAGGGAATTTGGAATATGTGCAAAGATTTACTGACTTGTAAAAATGCTGACTTTACCTAATTCCGCGGGTGTATATCGAGCATACCAGCGATAACACATGTCGGGGGGACGGAAATTTTAGTTCGCCGCTGCTCAAAACCATGTGGCGCATAACAACATCAGCTATTTTGATAATCCCCACGCCACAGACATGACTCTTTTGATTTTGTCTCGTGACAAATCAGCATCCAGCGGCACCTATGCGTCTATGCATTTATCTGCCGCCGTTCGGTCTCGTAGCCTGGAAAGTTGAGCGCCGCTGGGTCCCGCATAGAACGAATACGAGGCGGACCGGTTCAGGTCACGGAGCCTCCACTCGGGTCGTGTCCTCCGCTACGCTACGAATAAACGCAGCCCTCTCCCCCTCGCGTGACACGCACACTCCGTGCGTGCGCCTTAAGACGACTTAAGGCTCTCTTCGGGGAAGATTGAAAAACGACACGCGAGAAAGCTGGGCAGCGTAGAGCAAACGAGAGGGAGAAGGGCTCGACGGCGGAGTGGAAAAAAAGGAGCGTACAAGACGACGAGCAGGTACACGACACTGTACCGATATCGTCGATCGATGTCCACCCGGCACGTCCGGGGACCCCGGCGAGATTCCACGACGCGCTTGTCGACGTAGGCGAGACGCACGATGTGTCTCGTATCGCGCATCCCATAACCTGACACGCCAGACCACGCCGCGAGACGCCTTGCAAAGTGATATTAAGGGATTAGTGTCTCTCACGGGGTGGGATTCGACCGGTTCGTGAGGCGTTCGCTCGCTGGCGTTAGACGCGCGAGCGTTTGAAGGCTCTCGGAGACGAGCGGCGGATGAGACGGAGCAGGTAAGCGAGGGGCGAACTCGTGTGAGCGGATCAATGCGTCAGAAGCCAGTTTTCGGCCGTATTAGGTGGCGTACGGAAAGCTGCGGCTTCGAGGAATTAATTTAATGGAGCTGTCGGACGTTTCGATGTTGTATCGTGGGACAACGGGTGCCTGGCTTCTCGGGACGAATATAGACGTCTGCGCTGTCTTCCCCGCGTCGACATTTCCGGGTGTCGGTGGTACAAGCACACGTTTGTCTACGCGTACGCCAGCGCCGAACCCCTCGCGACCGAAAGCAGACGAGCAAAAGAACGGTTTGTGATAAACCGAAACATTCCCGGCACGATTACACGACGCGTACCCTTCCACTGTAGCACGTAATTGCGGACATGCCGACTCTCCTCTCCACGACATCATGCATTTTAATGGGAACACTTTTCGCGTTCCCCGGGCGCTGCTGTTATACAATTGACGCTCGCACGGCGACCGCAGTCCTCTCCCCGAAAGGCATCCGTCCGCGCATCGGTCAGCCAATTATACGGACCGATTTCGGAATTCGACGTTTCGGAACACGCATGGCCATCGGAGTCGTCCGACGTCTCGGCGTATTATGAGCACTCGGGACGATCGTTAGGATGATTCTCTCGCTCACAATCGCTGCCCGGTGGGCAGGTTCGTGGGCCCCACCTCGGCCGGGAAGACGGGCAGAAGGCAAAAGGAGAAAGGTCCAGAAGAAGAGCATCCGAGACGAACACGATGGGACGACCTTCCTCGTTTTCTTCATCACGGCAGAAGCCTCTGCGTTTCTGCTTCTTTTGGGGCGAGGTCGCGCGATCCCGAAAGGTGGACACGACCGCAGGCTTCCAGGTTCAAACGGGGCGAGCAAGACACGCATGCACGTGCGTGCGTCTCAAATGTGTGTGTACGTGCATGTGTATGCACGGTACGCCTCGTAAGGCGATGGAATGCACCCGTCCTCCGGACTGCCCGGATGGATGGCTTTGTCTTCGCGATCTGACGTCTCGTTCTGTGAGCCGTCCCGGCCGGGAGGAGCACATCGGTTCCTTATCCCGCGACAGTGGGACGTCGCTTCGACGACAGAATAGTCGCTTCGCGTTTCACCTAATCCACGTTAATCGAATTCCTCGGACTAGTTCAGCTTTCTAACCTCGATGGAGATAGTGTGTTGCTAGCGTCCTGGGAATGGACGGTGTGCGTTTGCCGAGACGCGCAATTGAGAATTGGGAGAGATGAGGATATGCGCGAACATGTGGCGATGTTGATTTCGGGGAAATTAAAGTAGTGGGGGATCTTCCTGATTTGTCAACATTGGTCAGTTAGAGTGGGGTTTCGTTTGTTGTGACGAATGCCTTGTATTGGTGATGTGTTTTATTGTTTACTGATTCTCTCGACGTGTTTTGCTTTGGGAGTGATGCATGTGGTATATTATGCGATAGATTATCTATTGCAAAGTGGTGTAGATGGGTATGTTTTCTAATTTTAATGTACTATTGCCCAAATATTGTGCACAGAAATTGAAAAAGTTTGCACGTTTACGCCAAGTATGATAATATACGATTCCGAAGTGGAAGCCCCAGGGCTTCGACACGTGCAGAGAGAGGCATTCAACAATGAAATATACCAACCAGAACAAGGCGTTCGCCAGAATAAAACAAATCCCAATAAAAGTAGTTTTACAAGTGTCTAGCTGTACTTAATAGTGTGCTTATATTGACGTGAATGCAAGATGACAAATTGTGGCCAATTTTAGCCAAAGTTCAGCGGTATTACCTTCAATTCTGAAGAAGTCCGCTTGTCTGCCGCGGTGAACGCGTTTCGAAACAAGAGAATGAAGGACGGCGGGGACAAAGTTCACGTTCCGTTGGTCCGCGCGAAGGTAATCGCCATGAACACGTGTTTATTGCATTGCCCAGTCCGGCATGCGCGAGTTACACGATATCCTTTCGTGACCATTAAGCGTACGTAGCGCGCAATTACGCTTGCGTTGCCATATCGCATTCACAATTTTACCGTAAGCACAAACCGCCTCACCAAACGCCCAAGTATCAGCGCATTCTCAGATGATGAAGGTTACAAAGTTTATATTATAACGTCCACGCCGATAGAAACATCTTTCAAAGAAGTGACGAAATTCAGACTGCAACGTCTGCGAAATGTCGGCATCAAACTGATTTTAGACTTGGCGAACAAACGAAAGCTAACCATTTTCATAATTCTGACCACGAAAGTCTCAAACGTGAAAGCAACGAAACAATTTATGAAGTTCGTTTGAGCAGGGTCCTCTGCGCGACGCGCGCAAAGTGATAAAACTTTAAATTGGCCGGGGCATCTCTTGTGTCCTCGCCTAACGCCGGTGCACAGGGCACCTCCGCTCTGATGTACCGTAATTAATGGATTGTTCACACCTCGCCCACGCTCCTTGGCCCTTTCCTTGTCTGTTGTATGTCGTCTGTTCACGGCTCCTCTTTGTCTCGCCTCTCTCGCATCTCGCTTCACCCGCCTACCCTCTTGCTCGAACCGCGCAACTACGCGCGACCGTTTCTCTCACCTCCGCAAGAACGCGAGTCTTCGATAATTAATCACTCCCTGGCGATCGCTGGCTGCCGGTGAACGCTAACGAAGCAAATCGTCTCCGGTTTCCTTTTGCACGCGAGCCTTTGGGACGCTTCCGACTTGTACGGAACAAAGAGTCAGAGAAGGTAATTTGGCTCTGCGTGAGGATTTTATTGATCGAGGCACTTTCGAAGCTCGATAGATGATTCCGTTTGCGTCGGTGTCTTAACACTTCGACGACCGCACATTTACAGCGTGTGCCATTGGAAGCGTATTATTCTGGACTAATATTCAGATTTCGTGTCAAAAATTGCGATGGTGTTTAGTGAGAATGGTGTTGACGGTGTACTTAAATTTGGTTAACACTTTGATCGCCATGATGGTCATCGGTGACCGGATCAAGAGATTTTACTGAAGATCCAAAATATTGGCAATGAGTAGCAATCATTATTTTATAAATGTTAGAATAGTGATGCGATCCTTTGGTCTCCAATACCTGCACATTATTTACATTTTGCATAATTCAGTCAAACGCTGTAGTATTTCATCGCATCGCGGTTTTAATGTAGCAAAATACGCTTGGCAGTCAACGTGTTAAAGCATTTTTTGGCATGGGGTGAGCTGGGTGGGCAGCGGTCGTCGAAGTGTAAAACAATTTCGCTAAACGCGCGTTCGCATGAATGACGATAATTGAAATTGCACGGCCCGTACCGCGCGTTATCACAGATGGCGATGTAGTTCTCAAGGAACAATTGAGCACGAGGTACGAGGAACGCTGATGCGAAACAATGAATTAGTGAGAGTGCGGTTGAGAAGCGCGAGAGGAAATAGACCGATCAGCGAGTCGACGGAGTGGCGTGAATAGGCGCGAAATAAGAAGGCGGGCCCGCATTAGACGCTCTCCTCGAGAGTTGACAATAACAAAGGACGATCATCGACGGGAAACGTGAAGGCAAGTCCGCACCGACGGTGCATAATGAATGGATCGTTCGCACCTCGCCCACGTTCCCTATGTTTCAGTCTCCCGTACTTGACACCTTCCCTCTTTATCTCCCTTCTTGCCGTTCTGCCGCTCTCTCGCATTTTCTCTCGCGTGAGTTCGAGGCGGCGCGAGATCAGCACGATCTTCCCGAAGCAGCGAGCGCCAGATCGATAATTAATTAGTTTGAGAGATCACGGGCCGTGGAGCCTACTGCGTGGCACCGTCGGAAGTAGCGATGTACGGCCAATTTGTCAGCGTAGTCACGCGCCTTCGCCGAACAGGACGGTGACAATGAGCAAAGGGTCCGGGAGTCGTTATTGTCATTCCGAAAGGATCGTTTACCGATCCGTACTGCCCGGCAGACGTTTTACGCACGAGTGTTACGCGAATCGTCGCGTAAATATTCTGCTAAGCGCGAATACCAGTTACCGGTCGCAGGCGCATTCATTAACAAAGCCTCTTCCCCGGCCGACGTCTGTAAAAGTTCGCTCCCTACACGGGGACAGATTCGAATCTCGTCACCCTCGTCCATTCCTTCTTGAGGGAGTGCGAAACGACGAATTGATCGGAACGTGCAATCATGCAGCGCGCCCGAGCATCGATTTGTAAGGAGACACTTTACATGGCCGTGGCCGGTTCTTGCGCGAATTCGATTAGCATTCAGGTTAGGAGCCCCGGCCATTCGTAACTTTATTTTTATCGATGAGCGTCCGTCCGCGCCGTACTTGTGCAGCGCGCGTCGGCCTGCTCTCGGGAGTATTGCGCGCGGTCGCAGGCCGCACGAAACGGGAGGTGCTCGTTAGAAAAGTTTTACTTTTCAGAAGCGCACACGCCGGGGCCTTCTTCGGGGAATGCGGAACACGGATGCCGGTAAAAAGCCGTGCGAACGAACGCCGCGCGGCTGGAAGCTAGATCCGAAAACGTCCATCATCGGCCGACCTAAGCCGATTAACCGCAGAAAAAGGCGCTTCGCACTAGTCACGTCGAAAACCTTCATTACCGCGCTCGTTGATTACCTCCGGCTGCCTACCGTGGCCCAAACTCGCCCGACGCCGTCGCCATTCACCGCGTCGCCCGTTTTTACGCATCGCCCGCGCCGCATCTGCCCGCCATCTCGTTTTCTGCTCAATTATACCGAGAATGCATTTTTTTCAGATCGACGCTCGGACGTCCCGACGTCGCGCGGGGATCTCACGGATGTTTTCGGAGGCATCACGTACCGGGTGGCCCCGTACGAAGAGGGCACGCCGCCGTTGCACCTGCCAGGTCATTAGGGTATAAACGGCAGGTAGAGAGGTGGATCTGGGACTCTCCGCTTGCCTCCCGCTCCCCGCTCTCCGAAAGAGAGACACGGCCTTCCGAGAGATAGACGAGCCGTACGTAAAGGAGAAGCGGTACGTCAGTGCGCGGCAGCAGAAGGAGAGGAAAGGACGAAAAGGGGGAAAAGGAGACACTGGCGGGTGAGGTTGGCGGGTGAGGATGCTGAGTCGGGAGGAAAAAGGATGTGAAATAAGAGGCAGAGGAATCGTGCCGGGACTCCGGCCGGGACAAGGAGGAAAAAAGAGGGGTGGAGGACGAAGAGCTGCACAGTGAGAGAGGACCAAGGAGGAGGGACCCGTCACGAACCTCGGGCTAATTGTCCGGGAGATTGCTCCTGCAGCCTGCCCGGCGCTGCCGTTGCAGCTGATGCTGCCGACTGTCCTACACGTTGTTTCCTCGACCTCAAGGCAACCTCGGGGCGTCCTTAAGATCTTGATCTGCTCGGGATCGAATCTCTCGGTTCATGATTCTCAACTCTACGTATACGGTTTCGTGCTGCTTCGCACTGCACAAAGTGCTTGGGAGGAATCTCGGGGGGCTGCTTATGGCATGTGTTCATTTGGGAGAAGCGCACCGTTCAAGGAATTAGAGGAGTTGGCGAAGTTGGCAGAGTTGGCGGTGCGTGTTAATTTACTGTTTGATTGCTGATGAACGCGAGTGCGACCTTTGGGATGCGGCACGTAGTCGTTAGTTGTAATTGGATTAACATGATTGCAAATTCAGCCTTTTTCATAATGTGCGTTATTTTTGGGTATCTTTTGGTTGAATGATTTAATTCTATGTTGTAGGAGCTCTACTTGTTTCGTAGCCCATAAGTCACCGTGTCAGCAGGGTACTAGACTTAGTCTATTGTAAATCAGAAGATAAGTATTTTTCGAAGGGAATTTGTGCAAAATCCATAATGTACGTGAAGAGGCCGCATATAGACATCGAAACATGTAAAAAAGCACTTGGAAAAAATAAAATTCAATCATTCGATCAAAACAGGGATAAAAATGATTAACACTACTTATAATGTCGGGATACGGTGTGATGCAAATTGCAATCGAAACAATCGTTGGTTGCCAAACCGTTATAAAGCCCCCCCCCCCCCCTCTTAGGCTCTGAGGCCGAAAATGTTGAATGCACGCCAAAAACAGTGAAAACAAACACTACACCCGAGCGAATGGCCCCAACATACAGAAGTACAGCCCTCCGTTCAGCAGGTCGTAACATCAGAACTGGATAGCGTACGGTGGCTGCAGGGTACTCAAAGCGTAGCAGGAGTTCGGCTCAATGATGAAGCTCACGGCCAGTCAGCCAGTACTAATTAACCGTGGAATGCTGTATCTAGATTGAAATCTGGGTGACCCGACGCCCTGGGGCCATCACCTTAGCTCAACCTCGAAGGATCGTACAGAGTCGAGTTCACTGGCTCAACACACGGATTCGCCGCCGACGGATACATTCTTGCAAGTTGTACGTACAACCGCGCAACTTGCAGCTTACACCGCGATCGTGATCAATTTGCACTTACTACACACGCGGACGCGTGTGCGTGCACTGGCTGCACATAGAGCGCACGCTATAGCACACTATGCCACTGCTTCTCTGTCCTCTTTTCTCCCGTAAACAACCTTTCGCCACTCTTTCGTTTCCGAGCGTTCTGGCACCCGTACGCGCCTCATCTTGGGGGTCGATTATGCTCGCGATTACTACTTAATATAATTCGAAATTGCGCCGAGTATCGCCAAGATTCGCGCTGGCGATTTGCGGCCAATGAAACGACGGCTAACGTCGACGCGCAAGATTGATGCGAAAAAACGAAGTGCCCGCGCCTTAAAAGTCGTGACCGTCGGCTGATTTAAAAACTGTAATTAAGACGAATGTAAAAAGCCGCTTATACGGCGTATCAGTCAACGAAGCTCGCCCTTGACGTATGTTGGAATTAATTCGGAGCAGTGAGAATGATAAATTGCCGAATCTTTCGGTGTACGGCGCTATTGCTGATCTTCGGCAGCGACTGACAGATGTCTGCGCGCGTTAAGTCCCCCGTGAAACTTTGCTTTACTGTTACGTGGCGTATCGATGGTCGCGGTGATAATTATGACAGCGATCGGTATGCGAACTTTTTCTGCGCCGCGACGTTCGGCGTTGCTCTTCACGCGGGAGCGAGGTATTTATCGATTCAAGGATCAGTCGGTGACTGGTGTAGAATTTGCATGCGAAATGCAAGATCACCTGTTTTTGGAGTAATAAATTTATCCCCACCGCGCGTCGAACGCTATGCTGCCAGTTGACCGACGCGGCGATCGGCGACTCGCGGAAACTGTAACGAGGACAACCGCGAAAACCGTCAATTGCCATGAAATTCCTCCGGCGAGAGATGTGGAAAACAATGAATTCCATTTCGCACAGCGCTATTGCTTAAACCGAATGTTCAGATCGCGGTGAATAGATAAATTCAGTTACCATAAACCGAGCGAGAGACTGCAAAAAGTATCGTAATCGGTATGGGCTGAACCGCTAACCATTATTACGTCCGTATCATATACGCGATCGTATAAAGGTCACCACGTTATTTTAGCCTCTCGCTATCGGCAATAGTAACCTTTACGATACGTATCAGCGTTCTCATTAAAACTTAACAATAAAACGACCGCCTTACCCTGACCCATTGGCATATTACTAAATTAGCGCTAAATTGTTTTCGCCGAGCAGAACTCGTCGACGAACTGACCGGCGCGTTTTGTCCGTCACGACCTTACTCGCCAAGCGTCGCACGCGTGCGATAATATCATCAATTGTTTAACACATTTTCCGCACACTCCCGCATCGCCGCGACCGCTATCCGCCGGTTCAGTTCTGCGCCGTTTTCTTAAATCTCAATCTTTCGCTGCTTAACAGACCGGATCGACGGTTGGCCAAGCACGGCCACTCGCATTAATCCAGTCGCTGATTTAATGAAAACGATTTTTTCGGTCCCTCCTCCCCGCGCCGTGATGGCAAGCGTGTAGATGTTGATCTCGGGCCGGGACTTTTTCTGCGTGCGCGTTCACGGGGCGACAGTCGACAAGATCGAGAGATCAATGGACAGGTCGAGAAATTTAACTATCCTCGGGAGTCACGACGTCGGTACACGCGCGTCTACACACGAGCACATAGGCGCCTGCCGCGAAAACACACGAGTTTGAGCGCGCATGACCTATCCACGTCGTGATTTCCTTTGCTCAGGGGACCCGATTTATCATCTCGTGCCCGGCACCGGGACGAAAAGAATTCGCTAGTGAGCCCGTGCCTACTACAGCCTCGATAACGACGGGATACGGCGCTGTACATCAGTCCGATCGGTAATGATCGGTTGCCACCGCGGCAGAAATCCATTACCGCGTCACCAATGATTTACCCCGGATCGCTACAAAGCCGATAGCTTGTTGCCGCGTGACTTTTCCTGCGGGGTACCGGAGTATTTCCCAGTAACGTATCCTGTCAATGCCAAGGATCCGGCAATAAGCGCAGCTACAAATGCAGCGACACTGATCAGTGCCCTCGGTGCGACGCGAGAGAAAGTGCTTCCTATTGCGAACATGCGACACACGCTGCGAGACCAGACGATTCACTGGCGATCACTGACAAAACAAAAAGCCCGCAATCGCCGAGCGAGTACGAATATACGCTTTGCGTTATTAACGTTTTCGCGTACGTGCCGATGACAAAGCGGCGTAAATATTTTATTATTGTGTCACGGCCGCGCTGGATTATTATATGGCGAGTGTCTGCTCGAGACCACGATATAATTCGGACACGCTCCACTTAAGTCGCGTTATGCAACCTGCCGATATTTAAAAACCGTCAATTCGTATCGGCCTTTCATACGACCGCTGCGAGAACCTTTTATCATTTTTCACGGGTCGCCGCGATATATGAATCCCCGCGTTTCGTCATAAAACACCTGCGACCCGCCGGCCAACTTGCGCCGTTTCAAACTCTCAACAACCTCGTTCTACGCCGATCGCCGCGCAGCCGCACTTGTCACAACGATTCCTCGCTTTCTCAAAGTCCCGAAGTTTTGCGCGCGAGGCACCGAACATGTAAGAAGGTACCTTTGCCTCTTAACCTTTTGCTTAATCACACGTTTAATAACGACGTACGATCGTAAGCATAAATCATCGCGCAGTTCGGGCAGACCGTTTAAAATACATCTGAGAAAGCATCCCTTAGAGAACGACAGTTCGACACGGTCGTAAAGTCACCTCCGTAGCGGCATACGGGAACAACCTCCGGGTTAAGTTGTCACCGTGGCCGTGGCAGTGCCTCGTAAGAGGTGAGGCGGGTTGCTGAGGGAGCATTAAACGTGGAATCATCCTGAAATATAGGCAGATAAAAACAGCAGGCTACGACCTGCGGGACATGCCTGTAGTCAGGTCGGGTTACGTATCGACTTTACAAACGACTGACCTCCGCCCTGTTGGCTCAAATCAAAGAAGGGTAAAGAGTCTGGGACGGCACGCATCGGCGTAGGGAGGCAGGCAGGGAAATGGGAAAATACGCTGACGTTGAAACGTTAGCCTCGCGCTAGCTCACATAGTTGCGCGGCGGCGAGGCGAAGGATCGACAGTCGCGTTACTCGAACTAGGTCGGTTGAAAGAAACGGAGGTCTGTAAACATGTGCCGTAAAAACGAACGCGTCACGCGAGCGATTTTGTTCGCGCAGAAAACAGCTTGGGGCAAAATGCGCCTGCTGGCAGGGCAGTCAGAGGTGAGCACTGCCACCAGATAAGCGGCGTAATGGAAGAATAGATAGAGCGTTTCATAGACACGTGATAGTTTGTAACCAAGATGAAGCGTATGGAAGTCGTCTCTCCAGTCCGCAATGCACTCGGGTGGTCTGTCAAAGTGAAAGAAGTCACCGGTGTAAATCTGACACATCGTAGGCACCACGTTACGCGATGCTGTCAACCATTTCAGTGGGGTCTTTTAAAAAACTGGGTCGGAGCATGCCGTGCAATGCGATAGCACTTATTTAATGCGTTTACTTCCGAGCGTTTTTATTCTATAATAGAACCGCGATCTGATGAAATACTATGTAATTATCAAAAATATATATTTTGTTTTGCAAAAATAATTAATAAAAACATAATAAAAACTATTTTATGCATTTTTGATGAAATCTTTCCCGCGATCACCGGTGACCACCCCATCAATCAAAGCGTTAAATGAATCAACGCCTTTGAAAGATTGTAATACTGACTGACGCTATTACGTACGCGTACTTTTGATTGCCTAGAATATTTCGACTGTGACAGCACATGCTGGAAGGTCGACACCGCGGCATTTAGGTGTCATTCAGTGAAATGCGCGGCCATCAAAGTGTTAATATAACTGCAAAAAAATGCAAAGCAATACGATCCAGCTCCATTTATTCGATATCAAAAAATTCTATACCCAAATTTAAGTGCATCATCAACAGCATTGCCGCCGAACGGTGTAGCAACTTTGACGCGAAATCTGAATATTGCGTTGCTCTCACGTCCGCGTAATATCGATTCACCTAGAATAATAGATCTGCGACACGACATGCTGGAAGGTCGACGCAGCGGCATTTGGGTGTCGCTCAGTGAAACGTGCGGCCGTCAGTGTTAATATAGCTGCAAAAAATGCAAAGCAGTGCCGTCGAGGTTCCTTCATATCGAAAGATGCTATAACCAAATTTAAGTGCACCGTCAGCTGATCATTGCCACCGTACGCCGCAGCAGTTTTTCACCCTAAAACGGTTAACTAAAACTCGTCCCACCCTGGTCTCGCGCGGCAGAAAACATAGGAGTGCGGCTGACTTATCTCGATGACGAGATATCGTGCGCATTCATTGCGGGATCGCTCTATTTCGAAGCCGTAGAAGGTCAAGAACGTTTTCGCCGTGAGTTTGCGAACTTTCTGCGCGAATATGCTCTTGGCCTGTGCGAGCCGTGCACGTATCCATGTATCCGGGACGAGAAGGAACGAAACGAGCGTGTAAACGTCGCGTATTTCACGCCAATGAAAACCGCACGGATCATTACGGGCGATCGCGGTGGGACGGGGAAATTTTCTGCTGCGGTTGAGCGTGCGTATACAGAGAGGTAACGTTAACCGAAGTGGTACTGGCGGGCGAAAGGGAAAAAGCCCGAGGAGGCTAGCGGATGTTAAAGAGGCGAAAGAGTGTAAGCGTCTCTGTTGCGTATGCACGGGAGTAGGGAAAAGTGGAAGAGAGAAACAGGGCGAGGCGCGGAGTGAGAAGCGCAAGGATACGAAATGGCGCGATAGGGGAGGGTGAGGAAAAAATGAAGAGACGGGCGGAAAGAGGCAGGAAAGACAATGCGACGAAAAAAGTGGCGGAGCGAGGGAGAGAAGGAGGAACAGCGTTACATTTACGCCCACCGAATCGTACGTGAGGTGAGGGCACGAAAAAGGTAGAGAGAGAGACATTAGAGGCCTGAACCGGGTATGCCTTTACGATACCGTCCTTCGCCATAAACGTCACGTATCTTTGGCTAAAGAGAAGCCGTACTGGCGCCCTCCTCGCACACATTCGCCACGCACCTTTATTAACGACGAGACTTTGCCTTTCACCGACTTCCGGGATTGAGGGAGGTGTGCGTCGGAGAAGGTACCTGTTTCCATCGGGTGGAACAGAAGGAAAAAGAGACGACGATGTGAGGGCAGGCGAGGGTAGGCGCGCGCGTTTGTTCCTTCGAAACAATTATGTTGCCAAACGGGACACTGGCAATGTGCGTGGCGCGGCTTGCCGGGAGGCCGAAAACGGACAAAGACCGGTTTCATGAAAGTTCTCCGCGAAGTATTTCTCGTCCGCGCGCTGACCTTATTGATCGAAAGAGGGGTATGAGTAAACCTCACGGGTTCAAAAGTGTCGTCGCGATACGTGCGAGATTCGAAGAAACAAGGCACGCGGTACGCAAAAGAAAAGTCGTGACGGTTGCGAGATCACGGAGAGTGGGTGGAGGAAGGTTGCGAATCTTCCTTTTCTACCAATGCGACACTGCAGAATGTTAGGAGTCCTTATTTTACGGCAAGACAAAGAACGGGTACAAAAATAATTACACGTTGTTTGAAATGCAATGGTGCACTAGCTTCTGCTTTTGAAACACTTAGAAAATCAATAAAGACAAAACCACAATCCCCACGTACCATAATGCACAAACTACAGAATAGAATGACTCCATATTTTACGGATAGACGAGGAACAGCTTATTGTAAAAATAACAACACCATGTTCGAAATCAATAAAAACAAAACTACACCTTACACCTAACCCACCACTACACCCAAACTGTAGAATGTAACGAGTCCATATTTTACTGCCAGACGCAGAAGAGCTCGATGCAAAACTAATTACACCGTATTCCAAATACAACGCTACGCTTCTCCTTTTCAATCATTTATCCAATCAACAAAACCAAAAACCACGCCTCACATCACAGCCAATCACTACACCCAAACTATAGAATGTCACGAGCCCATATTTTACTGCCAGACGCAGAGCAGCTCGATGCAAAACTAATTACACCATATACCAAACGCAACGCTACGCTTCTCTTTCCAATCACTTATTAAATTAACAAAAACAAAACCGCACCCCACAGTCACAAGCCATCATACCAAAAATAACTACTCCCCAACTGTAGAATGTGAAGAGTGTACACCTTACTACCATACGCGGCACAGCTCGGTGCAATGCCAATTACACCACATTCGAAATACAACACTGCAGCTCTCTTTTTCAATCACTTACTAAGTGAACAAAGCCAAAAACCACGCCTCGCAGCGCTAGAACGAAACTTTACCACGCGGCCGAAATGCAACCCCGCCCACAATCTGAATCTCTCTGTTCTGGCAGGAAAAGCGAGCGACACACCAGCCGCGCGGGCCATTAGGCCAGCGCCGTTTGCGTATCCGCTCGCGCGGATAGGTCAATCCCAGCGTTAAGCTTCCAGGATCGAGCAGGGGCTTCGGGTGTCTCTCGATTAAGAGCGAGCTTGCGTTCCGAGGCGCTCGTAACGCCGCTCTAAGAGCCCGTACCTGTCCACGGCCGGGTAATACCTGAAAACATGTCTCTATCACGAAGGAGAATCTCCCTCGTCCGGTAACGCCTTCGCATAAAACCGACGTTTTATCCCGTCTCCGGCGGCCGCGACGTGTTTACGGCGTTTCTATAGTCGACGGTGCAATAAGCTCGGTGACGGGGGAGACAGGGGATGGCGAGGGAGACGGAGGAGGCGACAGGACGGGTCCCACTCGGGGGACCGGCAGGGAGAAGGGAGTATTTTCACGGGGCGGCTTCTAAATTAAGAGACAGGAGCGTAAGGTGGCGCCGACGAGAGGAGCGGCTTTTTCTACTCTTTTCCGGTTTCTCGTTGGATACGTCGCGAACGACCACCAATACCAATCTGCCGACGGCGACGGAACGCGAGGAGGCTAAGTGCTCCCCTTGCGGCGCTGCCCGCCTCACAAACTTCGTCCTTCCTGTTCCTCCGCAACCACTTCTTGCACCGCGGACGCGCCGTTAAACCGCCTTGCTCAACAACTTGTCCAATCGACGCGCTTGTCTAATTAGATATAGAATAATCGCCCGGTAATTGAGTGCGTATGAAGTTTCGCTGTAAACGGAAGCGGCGGGGCTGGCTAAGAGTTCGTGTGTTTCGAGAATTCTACAATTTTTTTTATCAAATGTGCATGCATGTTCATCGAGTTTACACGTCGCCTATGTATACGTTACTCTACAGGGTGCGGCGCCAATATCCGGACAAAATTCGATTTAAATTTCCCGTCGTTCTATACTACTTGGAGATGTCGCTATTGGCAACCAAATAATTTGAAGCATGTAATAAACATAAACATAAACACACCTCCAAACTGTAACTATGTTAAACCAAAGTGCAGAGTACGTATTATCTAATTCGCAATTTTGTATAATTAGATATAGAATGGTCGATAACTCAGGACGTACGAAATTTCGCTCTAAACGGAAGTGCCAGAGTCGAACAATGGCAAGCGGCAATAAATCTCAGAAACTGTGTGAAACGATGGACGATGTGTTCGGCAAAATTTTCGAGCGATTCCCTGCTACCGAAGCGCGCATGCAAATGTACTCACGTTCACCGAGTTTACACGTCGCCCGCGTTTACGTTATTCCGTTTAGCAGCTGTGCTTTGTATCTCACGCGATGCCCGCGACTGAGCGTCATGTACGAAAGAAGTCGCAATCAGAATTCTTGTGTCGATAGAGCGAAAATTCGAATCACACGTTGACGCGAGGAACGAACGGTGATCGGTGACCGACACAGTCTCTGGTGGCCGTTCGCAAGAAGGACGACCATTGGTATTCTGTAAACGTGCCGTCTGGGTCGTCATACCGACACGCCAGCAACGACGCTCGACGTCTCTGCGTGCGTAGTTGATAGGCAGACGTGATACGACCCGACGTCTAAATATGCTCAAAGTCACGAATCCGTCGATCCGTTCGTTGGGCACCAAGCACATCTTGCGGCTGTACTTTGTCTCCCACTGCATTCGATGATCGCTGCCTTCTATCAACTGCGACCACACTGTTCGCTGAGCGCACTGTTCACAATTTGATTAGAGTGCCTAACGGTCATTTTTCTTTCGAATAATATTTAAAATAACATGTACTATTTTAAATGAGTACGAACATGTAATCTTCATCGTGCAACGAGTGGATTCTGGTGCAAACTGGAGTGCCTGATAGGAATTTTTCTTTCGACAGTTTCGTCAAATAGCGTCTATTATTTCAAAGGTGTATTAATATGCATATTTCATTGCGAGAGGGGTAGATTTTCTGGTGCAAATATTTTGTGAATTTAGTTTAAGAGTAGATTTACGGGATACGGTAATTTAACGGCTGGTGGATTTCACGAGGTGAATGATAGAAACGGTTACTGTTATTTCCATGCAAATTTTGCTGACTATTATTAATGGAATGATGCGAACATACTCAAATCATTAATTTTTTCAAATTCTGTGTATTGTGCCAACTGGTCATGATGAAGGACTTGTTGGAGCTTATTACTTCAACCAAACCTAACCCGACGCACGGATGACGTTTCCAATGTAAGACAAATGCGCATTTCCACCAAGGAGCGCAAATCGACAAAAATGCTATTTCTGTATGAATAAAGGGGAAGCATTTCGGTAACAAGTGTTTCGCGGCGGAGAAAGTTTGTTGAGTGAAGAACCGATAAAATTTGACGTTCATCTAAAGTATGCAATTCGTACGATATCCGGTGATCTCGGAATCGCCAACGCGACTCAGGCCAATCACACGATTGAGATTTGTAACTGGTTTGGAGCGTTATTCACGCCCGCCGCGATCAATGCCGACAGTTGACTGCCGCCATAAAAAACTTTATCTGCAAGACAGAGAGAGGCCTAGGGGACATTTGCATTTTCATTGGCTCGTGAGGTGTAGTAGTTCACAACTCGTTATGTTGCTCCGCTGGAACCAGCGGCTGACCACTCTGACAGCTCCACAACGCAGGTCCTTGCCTTCGCATGGCGAAAAAGCCACATTTCAATAAAACAAATCACTTCATTTTCCATATCTCCTCCTGCCGAATTACGCGGCGACGGATGGCGTAGACAGGAAAAGTGGACATATAAAGTGAAGCATCAAACTGTCAGCACGAGCAGAAGCCGCAGAAAATAGAAAGACAGCAAAAAGACATGGCAGAGACTATGGCATGGAAAGTTGGAAGACGCTGACATAAAAAAAAACTTTCACAACTCGTATGTTCTATGATAATGTGTGTTATCGGAGCCGCAACCGAACACTTCTGAGTAACGACGATAAGCCGAAGAAAAACATATTCCGAGCATGATTGACTCGTTGTTCCGTTAACGGGTAGTAACGATTAGATATAGGCAAACTGCAATCATTCTTTCACCACGAGCGCATACGAGTGATCCTAATTGAATGTTCCACGCCGATTGGAATATTGGTCGCAGCGTATATTCCACCGTTCCTTTCATGCCTGCAACGAGACGCCAATTCGTACAAGTGTCTTACAAACGCGCCCATCAATCTATAACGTAAGTACGGCCGCACGAAGAAGAATGATCAACGAGAACAAACGCAGCAACTCCGCCATCGTCTGCTCCCATCCCACCCGTATCACATTGTCTATCCATCAATCCTGACAACGTTTCACGGATCAATCTGTTCCCCGGCAGATGAAATATTTTCGGGCCACCTGTGCAACCGAAGATGAGTCCATTAAACCCCCGACGTTCCTCGACGGCGCACATGCACGTGCGTGGCGCGATGTATGCATGCGGTACCAGTTACTGAATCCTCTTCTGCGGTCGTTTCTTTTATCGATTGCACCGGCCTTGACGTGCCATCCTTCATTCATACCAACCTACATAAAGCGGACGCGGACAGCGACGTGCGCGCACACCGACTACATTCAACCTGTCCAGAAGCTCGCGCTCACTGTTTACAGAGCGCAGCAACTCGCCGAACGGGAATAGAAATGATTTTTTCCCAGGGCGACCGCCACCTGTCGCTCCCCGGCGCCGAGAGAGAAAAGGCGCGCGGAAAAAGTTCGCACGAAAGAAGACCGTGGCTTGTTGCACCGCCGAACGACTCGCAGCTCCTCCGTCTCTTCGCGTTCGCGCATTCGTCCGACGGCTCGTTATCGGTCCCTCACCGGTTCCCCCGTTGTCGAGAGCCGTTCCGCACATATCGATACAATAATAGCCCCCGTGGACTCTTCGCCTCTTCCCGACCGACCACTTGCCGACACTAGAGTGTTCCCCAAAGATAACGCGGCTCCTCGTGACGTCTCCCGGCGCGACGCGCGATTCAACGTTTCGCATGGGCAATTAAGCGACGTGACTCGACACCGTTCACGGTATGAAAACGTCATGACGCGATTAAGGCCTCCTCATGTCACCTGTCGCTCGCCTGCCCGGGGTGCTGCTTGGGGTGCTGGTCGGGGTGCTGGGACGCATTCGCACGCGCCGACAGTTCGACTGCCCCCAGATTCATTGCGAAAATGCACTTGAGCAGTGGCGGGTCGTGAAACTGTGAGATTGCTGGCATTGTCGAAATATAAGCATGCATTGTCACTGCAGTATAGACGTGCTTGAGTAAAATAGCTCAATTATGATAGAAAATCAATAAAATTAACAATCGCACAGTTTGGTATAATTCGAAATGACTAGAAATAATATCCGTTCTACTTGTTTCGTCTCGTGTGAAAAGGCCAATGACTTTTTCCTGAGTGACCGTTGAAAATCTTTTTCCGCATTGAAATCTTCGCGAATGCATTTAGTTTATCCTGGGCCATGTTAGATACATGTTTGACACGGATAAGGAACACAATTCGTATTATAACTGATTGATGATACAATTACATGTTAGGAGCGAAAATAAATAAATGAATGGATGAATTTATATGCCGAGAACAATCGGGGGTAGTGCCGTTCTGCAGTAGATATACATGAGAAAGATCGCGGGGAAATTAATAATCGAACGTGCGCGATGATGTCCTAGTTCTCGCTTGACCGGTCTATTGACTGATGAAATGTTTATCGCGCTCCGATGGCAAAAAGCGGATAAAGGTTTAATGGGTAGATAAGTGAATGGCGGCGGAGGACTTACATTTGGCGAGTATAGAGTTTATCTGACGGACATATTTGGTTCGTGAAAAGGTTACTTGCATATAGGCGATAAAGTGTTACGGGTTATTGAATAACATGAAAGCTGTTTGGGTGAATTAAATAAATTGTTTGTGTAAACAACAGGGCGTATTAAGCAAAACAAGAGACTAGATTTAAGGACACGTCTGCCTTCGCGTAAGCTAAAATTTACATTTGTTTTGTATTGTACCTTCCACTATGCGTGAGGTACTGAAAGAACGGAATTGCAACATGCTCTAATTTTACCGGTATATTCTTATCTTGCCAGTTCTGCCGCTTTCAAATTTTTCATATATCAGTCGCGCTATTTAAAAAATTACATTTATTCCCCACACAGCTTCTATAAAGATTGCGCAAAATCGGCGCGACATCGACGAGCGTGCCGTTGTCAGCTCCATCTTTTATCTGCTGGACCTTTGCTGTATCTGTTTAAACAAGATAAGCCACGTGTTGGCAAACTCCGCGCGACGCCCTCCGGTGCAACATTCGCGGAAAATAAATCATCTCTCGCACTCCGATAGCATTGCCGCTAGGACGGGCGCATTTTTTAACCACGTTCCAGACTCTTTCTCGGAAGCGCGAGTCTTCGCAGCGCAAGGCAAGCAACCGCAACTTCAACTTGCATCGCTCGCGTCGTCGCACAAACGAATTTGCAGAGAACATCCTATTTTGAGCGAAAAGCAGCGAGGAGACGCGAACACGGAACGAAAATCGGCGAGAGGGGTCGCGAGGCGAGTGGCACAGGAGGGCGAGAGGGAGAAAACAACAGCTAAGTTCGTTAAGGCCGTACCCCGCTGTTCGAGAGACTAATAGGCGTGCCATTATGACGGAAGCAGGAGCCGCCTCAAAATTGCACCGCGAAGATTCCTAATCACGTTTTCTCAAGACAAAGGGCAGCAGCCGAGAGGCGAGTGGTGAATAGAGGAAGGGCGAGCGTGGAGGACAGCGAGGCCGGGGGCAGGACGGAAGGGAAGCGGGTAGCGTGCGAGAGCGAGAGGGAAAGAGGGGAACGCGAGAAAAAGTGGCAGGCCACTGAGCGAGCCCGAGGTGGGAACAAAAGCCACCTCTTCTTGTTCTTCTTCCACCTTCTCGTCTGCGGAGGCATTCGGCGCATCATCGCAGAAGGATCACTCCGTTCAACCATTGTGACTTCTTGCACGTATGAAAAACCACAAACCACTGACGTTATTTCGCGGCTGCGAACACGAAGGGCTAGCCTTCCCTCCTTCTCATCCTCATCCGCCTCATCTTCACCCCCTTTCCGCGTGGCCCGAACCACATAGGTAATACCTTCCAGTCCCCCGGCCCCACCGCGCTCCTATCTACCCTTTCAAATTGATTCTTTAACGTCCACGCTAACGCGTCGCCAGTATGGGACAGGATTCTCGTTGAAAGCGGACTTTTACGTCGGCGTCGACAAGCCGCGCGTCCGCCAGTGCGTATCAGATGTCCGTCACGGCCGAATTCAATTGCGCTCGCGCTCGCTCTGGCGGTATATGCCTCGCTATCGGTACGCGGTTGGCGTACCGAGAAAGACACAAAGCCCGCGACCGCACGATCCATTCAGCCAAAGTCTATCCCCTCCTCGCTCCGGCCAGCCTGCCGAGAGAATGATAGTCGGGGAATACTTTGTGGACCATAAATAAGTCAATCGTCGATGGCAGCGGGCTCGCGGGGAGCAGCCGGGCGAGCCGAAGAATCGCGTTTGTATTTTGAGCGACAGCCAATATTTAACTCCGCCAATGGCAGCCAGGACGACGGCGACGACGACGACAGCGACCCGAGGGGACTACCGAAGACAAGTCGTGTTCTCTCGACGGAAGGCGAAGGTCGAAGAGAGCCGTCTGTCCCCCGTGTACGAGAACCGCGTGTGTACGTGATTCTTCTTCGACGTACCTATCCAGAGACCCTACATGGCGCTTTCGACAAGGTAACCGGAGACGGTTCGACGAGACCTGTGATTCTTGGAAACGACGCTGTCTCGCCGGACAATAACTCACAAAACTGAGGAGAATATACCGAGCGTTACCTCGACACATTCTCGCCATCGAGCCGATGCAGACTGACGTGTCTTTAATTCGGAACGGCGCCAGAGATTACTGCAACGCTCTTCTAACGCTACGGCTACGAGCGTCCAGTCTTTTAACACTAGATTTACGGAGAAATATGCAAGCGCGGGACACTTTCCGAAGAAATATGTCTACTCCGGGGAAGTATGCAGATAGCTGAACCGCACAATTTCAGTACTGGAAGCCTTAGAAGAAAATTAGTTTGCATGTATATTCATATCATATAATTAATAAATGATTTTTAATATTTTGGTCGTCAAGTTCGTAATCCGGCAAATTAAGTGTTCGTCCCATAAATCTGGTATCAACAAACGCGAGAAACGTTAGTACGTGAAAATACGCTGCATGTACAGGCGATGTTTAAAATCTGCGTTATGCAATTTAAGTTGGCACTATACAATGATTGTTTTCGTGTAGAATAGTTTTACTCAGACATTAATTGGACGCCACATGATTCCCTCTGCAATATTTCATACGAATGCCGCTTTGTGGCCAAATATCGTTAAAACCACATTTGTCTCATCGTTTTAGCGCACACGTCACACGAATGTTCTATGTCTTATCAATCGATCTTAATGGCGAACCGTTTCAATCGAAAGTAGTTCGACTCGAGCATTTATGTGATTCCCCTGCGCTGCAATGTGTACCACACGATGACACATATGTTTCCACGTGAGCGCAACTCGTCCCCACGGCAAAATTCCCGGCCGTCGGAACGTTTAATTTCGGAGGCGGCCGACATCAGGTCGAAGGATTGACGATTACTGGGCGACATTTTCGGGTAAGGGAAGATCCCACCATACGGTCGTCCCCGCAAAACAGATCAGCGGGTTTCCGCTTAATTGGAGGATACCGACGAATAACGTCGACCGATTGGCTAAGATAACGCGGTTGAAAGTTGCGGGAGCTGAGTGAAGCCTCCTTCCTCACTTGTCCTCTCTCTCTCTCTTTTTCTCTCCTCGACAGTTCTGTTCGCTACCGACTGCTTCCAAGGGTTCCTAATTGTCAAGATCGAGCACCGTAATTACACCCTCGACGATTCTCTCTCCTCACCGGGAATGAAGGGCGTCCCGTTAACGGGGCCCGGACGAATCCCTTCCGAGGTAAAACGATACTCAGAACGAACAGGTAGTCGGACGAAAGCGTTTCGGACTACCCGGGTCTTTGATAAGAGCTGATACGCGTGCTAACCTCCGCTTTACACTCTTTGGCGACCGAGAGCAGCGAACCTTCTCGTAAATACCTCAAGAATCCATTAACGGACGACGTCAACGAGAATACCAGAGTAAGTCGCATTTCATAACTTCGTGCAAGCTGACACCCACGGCGTCGTGTTGCGGCGCACCTCAATAGGATTTTGTTGATACGTTCGAGGAAGATATCGTCAACGTCGTTGAAGCTTCCAAGAAATTGAGACGCGCGTTGTGATAAACGAATGCAGCGGACGTTACCGCACGACGTTCGCGAGAAACGTCGATGTTATCTGCCGCGAGATGATCTACTTTAACACATTGTTTGCGGTTTAATGTAGGTTCCTCTTACAGTTCTGATGGTTATCGGCAGACGCCAGGAGGTGCTGCGTCGGTGTACGCTTGTCGATACAAATATAAGGCGTGAATTAAAATAGTGCGGGTCTTTGGCGTAGTGCTCTTGGGATCGGCGTGCGTGTTGATTGAGAAAGTTGGGAACTTCGATGGGAATGTCACGAAGCGCTGAGGGTCTGGGATCAGTACATGTTTTAAATGTGAATTAATTATCAAGCGGATATAATATTGTAGCGCGATGTTTACGGATCGTGGAGATATCCGCCGATATGATAAATCGTCGGTGTGTTTTATGTAGCTATCGCCCAACACCGGAATGTGACTCGTACGTGACCGGACCATTCCAAATTCCGCAAAGCGCCGATGTTCGTGTTTGCCACCCATTCGCAGAATCGCACGATCAAACGCAAATTCCACGGACGCGTAAAAGGACGAAAACGTCGCTCTTAAATCGAATGGCCTGATCCGCGAAAACAATATGATTTCACGCACACCTTTTAAATAATTGAGGCATGATTTCGGAGCACCGTTCGTGTTCTGACGGCAAAGTTATCGTCGGCCGGCCAGACATGTCCCCGACACGCAATCAGACGATCTCGTATCCCAAAAATTTCCGTACAATCGCATTTGTCGGTCGCACTGGCAGATAGCGCAAATCTCGGCACAGCGACTTGACGCCTACTGGACGCCGTACATGTGCGTTTGACGATTTTACGCAAGTGGCCGCGGCGTCTGGCATCCTGTTATACCGCGGCTCAATATAATTTCGTCTAGCTATCTCGCGTGAGCGTTCGCTCGAGTTGGCAACACGACAAGCCAGTGAACGACGCCCGATCGGGGACTAGATTCGAACGAGCTGGCAGCGTTCGTGATAGACGATCAACTTAAAGGATCAATTCGTAGACCGGCGCGAATGCCTAATGCGCCCAGCTCTGCGATCGAAATCGATGATCCAAAATGACACGCTCCGTCTGACAGACCTGTCTAACGCTAATTATTCCGACGTACTCGACGTAATCTCGCGATCCGCATCGATCCTCGTCCGTCTCTATACTCTTGACACTGCTCTACACCGTTCGCGAGAGATCTTGTTCGTCGAACTCACCAGTGTAGCACCAGGCCGGCCAAACGACAGGACTTTCGGTGTCCAGCTCCCTCATTCTCTCAGCGACCCGCGGACATCTCCACTCGGTTCTTTCCGATGTGGCCCTAAGAATGTCCAGTTTGTCGTGGGATCTTCGGTGCGGCTCTAGCAAAAGGTGCTGCGACTTTGGCAGGCCTCGAGGAGCGCGGAACGATCGGAAGGATGTCGAACGCAGCTGCGCACACCTTTGGCTGGAGTTCGCGCGTCCAAGGCGCAACGTCCAACCACCTGTTGAACGTCACCGACGAATCGCGGAACAAAGGTCGCTGTCGCGTACTGACCTTTTGGCGAGATGAATCGTGAAGATTGAGAGCGGCGAGCGGAGACGAGAGTGACTTCTTGAAAAATGCGCAGATACGCGCAAGGATCTCACTTGGTTGCTGGCTTATCGGGGACATGCACGTGCAAGGGCCCGCTTCTAAGAGACAGATAACACGCACGATAAGCCGTCGGTGTCACCGCGCTCTACCTGTAACGCTGATAAGACACGAACGAACAGTCATCGACTCAATTCGGCCTCTCGCCTTTTCACTCTTCACTTCGCTACGTCTGCTCCGTTCCGTGCGAGTCGCTGCGCGCGAGGAATGTGAGAACAATTTCGTTCCTATTAGATCTCTCCGCTTGTCTTTGTTGTAACTTTGACCTCTGCAGACTCGCTCCGCGTTAACCCCTTGTCACGCGTGTTACACAGAAAGGTGCCCCTCGTACGACTCCAATCGCGCACTAAATGTCACGGAAATGTCAATGAGGATTCACTGAGACCTGACACCTTCTCACGAATCGAGAGTCCCGCTTTCCTTCGTAGCCGTCGATGCCAGCTCACGTAAGAGGCTTTCTTCTGTCCTTAATAGAGATACCGCCAGTGACACTGTCAAATCTCTACCTCAATCGACACCTGCTATTTACGAACACGCTTGTCTCTCTCACCACTGATTTCATGAAACCAACCTCACGACCTCCGTTTCTCCCCTTGGAAGCAACAAATTTTTCTCTCGGAGAATCTCCGCATGCCATTCAGTAGCTTTCGTCTCTGGTCTATCACGTCCCCGCGCCACTGTGTTCTTTGCGTCACTGATATCTCGGCACAGCTAAATTTCACACGCAAATCACCGACAATACTGCGCCGCACGTTTCCCGCCGTTCGACGTTCATCTCAAACTCAAGCGTCAACAGTGCACAGAACAGTCTTCCGTCTTCTGAAGCTGCCAGTCGCGCACCATCAGCACGTTTCTTCGCATTCGTCGGAATCGTCCGACTTCCCATCCGTTGTCTAGGACGCACGTGCGATTTGCAGCCTCTCGTCGTGGTCGGAATCGCAGCGGCACGTTTCACGTTCCTCGCCGTATTCCGAGTCTATGGAGCGTCTAGCCGCTGTCGCATTCCTCGCGAGCGGCATCAACAGGTGGTGGGCATGAAGAGGTGCCTCGGTGGTTGCGTACCGATGGCTGCGTACCGATGGTTGCGTACCGATGGCTGCGTTATCGGGGGAAACTTCAACCCCTGCCGGTCTTCCGTGCGTTCGTTCGCCAGACGGCTCAGTTTTCCGCGGCTCGTTGACGTCCCGCGAGATGACACGACACTACAACACGGCACAGGCTGTGTGCGACGTTCAACAGGACGGAGACGGACGGTCTTCCAGACTGCAAGAGCAACAGGGAAGGCCGAGGTACGCGCGCGCGGAAAGGGAGCAGTCAGCAAAGAAAGATAGGGAGACACGGAGAAAGAGGGAGGCCGAGAGAGGAAGAAACGAAAACAGGTAGGGATAGGAAGGCAAAAAAAGAGACATAGAGAGACGGTAATGCAGAAAAAGAGAAAGAGAGGGTGGGAAAGGGGGAGAGAGAGAAAGAGAAAGAAAGAGAGAGAGGGAGAGAAAGAGAGGGAAGAACCTGACCACCGGACACACTGTGCTCTGCCTCGGTAGGCACAACACACAGGCAAGCGGAGTGGCACTTAGGTTGGTGCACCTGCCGCGAGAGTCCGCGTCGTAATGGGAGCGGGGCAACGGGCGGCAGGTAGGCAGGCCCACGACTCGTCAACCTGCGGGAGAAGGGGAATCAGTCACATGGCGAGGTGCCTCACGCTGCCTGCGAAGAGGAGGTGGTAGCTCAAGTGGATGGTGGTGGTGCTGCTGCTGCTGCTGCTGGCGGTGGAGGTGGTGGTAGCAGTGGTGGTGACGGGAACGACGGCAATGGTGGTGGCAAACGTAGCGGTGGTGCAGGGCGCTGGAGTAGGAATCGCCGAGGGACCGCAGGGAGAGCAAATGACGGCGGGGCCGGCGTAACCCTTTCGCGAAACCTCTCCACGCGAAACCTCTCCACGCGAAAGGTCGCGCGGCTCGGAGAATCCGCGAGCTAGACGCTTGCGAGCGAATATAAGAATGAACGGAGGGCAAGCGGCAAAGTGTTGACGGCCGAGAGCCCTGATCAACGTGCTGAGTGCAGAATATAGTTAGCATGCTTTTGGAGCTTGGCTCTAAAGGCAAGAGAAGTTAAAATTTCGGGTTGAAGGTTGGAAACATAGAGTTGTCGACAGAGACAAGGGACGCTGTAGATGAACAGGTTAAATGCAGACTCTGTCCGAAGAGAGTCCAAGGCTGCGCAGCAACCTGGTGAACGTGGAGAGTGCCAACTATAGCCAATGCTGGGTCCGTGTGTTTCTAGGGACCAGCGACTAAAGGTGAGAGGTAGAGGTAATTAACATTTGAGGTTGATGGGGTGAAAAATAAACTTGTCGACAGAAAGTAGCCACTGTGTAGATGCAGAGAAATCGCAAACCAGACGCAAGTGGCTGACGCTTGCAGGTAGATATAAGAATTAAGATAGCGCGATGTTATTGATTAATTGCGCGATTGTCTACGATACGGAAGCTATGCGGCGAAGTGTTGACGGTGGAGGGTAAGAATCTGATGAACGTGAAGAGTGCCGACTATAGTCGACACTGGGCCGGAGGCGTGCTTTGGGGACCAGCGACTAAAGCCGAGAAATGAAAGTTAAATTTTGAAGTTGATGGTTTGAAAAATAACTTGTGGGTCAAAAGAAGATACATCCTACACGAAGAGGTTAAACGCACGCTCCGTCAAAAAAGGAGCAAAGGCAGCGCAGGTTTGCATCAAATTCGATTTGCTGATGATTAGGGTATGTAGCGGTTAAGTACGTCTGTTTACTGGTATTGAAGACGCGAGATGGAGACAGCTGTGAATCTACGTCAAACAAGGACAGCAGGAATGCCATTCAAGTCTTGTATTGCAAGAAAGTCATTACAGAATGACCTGTAATTGCATGTCTTGACCAGCTCCTTCTATGACATAAACAGAAACGAAGCCGAGTGGAAAATTGACGGATAAGCTTGTTTTCTCGTAGACTACCGGTTTTCTGTTTAAAACACGAAGCAAATATGCCGCGCCGTCGATTTTGCCATGCCGAAAGGCAGACGCGTAACAATCTCTCCATGCTTTGACTACCGATTACGGTTCCCCACAATCGCCATCGACAGAGGTCCATATTTGGCCGCACTTTGCTTCGGCGCGCGCGGAAAAGCGCGTCTATTGAATTCCAGGCATTTTCAAAGAACGTCGGCATCATCCCACATCAGATCCTAGCACGTAAGTTCTTCCACACACGTCAACCACTGTCAAAGAATCACTTGCACGTCTCTATCTTTCTCTCTCTGCCTCTCCACATGTCCTTCGAGAATAAACCAAATTCTTCAACTCGCGGTTAGCCAAGGTTGCACCACTACGTTTCGCCGACGAATTTGATCCGTCTCATCGTGTGTCCCGTCCGTGAAACGTGCACGCACACCGTCGCGGTATCAATAAAGGAAATCGACTTTCACAAACGAGACCTCTGAAAATCGTGCTCACGGCGACCCTTCGTGCTTAAAGTGACCACAACTGCGAGACGAACGACTTGCAACCGTGCACCACGGTAGGGATACCATGTGGAGCATGGATGAGAGCTTGTTAGGTTAACCATCACATTGTTTCGCAAGGGCGTGGTGTCCGTGTTGCTGCAACGAGGTGCGTGGATGTGCAACGAGGAGGCTGCTTCTCCTGCGGCTCAAGGATCGAGGCGTACCATCGAGTGCGATATATCGCGGCCGATATATATCACTCGTCCGGCAACCCACTTCTATATGTTTGACCGGTTGCGCGTACAATGTCCGAAATGGATGCTGTGACCATTATCGGACGGAGAACGTGGACACGTGAACGTTTTTTCTTTTCTTCCTCATCACGCATAGGTGAGACGCGCGTGATGATTGTGGGACGCCCGTAAGGTAACGGTGAAGAAAACAGATGATGTCGGAGCGCGATTACGCTAATGTCCGCCGGTGTAAACGTTGCGCGCGCAACGATTGGGCGTTTAGGGGAAACACAGTGATTGATAGAAGAATGCCGCGTCCACCGGGCATGGGATGAAAGTCATACATATGAATTATTTTCGGAGAATAATTGCTCGAGCAATTTATAATGGAAATCAGAGCGTTAGTCCAATCAGGGCGCCATATTGAGCACACCTCGCAGCCAACCCGCAGATTGTATGTGTACGCGCATCGCCCCGAGGCTAGCTTCAAGGTTCTCGTTTAAATATCCGCTCGCTCGGAGATTATTCGAGGCAACGACGTTGCTCCTCGAGACGACCCGATGGATGGAGCGTTATATTGCTATCCTATCTACTGTCGATCGCGGAGCTTCCGCAGGTAACGATTACCACCTCGGCCATTTTCTTCACTGGAAACCTATCAGCGATTAAACGTTCCATCGACCTCCTGCACTGCCCGCGCAACGGTGAATATATTGATCGATCGTGACGATTAGTAGGAAGCAGATGCTTTATGCGCGCAACGAAGAGCGAGATTTATCAATGGAGCGCGCTCGGGGGGTTGAAATAGAGACTTTTGTTGCTCGAAAGACCGGCCACAAACTCGTGACATAACCAATTTCTGGGAATGACGCCATTTCAGAAGAGTTCTTTAATCTTTGTAACGCGGTTAAAATCCATTAGTCTCGATCGACAAAGTTGATTCATACCTGATAGGCCGTTCTCAAGAAGAAGAGCGCGGGTTTATTAATGCTACTGTCGGTATTTATAAATTGCGAACACGACCTGAATGTTCATAGCGCATTTTTATGAATGGGCCGTCACCGTATTATACACAGCCGACGCGCTGAATTTAATTATCACGTAACTCATACGACATTTCCCGATACCCAGTATCCCACTTCATAAATATTGCAGTATAAATTGTTTCGAACTAAATACGTGACTGACGCGGCTAAAAAAAGCGTTCCACGCATATTGCCTTCATTCAACAGTCTCCCGTAAGGCAACCAGTCTCAAACAGGACCACGCCATCGACACCGTCCACTATACCCGCGCTACTCACTTAAGGGTTCATAAATGCATGCCAGCGCCTTAATCGTCGTCCACCGACGAAAGTTCCCAAAGCCGAAAATGCCGAAACCCGCGAGACTTTCTAAGCTCTCGACAGTAACTGCCGGCTTTTCCAATGGATGAAGAAGCAGCACAAGGAGGCTGATGTACGAGATGCCGGCTCCACCTAGCCGGCCGGCTCATCTGCACAGACGAGAAGTAACCGGTGGCGTTCATGAATACGTGTTCATTATTTATGAGCAACGCCTCTCGGCATCAACTGGACCGGCCTCTCTCTACCTACCGGTAGGCACGAGGAGAGCCAACCGGATAACGTACTACGTCTTCATATTTTTTCCCCTCCCGCCGTCGCCTCATGCACGACCGATAATTAAAGGTGCCCCGCCAAGGACCTCGATGATTTATCGCCAGCGCCTACTCGACCTGATAAGATGGGGTCCGCTGATAACGAGGTGCCTTTTGTATATCGAGAGACTGATCGAGCGAAAGGACTCCCCTTCCCCATCTGTTCCTTCATGTTCTTCTGTCTCCCGCGTTCTCTCCTGTTCTCCACCGCGCGCTGTCGCTCTCTCACCTTCTGACCGCGTTATACGAACTTCTGGCCTCTGGCTACCGTCGGGGGCTCGACGCCTTCTGATGCATTCGCAACCGCTGCGAGTGGGCATTAAAGGGATGCGTTCGTCGCGACGAGAATACAGCCAGAATGCAAGCAGAATGCAATGAGAATGCGACGCGGTGCCGCCATGATGCGGCCGAGATGGGCAGCGTCGAAATTACATGCTTCGCGACAAGAACGGCGCCGGAGCGTCTTGGTGCCCCGATCCGAAACGAACGGGGGGCCGAGATTCGCGGAAACCGATGAAACGGTGGACGCGTGTCGGTCGGTGGAAGTACGGAGCACGCCTGTGTTCGTCTCACTTTTCTACTTTGTTCCAAAGTTTTTAAAGGATGTGAAGTGGTGCGCCTTTTTATGGTTGAAATGCGGCTTTTGTTGAGGTAACATGTTAGGAGCCGTACGAGTTTCCTTGTTGGGAGTCTATAATGTTTATAATTATCTTAGTCATATATTGGAATCATAAAAAGGCGCCTCATTTCAAATTCGTCGCTTCAATCATTACGAAGGTGGTTTATGGAAAAACGAATGGGCGTAGAGAAAATAATTCTTTGTTAGTTCCTAATTCTTTTGACTAGCTTACGCGCGGATGCGATTTAAGCATATTTACGAGAAGTTGTAGAATTTATCTGGGGAGCACAATCGAGGACGAGTAGAGCGTGCTATCAACGGAGTCGAAGATAAATTTATTCAGGAGATTGCAGGATCACACGAAATAGCGGGAGGAAATATAGTCTTAATCCGATGGTAAGCCGACGTTAGTCCTGAGACTTTAGACACCTGCGATTCCGGACGTAGAATGGAGACGTCCTTTAAAAAGCGTAAGGTATTCCCTTTCTCATTACGGTCCGCCGGATCAGAAGTGCTCATATTTCATACAGTCGTTCGCGCACAACTCGACACGACTTCCACACAGCGTCACGCACGCGTTCGTTGCTTTTGTGTGCGTGAGTGGAAGGGAAGTTGTGATCCCGCTGACCAAAGAAACTTACACGCAACTAGGTTCAGGACTAATTTTGTCGCATTTAATAATCTTACTGTCTTTAAGAATGACGGTCAGTGTATTTAGATAAATTATTCCCATTCAGTGGAATTGCTCTTACACGAAATAATTATCCGAACCAGAAAGGGTATTTCCATACAATTTGTAATCGAGTTCTTATGATGATAATAAAAACGTAGAAATTGTTGCAACCTGGGTTCAGGACTAACTCTATTTCTTCAAATGTAATGATCTCAGTACCTTTCAAAATGACGGTCAGTGTATTTAGATAAAGTATTCTTATTTCGTGAAATTGCTTTTATGCGAAATAACTATGTAAAAGAAGAAGAATATTTCTATAAATTTAGTAAACCAGTTCACATGAAGAATGAAATTCAGAAATTTAAACAAGGGCAGACAATAAGTAGTATCCGTGGTCAGACGTACGATTCACCTAACACAATCCTCACTCCATCTTTTGCTAATTATTTAGTAGTAATAAAAGTGTAGTACGACTAACCAACATTTACATTTCCAGCACAGCGGTTTCAACATTATCCATAACCATAACCGAAATACCCGTTATATGGTCAGTCGACAGGAAGCTGCCGGAAGAAAGTCAAAATGAAAACGGAGAATAATAATTCTCAATAAGAAAAGTTATGAAGAAGATTGATAACAAAACCAACAGCCGCGACTACGACGAGAACGGTGTAAAACACGGCATACGTCCACCCATATAAAGGAACGTACTTAATAACCTGATAAACCCCACCCAATATTCCAAGACGTTTTATCACAGAATCCACGGATGGGCTAAACGCTCGACGACGATACTGAAAATTCAATTGAGACGTCAAGCAGGCACTAAAAACCTCTTCGACGTACTGTACTGACACGAAGCCTCTGTCTTTTTGCCCCTTCCGCACCCTCACACACTCTCACCTTGGTACTCTACTCGAGAAACAGATACCATATCTCATGGTCACTTCGTCGCCCATACACTCTTGGGCCCTCGAATTTTTCAAGTCTGGCCGGGGTGACGTTTTATTGGCCGCTTGATTTACGACGAGCTTCGACCAGTGCGTAATTTGTTGCGCCGTATTTAATTTGCCTTAAAAGCGACCGAAGAGGACGAGGCAGCCGCGGACGCGAGAAGCCAAGGGGTTGGATCGTTAGAGGCAGCGACGACGGCGAGACAAAGAGGCGGGAGGCAAGGAGAGAACGCGGCTGTGCACGCGCATCTGCAAAAACGATAACGGACAAGCGGCTTCGCGGGATTTTTCTAATGGACCACCCCGTAAACACGTAAGAAATCGCGACTTTAACCCATTTGCATCATCGCTCTAAATCCGCAATCTTACTAAAAAATCCGACATGCGCAGCTATACGTTGCCGATACCAGCATGCGCAAGGAAGACTTTTAGTGTTTATTCTCATTAGAAATAGTGTTATGGGGTTATTCAAATTATTGTATATTTGAATATTATTGATAGTTCAGTAATTAAAAACGGGTTAACGTATTAACGATTGCTGATAAGCTGAAAACAAAAATTATTGTGTGCGGATTTATCCACTCCCGGTGGTAATGTCAGTCAGTATGGTCAGTTTTTGTTTGCGGATTATTCCGCCAAATGATGCAAATGGATTAATGGGCCGCGACGAGAAAGGACAAGACGATACTGACGTGACAACGCAATAGACGTATTCATTTGCGGGTCTGGAAACGTCGGAGTCATCGTCACCAGTGCGCACTGGCATCATCCCTGCTCGTCGTTCCCCACTGCCACCCCGATTACTGTCACACTGTGCTCGGGCGCCTTCGCAGGAAATCGAGAAGTCGTCGAACCGTTGATGACCGATCGATATCTTCCGCTACATCGCTCCGGCCACTCGTTAATTGAAGGGAACGCGGAGAGATTCGTTACTCCGTTGATCGATCGCTCCCCGGAGTTTTATCGGTGCGCTTACCGCGGGTAAAAGAAATTGACGACTGGCCGTGGAAAGCAGCGCATGAGTGCACGGCCACGCGTAGTCTTGGCGTGTTAACAAATTCGAACTCTAAATAACCGATAGGACTTTCGTGTCAATCGCTAAATATGAGAGTCAACGAGACCAATTTCAAACTATTACTCTAAAAGCCTAATTTCTGGTGTGTGCTGGGTATGGAACAGAAGCTGTCGGACGAGAGATCTAATGGGGTGTAATATGCGGATAAAATAGATTGACGACTAGCTATGGAAAGCAATGGAAAAGTGAACATGAACAAATTCGGACTTCAAGTAATTGATAGGAATTTTAGTTGTAAGCTGTTTTTGACGTATATAGTTATCATAAAGTAATGGCAACATTTCGTAATAAAAAGCTGTATGTAGTTTAGGGGTTGGATTACATTACCGGATAATTATTTTTAAAATCTTAATCCTTAAAATTTATCGAACACCCTTATCTCAAACAAACCTTCTTTTCACACATTCATCACCCCAGAACAGTTGTACAAAACCCCTGTCAGTAATAAAATTAATAAATAAAACTCACATTTCACTGCAACTTAATTTTCTATTTTACCCGCCGCACATACTCTGCATTTGACGCGTACACTCGTCATCGCTTACTTCTTGCGACACATTTCAGGTGCACACTTTTCACAGAGCTCGTAACAGTTAACCGCGTAATGTCAATCGACGAATCTAAGAATAAACGATTCCACTCCGAGACAATTATTCGAAAAACCTAATTCCCTGTGTACGCCGTGTAATAAACCGAGGCTGTCGGCTGGGAGATCTAATTAAGTGTAATACGCGGCGACATATGTTTTTCCGCGAGCTCCCGGCGAGCTTGACGGCGACGAACTGCGAGAAAGAGCAGGAACAGAAGGAACGAGAAGCAGAGAGAAGGTCCGCGTGGCCTTTAAACCCGACCTCACGTAGTCCGGCGAGTTTCTTTTTTGCAACGTAACGCAAAAAAGCGTGCTTGCTTTCGTAACTTACTGTTAACTCCCGGTAACACCGCGAGCATTGTGAGCACGTGACCCAGGTGTACGTGTGGGCAGGTACGGTGCCAAAACGGGAAAGGGCAATTACGGGATATAATGAAGACGGCGCGAAATGCGTTAGAACGCACAGCGGCTCGCAGCGTGATGAAGGCAATCGTTCGTTATCGATTGATTAACATACGCGCGTTGGTGTTGACGAACGGTAAACGGCATGATAAATGCAAATACGCACCATTGTAAATTGCGGAGTTGGGTCGTCGGGAACTACGCGAGAGGAAGGGAGACGGGCGAGCACGGATGATTCAGCGGAGGTAAAGGTCAGAAGGATAATCGTGCACTTCAAAGGTCAAGGGAAGAGCATCGAGGTGTCTAGTGGAATTCTCAATAAAAATATCGTTAGAGCGCCCAATAACGTCGCTGTGGAACTGCTCATTTTCGCGGACGGCGTGTTTTTTAATTCGCTTGGGAATGTCCCGTCGACGTGAGGTAAGTGATTGCGACGAGGTGACCGAAGAAATATTATACCCGGTCGTGTAAGCGTGGCTGGAGATCAGGCGCATTTTAATAAATTAGTCGCGTTAATGCGATACAGCGACGTCGGGTAATGTCGTATTGTGATTAGGAACTGCTGATTTCCAGTTATACGTATATGATAGCCGGATGACGCTTTTATCGACGCAATTTGCGACAATGTCGCTGTGGTATGCAAACTAGCAATAATTCCTTAATTGTATTACCTGAATTTGTAGCCTTCGGAATATATTATTGGCTCGCATAACCGCATTGCAGCGCCATCGGAACAGATCCGTCGGCAGTGTGAAATAGAAGTAGCGTGATACATTATATGTCAGCCAACGCAGCAAAAGTCTGACCCCGAACGGTGCGAGAACCACTTACTACTTTTCTTACATTCCCACCCGGCGTGTCGCATTTTCGTTATTTTCGACATTTTCCAGATATCGTCTAAATTAATTTTCGTAACGATCGTAAAAAAAATTTCGTAGCGATCACCACTATTTTCCAGACATCCTCTGAAATATTTTCCGTAGCGATCGTCGCTACGTTCTAGACATCTTCCAAAACAATTTTCGTAAAGATCGTCTATCCCGCGCACACGTATAAAATGGATTATTTACGAGCAATAACTCACGCGCTATCAAGGCGACGCGCACGGAAGGCGCTTCTGAAATCGAAAGGATACGCGGCCGACTAATTTAGTATTCCCCGCTGAAACACGACGCCGGTTAGCCAATAAACATGCGGCTCTTAATTAACCGTGAAGAAAGCCGTTACGCGATGATTCGGAGGTGTTCGAGTGCTACTTATCTGCGTGCAGGGACGGCTTTCGACGTTAGAACGATCCGGCAAGCGCGTATTTCTCCCAAAAAACTGACCGAACATTAGATGACGTCGATAATGTGCCGAATAAAATACATACTTATATCGCTGCCTTTTCCTTATTGCCATCGCGCGGCCTACGACTCGCGGCGTTAATATTCTTACGAGCGTTTCACGCCGCGGCAATATGACGCGTTCTTCTTTTACAATTCATCGTCGATGCACGACTAGCGGGGAGCCTAATTAAAGTCTAATAACTTAGCCGTCGCGAATCCATGGCCGGCGCGAGGCAGTACGTAATGTCGCTTTGGGAAATTATAATGGCCCTGCATTAATTGGGAACGGGACCGATCGATTTCTAGCGATAAAAACCGTCGCCGCGGTTAAGACCCGCACGGCTGCCGCGACGTTCAATTAAACGCACATTAACTTTTTTTGTCGGGGATAAATTCATGATGTGTTATGAATAGATTAATCGGAACGGGTCTAGGCATTTACCGTACTATCATTTTTTGTCGCGTAGCGTTAATCTGTTGCGACTGATTGCATTCACCTCTGGACAAAGGTCGCGTTGATGGGAGTCAGGGAAAGCGAGGCAACTGACAACAGGAGGGAGACGAACGCTCCTGTGGCCACCTTACTTCCCCTGAGAAAGTATGATCGCGGGTATACGGTCTAAAGAGGGACAGTGTTAAGGCCGAAGCGGACCAAAGGAGAGGGAAAAGAAAGGCAAAGAGGGCGCGCACGGTGCACAAAGTGCAATTTCATAATTTTTGCCTCGTAAAATGCAAGCAATGAGCGACGTAAAAATGAATAACTGGAGGAGCGTTCACCCATAGAACGAACAAGTCGATGGAACACCTTATTCTCTCTCCCTTTCTCTCTTTCCGTCTCCTTCTTTAGAGTTTTCCTCTCGCACACCAACTGCAACAACTCGCACTCGTCTTTCTCTTTCTTTGTTATTCCCCTCCTGCCCTCGAACATGGCTCAAGCGGGCGACGGTGGCTGCAATGTTGTTCTCGGCGTCCATGGCAGCGGGAATGATTTTTATCTTCCGGGTGGAATAGATTATCTTTATTTACGAGCAATCTGCGGTATGGGCAAATTGTTTGGGAACAAGAGGGCCGCTTATTTAAAAGCCGTAAACTATTCAATACGTTGGATGAACTAAAATCTTCCGTACGAGCGAAAGTGTGAGAATGCACGAGAGCAACGGAGGTCCTCTGTTCGTTAACTGAATTCATCCGAGAGGATTGCTAGCTGAACTTTTGTGACGCGGATTTCAAGGCAGCTATTCTAGACCAGATCTAGCACGTTCGCGGTAACTGTGGACGGTGCAATAGTAAGTGCATTTTCCTTCAGGGCGGTCCACAGAACGACAGTAAACAAGTATAACCTACAGCGGTGCGGTTTGATGATGTACCAAAACTCCAGTGAGAAAGAAAATACAAATGGAACGTAGGCAAGCCAATAAAAATGGAAATGCAGATACTAATGATAGAAAGAATAAGTTAGGAAACCAAATAAATTGAATTCTGTGCCTACTACGGCAACTTGAAATAATAAATCCTGAAACATTCAAGAAATCAATCCTCCAACCCACACATTCCCACCTAATCACTCACCGCTTCCACCCTCAAAATGATCCTTCGGCCGAGCAGCTAACAATTCGCGGAACACCGCACGAGCATGGGGGTTATAGAGACTCGATACAATTAAGTGAATCAGAAGGAGGCGGAACGGCGTAAAATGTGAGACGCGCGTTACGGTACGTATCGACACTCGCGAGCCGTGCCGGGGATCAATAATGGTAGCGAGAAAGGAGAAGGCGCGTGAGGCAAGGAGGCTAGGAAAGGCGGCAAAGAAGGAAGCAGAAACGGGACGACTGAACGCGCGGAGGGAGAAGTAGCAGAAAAAGTGGAAGAAGAAGTAGTAGAAGACGCGAGGAAGAAGAGCAACAAGAGGTGCAGCTTCGGGTACCGGGCGGGGCTCAGATGTTTATCCCGGTCGACCTCTTCCCCTGGCCCCACTCGAACCCCTCTTCTGGTCGTCCAGTCGTGCCCCCTTCACCTCCGCTTCATGCCGAGAAAGAGCGCGCCCTCTGCAATCCGGCGCTGTGGAGAGTTGCATCTACGTTATGTATGCGTGCTCTTGTTGCTCGAATCCACTCGCAGTGGCGTCGCAACAGTCCCCTTTCAGCCAGATTTCTGTTCCTCGCTGCACGCGCATGTACGAGATCGTATCGCGGCGTGTAGAACTAGCGTTTCTCCTCGTTCCGCGGCTCCAAGCAATTTTGAGAATGCTATTTTTAATGAGCTGCTTCAGCAGATGGCAGCCACGCGTTGTGACGTGGCAAATCTTGTTTAGGCACGAACGGCGATGTTTCGCTGTTTTGCGAACAACGTTAAAGCACGCGGGACACGATGCTTGTATGTTCGGCTTTGGAAATACTTCCGTGATTGTAGAATCATTTTTGCGATGGACACGGGGCTGTGCGGGAATCTGCATGCGCAGATGAAAGCCGCAGGTTGTGACGGGGCAAGTCGCGTCAAGCGTAAACTCCGATGTTTTCTGTTTTGTGAACAATGTTATGCATACCGAATCGCGGTGGAAAGATGTTCAAATATTCTGGCAAAAACTTTCGTGATCGTATAATATTTCTTGAAAGGAAGTGGAGCTAGACGGTTATCTGCAAGGCTAGCTGAGAGCCGCAAGTCCTGTTTCCGTACGCATAGCGATGTTTTTCTGTTTTGAGAGTAACGGTAGGCACACGAGTTAGGGTGCAAATATGTTCCATTTTTGGAAACATTTCCGTGATCACAGAAGAATTTTTGAAATCGTCGTGGAACCACCTACTCAAACAGCCGTGCCGCTTATAATCGAGGCCGGGACCGGAAAGGAAGCAAAGAGGGCGAGGTCGTCGCTTCATGACGAGCCGTCCGACAGTCGGTACTTGCAAAAAAAGCAACGTTAATCAGACACTTGGTATCGCCTCTATTCAGCTCCCGGAGAGCCGAGTGATCTAGCTCGCAGCAGGTTCCCCGGGGCAAAAAATCGATGAATGAACCTTCGTCAGAACGGATGCCTAGCGTTCAACATGACCGAGGAGCGTTGGATTCACTGACTCTCAAACTCGGCTTACGGCAATGCGCGTACACCATTAATCGTTAATAATACTATTAATGTCATAGAAAAAAATGGCTCTGCGGCGTAGCGATAAAACTGCGCCAACTGTGGTCACGCTTCGGTCATTACCATTGGCACGCGCGAAATTGACTTGTTAACAGGTTAATTCCAGTAAGCAAATGGCCTATCGCATGTTTGTTTAACTGTAGACATCCCGCTATTTTGTACTTTTGGCAGAAGCCAGGTACAAACACTAAACAAAAATTGTATCAACCGTTCCCCATCCTCGAAAACGACACACGAAATTCCATTATCCCGAATTTACAATTAGCCCATCTTCCCCAGCTTCATGATTGCGGAAGCGTCGAGTCACATAATTCACCGCACCGAATAGTTCGGCCATAAATCACCGGCACCCAGAGAAGCTGGTCCTTAAAATCCGCGCCGAAGCTCTTTTCACCTTGTACGTATCTCATTGATGACGCACTTCCGGCCGAGTGAACCCTCGCGGTGGCCCCGTGATAATTCCGGGGGACCGGGAGGAGCCGAGAGATCCATCCACCGTGACTTCATGGCCCCGTGACGACCCCGGGAGATATTTGCTCTTGTTGCCTGGTACCGAACGGTCGGCGAGTAAGAGCGAGACGGACGGAGAAAAGGTGGAGAGAGCTTATCGCCGAGGGAGACGAAGACGGGACGAAGACGAGCGGAAGGCCGACGAAGAGAGCGGCACATGGAGTAGGATGAACATGATGAGGGGGAGGAAGAAGAGAAGAAGGCGAAGCCAGCGCCTAGCCTTCAAAGGAGCACTCAAGAGTGCCTGTGCACCCGATGGTAGTAGCGGTTCGCTCATCATTGTAATTACTTCGCGAGGATGTACCAGTATATTGGATCATTATCGACTGCTCCATATCTACCACCTAGCCCGGTAAGTATAGACTTATGCTCCCTGCGCGATCTTCCTTAATACCTCCTTGAACATGCGTAGAACCCGCGATGTTGTGTGCGCGCAGCCAAGAGCGTTAGATGTATGTGCACGCACATCAATTGAATTTTTCCTTCGTTTTTTGCGCTCCCTCATTCTTTTCTACGGGCTCCCTGACTTTTTGGTCGTTCCGCGACACACCTGAAACGCGATTGCGGCACGTACGCGCTAACGACCTGTGTCTAGGGTTTGCTGATGGAATAATGCTACCCGGAACAATTTGGTGGGTGAGTCTGTGTTTTAGGAAATGATCCAGCAGATGCGGGAGGTAACGTAGAAATGACCTGTCGGGTGGTACGTTGCGTAAGATAGGCAAAGGGCAGGCGGCGTCGCGGATTATGATCATTCGGTTTATCACGGCTTCCGCTCGAATAATGTTAAGAGGATATTGCCTGCGGTACGATTATCATTACCAATTAACAGACGTGATATAATGCTTCATTCCGAACGTTGTTGTTCATGTAATTAGAAATTTGTTTGGCGTGTATCGATAAAATTATTAAAATGTTCAAAGTTGCTATTCAACGAAAATTGACGATGCTAAATACGTGTCGGTATTTAATTACGTTACTCGGAACAAAAGTGTACTCTTTTATTAACACGTTGACTGCCGAGCATATTTTATTGTATTAGAAGGGCGATGCTATGAAATACTACAGCGTTTGATTGAATTATGCAAAATATATATAATGTGCAGATATTGGAGACCAAAGGATCGCATCACTATTCTAACAATAACTGCATTTATAAAATAATTATTGCTACCCATTGAGATTATTTTGGATCTTCAGTAAAATCTCTTGCGCCGGTCACCGGTGACCATCACGGCAGTCAAAGTGTTAAGGGAATGCGAGCCGATATTAAATTATATTACTCAGTGCAAAAATGTATTCCTCCGATAACTAACCACTTCAAACTCATAATACTACTGCAAAGTACACACAACATCGCAATCACGGAATGACCACCACCGCTGGCAACGAATTTACTTACTCTCCCGAAAGCGCAATTCTAGAAATGGTCTCCCTTAACCCCGAAAATTCGCGTTAAAAAGCACGAACCCCGTATAAACGCAACCCGCCGATCTTCGAGCGTTTTCTTCGACGCATGAAGCATGGCGCTGAAAATCGCTCCAGCGCGTAGAATGGTCCGTCGGAATGCTGTAGAAATTCGATCGCGAGCTTGTCGGCTCACGCGATGCGACCGCAAGGAGAGGTCTCGCTTCTGCTCGAACGATAATCATCGATACGTCTCGATACGTCTCCTAGGGATACGCGGCGCCTTCTTTGTCCGCGAAGTCTCAGGGTCCCCACCTCTCTGTCACGCGAACCCACGACCCCTGAATACATCGGATAACCAGATAACTTTTCTTGCTGCTCGTTGGGTGCTGTCGCGACGCAGCAACCGAAAGAAATTGTGGGCGAGGTAATCCCAGCACGGAGTACAATGTGACTTGGGTAGTTACATGAAGAAATTAGCTTACTTCGTTAATTTCGTGCAATGTTGCCAAACTTGCAGGGGATAGTGTGTTGTTACTATGCGTGTTTATACTCGTATGTTGATCTCGGTGTTATGTGTCGGAAACGTATTATTTCCTTTTAGTTGAAAACTGACCAAACTTTCCGGTAGACCTGATATCAGCATATAAATGGCACTGTTGCTTTCATTTTCCTTTTCCAAATTGCTTCTCCTCGCCTATATACAATCCGTTCGTTGCCATTTTTACGTTTCAGCCGCATTAGACAATTGCCTTCCCATCTGGTCTCTTTAGCACTCTTGTGCTGATCTTTCGAATTCTCGACTTCTGTCATCACTCGCTCCCGGTTGCTAGCTTCGCGCTCGATATCTTTGCATTTCGATCCCACGCCACATGCGCCAAATCCGGCACTTACGATCCTCAGCCCAGCGCCCTTGAAAATCACCTTGAAGCGCCTTGAAGCCGAACGAGTTCATATGTGGCAGCAGTCCAAAGATCCGCAAGATGCGTGCCGAGCGATCGGAGCACGTCGTGCATTAAAATCAGGGCAAATGAAGGAACGGGAGTATAAAGCCTTTCGCGGGTGCGATCCCGGACGCGCAACGGGAGCCAGCGAAGCAACGGGAGCGTATCGAAAGATCTGGCGTCGATAATCCTTCAGGGTAGGTCGGTGCATCGTGATTACCGAGAGTTACCTATCGAGGTGAGCAGTTGAGAAAGCGGAGAAAGAGAGAAGGAGGAAGAGAGCAAAGGCGAAAAAGGGAGAACTCCGGCCTTCCTCACCATCTCTCTCTCTCTCTCTTTCTTGTTCACCTCCCTTTCTCTTTCTCTCTCTCTCTCATCTTTCTCTTTCCTTCTTTCTCAATTCTTTCCTCTTGCTCGCTCGTTTGCCGAGCCGACCTACGTGGCGATGCTCAGGTGTAAAACCGTTGATTGCCACGGCAGTATTTTCTCTTTGCACGGCGATGGTAGCGGTGGGCGTGCCGGGCGCGACCGAAGGGAGACGGCCAAGGCCTCCTCATCGTGCTACTGCGATTATGTTTATTATACTTTGGCACACGCGTGTACGTACGTGCGCGTACTTATCGCGTCCGACTTCGAATCAGCGCATCAGCGTGCGTGAAGAAAGCCGCTTCCAATTTTGAGAACTTGTGACCCGACGGTGCGCAGGTAAAGACGTTCTGGTCTTTGGACGGGAACGTACTCAGGCGGAGAGAGCGAAAACGTTGTTGCAGCGAACTTTGGAGCTGCTGATGTGGAAAGGTAGATGTCAGAATAAATGACATCGGTACACGCAGGATATTGCGTGATGATATTTTTACGTGAATGTTCCATCGGTACTGTGCTGCTTTGACTTTGTGTGGATGAGGTCATGAGAACGGTAGTTGGTTGTATTAGCTAGTACAGAAGTTTGTTGCAGCGATGTTTTGGAGTTTCTGATGTGGAAAGGTAGATGTCAGAATGAATGACATCGGTATCCGAAGAATATTGTGCGATGATATTTTTATGTAAATGTTGATACAATGCTGTGCTTCTTTGGCATTGTGTGTGTTGGTCCGTTATTAACTAGTACAGATTCAGTCGTTGTATTAACTAGTACAGAAGTTTGTTGCAGCGATGTTTGGAGTTTCTGATGTGGAAAGGTAGATGTCAGAATGAATGACATCGGTATCCGAAGAATATTGTGCGATGATATTTTTATGTAAATGTTGATACAATGCTGTACTTCTTTGGCATTGTGTGTGTTGGTCCGTTAGAGTGGTAGTATAAAAGTTTGTTGCTGGGACATGTTTGTAGCTTCTGATGTGGATAGCTAGATGTCAGAATAAATGACATCGGTATACGAAGAATAGTATTATGTGATAATATCTTTACGTAAATGTTGCTTCAATAGTGTGCGCCTTTGGCACAGTGTGCGTGAGTCAGTGAGAGCGGTAGTAATTTTATTAAGTACATGTTGTTCCGACTTTCAAATTCTTAGTTTCAGGCATTCAATATGCTAATGTGCACTGATTGAAACCTGTCCGGCGCTAAGTGCCGTTTTTGCGCTGATCAGGTGATGAATTTCTTACAGCTGTCATCAACACGACATGACGCGACTATATTTACATTAATGCTGAATCCATCGTTCCACTCACTTTAATCTGCGGCTTTTATTAGGTGCACGGTATATATATATATAAAGGAACAAAGTAATCGCGATTTAATTTCTTCATTCTGAGAATTGCCAAACTGTTTGGATTCCATCCATCATTCCTTACTTTATATCCCCGTCGTTATTACAACATAATGACATAATCCTGCGCCATTAAACACTTTCGGTACCATAGTTCACCGTGAAAGATACTTAATCGACATAACATTACTTTCAGTATCAGTTTTTATAGTCTTCGCGTAATGTGTGATATTTTCATGCTCCATTTACGACCTCGACCTTTCAAAGTTGTTATGCGTATACTACGTATTTTTTTGATTTCAGGATTTTGCTCCAAAATACACTCGCGTATAACATTACTTTAACACGTACGTTATTATTATATTACATTATATTGCAATACAATAATTATATAGTTATTATTACATTTTGAGCAAAATGCTGAATCAGAAAAAAGACCCACACGTAACATTGCATGAACACACTCCTCATTATTGTAGACTCTTGACAAGCGGGACTGTCCCGAAACATATGCAGACATTCTAATAAAATTTCTCAACCGATTTCCATTTTCAACGAAAACAGGGCTTTTGTCCGACTCTCCCACGGCAATAATTTTGCGTTGTTCCGTTCACGAAAGGTTAAAAGTGTACCTCCTAAGCTTTTCTGTGGGCTTAATCGCATCACATCGATCGCGTTAGCTGGCATCGATGACGCGCGCCATGTACGCATACGCATACAACTTGTTTCGAATCCGATCCTCAGCTGTCGAGGATGAAGCTGCGTTAGAATTCCATCGCGTTGGAGCCTTGACATTTCGTGGCCTGGAATCGACCGGTATAATTGATCGGCCTCTGCGGCTCCCATTCGAAGAACGGCCGTGCTATTCGATTCCGTCTAGCGCGGCTATGACACAAACCATGAATGCAAGCGTACAGCGTCCAGAATCGATGCTGCAACGCTACTTTACATAGTAATTTTCTGCCCACCGGCCCCACCCTCGCGAGTTCCTGAACCAATTGATGCAAACGTTATAAATACATATGAAGCGAATCGTTCGGCGCGCCAAAGCGCATCTTGGAGGACACGTGGGTTTTCTTTGTAACGAGGAGATGTAGTCATCGTTAACACTTTGACTGCCACGGTGGTCACAGGTGACCGGTGCAAAAGATTTTACTAAAAATGCAAAAAATTTGCAATGGGGCCTATTTGCAATCTTGTAAAAGCAATTGATATTGTAACGGTGCTTCAGTACTTTGGCTTCTTACAATTCTGCGTTATCTTCATTTTGCATGATTTAATTATATTCTGCAGTATTTTATCGCATCGCGGTTCTAACATAGCAAAATATGCTTGGCAGTCAACGTGTTAACGGATTGAGGATTGGTCGGTTCATTTGTTGTGAAATTATCAGTGTGCTTCCATGAAAATAGTATGCTATGTTGTATCTGTTCAATAGAAGAATCGTCTGTGGTGCGTTTGTCGAGAACATTCTTTGAATGTTAGCTAGTCGAAGAATGAGTGACGTTATGAACTGGGATCTTGCAGAATAGGTTTTGTTTAGATGGACTTAAGAAAAAGACTGCTGTCAGTAACGTGTTTCCGATGAAGTTGTTTTCGTAACGTCGTAACTTTAGTCAGCGAGTTTTCGAGTTTCCCGTTTCCTTTACGAGTACTCTTCATCATGCGAAACGTCATAAACACCCGCCTGAGAATAATTTATTCAATTATTATCACGAAGATGCTAGGAAATTACCCACATTGGAAATTAACCGACGTAAATCACGAATATTACGGGTTTTTCATGCTCTTCGGCAATCCATGACAGTGCTTCTTAGAAAACTGACCGCTAATATCTCGTATCAAACGATACCAACGTCATACTACATTTTAACGAGAAAAATGTGTCGCTAGATTCATTTCAATTACATGGGATGCGAAACAGTGAACGAAGATTTCATGCTATTCGTTTTGCTGACATAAATGCGAAGTGTAAGAAATAAGGAAATAAACGTAATGTATTACTATTTTGCGTCATCAAATCAAACAATGTTAACCTAAGAATGCGGCTTACATTAAACACCGGCAGGAAAATAAATATTAATATAGAGTATCTAGGAAACAATCCTCCTATACATGTCGCATTGCTATCGAATAATGAAAATACTGAATTGACATTGACTGAAAAATTGAAATTGATGAAAATATTATCCTATCGAAAGCAAAAATCATTATAAAGAAATGAATATAAGGATTTAAAGTTATCCGTAGATTGTAATTTTCTGTAAATTCTAAATTCTCCAGCAATTTCGAATTATTACCAATAACACAAATTTTGAAATTATGAAAATCTTATATTGAATGCAGGAGTTATTAAACAGAAATAAGTAGGAGGATTTAAGCTTATCCGTCGATTCTAATAGTCTAACTTGTCAATAGGTTTGTTTTAATGATAGTGACACATGTTTGACATGATAGGATTGTGCTAAGTCTCAGTATCAAGCAAAGTACGACTTTACGCGGAAAACAATTCGCACGGTTCGCATCGTAGGATCATTCAATTTACATATACACGTACTCATCGATTGCTCAACCAGATAATCCAGCATTATTACTTCAACGGCCGGTTAACCGCGTCATACAACTTCGAACAACCGTTACTCCCTAATTGTACCGGCCTCAGACAACTGCACGTTTTAATTGTTACCTGCATTAAGATCATCCGATACATTTGTTCTCACAAACGTATTCACCCTATACAGCCTAAACGATAAATTTCGTTTTAGAAACGAATTTTGTATAGCCATACACCACGTACGAAGTTGCAATTATCGTTGCAGAGGGCAAAGAGGAAAATATTGTGTCTGATATAAGGTGTCATGATGCAACAGACTAATTTTGACTATCTCCTACTTAACCTTTTCAAATGCTATGAGCTCATAACTACTTCTCTCGCAGTCAATTGGTGTACGCTATTGATTCATGCATATATTCGCCAAATGTCAACAGTACGTACCAAGAACGTATACATACGGCTCGCTGAATATAAGTATACGCTGCAGGTACATACACGTGTATACTTTAGAGTACGCGTTTTAAAGCGCTCCTACTATCCGTTCAGTTTAAAATAAAACTTGCCTTAAATGCGTATATGTTATGAGGTACAATAATTACCGCGTACAAGCATCGAGGAATATGAATACACCATTTCATCAAGAGCGTAATATAATACAAGGTTAAAAACGTCACTCACCAAAATGACACGTGAAGGCACCTCCACCGTCCGGAAAGCCGTTCTTCTCGGAACCTGGAAAACAACAATAAACACGTATTATTACTGTTCCACGCAAATGCAGCGTCGCAAATACAAATAAATAAATGCATCCCACGGTGAAACGGAAATCACTGAACACGTTCTACGGGATAATTGGAAAGAAGCAACATTAAAAGAGCCAGTATCATTTTCGCAACATCAGGTACTTCAGCAGCCTCTACTCGCACAACGAAACTGCTACATCGTCTAACGAAAGTCTACCCTTTCGATCGCGTGTCGAAGATTCGCGCAAAGGACGTAAGCAATTCCGATCACCTGGGAATGGAACGTGCATCGATCGATTGATCGACGAATACCACATGCTCTGTTAGTGCATCTGGAGGTGGTAGCCGGGACCACCACCCACGAAGTGCCTACTTAGCATACACAACCAGCCAGAAGGTACCTACCTACCTATCTGACAAGGTTAACTAATACAGCTTTCCTGGTCGCGAGCGTACTTTCTTTCTCCCTTGCGCTTGTGCAAGAGTTGATTAGAAATACTGCCGATACATCAGGGAAGAGAAAGACAAGGAGGTAAAGATAACCAAGTAGAGAAAGGAAAAGGGAAAATGAAGGAGTGAGACGGAGAGGGACGAAAAGAATGAGAGGAAAGGGAGAGCGAAGGAGATCCGAGCAAAGAAGGGAGCAAGAATCGAGTCCCTCGGTAATTGATCGACTTATACGCGTGTATATGCACTCCTACTGCCGGCGATCGAGACTTTTGCGCGCTTGTAACGAGATAATTAAATCAATATAGGAGCGTACTGCCACGGTGGAGAGTTTAATTGGACGTTATGTTCGCCAATGTATTCCTCTATTTGCTATGATGTTGCAATAGGCCGTGTCATGCCGTGCAAAATGAGCGGAGCGAAGAAGAATAGGATTAGTGGAACGTGGCGAAGGTAAATATGTGCATGACTGTAACGAAAGAGACGTGATTTCTTTTGATGCGCACATTCGCAGATGAAGATCGCCGGTTCTGTCATTCTTCAGCATCACCCTACTGAAAAGGGTATCACCAAGTGGAAAACTCATCCTTACCTTGATAACGATCTGGTAAAAAACGAAAGCCCCAGTCCAGACTGAACATGTCAACGTTTAGCTTTCCGCTACTCATTAATTCGTACAGCTTTATTCGCAGTCTTAAACGTCTACTGTGAGGGTCGCGACTTCAAAATGTCCCGCGAATGCAGAATTATCTGACCGCGTATGACCGAGCATCGAGTCTTTCACAAAGTCACATTCGCTGCCACGAATAACGGGGCAGCGGACTGTGCTGAAAAAAGGAATCCGGTTGCAGGATCAAAAATGACTGCGATTTAATGAACACCACTGAAACAAAGCGACTTATATACGCATGTCAGAGAAGCGCTCGCCGATGATTGGAAAGCACACTGTGTATTGCTATGAATTCCATTCGTTCTTACGGCGCGACGCGAGAACATACCGTTCGGGAGAGGCCATAGATTACTGTTTTATGTCGCGATGAAACTATCTCTGAACTATAGGTGCGGCCAAGTGCATTCACGAGACGTTCACAAAAGAAATGATCCGGATTTCCTAACGGCCGTTTCCGAAGACGGTCATAACCTAACTGGCGCACTGAGAATTTTTCAAGTGTTCGCTGTCTAAGTTCCGTGTGTCGTTATTCAGGTTTTTCTAACCAACCGGAGTAATTTGGAGCAACATTGCGTTTGTACTGAAATGTTTCATGTTTATGCGATAGTCAAGACGTTATTGACTTTATAAAAGCACTCATAAAAACTGTATATCTATGAACTGAATGATGTATAATGCTAATTGCAAGAAAAAATGTATTATAATGTATTGCGTCATAGGCATTGTTAACCTAATATTCATTACCGTTATAAACATCACTGCGTATTAACTGTATTGAAGGCGCTGGACTTCTTAAAATGTTTACCGCCATAAAACTTTTTGTTAGCATTTTGTAGCACCGATCTTATGCACCTAACCTAACACGCTATGTACTTTTATCCGTTCGTATAACCTATCACCCTATTGCCTGAAATCTATACAGGCGGCCAATATCGATTTTGCCAATCGATTTATGCCGATGCCTTCACAAACCTAACGTCTGATCAGGCACGGTGCTAATGTTTGTGTTTCAATAAATTTCATGAAGTACGTCGTTGTCCTCACCTTCGGCCAATGCACAGTTGCAATCATCGGTCTTAATCTATGAATGGCCGGAACGCATTGAAGCTTCCTGTTCATACGAAGAACTATTGTTCCCTCGGCGGCTTGCGGATAAGATCCAATCGATCAAACCTCAGGATAGAGTTTCTCGTTTTGCTTCCTACCGCACACGCAGTTTAACATTGAATCGGAAGAGCAATCTGTGCGCCACCAAAAAAACATGCAATACAGGTTAATTCTTTCGTGTGCATTTTTCTCGGCACGACTAAGCAAGGAATGTATACCATAGTACCTTTAAAGCAGCGTGGAACCTTTAGACGACATGTAGGATGAGATTCATAAACCACCGCGAATAATGATTAATTTACTTGATAAAGCACGAACGAACCGACACGACACGAACTTTTTAAACGCGACGGACATATTGAACACGGATTCAAGATTGGCAACCTTCGATAACATACGGTACCCCGCCGAAGTTGAGAAGCTGCGAGTGCTGCTCCATTAAGACTTTAACGACCGTTAGAGAAACTAATAGACTCCTTGTTACCAACAGCTTCCAATCAATGTTCGATCGGCTGAATTGTTTATGGTTGTGTTACTGTACCTGGCGCGAATACCTGAGCTGTCAGATCATTATTAGATTTTTCTAAATTACACGTGATTCCATTAACTCCTACAAACAAAACTTTAGCATTTTACAGTGCTGAATGTTTGCACATGGTGGTAAGTGATTGTGTTAAAAAAATGCTTGCGTACATTTATTTTCTACCGAAGTAACAAAATCTAACCTTACTTTTTCTTCTTAATAGAACATAGAAATTATTATAAAGTTTTCGACCTGGACGAAAAGAACTAGTTTTGAAGAAGAAATGCAGAAACGTGTTCACCGTACATAGGTAACGACTGAAACAATCAACTATAATATTTACAAATTGCTACATATACAACAAGAATGTTTTAACCTACACACATTCGTTTCTGAACAAAATTAATGACTCAATGTGTATCGGTGTTAGCATTGGGTACTCAGCCGCAAACTACCGCGGTTTAACATTAGATTGCGTCAGATCAGAAAGTATCATATAAAATCTTATTGTGATCGATACTGACATAACGGTTGAGACAAGCAACCGCAATATTTACTCCAAAAATATTTGTATCTCCACACATACGATTAAGTACATAATTATTAATGCACTGAATGTTGGTCTTAAACAACGAACATGGTGTAACACTGATCTACGTTAGTGCGAATATCGTGCTATCAGAGTATCTACCACACTCTCGCGCAAGTTCGGCTGCAGGACGTTATCGCACCCAAAAATCTTCCGTTCGGAATGACAGGTGGTACAAACGGCACTTCTAATTGCGTGGATAACCGCGACAAACGAAATTCGTGACCAAAGAGTTAACACGTTGACTGCCAAGCGTATTTTACTATATTAGAACGGCGATGCTATGAAATGCAAAATGTAAATAATGTGCAGGTATTGGAGACCAAAGGATCGCATCACTATTCTAACAACAACTGCATTTATAAAATAATAATTACTACCCATTGTGAACATTTTGGATCTTCGGTAAAATTTCTTGCGTCGGTCACCGGTAACCGGCGCAAAAGATTTGATTGAACATGCAAAAATTCGCCATGAAGCCTATTTGCAATCTTGCAAAAGCAATTGATATTGGAATGGTACTTCAATACTTTTGCTCCTAACAACTCTGCGTTACCTTCATTTCGCACGATTTAATGACACTCCGCAGTATTTCAACGCATCGCGGTTCTAAGATAGAAAAATACGCTTGGCAGTCAAAGCGTTAACCTCCCCCGTGTGCAAAGACCGTGTCAAAGTCAGCCGCCGGTGAAATGTAAGACACGGACAACTGCAGCGGTAACCGAACTGCCGAACGCGCGAATCTCCGTACTAGGCGTGTCGCAGCGTTTCGTTCTTGGAAATGTGTAACAGGTAGCCTCGGGTGGGCGGTGATTTTCCGTGGTAAATCACCGGCAAGCTGGCACAGCGCGAAAACGATTAGTTACCGGTGGAAATGATGGCGTGTCCGGCCAGGGCACGTCGCGTTTATCGTGATCGCGCGGCCTATAAAGGATTCTGAGTATACGAGGGTCGTTACTGCAATGATTACACGGACATCGGAAAGGATACTTTGTAACGTCGTTGGCTCTGGTATTTCAGTCCTGGTGGTTACAAGGTAATGACGCGGATGCTTTACATGACCGACGTGAAATCTATTATTCGGACCGACGGGAGTTGTGCTTGTGTGCGGGGTTGGGCGCAGTAACTGGGCCGTAATGCGTGGCGCGATCAGAATGAAGGGAGCGTGCGTGAAAAAGTCGCTGAGGAATGTGGAATGATGATTTTTCTTTTTGTAGCGAGTAATTGAAGGGATTCAGGATTTTGAGGTTTAATGTCTCATGCAAGTGTTCTTTTGACTGCGTGTTATGTGGACTTGTGTGTAATATCTGAGGCGTAATGTATGGTGAGATCAGAATAAAGGGAGTGTGCGTGAAAAGT